>CM053581.1:411467970-411542691 GCA_028627135.1 Pseudochirops cupreus
GCCGAGCTGACTTTAGTGGGAAGTATCTTTGTGTGCGTTTTGGAGTTCCAGGATTGGTTTAGAGTCCTATTTTATGGGTATTTTGGGGTGGCTATGTGAGAGCTGCGAAATGTTGCTGCTTCTACGCCGCCATCTTGGCTCCGCCCCCTCCAGCCCCATCTTCTAAAACCCCCTCAGCATGAGAAGCCAGGCTTCCCCCCAACTGTGAGCTCTTCAGTGACCAGTGCTCAGCCCCTGCTGTGGCTGCCCTGGTGCTCCAGATTCTGCCAGATTTGAGGTAAGCATCCTCTGGATTCTGGGGCTGAGAATGGACCTCTCTGGCTTTGCTCGCCCTTCTCTTGGAGGTTCCTGCTGAAGCACACAGCCCCACAACTTCCACTGGTAAAGAAAGCTTTGGGACAGGGACAATGGACTACCTTCTTTTGGTGTGAAAAAAAACCCTCAAAAATGGTTTTTAAAAAAATTGAGGAAGAGTGGATAGTGATCCTAGGGAGAAAAGGAAGGAGAAGAGATTGGATCTGACCCTCCCTGGGTCACATGCTGTCTCTACTGATTCCTGCCATGCCTCTTCCGTAGCAGGCAGAGATGACAGTGTGCTCCTACTAAGGAAGGAAATGATGAACAATGAGGATGGGGCCCACTGGGAGGCCAAGAACACCCTTGTGAGGGCCCAGCCCCTGGCCAAGCTTCTGAGGCTGCACTGTGAGATCAAAGGTTGTGGCCGAAAGGGACTCTCTCATATCTTCTGGGAAAGGTGGCCTCCAGGATGCCTTCCTTCGAGGAGGACAAAGACAAACCTCCTTCAGGCAAGATTCCTTACTCCAGCAGAATGACTAATAAGTCACCCTTCTTTTGGAATGACTGCAAGGAGACGAGGTTCCTAGCTCCCAAGAACTCATGTTCCAACTCTGATGTGAACCGGCTGGGATGCTGGAGACACAGGTCCAGCCCCGGGCTGGGGAAAAAGGCCCCGAGTCAACACATCTTCCCAACCTCCATGGAGATGTCGGAGGGAACCTATGTTTTCCCTAAGACATCAACTGCTCTTTACGGGCTGGGGCAGGTGACACCTCAACAGAGAGTAAACCTTCCCTGTACTTGGTGGTACAGAGAGACTGGTCCCACTGGCAGTCTCCCCAATATGATTCCTGTTCTAATGGGACTTGAGCATGTGTTCCTTGTCTGAGTGTAAAACGCCAGAAGGGATGATGCTGAATGTGACCCAAGCCATCCTCAGTGCCAATGTGTCACCAAGAGTGACAACAGCCCAAAGCACCATCATCTTTGCAAACTGCTCCTCTGGTGCCAAGCATCTGGGGCTCCACGGAGAGCCAGGCAACAGTCCCCCTCAAGGATAGGACTGGACCTCAAGGATAGGACTGGACCCCAAGGCTGAGGCCTCTAACCAGGATAAATGGGAACCACACAAAACAAGAGCTGCTCTTCTGTGTGCCACCTGAATGGGACATTTTAGGCCTGCCTCTCCCTAGGGAAGGGGGAAAAGCCCAACCATGGTCTCTGCTCATCTCCCCTCTCTGAAATACAAGGGCAGGTCCCAGGGGCTGAGGCTGGTCACTGAATGAAGCAGGGGCCATGACACCAACCAGTCAGAGCTGGAAGGGACCACCCAGGCAGATGCCTTCAGTGGCGGCTCTTGTCTCTGCCTCAAGGGCACTTTCCAGCGCCTGGGACAGTCCATGCTGCTTTCAAACAGTGCTGCTACTGATGTGGAGACTAAATCTGCCCCTCAGACACCCAAGTATGGGCCTCCAGAGCCTTCCACAAAGGTCTCTTCTCTGGGCTGGCCACCCCCTCACTCCCTCTGACCCCATCCTGGGCTTTCTCTTGTAATTGTCAGTCCAGAGGGCACTTTCTCTGGGTGGAGACTACTAGCAGGACTGTCACTTCCCTTTGCTCTGGATGTGAACAGAGCTAGGGACTGGGGCCAGTGCTGGGGGGGACCTCCTATGTGGACAGCACGCCCATACATGGACACATACAAGCTATATTCAAAAGGAAAATGACTTCTCTTTAGTCTGGAGGAGGAGTACCAGCAGCTTGAATGGGGATCAGGAAAGGCTTCCTGGACAGGGAGCCCAGAGGGCATCAGAGGATCCCAAAATGAGGAGCTGAGGTGGGAGTGCAGGCCAGGTGTGCATGGGCATGTACGTTCAGGTCTGGCCATAGGTATGTGGTGCCAGAAAGCCAGTCTGGCCAGAAAAGATGGAAAGGTGGTCTGAGAGCACCTTGTCAAGAGGGAAGCACTTCTGTTTGATCCCAGAGGCCAGAGGAAACCCTTGGAGTTTGGGGGGTGTTGGGGTAGCACAATTTGTCAGCCTGATCAACAAGGGGGCCACGAGAAAGGGCCAAGGTGATGGAACAAGGACCCTGACTGAGAGAGGAATGGAAAGGTCTGGCCGCTGCTTGGGCAATGCTATGCTAGGCGCCCGACCCAGGCTCTCTCAGGTTCACTGCCTCATCCTGTGTTTTTTCTCTGTACTGTGAGATTGGGGCCACAGCCCTGACTTCTAAAGACTGCCCAGCACTCTGCCCAAAGCAGGCACTCTGCCTGCTGACCATGTTCCCTTTGCTGATTTGCCTGAAAAGGAGATGAAAAGTCAAGTGCTGGGGTGTCCCTTCTCCTGGCTCCGTGAGGACCTGCCCTTGCCATGTTTTCTCTCGCAGTAACTTTACAATTTCATCTGTCCCTTTTTGATCCTGGCTCCATGCCTGGTATTCTTGCCAGCATCATGTTGGGGGTTTTCCTTTGGGCACTCTGGTCTCAGCTCATTTTAATCCACAATGGTCTTTTCCTCCTGTCAGAACGTGTGCTTGCTTCGGTAACAGTTTTATTTGGGGGTCACTGGCCGTCTTGTTTCACTGCTGCTTGGCTCAGTCAGCCCTCCCTCTCCTCCCAGAATACCCCCTTGCTTTCTACACATGGAAAACACGGCTGAGTGCTTGTCTACTGTGTGGCAGCCCGGCAGAGTGGAGGCCATGCAGGACTAGGGCTGGCAGCCACTCCCTTCTCCTGGGCCATCCTTGTAGAGCTCAGGAAAGGCCTTTCTCCAGAAAGGTCAGCAAATTCAATCAGCAAGCACAGATGACACAGAGATGAACAAGGGACTGTCCTTTGAGCCCTGTGAGTGGATGACCACGTGGCCCCCAGGGAAAAGACAAGGTCATGCTCTGCCTGTGGCTGCAAGGAATTTAGAGGGGTCTTGGCTGGATGCCCCGGGAGTCCTCAAAGCCTAGCTCTGACCGACCCTCTGTGCCTCTGTGACAGAAGAGCCTGCACTTTGCTAGGTCTGTTTCTTTGAATAGGGTTACTGGCCAGGACAGAGCCTCTAGACTTCTGATGCAATGACTCCCTAGACACAGGAGGATTTATCTGAAGAAATCAGTTAAGACCACACGAATGCCCACAATAACAGTAACAAGAACAACCCCAACAAACCTCAGAATTCAGATCCAATGAAACGACCAGCTAGGGTACAGGGGACCCCTGAGGCAGTGACAATGGTCCAAGAGGACCTGCCCCCAAGGAGGAGAGAGTGGGAGATGTGCAGCCTTTGGGGCCCCCAGCCGTCCCCTCCCTCACCGTTTCTGCTCTTTCTACTCCAGGGTGCCACAGGAGAAGCAGGAAAGAAAAAGAGGTGAGAGTGATGGGTCAAAGCAGCGCTGTGCAGCCCAGAGCCTTGGAGCTCTGGGGCCTCCTCTGCTTACCTGCATCGACGGCACACGGGTAATGGTACCGGAAGGAGCAGCCTTTGTTGTAGCAGCCTAAGGTGGCGCCTGGCTCCTGGCAGTGGGAGCATTTCTGGAAGGAGGGAAGAGGGGAGAGTGGTCAGTCACCTTCACGGACATGCCCTCACCCATCTCACTTCTCCCCAACACCAGCAAGACAGGCGTTACTGCAGGGATCTCCTGGGCCAGTGTCTCAAAGGCTGGCAGGCTCCCATTCTAAACCAGTCCCTGCCAGAGCCTGGCCACTGGGCCAAGAAGCTTGGCAAGCTGAGGGCAGAGGTTGCTGGCTTTGGCCAGCGGGGAGAGTCTCCCCACGGAAGCTGTAGAGGTTCAAATTCCATCAAGAGCCTTCTAAGTCCTATTCACAGGGCTCTCGTGAAGACCAAATGAGAGAAAGTGCTCTGCTACCAACGTGACCCCTTCTCAATTACTATCACTGTACCCTCTTCCACCTATGCTGGACTGCCCCATTATCAGAAAATGGCCCAAATGAGCAAGGGCCCATCTAAGAACCTGTGCTAGCAGCCACGCTGGGCATGCTAGGGTGCTTGCTGATACACGAAGCCAATCCGGATCTCAGCCAAAACCTGTCCTGGGCAGCATCTTTGACACCCACCAGGCCTTCCCAAGAGCTCCCGCCATTAGTCAGCTTTTCTGGTTAGAAGTTTGCCTTCAGAGCCTTCTCAGTTATTTCCACTGCACAAGAACCAAAGGGAATGGTCAGTCAGGCAATCTATAAGCATTTATTAAATGCCTACTATGCAGCCTGTGCCCCCAAGGAGCTCACAGTCTAATGAGGGAGACAATAGGCAAACATCTACATACAAACAGAATAGAGGCAGAATAAACTGGACAGAGTCAAGAAGAGAGAAACGGTACTAAGATGAGAGCTGGGTAAGGACAGGAGGAAGTAGAGATGCCAGGTGTGGAGGCCAGGCAGGGAGCACAGCCAGAGTCTGCAGATGAGGAGTGACCAGGAGGGGGTCAGGTTGGATAGGGTTTTATATGACAAACGCTCGATTTATTTTTGGTCCTAGAGGTAGGTAATAGGGTGTTCTAACAGCTACAGCTGTACTTTTACTTCTTAAAAAGTTAAAAACAGGATTTTATCTTTAATTCATCAAAACTGGAAACTGATTTTTCAGTTTCTTATCCTAAATCTCTAAAATCTCTTTCAGTTCTAAGAAACCCTGGTGACTCAGTTTCCTCATTTATAAAATGGAAAAGAACACCTGCACTCACTCTCTTACAGGGTGATAGTGAGGATTCAAATGAGAATCTTAAGCCATAAAGCACCCAACACACACATCAGCTGTTTCCCTAATGGACTGGCTTCTGCATCAAACTGGATTTTCATATACATATAAATGTACCAGGGAACAAAGGATAGAAAGGAATCTCACCCTCAAAGATGTCATGATGCAAATCCTGCCCCCTACAAGTTCTGTACATGTAGATTTCCACAGTCCAGTTTTCTTCAAGGGAAGCGAGGAAGCCCCAGAGAGATGGTAAGGCTAGGACCACTGACTGACTGTTCCTCCAGTGAGAATGGAATGATATTCAGGTACAATTACAAACTTATGAAGAAAGCTGACCTCTAACATTTTGGGCTCTACACAGAAAAGGGAAACCCCCAGCTTTCAACAGCTGGTCTCAAGTCTATGCCTTTGGCATAATCATGAGAATGATAAAAAAAAAAGAAATGAAGACCTCAGGAATAAAAGTTCTTTTGATGACTGTGCAGCAGCTCAGGGAACTCCCCTTTGGTTCACCCAAGAGAAGTGATGGGGCCTCAGTAGAAACCTCAAGCAAGCCCTGGGGTTCACAAATAGCTTGGTCTTCTGGAGGTCCACAGGTAAGGAGCTGATCTGGGAACTAGCCCAGGCCCTTCTAATCTTTCCAGAGGGGAATCCAGCTGAAAAGCCCCACCCAGAGCAAGGCAGTTTCCTAATTATAACTCTTCCTTTCCAGAGAATCCAAAGCCCTTCTCTATTATTTACTAGCCATAAAGATGAACACTTTGCCTTGAGAACCATTAGCAGGTTATCAGCTATGATTCTGAATTTACTAGTCTACCAAGAAGGAAGGGACTCATGTTCATGGGGTCTTCACCAGACACTCCTTGTGAAGGTCCTTCTGCAGACACCTCCTCCTCCTCCCTGCCCTGGGAGGGCCTGGGCATGTGGAGGAGATGCTCAGGCTTACTCAGTCTGGCCTACCTCACGGTATCTATGTGGCTCTTCTCATGGGCACAGTGTTTCTCCAAAGGCTTCTCATGCTGACTTCTCAAGGCAGGCCTGAGTCTGGGAGAGCTGACAAACCCTAGCTTTAAGGTCTTAAGAACCCAACTTGAATCCTGTTACTGCTATCTGCTACCTGTGGGGCTCTGGGCAAATAATTTTTCTTTTCTGGGCCTCAGTTTCCTACTTTGTAAGACAAGGAGGTTGAGCTAAAGGATCTCTTAAGTTTCCTTCAAGCTCTCGACGCTGTAATCCTGTGACCAAGCTCCAGGGCTTCCCAGAACCCCAGTCCCCAAAGAGGGAACAGTAACAAAGACTTCACCAACGTCATCAGAAATACGGGCCACCCCCTCCTCCTCAGGAAAGAACTGGTGACAGTTTTTTTGGGCGAGCATTTCTAGCTTGTGAAAAGGCAAAGGCTGAAAAGCCAGGATTCGAGCTCTTGTTCTGCTGATGGTCTAGATAATGCAGACAGACCAGCCACCTGTGTACCAAGACACTCCTGTTCCTCACCTATCGGGAGAAGCTTCTCTATTTCAGGAAACCTTGCCATTTCAGCAAGCCAACGTGCTTCACTCAGCACCTACTATGTGACAGGCACCACGCTAAGTGCTGTGGATTCGGATCCTGTGTTCCAGGAGCTCTTGGTGTGGAACAACACATAAACATCCACGTGCAAATGAGGTCTAGATGGGATACAATGAAGGGTGTCTGAGAGGGAAGGAGGCTCGGGAAAGGTATCTGGCAGAGGACAGGATTTTGGCTGAGACAGGAAGGAAGCCAAGAGGTGTAGAGGAGAAGGCATGGGGGAAGGCCAGGGAAAAGGTCTGGAGTCTGGAAATGAAGTATCTTGTGATAGGAACAGCCGGGAGGCCAAAGACATCATTTCTGAGTCACTGCTTACACTGTCACAGAACTCCAAAAACTAAGGTTGGCAGGGCCCTTGGCAGCCATCAAGTTGGCCATATATGGAGAGATCACAGCTTCTGCCTGAAGACCTCCAAGAAAGGGGAGCCCACTGTACCTGGGGACAACCTGCCCTCTTTGCTCCTCAGGGCCTAATCCCTCCTCTGTGTGACAGCTCTTCAAATACACAAACACAACCAACCCACTCCCCAAAGTCTTCTCTTCCCCACATTCATCTCCACTGGCCAAGCCCCTTGACCATGGTGGCTGCCTGCCTGCCTCTGGAGACCCTTCAGCTCAAAGTGTCACATCCAAAACCAAACACTTTTCCCCTGAAGAATCTGATGGGGCAGAAGTCAGTGGAGCATACCCTCCTCCCACCCCCACCCCCTGGCTGATGCAGCCCAAGGTCTTCACCATAGTCTTTCTGGTCATCACAGCACAACTACTGGCTCACACTGGGCTTGTCATTCAGACCATTTGCCAGGACCACTGCTCCCACATCCTACCCAATCTTTGTAGAACTAATTCATTGGCACTCAAGTACAAGACTTTAAATGTGTCCCTTCTGAACACCATCTAATTGGCTTCAGGGCAACTGCTCTCCCTTGCAGCTTGAAGTGATGGATGAGCCTACCATCTTTGTCAGCATCCAAGTCACTAAGAACCATATCCCAAAGCCAAGCAGAAGTCCCTGGGGGGCTTACTTCCCACTGAGACTTGAACCACTTACAAGCGCTCTGGGTCTAGCCATCCAAAGATTCAAAATACAATTGATGGTACCATCACCAAATCCATGCCTCGCCCTCCATCTTCACCACAAGAATAGCGTGAGACTTCAGCAAGAGGCTGATAGAATCAGAGGCAGTCAGACTCAGAGCATTTACATTCCCCCTCGATTCCCCTCACTGCCTAGCTCAATTGTCTGACATGACCTGCTCTTGATAAAGGCAGGCTGTCTCTTTCTAATCAAGGCTTTGCTTTCCAGATGTTTGCCAACCATCTCTTAAATCATCCACTTGGGAATTTCCCCAGGAATCAAAGTCAAGCTTACTGGCCCAGCAGGCAGATTAAAACAGGGACATTTGCCTTTTTTGGTGCCACTTTCATTTCCTGTGACCACCCAAATATCACTGTACCCAGTTCAGCAACCCCACCTGCCAGCTCTTTTGGGATGGGGCCTGAGGATGTGGTCATCTACCTGGCTTCATCCAGCATGCTCAGCGAAATGCTCTCTTAGCCTTCCCTCACAAGTCAGAGCCATTCTCCTTGGCAGCCTTGCCTTCTCTTGGTCACTTGACTATCACCAGCTCCCGCCCCCTTCTTGGAGACTCCTCTTTCCCCTCTTACCCCCAGAAGCATTTTTACCCTATGGCGTCCTTCTCCCTGTCTTAACCGCTGTTCCAAAATGTAGGGTGTACATCAGATGGCACCACCTTTTCCTTTCTTTTGCCATAAACCATAGGTAGGCACAGTCATTTATCCCCAAGGTTCCCAGATTAAGCCCCTGCTAGCAGTGGGGCTGATGATGGCTGAGATGCAGGAGAGCTAATCCCAATGGGGTGTCTGTGCTAGGTACAGACTGGTGTGAGGGAGCCCCAGAATGGGAGTGTGGAACCACCAGGCTGCCGTGGCCCTGAGTGGAAACGAAGCAGGTTCAAGCTGAGCCTAGGACTGCTGACTGCTGATCAGGGCTCAAGGAGCCCTTGGCTGAGAGAGGAGGACCCAGTCTCAGAAAAGGTCAGGAGCTCCTCAACTTCTGGCAGAGCGAGAGAGCCTAAGTTCTCTAGCACCACAAAATCGTGACTCACGGCCGCTGTGTTCTTCTTTCTGTCTGGGCAGTCTATAATATACTCTAATGGTCAGATGACTTTTCTTCTGTAATTTCCCCCTGTGAAGCATGGGACTGCAATTCCTACTACCACAGCTCCCAGAAGGGCCCCTGAAGGGAGGCCCTCCTCACAAAGACTGGACTTGGAGAATCACAACTCAAGTCCTGGCAAAAACACTTAATCAGAAAGTATTTGCTAAATGCCTGCTCTCTGTGCCAGGCACCATGCCAAGTGCTGGGGACACAAGAGCAAGAGAAAAAGAAGCAATCCCAACTCCCTAAGGGGTGAGATGTGTGCTTTGACAAGTATATGCCAAGTAAATCCAAGTCGCTAGCTGTGTGGGAGGCAGCTGGGAGGCTCAGTAGATGGCCCGCTGGGCCTGGAGTCAGGAAGACCCAAGTTCAAATCCAGTCTCACATACTTCCTAGCTGTGTGACTGTCACTTTACCCTGTTTCCCTCAGTTTCCTCATCTGTAAAATGAGCTGCCGATATGAACATACACTGCTCCCACTCACTATCACAAAAGGTACGTGCTCCACCATCTTCTTGTCACAAAAAAAGAATTCTCTGAGTTTTCATGGTCTTTGTTCCTTCTCAGAGGAGACCAAGGCTTTGGCAGCAGAGGGTAGCGAAGTGGTTTCAAGTGATGACTGGGCACCTGTCATCTAAGGAGTACCCTGACCACGCCGGTGCTTCCTTCCGATGGAGAGGGGAGGCCGGCATTGGCCCCTTCTGAGCTCCGGGTTAAATGGAATATAATTAGGGCAGGTTCCTCAACAAAAGCTGAGTGTTCAAGAAACTGTGTTTAATACCACAATTCCCTTTCTTTACTGCCTCATCTCTAAATGTCCTTTTTCAGGGAGCCAGATGAGGGACTACATTTCCTCTGCCTGATGCTAGGGGCAAGAGCTAGGACCCACAGGGAGATAGACTGTGACTCAGTGGGAAATTTGTGACACCATGGACAATGCCGCCTTTTCAGGAAAGTGGAAGAAGGTGGCAAAGTCTCTGGTTGCCTGGTGGGACTTGGCAGACTCCGGTGACAAACACTCCACATCCCTTTGTGAAGTCTACCTGCAGGCTTGCATCTGAAACTGCAGGGATTTTCAAGGTGTTTAAACAATGGTGAGTGGCCTAGTGTCCATACCAATGGTTTCAACAAACACTCACTAATGACCAGGCAGACAGAAGAGAAGGAAAGTGCCAACGCCTCCCCTGCCCCGAGGACTGAACGATTCAAGACTGGGCTGGAAAGATGTCCTTTCCCTCTTGGGAGTGGATAAGAGGGATTTCACAGCCCTCTTTACTCCTGAAAAGACCCTTCCATGAAATCCCAAAGACATTCACTTCTTTGCCCATTTCTGCTTCAGTCAAGTGTCCATAAAAACAAAGCCCTTTATGTCCCAATATCCCCACAATTTCTTATCCCCAACAAATGTTTCACAGAAACTGAGCTGGGCAGGTCCTCAGAGGGCATCCAGCCTAACCCACACTTCGGCAGGAACCCTGTGCCCCAATTCCTCGACAAATGGTCATGCAGCTTCATTCTGAAGACCTCTAGGATGGAGAACTCACTACCACACAAAAGTACCCATCTCAAGCCCAGAAGGGTAGATTGAAGAATTTCTACTGTTGATGAATGAGTCTACCCCAATGCCAGGCTGATGAAGGGGCAGGGTTGGGGGCAAGCTATGGGAGTACAGCTCCAGCTACATCAAAGAGCTGATTCTGATGCCAGCACTCCTGGCTCTTAAGTCACAAGGGAAATAGGCTGAAGAGTTAGGCTGGGGCCCCATTTAAGGCATTTACTGTCAATTCTGGGCCAGAATGACTTGAAGAAAGGATTTCTGGCTTAAAGAACCACACAGACAGTCCATTGCTTTCTTTTTATAGATGAGGAGCCTGGAGCAGGCCACGAGAGGGGATGTAACTTGTGTATGTGGGGGGAGCTGTTTTTCGATGCAACAGATGAACTCTGTCACCTTCCAGCCCCTGAGCTTCCTGCAACTCAGATGACCTCCCTGGTTATCAAATGTCCCTTCTCATCTGGCCTCAGGAGGGAGATGACAAGAGCTTCTTTCAGATGGAAATTCCAACCACGGTGACCTATCCCTTTGAGTTCCCCAAAGGTTCCTATTAGAACATGGACCTTGAAAGAATAAGAGAGAAGGGGACTGAACTTCTTGGCCTGGCCTGCAATCTGCTTTGGAGAGAATCTAAGTCAGATAGAAAGGCTGAGCCAAGCTGGAGGGTCTTGCTCCCCCTGATTAAGATGCTCACCTTATGTTCCCTCACGACAACTGGAGATCAGCTGGTGTTTTTTTTTCTGCTCATGGCTTATCTATTATACACTGGGGAGCTGCTTTAGGCAGTGTGCCTCTGGAATTCCCTGAGCAACATGGAGCTGGAGAGCACCAGAAAGCCCAGCTTCGTTTCTGAACAGGGGCGATCCAGCCAAGATAAGGTATGTGTGCTAAGGGATGAGACAAGCAAGGGGATAGCCAATCATTGTTATACTGACTGAATTAATGCTGCTGGAAATTCTGTGGTTTCTTTGTTTGGTGGTGTTTAAAAAAATCAAATTGCACTCTTGAGATGTTTGGGCAAAAAGGCACAACCTGGCTACCTTATTATGTTGGGTATTCACACCGATAATACATGAAATCTCTTGGGGGGGGGGAGGGAGGGCCTGAATTTATGATCTTGTGTTCTCTTCCAGCTCTCAATGGGATGTCCAGAGCCAGGGCCCAGGTTGGAGAGTCATGACATCAGTGCAATTCACTGACTAATGGCCAGTTGTGTGTGTATGTGTGCGTGTGCTAAGTCAGGCGTCCATGTTTACTGAAACATCCACACCAAGACTCACAGTAACCTCGTTCAGCCAATGGAAGACTCCCAACATCCTGCTGCTGTTATCTGTCAGGCACTGGGGTCATCGCTTCAAGATTAACCACAGATCCCATGACAATCACCTTCTCTGACATTCTTCAGCTGCATGGGATTTTCTGTGCTAATATTCCTTGAAAAGACTTGGACAGGGCCCAGAAATTTTGTTCGACAGCTATTTTTCTTCCATTCATTTATCTGAACAGCGCCAGACTCCTAAGGGTGCGAGAAGGAACTTCAGGGGTCACCTCCCCCAACACCCTCCTTTGACATGGATAGACACATTTGGCAATGAGCTTGGCCGCTGCCAGCAAGCTTCCTGATGGCCAAGGTTGGCTCACTTTGTTTTTGCTTTTTGGAGGGGGGAAGGTAGGGCAATTGGGGTTAAGTGACTTGCCCAAGGTCACATGGCTAGGTTTTGTGTGTGTGTGTGTGTGTGTGTGTGTGTATGTGTGAAGTGTCTGAGGCCAGATTTGAACTCAGATCCTCCTGACTCCATTCACTGCTCCACCTACCCGCCCCCCTAGGGCTGGCTCACTTTGGCGTCTGCACCCCAAGGGCCTGTACCCAGCATAAGGCCTGGCACACAGTAGGGCTTTAATAAATGGGCACTGAATTTCTGAAGCTCACTGGTCAGTTCCTAACCCCAGCTTTATTTTCTCTTTCCCTCTTAATTCTCCTCTAGCTGGGCTGCCCCCAGTCCAGTTGGGGTGGTGGTGGGGGAGGGTGGCAGTGACTGTGCAGTCTCCACCCCAGAGCTGGGGACGACCAGTCAAAAGCTAAGAGGTTTTCCTGCCAAGGAGTCCCATGAGCATGTTACCACGTGGCCCCCCCTACAGGCCTGGCAGCCTGCAGATCAGTGCTGATATAAAGGGGAATGAAGGGGGATGGGAGGAGCTTGGGCTTGGGGACATTTGATCCATGGTCCCTCCATAAGCTAGGTGGGCTCATGGCTAACCTTTCTTGGTTGTCCCAGTGCTCAGCACACCCCAACACTTGGAGAGCACTTCAAACATGTCACTGCTTTGCTCTCCTAGGGTGACTCTGACCTCTACAATTTCCTCTGGCTCTTCTCCATGCTCTTGTCATCAAGACAAAATGACCTGCCCAAGGCCACACAGAGCCAGGACCAGGGTCTAATTTCCTGGGTTTTTAGTTCTGCACTTTCCCACTAAGCGTGGTCTAGGGGAGAAGGCTCAGGCAGAGTCACAGCCACCCTGAGGAGCCTCCCCCAACCCCTCCAGGGTCCCTGGGCTCCTCTCCCCCCAGAGGCCTTATCTCTAGCTGCTTCCCACAGGTAACTGCTCTCCTTCCTCCTGAGGGTAGGAACCAGATGGAAGGCCACACCCCAGTTTCCTGCACAACCCAGGGATAGCAGACATATAGCAGAAACTCAGTCAACACCTACTGAATTAATTTCCTTTCCAATGATGCTTCTTCACTTTCCAATCAAGGAAATGTTAATGTTTGCCCAGAACCTGGATCCTAAACTACAGAGTAATGTTTGAAGGAAATCTTCCTGCTCTCCCCCACACCAGAGACAGCAGGGTGACACTGTGGGCAAGCCCCATCCCTGGGACATCCTCCATCCCAGGATACCTGGGCTGCTGGTCTGGGGCCAGCCCAGGACTGGGTTACTCAAGGATGAAACTGCTAAGTCCGTGGAAGCAGCTGGAGCTCTTCAGAGGAAAGGGGCTGAACAAATGGAACCCAAGGCCACAGCCCCGTGCAAGTGAAAAACCAGCAGAAGTTTGGAAGCATTCCAAATCCCCAAATAGTCTAATGAGGATGAAAAAGAGCCTCTGCAGGGTCACGGACTGTATCATGAAGACAGGAGCTGCTTTCCTTGGCCCCAGCACATGGAAGGCCCCGACACACACAAACATCTCATTAGCGGCATTTCACCGGGGTCACCTGCTGCACAGCGCCTTCCTGGCCCAGGCCCCCCCAGCTCTTCCTCACCATGACGCTGCCAACTCACCAGGTGCCATTGTGGGATCCCTGCTGCCAAGTCGCTCTGAACCCCAGCAGATGCTGCTGCCTTTTCACCATCACTGAGAGCCTAATGGGTCCACTTCCCTGCCTCCTGGGACACAGTCATCTCCTTCCCATCAGAAGGAAAGCAATGCGCACAGCCCCAAAAGGGCCCCTCCAGTCTTCTCTCCGGGGCCAACCCCAAGCACTCCCCACTGAGGACCAGGCAGCCAGACCCTCATCACCCTTATTTTCTCAGGAAGGCATTCCAAATCCCAGCAGAGAATGCCGTCACAGGGGCTGGGAGAAGCCAGCAGCAGGTTATGACTGCTGGCAGCTAAGCGGCCTTAGCAGGCCTCTGAATGTCCCCAGGGCAAGGAACCAGCCAGCAACTGAGCTCCTCTTCCTTTGTCATCTCTCAACCACAGAAAAATGACTCACTCACTGACTGAGGGCCAGGGACAGGCACGAGGAAGCTCCTGCCCTCAGTTGCCCTCCTTTGACAGCGTTCTGCCAGCAGATGGTAGCAGCCGGCCTGGAGCTCCCAGCAGTCAGGAGTTCTGAACCCACGTGGCAGAAGAGCTGGCCAAACAGGGCCAGGTGGCACTTGGGGGGACAGGTGGGGAGGAAAGCTTACGTTTATGTTACTTCTGTTTCTGAACATGACTCTCCCCTACTGCCCAGGCATCCCTCATAATAACAAACAAAGGGGAAAAGGCAAACTACCATCAGCACCAGAACACTGACCGACGGAGGGCTGCTGGATATGCAGGGCTCCACATCCATAGCCCCCCACCTTTGTGAGAAGAGAAGGAGCTCCCTTCTCTCTGCTTTTCTTCCAGGACAAGCTCGGGTGCCTTCGGCTTCAGTCGTTGCTCCTTCCCACTGAAATGGTGGCTGCTGTCGGGTCCGCTGTGCCTGATTTGCTCGCTCGTTTTCCCCACATTTGTCTGAGTTCTTCATTTTTGATGGCATACCAGACCCCTCTACGGGCCCCCCTTTATCCCCAGATCTTTGTTAGCACAGAAAGTGCTGCTGTGGGGACTGGATGTCTGCGGGACTTCCTCCTGTCTCAGATCTCTTTGAAGTATGTATCAGCCATGAGATGGCGTGGTCAGATGGCATGAGCATTATCTTTGGACAAGAAGCTGGGCTATAAGCTGGAACCTGTGAGGACTGGTTACCCCTTGTTTTAGCCAACAGTCAATCCCAATCCCTAAGTGGTAACAGTGAGTGACGAGGCCCACGGAGGAAAGAGCGATGAGGATGCTTCAGGCCTTGCCCACCCAAATGGGGTGGGGACCAAATGGAGGGTGAGGGTAAAGCAATGCATTTTGATGCCACAAAGGGAGGCTGGTCTCAAGGACACTGCCAGGGAGCACTCACAGGTTCACTTCTCTTCTGCCACTCCATCTATAAAGACGTGATTTGTGGAGTCAGGATTTCTGGGTCACAGGATGTCGGGAAAGTTAAAAAAGAAAGAGCCCCCAATTAAAGCCACCCTCCCCTTCCCCAGGCTCTTCACAGAAGTATAGAGTACAAAGCATTTTACTGGAAGCAGTTGTGGAGAAAGCGACACCCCCCCCCCCCATGGGTTATGGAGGCCCAAGTTTTCTCTCATGATAAGTGGCTACAAGCAGGGTGGCCCTGCCCCTGTGGTTCTGGACAGAAAGGGCAGCAATTCAAAATGTGGCCATGCCTAGGGACTTGTTTGGCCTCTTTTTTGACAAAGTCTCACTGGGCCTCAGTCTCCTTACCAGTAGAACAAAGGCACTGACCCTGATAACCTGAAGCCCTGTGATGCTCAAGTTCCATGAATGCTCCCCGTGTCTCCCCCTGTACCCTTCCTTCTCCCTCTTCTTCCAGTCCTCCAGGTTCTAGAAAAGCATGCTTGCCTCTTAGCAGGCAGAGTTCCCCATCCCACCTCTACGTCCCTGCAGGGCCAGGGTCAGTATGAAAATGGGTGACAGCAGTCCGAGGAATCATAGCTTTGGAATCAGGCCTAACACTGAGAAGAAGACTTGGTGTCTATTTTTTCTATCTTGTTTCATTCATTCCCTCGGGCCTGGGGAGAGACCTTGAGTTTCGAGTATTAGGAAGGTAATGGATAGCGTGGAACCAGCAGTCAGGAAGACCTGAGTTTTAATTTGGCCTCAGTTTTAAAATGGGCTGTTGTGAGGACCAAATGAGGTCACATATACTATCCTGGCTGGTTTGTACTGGGCAGTGTTAGACCTGGCCTCAAGAAGAAGTGACCCCTTGTCCCCCATGGAGTCCCACACAGGAGGGAAGCCTGATTCCAAAGCTGTGATTCACTGGCTACTGCCACCTGTCAGTGTTGGGGCGAGCTCAGCCATCTTTAGACTGGCCCCAGCCCAAGAGGACATCAAGGTGGGACATGCTAAGAGTCAGAAAACTGTCTTTCTGAGACAAAGAAGACTCAACAAGAAGCCCTTTCCATGGAAGGATACATACGAGGAAATCAGAGGACCCTGGGAAGATGAACATGAAGTGACGCAGGGCAAAGAAAGTGGAGCAGGCAGGCAGCTCCAAGGGGACTATCTGTGCAGAGCACCTGGCCCAGGGTCTGCTCAGACAATCCAGAAGTATGCTACACAAAAACTCACAGAACACCAGGATGAAGCTGAATGCCCCAAGGAAGCTGGGCAGAGGCTGGCGCAGAAGCCACTGATCTGCACAGTGTTTGGCATGGCTTGGGGGAAGGTCACCTGGAAGGGGCATCTAGAAATGACTGTGATGACCAAATGAAATGCATCCAAAACCCCAATCGAGTGTTCCTTTCCATTTGTCACCTTGAGAGCCAGGGGACACTTCTGTCTGTGAGATTCCAGGCCCCCAGGCTGCTCACAGGGGATTTGGGCAAAGAGACACTGGCTCCCTTCTGGGCAGCAAGGCCACTTCCCTGAGGCGCGCAGCACTGGCTGTCAGTGGGGCACTAACAGATCTGAAGAGAGCTCTCCTTGGGGACACGAAGGGATCAAACAGAGGAGCCAGGTGCAGAGCCTGCCCATGCTCACCCCCTCAAAAGGTCCCAAGCTCTAAGCCTTGCCAGCCAGCTCAGTGCGCAGCTCCAAAAGCTGCCTGGGCTCACGGAAATCACTTCTATGGCACAAAAAAGAGGAAAGCCTGAAACTGAGTTCCAGTCATCGGGGAAACCCAAGCAAAACCACCCCCACCTTAGCTTGTATGTGACTGTTCAAAGAAGCACTCTGTATAGATCTCTATTTGTATGGGCAAATCTCCCTTCTCGAAAAAGCAGATGTTCACATCTGTATTTGTGGCCCAGGCACCACAGGAAGTGTCTAATAAATATAGACACTTACTGATTGATCACTGGAGGTCTTTGAATGAACTGAATGACCCTACTCATGTGTGTCTGTGGAGAAAGGGAAAGGGGAAGGGAGGGAAAGGGGAAGGGAGGGGGGAGAGGGGGAGAGAGAGCATGTACACATGTGTGCAGCTGGGGAGTTAAAGTGAACAGAATGCAGGATCTAGAGAAAAGAAGATTCATCTTCCTGAGATCAAATCTGACCTCCAACACTTTCTAGCTGTGTGACCCTGGGCAAGTCACTTCACCCTATCTGCCTCAGTTTCCTCATCTGTAAGATTAGCTGAAGAAGGAAATGGCAAAGCCCTCCAGGATCTCTGCAAGAAAACCCTCACATGGGCTTCAAAAGAGTTAGACATGACTGAACAACAAATTGAGAAGTAGGCCTCCAACAAGGTGCATCCTAACTCTGAGATTCTGTGACAATTCAAACCTCTTGTTTGACAGATGACGAAACACTTCCCGGCTCACTCTGCCACATACTGGAAGCGTTCCTTCTTGTGGACTGCTTGACCCCTCCTAGACTGTCAGCGGCAGATAGGGCCCAGCAGTCCTGGCCCAATCTTCTTCCACAGCCTCTCTGGAATTGCTCTTCTTCTTTCTGAACAAGGCCTCGTCCTAGTTCAGACTCTGCTTACCTCTCTCCTGGACTACAGCAGTGGCCCTGTGTGTGACTGTCTGGGCAGTGGGGTTGTACAGTGGGCCCAGAGTCAGGAAGACCCGGCTTGAAATCCAGCCTTGACATTCATTAGCTATCTGACCCTGGGCAAGTCACTTAACTTGTCTGCCTTAGGTTCTAAAATGGGAGTAATAACAGCACTTCCCTCTCAGGGTTACTGTAAAGATCCAATGAAGTAAGAGTTTAATTAATAAGTTAATATTTTATTATTGATATTAATTTTGTTAAAGTAATATTTTGTACAGTGCCTGGCACTGGGTAGCAGCTACCTAAGTCAGTGTTGTCATCCTTCTGCCTTGTCTTTAATTCATCTTCATTAAACCCAACTGCCCAATGATCTTTCTCAGTGGTGGTTTAGGAGTACAGCCCTCCACCAGGCAGAAGTGGACAGCAGGCCCCAGGACACCTGCTAGCCCAAAGACAAGCTCCTGTCTGGCCTCCACCCTCTGCCCCAGGCGACCTTTCCCAGCATGCTTCAAGCTGCCTCCCCTCACAACATCTTTTTGTCTTTTCTCCAGGCCTTAGCACGGACTATCTGCCTATGCCAGCCATGTCCCCCCCCCCCCTCCTTTCTGCCTCTAGAATCCTGAGCTGCCTTTGAGGCAGAGCTCCAGAGCCTCCCAACACGAAGCCTCCGCTTAGTAGTGATGCCACTGAGTCACCTCCAGGTGGCCTGGCACTGGCCTTACTCAGTACAGATTATACACACCCACACAGATCCCAAGAGGTAGGAGACACTTTCTTTACATACAGTTCTGTACTGCCAGTATCCAGTCAGTCTTAGGTATATAGTAGGCACTTAATGCTTGACTAATGTTTGGTCACACCCCTAAATCCAGACCCATTCACTTCACCCGGCTACTGTAAAATGCTACAAGAGGCCTTGTGACCCTAACAAGGAATTTGTTCCAAAGCCACCCCCTCTAAGATCTCATGGCTCCTGGGTTTCCTGCCACCACAATCTAGCCTCAAACCAGGTGGCCAGAATACCCATGTGTTCCGCTCCCTAAGACCCTGCTTGCTGCTTTGTTCTGGTTCAGTGTGAGTCTATGGACCTCAGAGACTTCCCAAATGAACAAAGGGTGAGCTGACCCTAGTGCTGGGGTGCCGTCGTAGACGGAGGATTTCCAAATGCTCTAGTCTCTGAGGTCTGAGAAACAGTCACTGTATTTAATGAGGCGCCCTTCTCCAACGGAGGGGCAGGGATGAAGGAGAGACTGGGGTAAAGAGGTTCCCTCCCAATGAGTGCCTGCAGCCGTGGGAAGTCTTTCAGGAAGTGGGAATTAATCAGAGGCTGGAAATCACTAGAGCAGCCACTATGGCAACAATGAAATGGAAAGAACCAAACTGGCACTGAATGCCATGCAGCTGTGGCGCCCGAATTGTCAGGGCCTGCCTCTGGCATGTGGAGAGGTGGGGACTGGCCAATGGCTGTCATGTCATGTCCCCCAGGGGAGTCTAAGTTCCTTAAGGGCCCTGTTTTGATTTTTTTCTTGTGTTTCCAGAGCTTAGCTCTAGGCCTGGCATTCAGGAAGTACTTAATAAATGCATGTTGCCACATACAGCATTATACTTTCTGAAATGGTTCATTTTGCAGAGTGTTTTTTTTCTCTTAAAAGTTTTTTTAATTATTACAACAGGTGGCTAACTAGGAGGGCATGAGAGATATCAATAATCCATTTTTTGAAAAGACAAAGTACCTCCAACCACACAGACATCCCATGCACACCATGCAATCTCTCCACATTTGGCCTCTGATAGAAGCTGCCTCCATTATTAGGAAAGGTCAGTCTGCCATGCTGGCACAAGACAGTCCTGATGAAAACTTTCTCTGATTCAAAGTGCATATGTGTGGGTGCATGCGCCCGTGTGTGCCAGCTGAATCCTACAAATGTTTATGAGTTATCTTGAGACTCCTGATACCTGGCATATTGGAATGCACTTCCTTCCTCCATGTAGGGGATGGTCGAGGGAACTCAAGTATTGGAAGTCACCTCCTTCAGTTAAGGGGAGGAGAACACACAGCAAACATCACGGGGAACATCTATCTTTGGGAGGTACATGTTAAGATTTGATAAAGAAATTATAAAATCTCTATAGTTGGTCTTCTTGCTAACAGGAGAGCTGGAAAAATTACTGGGCTTGGAATCAGGGATCCTGGGCTCTTATCCCAACCAGACCACCGCCTTTCCTACTTGGGTGAACACTATGGGCACCCTCCATCTCAAAGGAAAACATTTAGGGGCCCTCAGAAGCATCATAGAAACACCAGCCATTCACAGTTAACTGCAAATCTGTTCTTCCAGAAGAAATCCTCAATCCTTTGGAAGGGGGTGGGCTATGAGATCTGCCCCCAACCTGAGGAAGGACAAGCCCCACAGTTGTGAAGCAGGGCTGCCCAGTGGTTTCTGCTTAAATTCCCAGTACTGTTCTAGAACAGCAGCTCTTAACCTGGGGTCTATGGGTGCACTGTAGGGGGTCCCTGAACATGGGTGGGGAAATGCCTATCTTTATTGCTGCTGACTTTCATTACAAACACTATTCTTGAGGGGATCCAGTGAGCCCAGGGAAGCCATGACACATAAAAAGGCCAAGAATTTGAGCCTCAGAATCAGACCAACAGGCACCACATAGCAGGAGAATAATCTGCTCTCTACCCCTTGTTCATGCAAAAAAAAAAAATCACATCATAGGCTGTAAAGCTGGGAGGGCATGCCAGTGATCCAGTCCAGAGGAGAAAATGGAGGCCCAGGGAAGGAAAGCAACCTGTAAGAAGTCATTGAGGTAGGGGGAGGGGAGGAGCACCTACAGTGTACTGGACACTGGGCTAAGCACCTCACAAAGATGGTCTCATCTGCCAAGCACAACAGCCCTGCTAGTCAGCAGGCCCAGTTCTCCTGCGCACTTTTCCCAACAGTGCCAAACTGACAAATCTTTTAAAGTCTCCAAATGTCTTTTTTTCCCCCATGTCTATTTTCTCCTTTTCATTTATGATGGGAAGGTTTGCTTTCTTATACTCTCAGGTTAAGGTGAGAGGGAAAAACCTCTAATTGTGTGGGCTAACTCTGTGTGAACTGGGGGGGGTGGGGAGGAAGCTAGCCTAGTGGTCAGGGGACCCCCAGCCCACAGGATAACACAAGGCTTCCTGACTAACTTCTCTGCAAGCCAGGGTCGCCACAGGGTCAGCACCTGTCCAAACTAAAGCTGCCCTCCCTCACTGCCACACACATGTAAGCTCATTCACAATTCCCGGTGGACTGGGCTGCCTGTAAAGTATTCTTGTGGAGTTTCCTGGAAAGACTACCCCTGGAAACATGTTTCCTTATGTTAAGAAACATGATTTGTGCCTAGCAGATTTTCTGCTGGACAAGGGACACCGATGCAAGCATCCTGAGGTAGGGGAATGTGAACACGAGATAGTCTCACATCATACATGTATGGGCAAGTCGTCACTGCGCCGCCTTCTCCACTGGGTGAAAGCCTTTTCTCTGACTCACAGCTGCTGGGCTCGGTGACGCCACCTTAAAGCTGTTGGTTATGCTGATGTTCAGGGATATGGACCAGGAAGGTGAGGCCACAGTTCAGGGGTTTGTTTCTTCCTTTAAGCTCTGGGCAGTAGAATTCAGACCTGCCTCTAACAACTCAGACAGATTTTCAGAGCTGGTACCCTGAACAAATGAGCTAAGCTGTCTGCCAACTCTCACCCCTGGGCACTTTCCATTCCTGATACTGGTTTGGGAATAACACTGCAGAAGTTCAATTCAAAGTGTCTGGCTGTGAGGCAACAATGGCATCATCACTCATTTTTGTGCCCTGGGTGCTGGATGTAAGAGGCATTTAGCAAACAAGTCTGGTCCTCCAAGGTCCCTTCTAGTACTAAAGCCTGAACGGTTTACAGATGCCACCATCAAGGTATGAGAATGACAACTGACACCTTTGCAGCTTAGAGTCTGGGAGTTAGAAGGAGCCTTAGCCTGCCTGCCTCCAGATACTCTGACAAGGAGGCATTCAGGCCACACCTGCAGCCAAACACTATCATTATTTCTGCTTTACAGATGAGGAACAGGAGGCTCCGTGACATAGCCAAGGCCATTGGGCCAGGAGACAGAATAGGTGCAGAGGCTTTCTGTCTCTGCTGCTGGGGCCTTTCCCACCAAGCTGTTGCTTTATTCTGGAGACACCAGCTCCACTCCCATGAGGAGCCCTGATCCAAAGACAAAGGGCAGAGACACCCAAGGGACTTTTGCAGATGGAAGGAAGACTTCACACAAAGACAGGCTTCCTACCAATGAGAGCAGTTCCAAAGGCCCAAGATGGACAGAATCTCAGCAGGGCCCACCTCACTGCAAGGCCTCCAGCCTTCCCATTCAGTTATGTTCTGGACTGGATGACCTCTGAGGCCTTGTCCATCTCTGCGATTAAATATCCACTAGGTAGCACAGGGAGGCTGCTAGGTGATGCAGTTGATAGAACACCGGGCCCAGAATCATGAAGACCCAAACTCAAATCTGGTCTCAGACATTTATTAACTCTGTGACCCTGGGTAATTTGCCTTGGTTTTCCCATCTGTAAAATGGGGATAATAATAATAGCATCTACCTCCTGAGGTTACTGTGAGGATGAAAAAGGGATGTTTATAAAGCACTCAGCACACAGAAGGTGTTTCATAAATGCGTATTTCATCCATCCATCTAAGAGAACTGAGGAAAGGGCCCTAAATCTTTTCACTTAATCCAAGTTCATCCTTTAAATGGAGACCTAGAGAAACTGCTTAAATGACTTCTCAGGTCACATGTACTAATTAGCTGAGCCTAGGAGGAAGGAGAAGGGGAGGGGAAGGGATGGGAGGGGAGGGAAGGGAAGGGAAGATTTGCACCCAAATCTTCTGCCTCCAAATGTAGTGATCTTGGTATCACACCACAGATCTGTTTTAAGGTCCTTTGTGAATAACTCTTCTTTCTGGAGGCATTAGATTTTTGCCAATTTTGGTGAAGATTCCCTAGGGCTCCTTTTTGCACCGTTGATGCCACAGATGAATTGGGCATTAGAGCTGCCTGACAACAGATATACATGTAGCTGTAGAGGTGGTGACCATATAGCAAAGTTACTGGTGAGGAGCCCTTGGGTCCAGGTGTCAGAGAACAAAGATGGCCAGGCAGGTACAGGACAACCGTGGGGGTGGGCCAGGAAACAGTATATCCTGGCATGTGCATTTGTCTCCCATGATCTCCAAGGCTCCTTCCAACCACACTGAATGCTAAGGGGCTTCCAATTTTTGACTCATCTTCTCTACTCCATTTAACAAACATTTTTAACAAACATTTTTAGACACACGAAATACTCCTCAGCTTGAGAGGCAGCCTAATGCAGTGAAGAGTGGTAGACTTGGGGAGTCAAGAGAGCTGGGTTCAAATCCTACCTCAGATACTGAGTAGTATAGGATTATGGGTAAATCACCATCTCCCAGAGCCAATGCTTTCTCATCTTTATTTTTTTTGCTTTTTGGAGGGCAATTGGGGGTTAAGTGACATGCCCAGGGTCACATGGCTAGTAAGCATTAAGTGTCTGAGGTCAGATTTGAACTCAGGTCAACCTGACTCCAGGGCCAGTACTCTATTCACTGCGCCACCTAGCTGCCTCAACTTCCTCATCTTTAGACTGGAGATCACACTTTGTACTAATCCTACCACCCTCACAGAATTGTTACGAAAATCAGTCTTAAAGTACTACATATGTGAACATGGGCTAAATGCTCTGGTGGAAAATCCAAGATAAATAAGTGATGATTCTGAGGTCCCTGTTCTCTAAGAATCTATAATAGGGGAGAAATGGGAACAAATTTATTCAACCTGACAATCAGTTAAACTTTTTAAAATGCTCTCTCACCCCAAGTCTATTTACCCAAAGAGCCATAAGACAAAGGCTGACCATAAGGGCTCCAAGAAAAGTACAGGAGCATATGAAAGGTCTAAGGAAGGAGAACTGCTTCTGACTCAGAGAGGTGGAAGAAGAGAAGAAGACTTCAGGAGGAGACATGTGAGTGTGATCTGAAAAAGATTTCAACAGGCAGCACATGGCAAGCAGTGAATATTCTAAAGAAACAGGGAAATTAGATGCTTAGAAGCCTAGAATGAGACAGTTCAGAAGGGCGAGTTGTCAACTGTTATCAGGCATTGCAGGTGTTAACATTCATTTTCCATGAGGGTGGAAAAAAATCAATAGCTTAAAGATCACATTAGAAAAAACTTAAACAACAGTTTTTGAAGTCAAAGGACTTTGATAGAAGAGTTAATCTGAGATACATTAAAGCTCTCACTAGTAAAAAGAGATTATGACTTTTAATTATTTAATGTTGGAGTACCTGATTTACACAATCTCTTTAGAAAAGCTTCACCAATAAAGAAGGGGATGGTTTCAGAAAAGCCTGGAAGACTTCTATAACCTGATGCAAAGTGAAATGAGAACCAAAAGAACACTATACACCGTAACAGCAACATTGTAACGAAGATCAAGGTGAATGACTTGGCTACTAGGACCGACACAACTCCGAACAACCCATGATGAAACATGTTATCCCCTTCCAGGCAGAGAACTGATGGACTCAGTGCAGACTAAAGGGTATTTTTTTCACTACCACTACTACTACTTCTTGCAACATAGTTAATATGGAAAAATGCTCTACATGACTTTGTATGTATTATGGACACACTTCTTATCTTCTCAGTGGATGGGGAGAGAGAAAAAAATTTGAAAATTAAATTTTAAAAAGTTTCACAAATGGGTTATAAGAGACTCTACATTATTTCTGGCTCATTCTATAATACACTATCTATACTTGGTAATGGAAGTAGGCAAAATGGATCTTCTATCACTGGCTTGAAGGGCCAGGGCTGGGCTCTCCAAATGTGTGTTCTCTTTCACCTGCTCTTTTTAATCTTTTTTTTGGAGGGGGCTAGGCAGGGCAACTGGGGTTATGTGACTTGCCCAAAGTCACATGGCTACTAGCCACCCTTCTCACCTGTTCTTTCCCTCTATCTCTGCTAAATGATTATAAGTTTCATTCGCAAAAGTTAAATGAGAAAATAAAATACAACTCTACTCTGAAATGAAAATATATTTCTCCTGATGGGGTGTAGCCTTCTAGGGGAGTCAAGAAGATCTCCTAGCTATCTAGGTTGAATTATTAAGTATCCAAATGAAATTAACTTGCAAGTTCATAGATGTAAGAGCTAAAAAGGACCTTGGAGGTCATTCATTTGACAGATGAGGAAACTGAGGCTGGGGGACTGCCCAAAGTCACACAGGCAGTTGGTAAGTAGTGATGATAGGATTCTAACCCAGGTGCTCCAAATCCCAGAGCTCCTTCTATTGCTCCAAACTGCCTAGGAAAATGACTTGATCACCCCAATTTCTGACCAAGTTTCAAGTTTAGTTTTAAAAACTGAAACATTCAGGGTGGCTAGGTGGTACAGTGAATAGGGCACTGGCCCTGGAGTCAGGAGGACCTAAGTTCAAATCAGGCCCCAGACACTTAACACCTACTAGCCATATGACCTTGGGCAAGTCACTTTGCCCTGCCTTCCCCCCTCCAAAAAGAAAAAAAAAATCTGAAACATTCTATAGCAGACTTCTCTTCCATGCCAATTCCTCACCATGGTTTGCAGGTGACTTTTACGTTATGATGGTTGTGAGCATGTGCCCAGGGATGGAAGCCCACCACAAGACAGGACTGGGGAGGGGGAAGTATATGGAGCAGTTCCTCTCTGAAGCTGGCTATCAGGAAAGGTTTTAAAAGTGCAGCAACTGGCAGAGTTATGGTCTGTGTCAGGAAGGGAGGGCCCACACAAACAATCCTAGAAGTTTATTTAGCAGATGATTTCTAAAAATTAATCTCTGAATTTAAAAAAATGTATTTTTTTAGGGTAAAACAAAGAAAATCATAGGAGAGGGATCGGTGCAAAAGCTGCCTAGACTAAGCCTTCCTCACTCATGTGCTACATTGATTTAAATCCCCCTCAATTTTGCTAAGGGTCAGGTTGGGGGTAAGCAAATTCCTTAAGAATCTAGTTACCTGCTTGTTCTCCCATTTTTGCTGAGTAGAAGCTGCTATAGGAGCCTAGAGCCCCAGCAAGGCCCTCTGGAGACACACACAAACATTACTAGACAGGCTCCACTGGGGCAAGTTATTGTGGCATGCACACAAGCAAGGAGACATCTCCAAACAGGGAGCAATGTCAAGAGCAGCTCTGGGGCCCTGGGATATCAAATCTGGCCATAGATTTCAGGTAGCCAAAAATGCTCTGCTGTCGCTCATCTGGAAGTCCTGAAATATAAAACTTGTCTTTCAGATGAGTTGTCTGCCCTTTCCTACTCCTGCCACACTCATAGAAGAGATGAAACCGTGATTTTGAAGGTCTCTTCTCAGCTTGAGTGAGCCCTAAAGCCACTGGGCTTTGGGGGTGGCTAGGATTAATTTAGAAAAGCCCCTAGGAGATATCCCCAGGACTGAGGGGGTGATATTTTGTAGGACTTCCCCTTCCCCTTCTTCCTCTTTTAAAAATTCCTTTATTATAAGGGATAGCTCTTTTTTTTTTGGAGAGGTGAGCCAGGATTATCAATAAAATTTAAACACAATTAATTTTAAACGAGCAGGTCTTCTCAACTATTCTCTACAGCAGGCTGCAACACTGAGTGTTAAAGAACAAGGAATACAGTATTTATTACTTAGCATTCCTTTCAGTAGAATGGAAAGTGTGCTCTCAAGGGCTAGAGTAGTACTGGAATGCTGACCTAGACTAAGCCATGGAACTGCTCTCTAAGGTCCAGTTTACCTATGTTCAGAGAGGTTCATTACTAGGCCGACCCCTGAAGGGGGCTGGAGAGGTGATCTGTGTAGCAGTGAAGGGGGCATCCACATTGATGAAATCACAAATCCTTGAAGTGCTTCAGTGAGTTGTTAATAATGGTGACTGACATTTAATATGGTGCATAATTGTTTTAAAGTGCTTTAGAGAGTTCCTCACTTGATAAAAACTGAAAACTTAGTATATAAACACAAAACCCACCCTGAAATGATGCTTCCAATCGACATTGCTTAGCTTTAGCGAACTCTTCCCCTAGAGTCAGAAACATTCCCTTCACTAATGTTGTCAGATTTTAGCTTGTGCTGATAACTCAACAATAACAGCATCTCATATTTACAGCTTATTCTACATCTTGTAAGGCAGTCTATTTTACTGATGACAATAAAAAGGCTAAGAAAAATGAAGAGAGTTGTTCTGATTCGCCCAGCTAGTGTCATGGCAGGAGAGTGAATTCAGGCCTGGAGTCCAAGACCTTTCTAGTAGTACGTTAAGTTGCCTCTAAGTGATATGTGTTTTTCCAAAGACATAAAACATCATTTAAAATTTTGCCTATTCAAATTAAAAAATTAAGGTGGAAAAAGTTCAGAAGAATCTTATTTGTTTGAAATACTGACATAAAAAAATCAGCATCCCACTAACAGCAATTCAAAGAAAAACAGATCCCTGGGGGTACATATTAAAACTTAGAAAACCACAAATTCACATTCTCTATATTGTATTTTTGTTTATTCTGTTAAACATCTCCGAATGACATTTTCATCTGTTTGGGGCAGCACTGGCACTTGGGAACAGGCAGTTTGGCCTGCACATCTCTGATATGGATACCTTTCCACCTGTATGGTTCTTGTCCACAATTCTTCCCCAGTTCAGAGGCAGCATCCTGCCAATCCAGGCAGTGTGCTGGATAGGGCTGCACTGGGCAACCTGAGTCACAATATTCCTCTCTCCTGTGGGGTCTCCATGGGCTGCTGCAGTGATAGTGGTATGGTGGTAGAAGAGGGGATGGACAGTGCTGAGAATCAAACAGGTGGTTTTTAGACAGTCTGAAAACATTCAGCTTTCACCAGAAACGCAAATAATGGTAACTTCTGGAACAACAGATCTCCCTATCTTTTGGAGAAGGATCAGAGACAAGAGCTATGGGTGGATTTTAGCTTACACCATTGGAGGGAGTACAAGTGGTGTTTTATGGGTAAGGATTTCATAAGCAGGGAGTAGGAAAGAAATCAGAAATATCTAGATTCAAATCTCATCCTTAACACCTGCCTTCAAGTAGGTGTCTTCAGGTGAGGCCCCTAACCTCTCCATCTAAAACCAAGAGCAAGCATTCTCTATAACAGACAGCGGAAGCCTTCCCAGTAAGAACACAGGTAAAGCAAGGATGCTTGTTTGCTTGGCTATTAGCTCCCACAGTGTCATAATTGCCAGCTCTAATGCTGGCATTAGAATAAGAAACAGAGAGAATAAGCACAGGCAAATAGGTAAAATTATCTATTTGCAGGTAACACAATGGGTTACTTAGCCCCAGAGAATCGCTGATAATTTTATCAAGATAATTAATGGCTTCTGTAAAGTAGCAAGTTAGTAGATAAATCTAAAACCCAGGAGCCTTTCTGCATAATACGAACAAAACCCAGGAGGGAGAGCTGCGAAGAAAAATTACTTGCAGGATTACAACAAAATGCCTTAAGTATCTGAGAGTTAACCTACCAACACACACAATACTTACAGAAACACAAATACAAAACCGTGTTTCCAGATATAAAATACCTGAACTACTGAAGAGCTGCTCTAGCTCATCGCTGGGCCAGGTCAGCACAGTAAACTGAGAATACTTCCCCAAACAGTCTACAGATTATTTTTATACCCTTATAATATCAAACAAAACAGTAAAATTGATTTCGAGAAATGAAAGGGCAGGAAAGCTGGGAGGCGGGGTGGGAGAGTGGGGGAGGAAGGAGGGTGATGCTACCAGAGCTGAAACTATACCATAAATGAGGAATTATCACAATTTATGGTACCAGATTTTTAAAAAAAAACCAGCTAACTAGATCAGACAAGAAAGATCTAGAAATAAACACAAACAAGACAGTATTAAATAAACCCCCAAACATAAAATGACTAGGGAAAGGGACTATTCATTCAATATGAAATACTAGGAAAACTAGACAGTATTTTGGTAAAAAAAAAAATTGGTTCAGACAAACATCTTGTACCATATACTATAATTTCCAAATGAATTAAGTATATCAAATAGAAAGGTATAAAACCAAAAATAATTAGAATTGAAGGTTACAGCTTTCATAATGAGGGAAATTCCTAACCAGAAAAGGCAAGGCAGCTTATAGAAGACAAAACAGATTTATTATATAAAATTCAAAGATATCAAACATTATACGGCGACGATCGATGTTATGAATCAAGAACCATTCGCCAGTAGGGAAATGGTCAAAGAAAAAAACAAACTCCAAAAGACCTACATGAACAATGTTCAGGATAGTTAATAAAATAAATGCAAATTAAAAGAATCCTGAGGCGATTTACTCTCACCGAACTAGCAGAGATGCTGAAAGAGAAGAAAACATCACTGAGGGTGCTGCAGGAGAGACACAACACTGAATTCCCTACCAACGCCAATGAGGATTTGTTCAACCATGCTGTGAGTCAGTTTGGAATCGTGAAGAAAAGTGACTAAATTCTTCATGTCCTCTGAGCCGAGGACCCCATTCCTGGGGCTCTACATCCCAAGGAGGCTGACTGCAAGAAAAGACCCCAAAGTACCTGAGAATTTACAGCCGCATGCTTTGTGAAAACAACAGGTTATGAACCAGCCATGTGCCTGTCCAATCAACGCAGGGAGGCTAGACAATTTATGGTACAAAGATTTAATGTTTCTTCATTAAAGGGGACAGAGAATAAGAATTCAAATAAATGTGTGGAAATTTAAATGAAGCGATAAGGGACAGGGACAGAACCAAAGCAACATTTACACTCACTGCCACCAGGTTCCAGTCAAAAAGGTGAATGAGCTTGCGCCTAATACATCTGCCCAGGTCCTGCTCCCTAAGTTCAAGGTGACGCTCTCTTTTCTGTTAGTCATTTTAAGAGGGTCAGGAAGTATCTCGTGCCAAAACAAGGACCATCCATCAAGTTACCAATACGAACAACGGCCAGTCTTCTTTTCTCAAGCTAATGCTGTGCTTTCCTGACAGCGACTCTTCCACGAAAAGCCAACTCCTCCAGGCAAGTCTCTTCTTGGAGCCTGGACCAGGTGATCACTTCTAAGTCATGCCAGGTTACTACAACCCCACCTTGTACTCAATGAAACCAAGGTAGTACAAGACTGTGTGCAATGGTCACCAAGGACTTAGTATCATTCTCCATGTCTCTTGATCCCAAGTCCAGGCTTCTCATTACTAACAATGCTAAGTGCTGTTTAAATGAAAGCTGTTACAACATGACTACACTTGTGATCATGACCGTGACTGTGCCATGATGTTATTCAGGCGCTTTTATTCCTGGGTCTTCCTGTGTTAGACGGTAATTAAGTATCAGGTAACATACAAGACTTTCCAGGACATGATTCTCAGAGGCAAACCCACAACAGAAAACTTCTGTGACTGACTCAGATGGAGTTACCTTCTTGCCTTAGAATATGCTCTGTTGAGTGGTTCTCTTCCACATTTTCAGAGTTTACCTGATTAGGGTCTAATGACAGCCTCAGTGCTTGGCCCTTCAGTCAACAGTAACTTATTCCCATGCCCATAGCACCCAAGGGAAGCTTGGGGAATGAGCAGCCCCTATCTTCTGGGTACTTCTGACTTCCCTTCTGCAGGAGCTATACAGACATTGGGTGCAGGAAAACACCCTGTCCTAGATTCTCCAAAGTCACATATTCCAAATTAGGTACCAGTCTTAACAATATTGAAAATGATTGTTTTAAATTATATTTAAAATATCCCTAAGTGTAACTGGGAAAAAAATTTAAATACATAAATAAAATAAAATGCCCTTAAATCATTAGATAATAGAAACATATACAAGAGATAGCAGGTATGCTTTGTTTTATACAAAGTACCCCAAGTGTTACAAAGTCTGTATAAAAAGCAAATGTAGCATTGAAGAGGTACCCATCCAATTCCATCTGCCTAATTGCTACTCATTCTTCAAGGCCTGGCTCAAATGCTACCTCTTCCATAAACCCTTCCCTTTGATCACCCTTCTTTTCCAATCCCAAAGCAATCAACTTAATTAGGAAGCTGCATGTTAACAGGGGAAAGAACACAAGTTTTGGAGTCCAAGGTCAAGCCTTGGCTCCAACCCCAAGCTTGCTCCCTGTGTGACTTTGGATAAATCTCTGCATCTTTGGGGGCCTTTTGGAGCAACACTCCCATTGTACAGATAATTTCGAAGGTTCCTTCCAGCCCTAAAACCAACTTATTGAGTTCTGACCCCTACCTCTTCTAGGCCAGATCATGGTAGCTGCCTAAGTGGATTGATTAGGCCATCTCCAATCAAGTCCTTCCTATGTCCATGCCCAGACCTAGTCAGAGTAAAGCATGTCCTTTGACTTGGGCCCCCTGACCATAACCCTGTGATGCAGTGGGGAACAAATACTGTGGGGTCAGTCACTGGCCTTCATGGCCCTCGGTGACCTGTCTTTCTTTCTCCCCCTTTTTGGAGGGGGGAAGGTAGGGCAATTGGGGTTAAGCGACTTGTCCAAGGTCACACAACTAGTTTTGTGTTAAGTGTCTGAGGCTGCATTTGAACTCAGGTCCTCCTGATTCCAGGGCGGGTGCTCCATTCACTGCGCCACCTAGCCGTCACTCAGTGACCTGCCTTAATGGACCTTTTCTCAACCTTCCCGTGCTGCCATGCCTCTCCATCCCTCTTTCTTCCTATGTTTGCAATACCATTTAAGGACCTTTTCCTGACCCCAATCTCAATTCCTTCTCTCTTTAATGCCCAACTCAAGGTTAATCTTTCCCTGAAACACTCCCCTATGACTATTCTACAGGTGAAAATGAGCTTTCTCATCTCAGGTTTCTCAAAGCAGTTAATTAAGCTATAAGAGAAAAGTAAAGTACAAATAAAATGATTAAATAATTTCCCTGTTTCAGGCTCTAAGTTTGTGAGCTGGGTCTGTACTATGTCCTTCTAGTTCACCTCAAAGACAGTGTCTTGCAAACTTAGCCTGAATACAAGGGGCACTGAATGTCTGCCAGACAAAACAAGACAACTGAAACACCAAAGTTAGATGTCAAATGAACACCCCTCTTCTCTACTTTTACATGAGCTCTGAGAGGGCAGGGGCCCCTGTCTGCCACAATATCTTTTACACTGTGGTAGGGATAGAAATGTTCATGAATGAAACACAAAATGAACTTCTATTCTAAACAATCCCACCCCAAAGGCCTTTGTTCAAAGAAAGGTTTGGGGTTTTTTTTGTTTTTTTTTTTTTTGGTAACAGAGCCTGTCACTGACTCCCACTCCCTTTAAGTGACTGCTTCCTTCAGTACAGATTTTTCCAGGCCAGTAATTTGTAAACTGAGAGCCGTTATGGAGTCTTCCTACAACAGGCCCTTCTCCAATTCTTGTGGCTCGGGCAGAGTAGAAAACACATGAGCTACCTGGCTAAGTCAGGAAAATCAGATTTGATCCAGATGAATTTGCATTCTTTCCTCTCCCTCCTCCATTCCCCAGCCCTGTTGTGTTATAACTCAACAGGAAAATGGCCAGGCCTGCTGAGGATACCAGAGAAACGATCCCCAGAGGATTTACTGCTGGGGAGGGGCTCTTAACCTGGGCTTGGTAAACTTGGGTTAAAAAACAAAACAACAAAACCTGGATAACTGTTTTCATATAATTGTTTTCCTTCGCAATTCTACAGTGTTTATCTTACTTCAGAAATGTAATTCTGAGAAGAGATACTTCCAAAGGGGCCCAGGCCACATCTCTCCATTCCATTGCCACACATGAAGAAACAAACCCTCAGAGATGACAGGACTTGGCCAGGTAAACCCACTCTGCCTCTCCTCCTATCACACCACACACAATACAGCAGACACATCAGTTATGGGCTAGGGAATGAGGACCAAATACACAGAGTAGCTGAAATATTCCAAAACCACACTCAAAAGGCCCAACTTCAATGAGCCCAGCCAGGCCTGAACTCTGGCTCTGACCTGGTGAAGTGATCGAGGCCCTTTCCCTCACTGCTCTGGCTAGGGATTCTGGGTCCAAGCTTGCCTACAAGAGCTGAGCATGGTCAGGAATATGTGCCCCAAAGGACAGGAGTCAGAGCCCAGGGCATCCTTCCACTGAGGGCAGCAACGTGACCACGTCTGGGTTGGGAATGCCTAGAGGCATACAGAAGGAGGGAGCCTCAGGACTAAGGGAAAGAAGGTCTGGAAGAACAAAAATGGTGGAGACAAGGCCATCCCCAGAAAGTCGGATGGCGAGGCTCATCTCTCTTCTCTCAGCAGAGCCAGACACTTTCAGATAACAGCTAACAAGCTGCCTGGTTTTGACTGACTTCGCTTGTTTACAAGGGAGGGTTGTCCCTGAGCCAGTGAAGGATACCATACTTCACAGAGCAGTGCAATCAGGAAGACGTGAGTTCAGGTCTGGCCTCAGAAAGGCCCTAGCTGTGTGACTCTGAGTAAGTCATTTCACCTCAGCCTGCATCAGCTTCTTCATCTGTAAAATGGAGATAATAACAGCACCTCCCTCCCAGGGTTGTTAATGAGGATCAAATAAGACAATATTTATAAAAGTGCTCATCACAGTGCCTGGCACATAGAGAGCACTTAAAAAAAATGTCCATTCCCTTCCCTTCATTATGGGGGGGTATCACTGGGAAGTAACATGTAAAAAAGGAAAGGGCCCCAAAAAACGTCCTTAAAAAGCATTGGCTTTCCCCTCCCCATTTAAAAGATAACACAAAAATCTGATGAAGTCAAGATGTCCAGAAGGTATTTAATGTTCCTAAATTAAATGACGTTGTTATCCAGAAAGAACTTTGCAAAGACTATTAAACGCGACTGAATCTTGCTCCTATCTGACTCAGCACAGTGTCTGCACAGTAGGTGTTCTTCCCTCCTGCACCTGTCATGGGAATGGGAAATTTGAAGATCTTCCTTGCCCCTTAATAGACCTGGGGGGAGTTTGAAGCCCTCCCCTGCTTTGAGGAGAGAAGGGAGGCATATCCAAGAGGTGTAGCAGAGGGAAAATCACAGGCCAAAAGGGACCAACTATCTATTGGATACCTTGAACTCACCAGGCTCAAAAATAAGACTTCCCAACTGTTTTCTCTTCCAAATGTCTAAACCTCCATCATGACCATGGTAGCCTTGGGGCCAACCTGAACTCCTCCCTCTCACTTATCCGCATGTGAAATCTGTAGCCAAATCTTGCGGCTGCTACCCTCCCAAATTCTCCAACACATCTCTCTCTCTCTCCTGCTGTGGACCCTCATCACCTGATGCCTGGAGCATTAGGGGCCCCCCCCCCCGCCACCTTTCCACATGACTGCCAGGGTGATAAATCTCCAGGATTAAACAGAGAACCCTCAGCTTGGCCTTTAGAGCCCTTCCCCCTTCCTGCCTGTCCAGGCATCTGGTCCTTGGCTCCCCTCTGCACAGCCTCTTCAATGGACCAAGTATCACTGACTTCCTCCATGCCCCTCCTCACACACGACCCTCCATCTCGGAACTCTGCGTTTTCCACTGGCTGTCCCCCACACTTGCAATGTTTGGCCTCCTGCCATCTCTCCACTGATGGGGCTTTGCCCCAGACAATCCTTCACTTACATAGCCTTGTATGTGCACAGTAATCTGCACGGTGTCTTGTTCCTTAGAAGGTGAATTTTCTGAAGGCAGGCTTTTGTTTTTCTTTGTATCTCTGGTACTGAGCAGAGTGCTGGCCACACTGATCACTTGAGAAATGCTTGCTGAATGACTGATTTCTGAGCCTCAGTTTTCTTCTTTGTAAAATGGAGACTCTATTGAGGCTGCCTTCTCACTAAGTTCACAAGATCAGGGATAGGGAAGTAGGAGGGGCTGCTGAGTCCAACCCCTTCATTTTACAGAGCAGGAAACAGGCCCGGACAAGTGTGCCCAAGAGTGATGAAGCTTGTCAGGATCCGAAGTGAGTCTGTACTTGGTTACTCCTGACCCCAACTCTCAGCACTGAGATAATGGATGGAGAGTGCTCTGTCAGTCACTATTAAGATGCTAAATCCCTGTCTTGGCTATGAAGGAAACTGGGCCAAGGGCTGAACAAAGCTCCCTTTCCTCAGACTCTATCTCTGGCCTCCATGGGAGAGGCAGCCTTTGGAGAAAGGCCTCGAGTCCCCGGAGGAGAGGCCACCACCACACAGCCTGCCCCCTGCTTCTCAGTGCGCTTGGCCCCCCAAATGTGACTGCACCAGCAAGTGTCAGGAGATAAAAGAATTCAAAAAGGCCTCTTCAGATTATGGGTTCACTGAAGCCAACCATGTGGCTGCCTTCCCTCTGGCACAGAGGGGGTAAGGCCTGGAGAGGCCCTCTTCTCTTCAGATTCCTTGGAAGACAGATGGCATCCCCAGAGTAGTCAGTAAGACAGCCCCCTGTTCTGTGGCTCTGGGCCTGCTGGCTCAACCCCTCACAGACGTCATACTGCTTTATGCTTGAACATCACGCTTGTCAAAACACCTGATAAATACACAGGCAGAAATGGATCTCTAATGAAATTTATGTGGCCCTCTCCTGGATGATAGAATTGAGAACAAGTTCATTAAGTAGATGAAAATACATTGATGTGCCCGCGAACACCTTCAAAGAGAAAACGTAATTCAAAGTGACCTTGACAAATGGTGTCTCCCTAACAAGGTGAGGTTCAGCAGGGAAAGGACAAGGGAGTGTTTTCATTCAACAGCCCAGAGATGAAAAGCTCGAAGAGACCTCAGGTTGTGGCCACTCAGCCCAGCTCCCTCATCTGACACAAGAACAAGAGCCCAGCATTAAGGAATTCTTACTGTGTACTGTGCTGAGGGGGAAACTGAGCCACAGAGGCATGAGGGGCACCCACTCCCCACAGACAAGAGCAAAAGGCCCAGGCAGCTGGACTGCACTTTGGAGAATAAAATAAGAGTGAGCTGCACATGCACACCCTTCACTGTGCAGACGCCCAGATTCCTGCAGGAATTCTTTTTCTGACTGAAGAGTATTTGGAAGGGTTCCTTTGACTTGGTGTTTAAGTTTAAAAGTAAAAAACCAACTGCCCCCACCCCAAAGAGTGCCAGCAGGCCTCCGAGTGAACCGGGCAGCGGCCCACCCTCAACCATTCCAAGGAGGCCTGCGCTCTGGGTGGGTGGGATGTGGGTTGGGGGGGAGCAGTGCATACATTCCCCTGCATGTGCGCAGGCTGCAAACACCTCCTCACCTGCAAAGATCAGAGGCCTGGTGAAGTGGATTTGTAAAAACACAATTACTCTCCATCAGTGTTTTTCATGAAACACCCAAATAAGACCAGCCTTCCATTCCAGCGAGAGTGTCCTCAATCTAGTGATAGCAGGACATGAAGAGACAGCAGACCCCCAGAGGGGTCACTGGGCTTTGGGCTCCTAAAGGCTCCAGTGCTTGTCAGACTGATGAGCCTGTCTGCAGTGCCTCACAACTCAGAGAAGTAGGTTACAGGAGAGGCCTCATGATACCCATTTTACAGATGGAGAACACAACGAGAAAGCTCATGTGCCTGGGCCACACTCACCCTAGGAGCAGACTGCCAGGCATAACTCTTTCCTGATACCAAGCTCACCATTCTTTGTACCATATTCCCCAATTTTCCTGCAAATGAATGAAATGGGCTGAGTCAAACATAAGATTTCCTCGATTACTGAAAGAACGTGGAGAAGTCAAGAAATAGAAATGGTCATCCCAACTCTACCCACCTTAATTAAGGCTTGACTGCACTGTGCCTCAGTTTCTCCCACAGAGAAAATCAGGTCACTGCTGCCTTTCCTTCCTACCTTCTAGCAATATTCGTCCAGGCAAAAAGAGTTATGGTGTGAGTTCTGTGAAGGCTTTACAGCAGCTACACAGGTGCGTGGAACAAGGGGAGCAAGAGCCAGAGGGACAAATCTGGTCTGAAAGGTCCAGATGAGGCCTAAGCCTGGAGCCAAGAGCCCAGGGGCCAGGGCTGGGGCAAGCACGGGGTTTTCCGTGGAGGTCCACAGTCTAACCCACACACATCATCTAGCTGTTCCTCTGCAGAACAATCATAGGAAAGAATTTATATTGCCTGCAGAGTGACCAGGCTAATGGCTGCTGCAAGTTGTCAAGCATAGGATAGACACACAGCACAGATTTGGGTCTGCTCAGTTTGGAAAGACCTTCCCAGCTGGAGCAATGAAGTCCTGGTAGGATAGATTCACTGGGTCCTCAGAGGCCATGCCAGGAGAAGGGAGCTGGGGCAGCCAGGGACTCATGGGCCAGGACTGGCCCATGTAAGGGTGGAGAGTCCACATCAAAAGGGTGACAGGGCAATGAGAGTTTGGGTCAGAGAAACAGATGCTTCCTCACTGAGGATCTCCCTGAACAGACGTATTCAACAACACTGAACCCAAAAGTCACGTGTGCCTCTGTGAGTGTATGAACACACACATGTCTACATCTACACAAACCTCCTCAGAGAGGCCAGAGCTCTGAAGTCATTGGTATAGAACAAGTAACTCCGAGGGAGGAAATAGCTTTGACCAAGTTTGAAAAGCCACACCTACCCAGAACCTCAGAGGCATATTGATTGAAAAACCAATCAAGCATTTATAAAGTGCTAACTGCGTGGCAAGCACTATGCCAGGCACCAGGAACCTAAAGACAAAAACAGAAGTCCTGCTCAAGGAGCTCACTTCTGAACTAGAGAAACAACATGTAGACAATGTGAGGGTAATCTGAGCAGGAGGAGTGGGGCAGAGAACTAAAGAAACCAAGGTGAGCCTTGGGTTAAAGGTGACCTGCACAGGAAGTACAGGGAGGAGGACAGTGCTCCAGGCTCCGGGGGCACAGTGGGCAGGGGCTATGTGAGTGACAAGGACAAATATCCAAGTGACAACTGGGGGGAAGGGGATGATGTGATGCCAAGACCGGTCTTGGCTAGGCAGAACTCAAGGTATCCACTTGACACCCTGGCTCTCACATTCACTAGTGAAGATGGCACCATGGCATCAGCTCAGGACAGAGACCAGGCCAGTCACAGAGACTGTGGGAGACTGCACTGAGCCAATGAGGTCGCAGAAAATAAAATCATTAAGGGAGGGAGAGGGGTAAGAGGAAATCAAAGATTGTTTTTTTACACTCAGACACTTTCGGAAAAACTACAGCAATCAATCATCTCGTCTATTTGGCAAAGATGCTGATGGGGAAGGGGCATCACTTCACTCAAGCCTGCTAGCACCCTTCCTGAACAACAAATTCATCTGGAAAGATAAACAGCTATCATCTCTCCCAAGCAAACCTTGGCTCTGGAGACCTGCAGACTCTAAGGAAACCTCCCTTCGGAGGATCAGTCAAGTAACACCCTTGACAGAAAACGGAAACAGAGACAGAGTGAAGGAGGCGGCAGGCAAGGCCTGAAGGAGCAGAGCCCACGTGGGTTCTCCTACTCACCATTTCTCTGGCTATTTCCAAGGCTTCCTGCAGCCCGTAGAGCCTGCCACAGACCAGGTAGATGCCGTTGGCCCAGAGAACACAGCCCTCGTGGACCCAAAGTTCATTACTGTCTAGAGGTAGCTCAGGAATGTGTAGCTCCAGCTCGGGGCCTGCACTTTCTGGTGTGGGGCCTGCGGGCTTTGAGTCTGAAGGAGTCTTTTCACTGCTGCCGCCGCCGCCACTGCCCTCCGTGGTGGCCTTTTTACAAGGGAGCCCCCGGGAAAGGGAGCGAGGGGTGCCGCCGCAGTCCTCAGAGCGGTGTCGCCTCTTAAACCTGGGGTGGGCAGCCAGGCTCCGCTGTTCCTTCTGCTCCTTTGGCTGCAGGGGAGGGGGCGGCTGCTGCTGCTGCTGCTGCTGCTGCTGCTCCTCCTCCTCCTCCTCCTCCTCTGTGTCTGTCTTGGAACAACCACTGGAAGCACCTTTGTGCCGTACCTTCACTTTGTTCTGCGTTTCTGTGGTTCTCTTCGGGGGTGGATTCTTGGGAAGAGTGGCTGCATAATCTTGAGGGTAAAAGGGACCAAATAAGTCGCCCATATTCCGATAGCTGGCCCACTTGCCACAGAGGCAGCAGACCAGGTGCCCCAGGACCGAGGACTCGGTCACCACAGGGCCCTGAAGAACAAAGGAGGATGAGGGGAGCACCTTGCTTTCGGTGCTGCTGGGCGGAGGGGTCAGTGACCGCTGGCCCTTCCGCCCTTTCACCAGTTTGCTCTGTTCCTCTTCCTCGGCATTGATGATTGTGCAAACTGCCCCAATCTCACACTTGTTCACTACGTGGATGTAAGGGAAAAAAGATTTATTCTTAGCGTCAGTTTTATCCAGTGGCTGGGTGGCATACTTTAACTTAATCTCTGGTTCCTGGGGCTCAACAATTGGAACAGCCTGCTTGGTTTTCCGTTTTCTGGGCTGGGCCCCAGGTTTCCTCCTCTCCCTCCTCTGCCTCTGCTTTTTGGGCTTGGGTTCTCCATCCCCAGAACCTTCTGTAGCCTGTGTTGGTGGCGGGGGTGGAGGTGGGGGCTGCTGCTTCTTTTGTTTGTTCACACTTCCAATGGGTCTCCCCTTTTTCTTTCCCGATGGAAAATAGCCTTTTGGAGGGAAACACTCTTGCTTGGGTGAAACAGTTACTGTTTCTCCCTCTTTTTCTTCAGACTTGGTACTTGGCTCAGGAGTTGAGATGCCTACTGGTGAGACGCTTTGGGAGTCAGGGAAGCTTAAAGGTCCACTCCCCACCAGAGACCCATCTGGTCTTCCTTGGCTACCAACGGGCTTCTGTGACGCTGGGGGGGCCATGGTCCCAGGGGCATCTTTCCCAGCAGTTCCAGGTTCTGGAAGGGTCTCCTTCTTCACTTTGTCCTCCCCACTACTACGCCTGTCTTCAGAGGAGCGAGGGAGAGGGGCTTCACTGTTCAAATCCTGGCTTGCCAGGCCACCTAGGTCAGACACCGCCACCTCTCCTTTTCTTTTCTCTGCATCAGCTTCATGGCCAGCAGCGCTCCCGCCTTCTTGCGGGCCACTCTTCAAGGCCAGGATGTCATCTAGGGTAACTGTGTCTCCTCCAGCTTCTGCATTGCTGGAGGGGGCACTCCTCCTGATATTGGGGGAGGTGATCTTCTGAACAATAGCTTCCAGCTTCAGCCCCCGTCCCTTTCGGGGTGGAAGTATTTTGGTCTTGGTTGGGCTTGTGAGGCTAACGGCCGGGCAGCTCCTGTTGTCAGGGCTTGGAAGATCCTTGGAGGACTCTCTTTTAGGGAGAGATTTCACATCCTGGTTATGAGACACATGGGCAAAAGAATTGAATGCTTTATCAGTTCCCTCTTTGGACTGAGGAAGCAATCGCCCTTTATCATCGGTGCTACTGCTCTTCACATCCTGAGACTGCCTTTTACTGGGAATGGGAGAGATGAAGGAGCGAACCCGCCTTCGCATAATTAAAGGGTTTTGGGGCGACTGATCCTCTTGACCTGGGAGTCTCAGCATCACATTACCAGGTTTGGATGACTGTGCAGACTCAGCTAGCCCGTGTCCATCTGTCTCATGGGGAGGGCCGTACCTTTTTTGGTTGGATATTCCTGGGGGGCCACTGCTCTTGGCTGGAGAGGTCTGCCGGGAGAGGTCCCAACAAGACTCCTGCTGAAGTTTCTGGCTGCCATGCTTCAGATCGATGCCTTTGTTTGAAGGAATGCCATCATTGGCCATGAGGCATCGGCCAGATTCCTGATTCCCGGGATCATGGTAAGAAGTGGGTGGGCCATACATCATGCCATCCTTGTCATTTTTCAAAGGGCTCCTTACTCTGTCGAGAAACTGCTGCTGCCTGGGGCTCTTCCGTGGTCCCTCTGGTCTGTGCTGAGCCGCAGCGATTACTCCCTGCGCGGAGCTGCTGCCCCAGTCTTTGAAGTCCTCCTGCTGCTGGTACAGCTGCCTTTTGTAATGGAGCTGAGAGTTCAAGCCTGGGTTAGGGTCCCCATAAGCATGAGGTCTTGTATTGGGGTGATAGGTAGAAGACAGACTTTCAGAGTTTGGGGAGAAGGGAGCGTGCAAAGAGCTCCTGTTGGCCCTCTCAAATGCCATGTGTGGGTTCATGTGATGAGGATCTCCTCCAGGCCCTCGACTGCGACCAGGAGACATCTTCAGTTTCTCTGCTAGATCATGATACTGAGAAGGTGACCGGCCCCTCATGCCTTCCCTGCCTCCCATTCTGCCGGGTACACGCCTCATCTGGGTGGGCCTGCTGTCCTGCTGGGAGCCGTACTCTGACAAAGAGTCGTGGGCTGTGGTTCCGGGACTAGCATTGCTGCGGTAGGATTCATGCTTGATGCCAGCAGGATGGCAATGGTCACCAGATTTCTTGCTGTTGAGGCTGGTTTGGGATTTGGACTGTTCAAAATCTTCCTCTTTTATCTGCCCACTCTGGGATTTCAGTTTTGTTTCCATGGACACCAAACCACCTGGAAGAATGACTGACTGGCTTAAACCTGGATTGAGCCGTTCACTCCTCCCCATCCTGGCCTCGGCAGCCATGTGTCCCAAGGTGTGGGTCCCTGAGTCCCGGACTAGCTGCCGTAATGGCGATATGTCACAGATCACTGACCTCCGTTCTGAAAGGCCTCCCCCAGGCTCGTGAGCAGATGATGGAGATTCTATTTCAAATTTTCTGGGGATGGGATACTCGGCCAGATTGATCTGTTTCATATCAGGGGCAGAACTGCTTGATTTCCTCTCCCAAGGGCCCCAGTGGGGGTTTTCCAGGAGAGACCCTATGCTTTTATTTAAGAGGCCTCTGCTGGCTAATTCATTTGTCTGGCTAATCAAGACATTGGGCCTCATGGCCCCTTCAAGGCCTCCAGTCATGCCCTGATGGTCCTGGGCATTCCTGGAATACCTCCTATCAGGGTGGTGGTGGTAACCCTGAAGGACTTCTTGCAAGAGGCTGGGAAATTTCTCATTTCGACCCTTTCGTTCACCATGGCTGGTGAAATCCCCTTTATCTTGTCCTGAAGGATACTGAGGAAAGCCACTGGCATTTCTCTGCATGGCAGACCCCAAGCTGTCTTTGTAACTATACCGTAAGCTTCCAGGAGACTTGCTAGGTTCTGTTCTGTTGGTGAAACCCGAGCCAAGAGAATGGCTGGTCTGGCTATTTCCTTCTCCACTGTGGTTGGTGCTGCCATCTGCGCTCTTGGTGCCTTTGCTCCCTCCCTGGGGCTCTGGCTGGGACAGTGGTCCATGGCCTGTGTCCTTTGCCCCACTGGTACTTGGTGGTGCTTGGGTGACAGCAGGATCTTCATCTTGGGAGCCTTTCTCCTGGCCACCTGTCTTTTCTCCTCTCCCTGACATAGCTTCCCTAGAGACAATCACCCCTATTGCTTTCTCATTTACTTTTGGGTTGGTGTCTGTTGATAACAAAGTTTCTTTATCATCTGGTGAGGTGCTATCATCCCTCACTGTGGGACTGGCAGTGAGTTTAGGGGGATCATTCTGGGAGGCTTGTGGGGGTGAAGGGTTGGCTTTTTCTGAGGGGCCGCCCTTGTAAGTTGTATCTGAACTAGTGCTCTGACCACTCAGTTGCCTAACCCTCTCCCCAGGATCCTCTGAACTGCTGGAGCAGCCTCCATCCAGAGATTCGGCCACTGGGGACTTCAGCTGCTCCTCAGGCTGAGAAGAGCCTTCTGAGTTGGTGCAGCTGTCGGCTTTCTTGGAAGACGATGAAGACCTCTTTGCATTCTTCTTCTGGGGGGCCAGGGCATCAGAGAGTAGCATGTGCTGAACCGTATTGGGCAGGTTGGCCACCTGGGTGCTCAGGGCACTCAGACTGCTCAGCCCAGGGTCTGTGAGTCGTTTCTCAGGTATCCCTTCCACCCCAAAGCCTTTGAAACCTGCAGTATGAGAGTTAGGACTGGGCATCATGGAGGGAGTGGGGCTAAGCTGAGGCATCATTTGCAGGATTCGGTTTCTGGAGCCCATGGTCATATTGGGCTGCCCACACTGGAGGTTCTCACCACTCTGCATGAGGGGAGAAGGGGTGGAGCTGCAGCTCGGAGACTGAACCACCGAGGCAGCAGGGGATGGGTTGGAGATGGGGCTGAAGTTCTGGTGGAACTGCATAGGTGACCGCACTGGAACTTCAGGCTGGTTATACTGGCCCACCTGGCTCTGCATGGAGAGTTTGGGGGCCGTGTTTCCATAGGGCATTGCATGCTGGGGTGCAGAGTGTTGCTGCTGGCCTCCCTGGGGGAGCTTTGACTGCTCAAAGTTTTTCATAGAGGGAGCCTGGTAATTATAGTTTGATTGTGTCCCATAAGCCTGGGTCCCAGAGCCCACACCATGCCCTTCATATTGGGAGCCAGCATTCACACTGTAGCTGCTGTCATAGTTCTGTCCAGACTGGCTGAAGCGCTGAGGGGAGGGGAAGGAGGAGGAGGAAGCAGCTGCGGAGGCCTGGTAGTGTTGGCCAAACTGGCCCACCCGGAGCTGGTAGCCAGCACTAGAGGAGGGCAGGGCAGATGGTCGCTGCATGGGCTGGAGGTGGGAGGAGCTGGAGGCGGCCTGGGCTGCTGCCTGGGGCAGGGGCTGATGAGACTGATAAAGCTGCTGCCTCAACTGCTGTACTTGCTGCTGCTGCTGGCTGGAGGCCTGCTGCTGGTACTGAGCGCTCCCAGGAGAGAAGGGGCCACTGTAGTCCTGCTGATAATGAGACACTCCTCCAAGGGCTGAATGCTGGGTCTGAAACTCACCCCCATACTGGCTCCCGAAGCTGCTGCCTTGGGGTGGTCCATAGCTCTGCACTGGCCCCGAGGGCCTACGTTGTGGGGGCTGCTGGTTGCCTGAAGTCACTGGGTCTTTGTTGGCAGCCATATAGTAAAATTCCCCAGCTTCTTTCCTGAAGCCCTGGTAGCTCTGATGGCCAGAGCCCTCCCCAGCCATCGCTGCCGCTGCCGCTCCACGGCGCCCGCCACCTCCACTGCCACCCCCACCGCTGCCACCCCCCCCACTCCCTCCTCCCCCTGCAAAGTTCTGGAACATCTGGGCCTGCTGCCGGGGGCTGAACTCTTCTAGCCGGGTTGAAGTGTGCACCTCCTGGGGGTAGCTCTGCTGGTTTCCGTGGTAACTGCTTTGCTCCCGAAAGGACTGCATACTGCTCAGCAGTGGAGCAGCAGGCCAAGAGCCCTCCTGGAAGGGAAAGAACAGAAAAAGAAAAGAAGTCAGAGAAAACCTGTATCAAAAGCAGTCAAATCTCAACTAAAGGGATTATGGATAACTGAAATTCACAGATAAACTCAAAACCCTTTTAATAAAATGTCTAGTCAGGTGACAAATGGACTGATTTGAGTTTTACCTCATTTAATTTCCTTGTCTACTATCTTCTGGAAAAGCTAACCAGCAAAGGGAGGGTGTGTGTGTGTGTGTGTGTGTGTGTGTGTGTGTGTGTGTGTGTGTGTGTGTGTGTGTGTGGTGAGAAATATATATGGGGTAGTACTACCAATGAAAAGATTTCAAAGAATGTTAAAGCAGGAAAGGCCCAGAGTGAGTAGGGCGTCTCCTAAAGGTCCCTACTACCTCTGCCCTCCCTCTCCTCAGACCCTCTTCCATCCAAAGGCAAGCAGATTCCTTCCTGTGCATGCCTGCCCAGCAATCCCGAGATCATCCTTCACTGGTGTGAAAAAAAGAAATCCAAGAAGATGAACTGAGGGCAGATGCCCCAAAGGTGCAAGGCACCTGCATCTTCCATGTCACCTCCTGGAGACGACTCTTTGATACCATTGTGCAATGGTCATACTAATTTAATCAGGACTGTATAGAGAAGCTCCTCAGTCTCCTCTTCCATTCCATCCCCAAGCCTCTTGCCTGAAAAAGCTGCTTTCAGATATCTCTGAAATGAGTAAATCTCCCCATATGCTTCATATTCCTGTAAAGCACTTAGGTCAGATTAAAAAATTCCCAAGGCCTAGACTTTCCCGAGCTGGGGAGCTCTCCCCATTGAGCCTGAGAGTGTTGCTGGGGCGCCTGCCCAAGGTCATAAAATTAGGCTATCTCAAGACTGGAAGGTGTAAATGTGTGTCCTAGGACTCTCTGCTCCCAAGATAGCCCTTTGTCCTCAATACCACACAGCCTCATTTTCCCAACATAGAGAAGTTGTGTGACTCCAAAGGAGGACTTGTCTGAATGGCTCTTCTACAAATGTCCCTCCCCACAAGTGGCCAAAGTGCCATTTCTCTTATCACACTTTTTGACTAGAGAAGTTAGACAATTTTCTGTTATGCTGAAAATAAGTTTGATTTTCTACTTTCAAAAGCTACCCTTAACGATTCTCAAGCACAAATCTTCTAAGAACTGGAACCAAGATCACCTCTTTTGAAACGATTCACCTTGCCTTCTATTTAAAAGGATCTCCACAAAACCTTACTGCCTGAAATTGAAAGGGGTTAGAGCAGGGCACAAAAGTCTATGTTTATTCATTCCCATTATTCTAATCTGAGTTCAGAATTAATCTGGTTTTCCTAATAGCACTCAGCTCGTATCTTGGCACAGAGCAGTACTTAATAAATGTTCGAGTCAAGTAAACTAGTGGACACTGACACACCCTTACAAGCAGGTAATAATGTCTTTGGAAGTAAACAAATGCTCTTCTCCCTTGAGGCACACCTGCTACACTCGTCTTCTAAAGGTTGCTTTTCTCTCAAAAATTTATTTATTTTAAAGTGATTTCAGGTATAGGGCAGTCTGGCTCAAAGTTTCAGCAACCTTCAGGAAAATTAGAGAAAAAAAATGGTAAAGAAAACCAATGGAACTAAAGGTCTTTGGATAGTGAACAACAATTTAAAACATAATCTCTGCAAATAAAGCCAACGTTTTAGCTCAGGCCCCCCACCTGCTCTCCTCCCAGCTGGGCCCCACGTGTCAAAGCGATTTGCTTTCAGCCCAAATCTGGCCCTCTGCTCAACAGATTCCAGGCATTAGTTACTGTTTCTAGGAGAAAATGGTCACTATCTGTTTAGCTTCTAAAGTCCTTCTCATCCCTATCCCAGGCCAGCTTTCCAGCCTTGCTGTCTATATGACTCTGTGATGGGCCTCTGTTCCATCCCTCCCATCTCTGTGGCTCTGCAGGAGGCTGGTCCCTCCTCTGTGGGCCACAATAACTCTGCCTCCAAGTAGCTGCTCAAGCATCCCTGCCAGCTCCTCAGCTGCTGGTGCTCTTTCCTTCCCCAACTACCTGGTAGGTAACTAGACCTTGTATTATGTGAAATGTACCTGGTGTATATTTAGATGTGTACTCGGCTGCCCTGTTAGAATGGAAGCTCCCAGAGGGCAGGGATTATTTCATTCTCTGTAAATATAACCAGAGTGTCTGCCTAACACAGCACCTAGCACTGTTTATAGTTCATCTGGTTTTTCTGCTCTTTATTCCTCTGACAAATGAAATTAAGTTTTCTGTGCATGGGTCTCTTCTAAGGCACTCAGCTTTCCCAAGAAGGGTCCCCAGACAGGCAAACGGCTGACTTAACCACGAAAGGGCTAGACCAGAGGATCTGGAAGTCCACACACATACTGTCCCAGTTTACAAGATCAAAGTTCAACAGAAAAGAGGGACCCAGTTTTTGCATGTTCCCATTCATGGATTCCAGGACTAGCACAACTGGCAGCTCTAGCTGGTAGACCCTTGCTGTCTCCTCCATCTGCTGGAGGCCAGCTCTATTAGGGGATAGTGAGTGGTAGGGAAAGTAGAGGGCTCTGGGCCCTCCTCAGAAGGTATGAAGATGAAAATACCACAGGACTATAGAGAGGAGACACACCAAACATGACACCAGTGAACATGATAGCAAGTTGGAACTTTCCTTCACCCTTGTTCTACGTCATCTCAAGAGGAAAGTGAGCATTTCTCCTATTAAATTCCAACTGGCATACATAACTTTCGAGTTTAATTCCTATTTTGAATCTGATGCTCACCTTCTAAAGCTACAATTCCAGTCTAAGAAACTCATTGGAGACAACTCAATAGGAAGTCAACAAGAACAATAACTTTGAAGACTGACTCTGGTCAAAACAATCTCCCAGGATGACTGTAGCAGGCTGATGGGGGAGTGGGAGCAGATGAGCTGAGGGGCAGAGAAAGACACCGATGGTCAGATCTGGCCAACGGGGTGGGGGGGCTTTATTTTGCTTGGTAACACTTGTTTATTACAAGGGAAGGCTTCTAGCCAAAGCAGTAGGGGACAGATAGGTAGCAATGGTGATGAAAGAAAAAAAGGGGGAAAGGCCCCAACAAGAAAAAAGCATCCCAAGCCCACAGAAACAAACAGAAGGAAGCTGAGAAGTGGTCATAGACTAGCAGGGCAGCTCTGCCACTGCTGTGTTAAACTTAACATTCAAAACACGCTGAACCACAAGAGCAAAGTTTCATGTAGAATCCCCTTTCTCTTTTCTTTATATGGTGAAATGTTCATATTTGTTGGTGCTGGTTAAATAAAGAATAAAAAAGAAAATGTACTTAAAAACGGTTCTAAAGAACAGATAACATACCTACTCCCTCAAGGCAGAGCCTTGGAGACTTACTGGGCTAAAATAAAACACACCGTTGGATGACTTTACTGAATTGCTTTTCTGGAGGGTCAGAGTTAACTAACCCTCACCCCAGGAGGGGTTCAACCTGTGGCACGGAGCTGAGAAATAACTGAGCTATAAAGATAAAAGGCGTCACCATTATTGTAAAAAAGGCCTTCAGAAGGAGAGGAAAATGGGATGGATGAAAAGGGGCTAACAAGTGACCAGGTTCCTTCTCTACAAGAACATGAAAAATAACCTGGGAGGTCCAAAGCTCAAGTAATTACGTTGCAGAAACAAGTCTGGTGGGAGCTCCCCCAAGCGCCCCTTCCCAACTGCCCTCTTGCAATGTTCCCGGTTAGACACCTCAGCTCATTCTGATCAAGGCAGCCTTGGCTGTGCTGTCCCCAAGCTCTCTCAGCCCTGGTCTGTCTGTGTTAATGAGACATCACCACACAGGTCTAGGTTTATCTCTTTTTTTCCTTCCTTTTTTTGGAGGGCAATTGGGGTTAAGTGACTTGCCCAAAGTCACACAGCTAGTAAGTGTGTCAAGTATCTGAGGTCGAATTTGAACTCAGGTCCTGACTCCAGGGCCGGTGCTCTATTCACTGCGCCACCTAGGCGCCCCTACGCTTATTTCTTTATGTGACCTGAAAAAGGGTCTGTTGCCTCTCAGTGAGGTCTAGGCTATGAACTGTTGCCTCTACCTTCCAACTCAAAAGAGGAATGCTGGACTGAAGGCCTCTGGTGGCGAAGTTCATGGCTTCTGCTCCCAAACTAAGCAAACCTCTCCCCCACCCCCATATCAACTGTAAAGGGCGGGAAGTATCTATTTCCTTTTCTTTTTCTCTTTGTAGCCCTTTCTTTAGGAAAGGTCCTTTGCCATTTTTTTTTCAATCCCCAAAAGCACAAATTGGGATTTAAAAATACAAGGGTAACTCTGATACCCAAGGTTTGATAGATCTCCAGCTAGACATCCAAAAGGGCCTTAAGAAAGCCAAGGCTCCTTTCTCCATTAGCGCTGAAATGTCTCTAACCAAGGAAATGGGCAGAGGTAACCCCATCTATATCCTAATCAGGCAGATGGCCCAGCTGGCACCCTGCCCCCAGGCCTTCACCTTCTACTTCTGGGCCTATTCTGTTCACCTCCCACAGCCAATCACGGGTTAGAGACAGGCCTTTTATCTCAAAGCTGTCTCTCATTCATCCTCCTTTCAGTCCACAGGCCAGCTGGGTTCAAGCCCTCAATCAGGGTCTTGGGCCTATCAAAGTGACCCTCTCCCACCTCCAATCCATTCCCCCCTTTCACCATCCCCTATGGGCCACTTTAATTTTTCTCAGTCTGACTCCTTTGCTCAAATGGACCACCACTGTCTAATGGGCAAAGTCAGTCAGTCAATTAACAAACTTTTATTAAGCCATTCCTATGTGCCAGGGTCCAAATGAGTCAGCTCAGCAGTTTATGGTCCTGCAGAATCTCCTTTCAAGGGCTAAATCTATGGCTGTGATTTTGGCATTCATCTCATTTCCTGATCACCTCAATTGAGACTTCAACTCTATCTAAACCTGGAGACAGGGGAATGTAAAAAGTGTGGCAGCCTCTTCTCCCAAGCCTGCCAACATTAACGTGCCATTATAAACATAACAGATCAGTTATTTTGGGGTAGTCTCCAAGGCCAGCTCTCGTGAAATTCTGTGACATCAGATTCCCATGTTCTAAACTGGAGCCTCTTTCAATCCATCCCATGAAAACAATTCTCTTCAAAGCATATAGTTCCCTTCTTAGGAGCTGTGAGACACCTGGTTCAGACAGAGAGCCCCAAACCTAGGCCTTCCTACTCCCTCCCATGTAGTGGCCTTTCCTGCACTGTCCTGAGGACAGCTACCTCCAACTGCAGGGTAGTTCCAGATCCTTTGGGCTTCCCAGCTCCCCAAGGGTAACTGGACACATGTCTATCTGCCAGTAGCTGCTTCATCATGGGCCTTCTCATCTTCCCATCTCTGGAGCAAACTCCGCCTGTGGTCTGCTGGCCACATCCTCTGTCTCCCACACAGTCAACAAATCCTCTCCCAAGCTTGCTGACCTACCACCACATTGATTCAATTCAGTGTTTACTCCTCTTGCTCCCTATTCCCCCAAACATTTATCTTTGATCAAAATCCACTGCAGAGAAATTGAGAAACTACTACTTTTAGACAAGGCCCATCACATTCCAATATACCCCCCTCTCCTTACTAAATGTTCAACTGGGTGCATCTATCTCCCGAGGCTTAAAGAAATCCTGAAAAAAACATGCCCAAGTCAACTCAGGGGCCAAGACCTGGGCATGCCTACTCTAGCCCAAGCCCCATTCCTCTACTACCCACAGAAGTGACCCCTGGACACCAGCCGAGCCTCACGACCCAACTTCTACCTAGCTAAGGTCAGCATTTCTTGTACAAAAGCATGTTTGAAGTGCCTTGGAGTCAACCCCATGAGGACAGAGACAGGGCCTCTCTTTGGCCACAAGTCAGCCCCATGCTGCTAATGATTCAGTGCCTTCAGCAATAAAGAGGCACCAGGGAAAAGAGTCAAGTCAGGAGGCTTCTGAAGTCAGTGGCTGCAGTGCCACAGTCCAGCACAGGGTTCTGAACTGTTTTGTGTCACGGACCCCCCTTTGGCATCCTGAAGATGCCCATGGACTCTTCCTTCAGAATGCTTCCCCCAGACCTCCTCAGCATCCACAGATTCAACAACCATCTCTAGGCTGACGGTTCTCAGGTATACACAGCCTGCTCTGACCTCTCTACTGACCTCCAAACTGCCTACTGGACATCTCAAACTGGGTTTAACACTGACATCCTAAACTCACCATGTCCAAACGGAAATCATCACCTTTCCCCAAAAATCCTCCCCCTGTCCCACTTGCCCTCTTGCTGTCGAGGGCACATCCCCCTCCCAGTCCCTCACCATTTCTTATCCCCTCCCCCCAATACCCAAGGCCTATCAAGTTCCCCTTCAGACCATGTCTTGTATAAGGTGACTAGCCTGGGGCAGGCTCTCTCACCTGGGATTATGGCAACAGCCTGTGTTTTTTTTTTTGGGGGGGGGGGGGGTAGGACTCAAGGGAGAGGAAAGGTCTGCCCAATTCCAATCCATCTTCCACCTGACTGTTAAAGTCCATCTTTCTAAAGCGCAGTTCTGACAACGCCCACCTCCCACAGCTCCAGCAGATCCCTAGCACCTCCAGGACCAAACAGAAAATCTATCTAGCATGCAAACCCCATCAGAACCTGCCCCCTCCCCCAATCCTGGGTCTCGGGCCTCCCCTGCTCAACCCCAGGAATTTTGACTGGCTTTGATGCCTGGAATGCTCTCCCTCCTCATCTCCATTCTGGTTTCCTTCAAGCCCCAGCTCAGATCCCCCATCTACAGGAAGCCTTTCCTAAGCCCCCGGATGCTGGTGTCTTCACTTTGGTGAGGATCTCCAATTTGTCTTGTCTAGAGCCTTTGGGGGCATGCCACTTGTCTGCTTTGCTATACTATGAGCTCCTTGAAAGCAGGGGCTGGGGCTGGACACCATGGATGACACATAGTAGGTGCTTAACACACATTTACTAACTTGTTAAATACAGCAAGTACAAAGGATTTACAAAAGAATTTAACGAAAAATGGCTAATCAAAACATAAAAGCAGATACAGAAGTTCTTCCTGATGAAGAGCCCCTGAAAGTCAGAAGGCGCACCAATGAGCCAGGCAGCTTCTCGGCTAGGAGATAAAGCCATGCCCACACCCCAGTCTCATCAGAAGAATCTGTTCAGAGAGGTATGGAGCTTCCATTACTCACTCAGAGGGGCCCTTTTCTGTTTAAGAGCCTCAGTTTTCCAACAGTCACAAGTGAATGATCCCCAAATCCAGATACCTGCAATGGCCTAACCTCATATGCGTGTGCGTGTGTGTGTGTGTGTGTGTGTGTGTGTGTGTGTGTGACAGAGACAGAGAGGCCCCCTAGCTACCTTTCCAAAAGCAGCCACTCTAACAAGCAGGCCTTCTCTGAGCATCCTCCCCCCCAAGTGCCCTGCCTTGGGCTTCCTTTCTACCCTGCACTGTTTGCCACAAATGCTCCTCACTCTCAGAAGACTAGCAGGGTCTCAAGGGCAGGGAGCCCAGCTTCACCATCTTGCTAGGCCCCCTCTTCCATGGCCTATCTCCTGAATAACCTTCAAGCCCCAGCTCAGATCCCCCTGGGTCTAAAGGGATGAATGTCCAGAGAATCACAGCCTCTCTCTCAAGTACAAAACACAGCAGGGGCCTACCAAGCACCTACTGACCAGTCTTCTCTTGGGCTCAATCACTGCCCCACTGTACTGCCTCAGTAAGATACAGTGAAAGCTCCACAGAGATTTATTCTCCTATTGTCCATACACATTTGTGACTCACATTCCAACTGAAGAAACTTCCTCACAAACCTGTAACACCAAGAGAAGTAAATGTTATTCCCATTTTGGGGATGAGGAAATCAGGGTTCAGAGAAGCCCAGGTACCAAAGTAGCTCCAGAAACAGGATCTGAATGTGAGCCTCCCTAACGCCAAGGCCAGGGCTCTTTCCAAGACATGAGGAGGTCACTCTTGGTTCAGTTGCAAACCTTCAGCAGCCCCACAGCTCCCTGCCCTCTAAACCATGCTCAAACTCCTCTGCCTACCACTCGAGGCACTACATCAAATGCCAAACCATCTCTCACTGTTATCTGTCATCGCCCCCTTCACATCTAACATTCCAAACTAGACTACTACACACCCCACCTCTCATCCCCCAAACATCCATGACTCCCAGGCTGGCTTGGGGGCTAGCCCCCAAATGCCTTACCTACTGATTACAGCTGACCTTCAATGCCAGCTCCTCCAGAAAGCCCTTCCTCCCATTCCTGAGCGACCCCCAGCAGCCTCAGAACTTTGGCTGCACCTCCTAAGCACTAGGCATTCTCCTGACTTATAGTGTGAGTCAGATCTGTATATATACATAGAAAGCCACTCTCTTAACTCTGGGGGCATCTCAGACGCTCCTGATTTTTTCATGTTTACCATCTCTCCCACCAGATTTCGAGTTACTTGAGTCTAGGGCCTGACAATGCACAAGCAACCCCATCCCTTCCATCTCAGGACTTCATTTATGAACCAGCTTACACATTCTGGGAGGTCTCATCCAACTCTACTACTGTAGGTTTTCTAATACTTACTTCAGAGACTCTCCCTTAATATGGCTAACTTGCTATAAAACAGGCATGCTTAAAAAAAATAATCCACCATTTGCCTTGTAGACAAACAAAACACAAAGCAACGAGGTCTAAGAGAAAGTACTTGGATCTAGAAGTTTAGAAACCTCCTAGGTTGGCCTTATCTAAGTCACTGTCCCTCTCTGGGTCCTTAGTTTCTCCCTCTGTAAAAGGAGGGGGTGGCTCTGCTGGTTCGATGCTGGGGAAGACATGTGCCTCAGGCTGGTTCTCCTGGCAGGGAAGGCCTACTGGAGATTTAAGATTTGTTAGAGACGCCACATCTGGATAAAAAATAAACAGCTGTTGGTCGGGCTGGTGACTGATATGTTGGCTTCAGTCTGGCTAAACACTTAAGTGAGTGCCTGATTGGACCCAGACAGACCCGGAGCATGTCTCCATCCTTGGGGAGTTCACAATCCAGTTAAAAGACCAGAGATAAATTCTGAGACACTGACAGATAATCCATCATCTAGAAAACAAAGTTATCAGTTGCTTCAAGTTTCTATAGAGCAGCGGTTCTCAACCTGTGGGTGGTGACCCCTTTGGGGTCGAACAACCCTTTCACAGGGGTCACCTAAGACCATGGGAAAACACATTTCCGATGGTCTTAGGAACCTCCTCTATCCATCTCCAAGGCGGGTCTGCCCACATGCAGACACACCCACACACAACTATTAAAGGGTTGCTGCATTAGAAGGTTGAGAACCACTGCTGTATAGTCTGTTGGGAGGGCCAGAGAGCACAGGCCAGAACACAGGGGAGAGACAAGCTCCCACTCATCCTGAGTGATATGGCTGAAAATTCACAGCAAATGTCTCTCTCTCCTCTGCCTGTAAGGCCTCGCGCAGATATTGCCTTCTCTTGCCCTGAAACCTTTCCAGAATGTTCCAGCTGGAGCAATAAAATCATAGCTTGCATTCCTACATAGCCCTGGGAGGTCAGTGGGACAGCGACATCATTTGCACTTTGCCAGCAAAGAGATGGTAGGAGTTTCTGACTTGCTGGAGTCCAGGGCTGGGCAGGGATGTGGGGATGGCAGGAAGGATGTTTGGCCTTTTGTCTGGCCCAAGTCAAACAGAACAGGGGCAGTTCGACATGAAGGAGACTGGTGAAAAGTGAATGGCTTTTTTCCTCGAACCAGATCCCATGCTAATAGTAAGAGGCCCTGGCTTCCCAGAAGCTCCATTTAGCTTGGTTGATGCTCCACCCAAATGACCCAAGAATAATGACTTAAGTCCAAGAAAAGGAGAGTTAGAAGCAGGCTGAACTCCCCATTCTTCATAGCAGCTCATTCAAAACAGTCTTATTCTCTCATTATGATGCACCTGAACTCTCATCTTGAACCCTCTGAAAGGGTCTCTGGCATCTGGTCAAATGAAGCCTGGTAGATGGGCAGGGACTGAGGGACTGGGGAGCTCTAGGCGATGAACTGAGCAGTGAAAGCCAGGCTCTGACCATTGGGGGCTTCTACCTGAGAATCCGGAGCCTGCATCAGAGCAGACTGGGGAGGGGCTCCTTATTTTTCCTAAAAACCGCATCACTGCAAGGGCCCTTATTTAAAAAGCCATTCCAGCTCTCAGTCTACTGTTGAGGGAACTGGGCCCCAGCAAGAAGCAGCACCCTCGTCTTCCAGACTCCCCCGTCCCCCTTGGCTGACGGCCATTTATCCATTTCCCTCACAGGTCTACTACCTGCTGCCCCCTCTCTGATCAGGCAGACCCCAGGACTCCTATCTCCCTCCCCCCAACAACATCCCACCGGCATTTCTTTAATAAAAATGGCATCCAGACAATTAAGGCTGAGCACTTTAATGCTCCACCCTTTTGGTCAGCCTCTTGTTTTCTTCTAAACAGTGGCTTTGGCTTCCATTAAGATCAGAGATCTGGAGATGGAGGGGCCTTGGGCAGGGCCAGGGTCTCCCCCCCTTTAACAAACAAAAAGAAATGTTCCTCTACATAAAACAACACACACACACACACACACACACACACACCCACCCCAATCAACAGTTTTCTTGGCTTGTATTTTATTTAAATAAAATTGAAACTATATTATCACCTTTAACATACAGGCAAGTCTTAAACACAGGTATTTGTGGGCAAAATCTTTGACAATTTTCCTGCTTAGAACTTATCCAAATACTAAGCATGATATTTCTCATGTGACGAATGGGATGCTTTAGGGAGGTAATTGATCTCATTTCTATTCCAACCCACAAGACTTTTTCAGCCACTGGCTGAGACGACAGGCTCCCAGTATCTCCAAGTGGGAAGGACCTCAGCAGCCAACTGCACTGCACTGAAGGAATCACCACTAGAGCAGCCCTGCCCTGAGAAGTCACCATTCTGTTGAGAAGTCCACATTTTGACACCAAACAGCTCCCCCAAAAACACAGCCCTTCAAAAGCAGGGCCTGATCTGAGCTAGGGCTGGGGAAGCTGCAAGACTCGCCACACACCAAAGCCAAAGCAGCTCTTCCCACCATTTCTAGGCCTCACCCTAACAAGCCCATTTACCCATCTGGGTCAGAAGGAATGAGTCAAAATGATCACATCTGCTGATGGCACATGATTTTCTTACCTATTCATATTTAAGAAAATCTAAGCTTCATTTTTTAAAAATAGGGGAATATCAAAGATTATTCTGTAAATGATCTATAGCTAACTTTTTCATAATGCAGCCAACTCCATCATTCTGCATCACTGCAGGACTGTAAGTATATGCACCAATCTTTCACGTACCCCTTCCCCTCCACTCTTGCTGGGAGGTGTTGGACTTTTGGTTAGTGAGTACCTGATGTGGCCTAAGTCATGCTCTCCCCACCCCCATTTCTTCATTATCCCATCCTCCTCGAAGCCCCTTCCAGTTCTCTATACTTCTGTCTCGGAACCGTCATAAAACCTGAGAAGTGGGTTAGAAAGACTTGAGTTTGAAGCCTGCCTCAGACACTAGCTGTATGACCCTAGGAAAGTCATTTAACCTTTACCCTCAGTGTAATTACCATCTATGTACTGGGAATAATTACATCACCTACTTTATAAGGGTGTGGTGAGGTTCAAATGAGATAGCATCTGTTAAGTGCTTTGCAAACCTTAAGGCGCTCCATAATATTAGCTCTCACACCAACACTTTCATTCTTAGAAAGTGGATCTGTCAATCACTCCACACTCCTCATCCGCAAAGACTTCCTGGGTTAAATCAGTCCCCTATTAAATGGGAGCTCCTTCCAGGCAGGAACTTGGCATGATCTAGTGTGGAAAGTGCTTAATGAATCTGTTCCATTCATTTCTTCCTATTCAGTTTTTCAAAACTACCCACCAAATACACAATCTTCAAGGGGAAATTTCTTATCGCAAAAGTAATAGGTTTCATCTTTATGGTCACTAAGGAAAACAGCAACTTCTACTTTGAGCTCCAACACCCCTGAGGTAGTGAGGTGTGAGGAAGCCGGAAGGTTCTGCAATAATCAAGAAGCAGCCCCCAACCTCGCCCAGCTCTCAAAGCCCCCTTCCTTAGCGAGTCCGCTTTCATCCATGTGATGACGGCAAACTCTGTACGTCCTCCCTGACTTCTCGGCGTCACTGTTTGTGGGTATGCAGCGAGTCCCGTGGGCTGGGGAACCTGACTGTGAGCTTCCGGCCATGGTTCACCTGAAGGCACCTGCACAGCCCGATACAATTCTCCTACTTTATCTAACTGTCATTAAAAATAAAGCTGACAACTGAACTGTCTTGTCATCAAGGGGTTTTCAAAGTCTTCTCCAACATCAGTCTCAACAACATATTGTCCATATATAATCAAACTGGATTTGTTAGGACTTACATTCTAAAGGGAGGAGGCACGCAGAGGGTGAGGACATGGAAAATCACACAGGATTAAGTGGCTGTAAAGGCAGATATCAAACACAAAGTCACTAGGGAGAGAATCGCTAAGGCTCCGAGGACAGGGAATCAGCAGAGGGGTTCGTGTGTGTGTGTGTGTGGGGGGGGGGGGACGACACACCAGTTCAAAAAGCAGCTGCTGAGAGGCAGAATTGTGTGGGAGGAACAGAGAGAATCTGCTTGGGCTCAGGGAGAGCAAGAACTGATGGGCTGGAGAGAAGGCTTTAACAACAAAACAGGAGGAGTTCTCAGATGATCCTGGAGATACTAGAGAGTCCCTGGAGTTGACTGAAGAGGGAAGTCACATGATTAGAAAATCAATTTGGCAGCAGTGTGTGGGACAGCCTGGAGCACTGAGTAAGAGACCAATTAGAAGCCAGCAGGGGTGTCATCAATTCTCTCTCCTGACACCTCTCTCCTCCCACTGGGTCAAGTTCAGGCCCAAACCTGACCCAGAATGGGCTAATTATCTTGACTCTACTCCCTAATTTATCCTCCACAATTGCAACAGTGAATCTCTTTTTTTTTGGGTTTTTTTTTTTTTTGCAACAGTGAATCTCAATGACTTTGCGCTGCTCCAAAGCCTTCCATGGCTCCCTATTACCTCTCAGTAATCCTCCAGTCTAACATTTCCAGCGCTAGCCTACATTAATCCTCACATTCTAAGCTTCTAACTGCCTCACCGATAAGCCATCTCCCAAGTGCATCAAGGATGTCCAGCACATCCCAGCTTGTGGTAATCTTACTAAAATGTGTTGCTTGCAGCGAAGTAGAGCAAAACCATGAGCAATTCAACTGAGACCATCTCCCTTGTTTGGGGTGCATGGCAGCCTTGAATGGCCCAAAATGGCCCAGTCTTTTGACTATCATGTCAGATGGCTAATTCATTGTGTTTGGGGCCCACTAAAGCCCCCAGGTCTCTGTCCACAGTCACTGTTATCTGACCACAATTCCCCTATTCTATAAGTGTGAAAATACTCTTTTGAGCAACAATGACAAAAAAGGAAAATTCCAATTGCTGGAGAGACTGATGCACAACAGACACAGTAGTGCATGGCTGGCTGAGCTGTGAACTTGTCCAGTCATTCTATAACCTCACCCAACTGTGTGACCTAGAGCTGCCACTGCAACATTGATACCCAAGAGATCAGAGAAAGGATCCACACGGACAAAAATATTCCTAGCAGCTCTTTATGTGGGGTCAAAAACCTGGAAAGTCAGGGGGTGTCCATCTGCTGGGGAATGACTAAACAAACCATGGTATTCGAATGTGCCAGGCTCCTTCATCATCCATGACAAAAGGGGTACTTTCTGAAGACTCTGAGAAGACTTTTGAACTGCTGCAGAGTGAAAGTGAACAGAAAGACTCCAGAGAACATTACTTACAATAGCAATGAAAGAGTGAAGAAAAAAAACTGAAAACCTGAAACTCTGATCCTTACCAGAATTCCAGAGCACTGGAGGGGAAAGACTGTCCCGCCTCCTCCCAGGTGGTAACGAGCAAATGCACTTCAGCCCAGGCCCTGTGGGGGCTTCTCTCTGGCTTGACTGTCTATGTGCTTGGTGGGAAGGAATAGGCGGGCTAGCGAGAGGGTCACAAAAGTTGGTGGGACACAAGAGAGATGGCCAGAGCAATTTTTTTTGTTTTGTTTTTTAAATTAATTGATTTGTTTATTTACTTTTAGTTTACAAGATTCAGTTCCACAATCCCTTGAGTTTCAAATTTTCTCCTCTCCCCCCCCCCCCATGGCGGCGTGCAATCATGTATAGGATCTGCAAATACTTTCATACTGGACATTAGTCTGGTTGTGTAGAAGGTTGTAACCAAAGGAGTGAACAATGGAAAAGAGGAAACAAAACCAAATATGGAAAAGAGAGATAGCGTGTAGTTTGCTTCAGTCTCCATTTAAACTCTGGTCTTTCTATATCTTTCTCTGAGTTTGGATATCTCCTTCCATCCTGAGACTTGTAGAGTTGTCTATACCTGTGCGTTGTTGAGAAGAGTCCAGTTTATCAGAGTTGGTCGTCACAATACGACGTGTCTGTGATTGTGTACAGATTTCTCCTGCTTCTGCTCTTCTCACTTAGCATCAGTTTTATAAGCCTCTCCAGGTAATTATGAAGTCCATCTCCTCCCCATTTCTTATAGCACAATAGTATTCCATTACATTCATATACCACAACTTGTTTAGCCAGATGGCCGAGCATTTTAAAAACTGTACAGGTGAGAAGAGGAAATCAGTAGCGGACAGTGATGCATTTTGTCTGTTGGATCCTTGGAGGGAGAAGGAAGCTACAGGCTGGCAAGGCTTTGTGCACTACCCTTAACCTGCCTCAAATGTGCAAAAGCTCTTCATTGGTCTCTGTCAAGTTCAGAGTGTTCTTAAAGAAAACCGCAGAAGTCAACTGTCACACTGATCTCTATTCAACTTCATCCCACTAGATTCACTGGAGATTTGGCTCTCCCCCACCCCCCTACCCCCGCCCCTCCCAGAGGCCTGGCATTTGCAAAAATGAGCACAGACCACCTACAGTTTCATCCAAGTCCCGGACTCAAGAGCAGAGCCAGAAATAGGTCCCAGGGCCTTGACCACCCCTCTGTCTCCTCACAGAATCCTCCGTGATAGGGAAGAATTGGCATTTCTAGAGTGTTACAGGCTTGCAAATAGATGCTCTCTCTTCACACCAACATTGGGAGGTGGCGCTACTATGATCACACCCATTTTACAGATGAGGAAATTGCAGCAGAAGACTGTGGTTAAATGACTTGCCTGGGGCCATAGAGCTAGTATATGTGTGAGGCCACATTTCAACTTGAGTCTTCCTCTATGGGCCCAGGGTTCTGTCCATGGGTTCCCCAGGTGCCATTCATCTGTGTGCATACATCTTATCCCTAGACTCCCTGAGGGAACTTGCTGTTCATCTGTCACTCTCAAAGAGGACCATGACATCAGAGAAACCATGCCATGACATGCAAGTGAACTGGATTTGAAGTGAGGGAGGCTGTGCAAAGTCACCAGCCTCACTCTCTCCTCAGGAGCCACCTGGGTCCAGTGGCCAGATGTAGATCAGGATGACTGGAGATGTCCCAAGATGCAGTGGGGGACCATGACCTTTTCAAGCTTAAGGTCTTTAACAGTCTGACTGCAGTCCTTTAGTGATTAGGGCTTAATAAAAAATGAGGTAAAAGAACAGCCTCTTTAAAAAAAAGATGTCAGTGGGGAAGACCCTCAGGGTTTCTCTTGAGGTAGCACTCCCAAAGGCCAGCCAGGGGTTTGTACTAAGTGTTAAAGTTTGTTGATGATGAGCATTGCTCCAGCCTGATCTCTTCTCTTAGGCCTATGGGATTCCTCTTGGAATCACATCCAGAAGCCAGGGTGCTCAGCCTAAACAGGAGGAGCAGGGCGCATGAGGACTCTTCTCAAGAATTCAGAGGGCTGCCATTGGCTTGGCCCTGCCCACCCTAGCACCGTCCAGGACTCCTGTCTCTCACCTTCCATACCCAACATTGTGCCAAGGCCTGCCCATGTCACCTTTGTGACCTCTCTTGGATACCTCCCTTTTCTCCCTAGTGGAGACCCTTGACACCTTATGGCTGGATTACTGCAACAGCCTGCTGCTTGGTGTCTCCTCCACCATGTCTCTCCCTGCTCCAGTCAATTAAGCCACCAAAGTGAATTTCCTAAAGCACAGGTCTGACCATGTCACCTCCTGCTCAATCAACTCCAGTGGTTTTCCACCATTTCCAAAATCAAATACAAAATGTTTGGCAACCAAAGTCCTTCAGAACCCAGTCCCCTCCTCCCTTTCTAGCCTTCTTGCACTTACTTCCCCTGCCACATTCTCTTCAGTTCAGGGACACTGGCTTCCCAGCTATTCCATCAACCAGACACTCCACCTCTGGGAACCAGATATTTTCTGATTGTCCCCCATGCCTGCAACACTCCCCCTCTACCTCTCTGCCTACTGACCTTCCTGGCTTTCATTAAATCCTAACTAAAATCCCATTCTCTGCAGGAAGCCTTTTCAAAGCCCTCTTAATTCTAGTGCCTTCCCTTGGTTAACTGTCTCCTATTTATAGCTTGTCTGATATATTTGCTTGTTTGTGGTTTTCCTCACCCTTCCCTGAGTCCCCAAAGGGCAGGGATTGTTCTTTGCCTCTTTTTCAGAGGACTCATTTAGGGTTATCTGAGCCTAGCAGTGTCTGGACCACAGTATGCCCACTGCATACTATGCATACATAGTATGCACTCTTGACTGATGATTGGCTTCAGAGGGTAGAACGAGGAACAATGGTGGGGGAGTTGGAGAGAGGCAGATTTAGGCTTTGAAAAACTACCCCCCAATGGGAGCTTGTGTCTGCTTCAAAGGGGAATGGGGATGGCTCGCTGTCCCAAGCCAAGGTTGGGTGATTAACTGACTACTTGTCAGCCTGTGCCCAAGTAGAGATTCCTGTTCAGAAATGGCTTGAACTGGGTGACCCCTGAGGCCCCTTTCTCACTGCAACTATTTCTGAAATGTGAGGGGACCACCCCCCAACCATATGGTTCTATTCAGAAAGACATTACTGGCCACAAGAGGCACTCAGCTTCTCTTCATATCTGTACTGTCATTAAAAACAACATTTTGTTCCAAGGTTCTCACTGCTATTAACATATACAGAAGAAAAAAGTGGAAACTACCTAACTGGTCCATGCTTGGGGAATGGCTGAAGGGACAATGTCCAGCAAACAAGTGTGTCATCAGTCGCCAGGAACACTAGACCCCGAATGAATTCAGACATAGACAGAACATCCGTCGTGAGGCCATTCCTTTGCCTCCTTATTGCTGTGCTCCAGAAACACTGTAAACTCTGGTCACTCATCCACACGCTTTAGAACACAGCACTGTTAGTAACTGAGAAGGAGCTGTGAATGTTGGTATTCTCTCACTGTAAAGTTGACTAAATAACATAATTAAAAAAACAACCCTTAGAAAATGTAGGTCTCTGTGTGTAATTTACTTATTACACTAATGCTTGAAATAATTTCCCCTTTTCAGATAGAAGTAAATCAAGCACGACCCATGATGCATGGATAATGTCAATCAGGTCCCAAAGCAGACCAAGGCCCTCCACTGTTCCATGGCAATCGATGGGCTCTGGGTCACATGCCTTGTGAGCAGCTGTGAGACCCAAGGAGGGCCAGTCAGAGGCCAGAAACACTCCATGTGGGAGGAGGATCACCTGGAGTTCGATTTTAATGGCCTAAAAGAAGCAGCAGCAAAAGGCAATGGAAGCCTAAAAAGATCTAAAGCAAAGTGGACACACTTGGCCTTTCTAGCTGTGTGACTTAATATTCCTTTAGTCTCAGTTTCCTCATCATCAAAGTGGGATGAATAGCAACATGTATCTCCCACGGTTACTGTGAGCCCTAGATGAGAGAACATATACGAAGAATAGCCTATAAAATGCTGGATAAATGCCACCTCTTGTTATTAAGATAAAAATACTACAAAGTCTTGTTGAGGGATAATTTATAGTGAAGTTTCCCCATTCTGAAAAATCAAATCTAGAATGGCTTCAGTATTCACTAGGCCTACGTTTAGAAGTCACCTGACCTTCCAGGAATCTGGGACTTAGAGCAATAGAGACCCTCCCTAGTGCCACCTCAGCACAAGTTATGTCAAATAAGGAAAAGACTGCTTCCCTGGGCTTTTACTGGACACCCACATGTTTCCCGGTCCTTTGTCTCTGAGATAGATTCCCGCACTTAGGCTGTGGCCCAGCCTCCCTACCAATGAGAGTGAAGGCCAGCTGGGGGGTTGGGTTTCTGCATTAGAAGGTTACATAACCATGGGCTGGCTTCTACCTGTTGCTCTCTCCCTGGCAAACGCCAGAGCGACAGGGGCAGAGTCCTTTCTCATGAGAAAGAATAAAGACCTTTTCTGACCTCAGATTCTGACTCTGAACTCTTTCATCACACACAGTTTGCTGAGGGAGAAGAGGCCTACAAATCCCAGCAGCAACCTGAGGGCTTTGCATTTTTTAGGAAAACAGTGCCTGTCTCTGGAACAAACAACAAAACCCCAACAATGGCAGTCACTTGGCTCCTGCTCCGTTGCCTAGAGGGCCAGTGAGGTGAGCCTGCTGGCCAGGGGCGGTAAAGAATGCCTTGTTTTTCGGCACAGAATCTGGCTTTGCACTGGATGTCCGCACAGAACCTCCATGTACATTCAGAAGGACAAGAGGGTTTTCCAAACAAAATCACTTCCCTCTCCACCCCCTACTTCCTCCCCATCCCTTTCCTGCCATGTCCAGGGCAACAATGGAAGCCTTGAATGGCCTCGAGCTCAGAGGACTCACAGGTGGAGGCGCTTCGGAGAGAGCAGGAAGGGTAAGTAAGCATCAGATCTTCATCATCCCACCCCTCCCCCCTCCACTGAGGGAGCTTCACAGAGAAATAATTAGAATCATTACCCTCATCATTTTCCCTTCAGCTAGGAAGGAAACATTCCAAGTTTCTTAAAGAAAGAAAACGCTGCTAAGTAGAATCGAATTCCTAAAAGGAACTGGAGAGGGGCATACCTTTCTTGAAAGACAAGGGAGGCTTGTCTTTAGAAGGCTCCAGCCTTATCAAGGAGCCGTCTCCTGGGCCATCTGGCCAGTTGGTTGTCTGTCCATCGGAAGGAACTGACTACGATGGCGCTTATCTCTTTTCTGTTTCCTGAAAGGCCAAGAAGCCAACAAGTCCCACAAAGAGAGCACCCAGTAAGGGCAGGTGGGAGGAGCGGCGGGGGGGGGCAGGGTACTTCTATTACCTACAGATACACACTAGAGCCTTCTATTCAGCACACAATGAACAGCCTCTCCCCAGACCCCCAGCCAAGCTCTCAAGAAGGGGCTTAATGCAAACCTCTCAACCAGGACATGCCCCACAAGAACAATGACCCTCTGAGTACTCTGAGATCCACCACCTGTATGACCTCTGTCTGGGCCTCAGTTTCCCCATCTGTAAAATAAAGGGGCTAGAGTGGATGTTTTCCAGGGTCTCCTCCAGCTTAAACTTCTAGGACGCCTTAGCCTGCTAGGCAAAGCATAGCCTAAGCCAGAAATGCCTTCCTGCCCTCTACACTCAGTGCTAACATAAACTTAGCTAAAATCTCCCACTATGTCCTTTTACATGTGCATGATATCCCAGTCAAACTGGACCACTCATGGTTCCCTGAACAATGGAAGGAACGAGTGTGGTGGAAAGAGCTCTAGACTGGAGGCAAGTCTGAATCTTGGCTGAACCATCTACTACTTCCTGTGTGACCTTGAGGAAATCCCTTCACCCCTTTGGGCCTCAGTTTACTCATTTGTTCTGGCCAGAAACTCTGAGGGTCCTCCCTTTCCGGAATGATTCTTTTGTGATGGCAAACTAGGCCATCTTTTGCCTCAATTCTTACCTATCCTTTAACCACTGAATGGGTGTTGCCTCAGACAAACAGATCTGGGAAAGACCTTAGCTTCAGAAGGCCAAGATCTCCCAATGCACCCTGCTGGCTCTGGAGGTGAGAGTGAGGCTGATGCCTTTGCACGACCCTGCCTCACTTTAAATCTAATTCACCTGCAAGTCAAGACATCACCCTCATGATGTCATTGGTCCTCTTCAAGAATGAAGGATGAACAAGCACCTACTCATCTGTGAAATGATTTGGCTGGACCAGACACACTCTAGAATCCCAGTTTTAATTAAGGAAGCTGTCATGTACTCCATTTCCAAGGGAAATTAGGTGGTGCAGTGCATAGAGCACCAGACCTGCAGTCAGGATGACCTGAGTTCAAATCCAGCCTTAGACACTAGCTGTGTGACCCTGGGCAAGTCATTTAAACCTGTTTGCCTCAGTTTCCTCACTATAAAATAAGCCAGAAATGGCAAACCATTCCACAATCTCTGCCAAGAAACCCCCAAATGGGGTCACAAAGAGTCAGACCCAACTGAAAAACAACTGAACAATCCACTCCACCCTGACTTCAACTGCAAAACTCTTACAGTAAGGGTGAGGGTAGGGAACCTGCAGCCTTGACATGTGGCCTTCTAGGTCCTTGGGTGCAGCCTTTTGACTGAGTCCAAGTTTTACAAATCCTTTTATGAAGGGGATTTGTTCTGTGATGTTTGGATTCAGACCAAGGGCTGCACTTGAGTCCACAGGTTTCCCACCTCTGCAAGGCTTACTTACTCCTTCCCATAAAGCCCAGCTAAAATATCACCTCCGGGGGTGGCTAGTTTGCAAAGTGAATAGAGCACAGGCCCTGGAGCCAGGAGGCCCTGAGTTCAAATCCAGCCTCAGACACTTAACACAAAAAACTAGCCGTGTGACCACAGGCAAGTCACTTAACCCCAACTGCCCTCCAAAAAAGCAAAAATAAAATAAAACATCACCTCCTGAAAACTCCACAGGCTCTTTCTACAGTATGAAAACAAAAATGGCTGTAAAAATACCAGAGGTCCCCCTGCTCAAGCCCCACCCTAGTGTCTAAGGATGCTAGAGTCCTGCCAACCCTGGACAAGCACGCTCCCAGACTAGCACCTGCAGTCATGACTAACCCATAATTTTATCTGAAAAAGACCCGGGCTCCTTATGGCCTGCAAGGTCAGTGACTCAACAGTGATGTATGGCCTTCCAAAAGGAGCATTAAGAAAGGGTCCTTCTGCTGCTGCCTTGGGGGCTACGGAGTCAGTGTGGAGCTATCCCGAGAGGGATGGAAAGTGAGAAAGGAGGTGCCAGAGAGGGCATCATAGAGGCCGCAGCACCTGACTTGAGGCTTCAAGGAATTCAGAAGGGATTCCAAGAGGTGGAGGAGAAGAGAGAACACATTCCAAGCCTAGGGACAGAGCCTGGGAATAAGGAGAAAGAGGAAACCTGCCTGGGAAGGTGGGAGTCCTGTCAGAGGGGCATCACTGCCCATCTGAGGGGCTGCTGTTCTGTCCTAGAAGCAACTTTTTCAGGGGGGAGTACCACGGTCAGATCTGTGCTGTACTCATCACAACTGTGTGAAAAGCAAACATCTTTGGTTTCTACCACCCCCAGAATTTGCCCCAATACCTGCCATGATTTAAATCCATCTTTAGGCAGCAGGCTAACCTTCCAATGACAGAAACAAAGAAAGGTGCTATTTACAGTTGTCCTGGGGAGGGGAGACTCAGTAGGGGGTGAGTGCAGCAGTGAAGGTCTTAATGAGAAGGAGAGAGGGATTCCAGATCTGGAGGCTGGTCCGGGTTCACCAGACTGCAATCTGGGGGTGGGAGGGTGGGGAGGTGGAGGCAAAAGGTGTAAGAAGTCTGGGAAGGGTTGATGGGCAGGTTTGCAGGGCTTTGACCATCAAACAAAGGATTTTCTATTTGATCCTGTAGGGCACTGGGGGAGTCGAGCCCTGCAGGCCATGAGCAGGCTACCAAAACAGCCCTGTTGTACACAAGCTATTTATTGCTAAGGTGAAGGTGACTGCACTTGGCAGCTGGATGCTGGAGGGAACGAGGTGAGTGAGGAGCAGGGGGTGACAGGCCACACACCTCAGTGACTGACTGAGAGGGTAGTGGTTCCCCCTGAATCACAACAGGGGAGTTTGGGGAGAAAACAGTGAGTTCAGCTTTGGACAGGTTGAATTTTAAACATCTTGGAGCCATTCAGCCTGAGGTGTCCCAACAGGCAGCGGGAGACACCAGGCTAGAGAAGCGGATGTGAGAATCCTCGGTGTAAGCATTTAGTAAAGGCTTGTTGACTTGTTCTCTAGAGCGGAGGCCTGTGAGAAGGGTGAGAGATGTTTGGGGGAGGGGTAGAAAGGATCAGACTTGGCAGATCCTGGAGCACCAAGGGACAGTGGTGGTGAGCGAAGAGGTGTGGCACACTCTAGGGAGCCTGGGATGACAATGGCAGGGTCTTCAACAGGCAACTAGCCAGAGAATTCAGGTGAGTGAGGAGGATTGAAAACAGCGAACTGAGTGTTATGTTAGGTGGGTGCTTGTCTCACCCCTCTAAGATTTACCTAGTTCAGGGTCTTCACACAGTAGGCCTTCAACAAGTGTTTGCTGGGTGAAAAAAATGAGTGAATGGCAACTGTGTGAATATTTCCCTCCTCCCAAGTTACATAACCCTGTTGTAGACTTTTAGGCAAAAGTAACTTTGGAGACCTAGTCCAACAGATCCAAACTCGCCCAGCCAGCAAGAGGCAAAGCTAGCACTGAATGGCATCTGGGCTCCCTGCTGCTCCCACTCCGCCCTGCCTTTCATGTTGGCCATCCTATCTTTGCAGTGCTAGGTCAAAAAGAAGGAATGATTGGAGGATCCACATTCAGCTCATCATCTGAGGAAACAGAGTGTCTTCCTCACCCTACCCTGAGAAGCAGGCAGCACCTGTGGTACTCCTATCTCAGCAACCAGGAACCCTGCTCTGGGATGCAAAGATCAAGGGCAGGCAGCCCACTAGAGAGGCCACACTCCAGGCCCTGCCCTCCTTCCCTGGGGCTAAGTGAGAAGAGAGCGACACCTTCAAAGGGGAAGATGGACCAGAGGCCTCAGAGGGAGGTAGGGAGGCAGGCTAGCAGAGTTTGCCTGGGTGCCAAGGATTCAGAGCTGAAAGGGAGCCAGGGGGTTGTAGGCTTCATCCATCAAGAAGCTTCCTCTCAAAGGAGGGCCAGCTGACTACCGAAGGCAGGCCAGCTTCCTCCTTCTGCCAGCTAGTCTTAATGCACACCTACCTTTGGACAATACACAGAAGCAGGCTACCCCCTCACTCTCCCCCAGTGCAGAGGGCCTTCAACCTGCAGCTCCTGTCTCACTAAGGAGAACCAACACCTGAGTCCATTTTGGGCCTTTTTCAGAGAAGGGGCATTAGAAATGACTGAGTTTCACTCCTGAGGAAGATCACTCTGGTGGTCGCTTGACTGAAGAAAAACAAACCACCCAACCCAGGTCATGCCAACATTTAAAAAATTCTCCTCTGTTTGGTTATGGCTTTGGGTGAGAATCAGAAATCTGATCAGGAAGCGTTTTTCAAGCACCTGCTGTTGTGTAGGCTGTGCTGGGTACTGAGGCTACAAGGACCCAACCCAAGAGCCCCTGCCCTCAGGGAGTGGGAGACAGCAGGCAGTAAGAAACAGAGAGCAGTTGTGGGAAGGAGACGGTGGAAGAGGGCTGGAGTCACAGCCCAGAGGGCCTGGGCTTGAATCCTGACCATCACGTGCCTTCAGGTCACTTGGCCTTTTGGGCCTCAGCTCCCTCCAGCACTAACATGAAGTGGGCCCAGAGCAGGTCTGGCCCAGGTGTTGGCAAGTGTCACCTCAGGAGCTCCTTCAGAAAGGAGATCAGTTCTTTCTAAAAGGCCTATACTCTTCAGAGTGAGATTTTTAGAAGGAGGCAAGACTCCTGATCCTTGGCATCCACCGCAGAAATGACGTTGTCTGGGCCCCGAGCCCGTCAGAGCTGGCGAAGAGCTTAGGGGCACAGGAGGAGTGATGGCCTGACATGCAGAAAACCTGAGTTCAAATTTGACCTCATTCCTCTGCTAGCTGGGTAACTTTGGGCAAGCCCTTTTCACCTGTGTCTGCCGCTGGAACATGGAAACAATAATAGCACCTGCCTCCTAGGGCTGCCATGAGGCTCAAATAAGATCTCTGTAAAAGTGGCTAGCACAGTGCCAGGCACATGCAGGCTGACTACGTGCCTGCCCCCTTTTCCTTGCCCTCTCATGCCAACTCTTCTGAAGCCTCTAGGAGCCAAGGCCCAAGAGGAGGGGAAGTCCAAACCAACTGCACTTGGTAAAAGATCCGTGATGACCCCATCAACCTCCAGAAAGGAAAGCACTAGGAGGCCGCTATGCTTCAGACAAACAGATTTTTAACCTGTCCTTGGCCTGTGAGGAGAAGGCAATGAGAAATGCAGTCAGCTGAGCCCCTTGGACTCAATTTTATTGGAGCTACTGACACCATAGGTCAAGCTGTCAAAGAAGTAAAAAGCTGAGCTCCAATTCTGTGGGTCTCATCCACTCCAGATAAAAGCCAATGGACCTTTTTACAGTTTATGGGGTTCTCTCCGTATGGCTGGCTATGTAGGCACGGGAAGAATATTGTTGGGATGATTAATTTCTGAGAAATGAGAACCCAGCATGGAGGGAGAAGCCACGTGAGCCACATCTGCCTTGTGGTGAATGAGAACAACTTTCAACAAGAAACTCTTTGGGTAGAACTCATCTGAGGGCTGGAAGATGGCTCACATGTGGGGCTGGCCTAGCACACCTCCACCCATACACCTGCAGATCCTCCCCAAACCCACTGAATCAGGACATTAATAAAAAACCTAAAGAGTATAGCAACAAAAGGGCAAGGCCTAACGTTACCCATCGGCCATTTGCTGTCTTTCCCAAGAGATTTAAAAAAAGCAATAACCATAAAACCCTCCTCCCTATTCAACTAAAGCCCAATTCAACTGAATGTATTAGGGAGACTAGCAGGAAAAGATGGGGAACACTCTTGCTCCCAGAACAGTGAGGGCCTCTTCCGTCGGCCAACACTGGACTGCCAAAAGAAATGGATATCTAAAAAATGTCTTATCTTCTATTTTGGGAGGGCAAATACCTTTACTTTGGCCAAAAGGCACGCACGCCTTCCCCCATTCACCCTGCAGTTCTGCTATTTCGTATATCAGAGAAGAAAAATAAGACCCTGTAAAGCCACGGAGCTGCCCACTGTGGCCCACTGATCTTGGCCACACTCAGAAGTTGGATTTCTTCTTAGGCCATGTTCCCTCTTTGAGCTTCAGTGCCCACCTTTATAAATGAGGGGTTCTGAAGTCCTTTCTATGATGGTAGAGACAGGCCTTACATGACTAAGTGTACCAGAAAACAAAACATGACCAGTGGAGGGGAGGCGGGCCCCCAAGTCCCCAGAGCCCCATACCCCTGTCCCCAATCCCTATGCCAGAAGCACCCAGCCCAGGAGGAGCCCGGCTTCCCATGCCTCCCTCCTCATCTACACTGGAGCTGCCTAATGGCATTGGAGACACATTTTCAAAGAACAGGTCTCCAAAGTGCACGCTGGATGAAGTATGCTCATTTCCAGGCTCTTGATGTGCATATTAAATTCCTGGAAATACCTGCATATGGGCAGAGACTAAGCAAAATGCAAGCCTTTTCCCACGGCCCATTATGAGCTAGGCCTCAAAGAGGATGGACAAGCTGATCCAAGCTGTCACATGGTCTTTGGAAGCTTGGCCTCAGGAGGATTCTGCTCCCTGAAGCTTGGCCCCAGCACTGCCAGAAGGAAGGGAAGGATCGGGGTGGAGAGAAGCAATGAGCAGGGACTGTCCAGAAACAATGTGAAACAACATCTACAATGCCCTGTTTCACAGGCCAGGGAAAGCATTCCCCACAAATCTGAGCCTGTCTCCCAGCCCTTCACTCTGAGGTCTGGGCTGACAAGTTCCCTCGTGCCCCTACTTCCCATATACTGGCCCATTCAAGAGGATAAATCCATGACCTCCCTGACCTCCCTCATGCCTAGAGAGGTCCACTTCTGGTGGGAGAAGCAAGAGAACACAAAGACCTCCCCAAGAAACACAAAAGAGGCTGAGGCTGCACGGTATGAAGGTAACTAATTCCAAAGTGGAAGAGAGAACAGAAAAAGGAGGGCTCTAGCCCCTCAGTCCATCCACAGAATGAAAGGCAGTTAAACTGTAACTGGCTGCAGTCACAGTGACTGAAGTAACTTCTTTACTTCAACGTCTGCTGAAAGAATCAACTCCTAGCCGAGGCAGACATCCAGCCCGAGGGCTGTGCTTGGTTGGCCAGGACCCCTACAAGTGGGAATCACATTTCTCCAGGTGCTATAGGCCCAGCATCCCGAAAACCGGGAGGTAGATTCCATCCTGCCACCAGGAAACAAAGATGGTCAATAAATACAGCCTTCCTCCTCCTCCTCCCTCCATTAGTAAACACAAAGTATAAGGAATTGATTAGATCAGTTCAGCTGTGATCCAGTCACAAATTTCTTGAACTGGGCCCCCTGGATCAGGATAAGGGGAAAGAATGAATAGGGATGCAGTGAAAGCCATGGGGGAGCACAGGGACCCCTAGCCTGGCATCTCCAGAAGTGGCTGCACAGAGCACACTGAGGGAGACCCCCTGGTTCTATGGGAAATCAATCTTGTCAATAGCGTGAATGCGTTTGTCTTCTATTACAAGACCCAATACAAGGAGGGAGCCATGAATAGACTTGCCTCAAAACTGCCAACACCCCAGGGCACTGCGATAGAGTCCTAAGCTGGGCTCCCAAGGAGATATTTCTGTGAACCCTGACAGTAAAACAATGAGATCTTCATGTCAATCTATTGGTTTCTTTTGCATTTAAAAACACAGGGCTCAGAAAAGGGGTCCAGAACGCCCAGAAAGGTAAAGCCCTGCCTTACGGGAAGGGAAAGCTTTGTTGAAAGTTTAGGACATCGACTGGACTTGGGTACACTCAACAGACAAATGCCCTGGCCCTCCTCCTCCTCCCATGGCCTGCCTTCCCAGCTCCTGGGCCTTCCAACAAGACTTCCTGCCTGCTACCCTACACTGGCCAGCCAGACACTTCCCTTCTAATAATGACGTTCATGACAATAATAACTAGCATTTCCGCGTGTGGGGCCCTAATTGGGCCACAGCAATAAAGCCTTCCAAGGTCCCTTTTCAAGGGGCCATTCTCAATACTGGGGGGAATCTGTGAGATTTTAACAGCACTTTCAAACACCAGTTCAGCAGCACCTGATATGTGCAAAACCTAAATAAAGGTCAGACAGAGGTGGGTCCAACACCTGCCAAGTAAACCTTCCCTTTAACGTTCAAACTGGAGCAAAGCCTCCAGCACCTTTGGGAAAGGATCCTGCAGCCCCCTGCCTGGGGCACTGGTAAAGGACCCTCTGCTCGCTGCGGGCCTTGGGCCCACCTGGGCACTTCATTTCCACGCCTCAGTGTCTCCCTCTTTAAGATGGAGAGATGACAAAACTGACGGACTGAGATGATTTGTCCTGGAAGAGTTCCCTTGTTTTGAGACCATTTCCACCAGAATGTGGCTCTTGATTTGCCTAAGGCTCACCGAAGAAGTCCCTGTGATGCCGCTGACAGCCTGACTTCCTGCCACGGGAACTCTTCGGTGGTTGGGGCAGGCATCTGTTTCTTGCTTTAGAAGCAACACCATCTCCATGCCATACGTCGATAGCTAACAACCAAAAATTGTCTTCGTTTAACCTAAACAAGCTGCTATTTTAAGTGTTCCTTAAACCTAAGTGAAAGGCAAGCTTTGCACCTTTTCCTGCTCCCAAGTGAATTTCCAAGGAAATAAGCAGAGGGAGAGAGCTCTCCCTGTGCCTAGAAGGAGGATCGCTTCTGGGCTCTCAGATGAATCCAAGCCCTCCTGCTCCAAATGGCTTCTAGCCCTCCGCCCCTGCTCCCTTCAGAGTGTAGGTCTCTACTGCCCTGTGCCCAGCCTATCAGACACTCCTCCAAGCTATCCTTCTACCACCCTTCTCTTCACATCTCTCCCCTGCCCCCAAATCTGCAAGCTGTCACCTCACTGCTTACCCACTAAAATTTCGAGTCTACCTTGACTGTCAGGTAAAGAGATTACATATTTTAGGATACAGACCTCCCACGATTTAAGTAACATGGCCTGCCCAAGGTCAGAGAGGAGAAATTCAAACCAAATCCAGTGTGCCTGGATGCAAGGACACTGGTCCTAGGCTCCAGGGAACAATGTGCTGCCCTCAAGAGGCTTACAGAGTCCTGGTGCCTAGCTTCTCCCAGCCCTGCCCACACCTGCCCTGATGGGCAGCTTCTGGGAGCTAATGCTAAGGGCTTCCCCAACCACAAAGAAAAGCCCATGATGTCATCTTCTGATGTAAGCTGCCTGGCTGCATGGACCCCTTCTCCCTCTATAGCCTCTCCTGCAGCTGGCTCCCCAAATGCCCAACTGTCCTGGAAGGTGTTTCAGCCAATTAACACCAGCTCCTTCCACTCCCCAGCTCTTAGCCTCCAAGTCCCACTGGGGTCCATCTCCACCCTACAAGGCGGCTGCTCCAGAAGCTCCAGCTTCTTTCTGACCACTGCTCCTGGCCTCCCACATCTGGCAACTTCCCTCAAACCCCACCAGAAGGTAAATACCTAATACTAAAAAGCTTGAAAAGCCTTGGCCACTGAGCTTCTACTGACTCCTTTCCTAAAAGCATGGAATCTTCCCTCGAGGTTTCTCCTTTGCCTCTCAGGGCTTTCGTAGAATGAAATGATAAACAAAATGATGCCATAAAAAGAACAAGGCATGTAAAGCCCAAAGGCCAGAGCTTTCACTTAGATCCTGAGCCTCAGTTTCCTGCTCTGTACAGTGAACCACAAAATCCTGCCTGGTCCAGCTGCAGACTTCTTCCCTTCCTGATGACCTGAACTGCTGGGACCTCCCTCCCAAACTGGTTAGAAAACTATGGCACACCAAAGACCCCAGTTTTGGGGATAAGAACTCACTATTTGACAAAAACTGCTGGGAAAATTGGAACACAGTATGGCAGAAACTGGGCATAGACATCATCTAACGCCGTACACCAAAATCAAGTCTAAGTGGGTACACAATCTAGATATAAAGACTGATACTGTAAGTAATCTGGGGAAGCAAGGAATAGTTTACTTGTCAGATTTATGGAGTAGGGAAGACTTTATGACCAAAGAAGAGTTAGAGAGCATTATAAAATATAAAATGGATAATCTTGATTACATTAAATTGAAAAGTTTCTGTACAAACAAAACCAATGGAACCAGGATTAAGAGGGAAGTGGGAAATTGGCAAAGAATTTTTACAACCAGTGTTTCTGATAAAGGCCTCATTTCTAAAATATACAGGAAATTGAGTTAAATCTATAAGAATACAAGCCATTCCCCAACTGATAAATGTTCAAAGGATATGAACAGGTAGAAATTAAAGATATCTATAAGCATATGAAAAAATGCTCTAAATCACTGTTGATTTGAGAAATGCAAATCAAAATAACTCTGAAGTACCACATCTCACCAGTCAGATTGGCTAAGATGACAAAACAGGAAAATGACAAATGCTGGAAAGGATGTGGAAAAACAGAACTAATGCATTGTCGATGGAGTAGTGAACTGATACAACCATTCTGGAGAGCAATCTGGAACTATGCCCAAAGGGCTATAAATAATTGCGTACCCTTTGACCCAGCAACGCCACTTCTGGGGTTGTATCCCAAAGAGATCATAGAAGTGGGAGGAAGACCCATATGTACAAAAATATTATTGCAGCTCTCTTTGTAGTGGCAAAAAAACTGGAAATTATGGGGATGCCCATCCATTGGGGAAAGGCTAAACAAGTTGTGGTATATGAATGTAATGGAATACTATTGTGCTATAAGAAATGAGGAGCAGATGGACTTCACGTTTACCTGGAGAGGCTTATACAAACTGATGCTAAGTGAGAAGAGCAGAACCAGGAGAAATCTGTACACAATCACAGACACATCATATGTGTGACGACCAACTTTGATAAACTGGGCTCTTTTCAGCAACGCAGTTGTAAGACAACTCTACAAGTCTCAGGATGGAAGGAGATGTCTACATTCAGAGAAAGGTCTAGAAAGACCAGAGTTTAAATGGAGACTAAAGCAAACTACATGCTCTCCTGCTTTTGTTTCTTCTTTCCCATTGTTCACTCCATTGGTTACAACTCTTCTACACAACCAGACTAATGTCCAATGTGAAAGTATCTGCAGATCCTCTACTTGAGTGCATGCCACCATGGGGAGGGAGGGAAGAGAGAGGAAAGAAAATTTGAAACTCAAGGGATTGTGGAACTGAATCTTGTAAACTAAAGGTAAATAAATCAATTTAAAAGAAAACTATGGTACATTTACTCATAGCACAGCTCTGCCGTCTGTACCCAAAGGAATCCATTTCTCAGCTGCCCCATTAAAATGGAAACTCCCTGAGAACAGGGACTGCCTCCCTCTCAGTGCTGGTGTTCCCAGTGAAGAGCACCGACCGTGCCTGGCACCCAGGAGGTGTTCAATAAGTATGCTGTGACTGACTGATGATTTCTCCTTGAGGCAGCAACAGGAAGCATTCACACAGAGAGCCAAGCCCTTCCATGTGGCTCATGCTGAGGCTGCTGTAGCTGATTACAGTCATCTTTAAATTTCAAGGCAGGAACACTGAGGAATCCTGGAGCAGCCTCCTCAGCCCCAGAACGTATTTCAACCATTCCCAAGGAATGTGAGCACCTCCTGGGAAGAGGGTTTCGGGCTGGACAAATCTCTTCCCACAACGTAAAAGAACCTCGTTTCTCTTTTTGTCTCAATGAGGTTGAGAAAAAATGTGGGCCATTAAGG
>CM053581.1:411543191-411572580 GCA_028627135.1 Pseudochirops cupreus
CTAGACCCACTGCCCAATCACAAAGCTACAAGGCACGGGCATTCCTGGAAAACAAGCCTGGCGCCACAGGCTCCACGTGACCACATTCAGCCTATTAGGGAACAGAGTATACTTTCAAATATCCAAGGGTCCTCAGAGTCACGTAGCCACTTTAGCAAAGGGCCTAGGGGCAGGGAAGATCTTCAGATTCCCATAACAGGCGGGTATGATGAGCAATATGGCAAAGCCCCTCCAAGCAGGGAAGCTTCTGAACTCTCCATGAGGGTTTTACAGGAAGGTCACTATGGCACTGGACAGCAGATGGCCACAACGCAAGCTGCCTGAGTCAGCTTCCTACGTGCTGGGGACACCAAGAAAGACAATCGGCAGCCTCAGCCTACCAAGAGCTCCCATTCAGAGTGGAAGAGACAACAGGTGGCCCCCAACTCAGAACTGTCAAACCTGGAGACAGGGCCATGATGAGCAGAGCAGGCTGCACCAGATGGGGCCACCCATCCCCTCCTTGACTGAGGCCTAAATTCTCTTCTATCCATCCTGACATGAACTTTCCACAAGCAATTATTTGCATACACATAAATGATGATGAGGATGATGTCAACTAACATTTGCAGGACCCTTTTAAGGTTTGCATAGTACCTGACATAACCTCAACAAGCCTGGAAGGTAGTGTTACAATTTTTCCTATTTTATAAATGGGGAAACCAAGGCTGGAAGCAATTAGGAAGGACTCCCCATGGCCACTCAGCTAATAAGGCCAAACAAATAGGGCAGGAATGGTTTCATCTCTCCCTGTACCCAAGAAACCTAGGAAATAATCAGTGCTTGAGTAATGCTCATGGGATTGAAGGCAGCTGTCTGCCCTCTCCTATTGAGTCTATCATCAGTAAACATTCTCACAACACAAACCTTGTCCAGGCTTTGACCCTGTTTCAGGTGCCTGTGCACCAGTTGGAGTGAGGGAAGCCTCTAGCACACCAGCTAAAATTAGCTTCTGAACCCAAAAGGCGTGGAGACATGGGGAGCCCCTAAGTCTAGCTCCTTCATTCACTCAGCCTCAAACTTCTCCAGAAACTCCTGGTTCCAATGCTTCAAAGTTGCCTAGGAAGGGATTTAAAAGGTACTCTGAAGAGACGCCTGCCCAGGATGAAGGCTGTTAGCCTCTCCCTGCTCTCCAGCCTCTGAACTGGAGCATGGGGCTGAAGCTTAGCCAAGTGTTGGATGCTGCTGCAGCCCCAAGGGGCACTTTACTCAACACCAGCCTTATGTCACCAAGAAGCAATCTGTGTAAGAGCAGGGAGCTGCTGCCGCCTCAGAGCCAGATATGCCACCTGCCTGGTGAGAAATCAATCTCTGCCCTTCATTGAAAGGCAGCCCAGACTTCTGGAAGGCTGTCTGTCCTAGGGAGCATGACTTCTAGCTGGTTGTCTGAGCGCCTTTGGAAAAGCTTCCAAGGGTGGCCCAAGTACTGCGCCTGCTGTCCGAGGACCAGGAAATAAGCCCCTAATATAAGGAGCAGCTAGGTGGCTCCATGAATAGAGTGCCAGGCCTGGAATCAGGAAGACCTGAGTGCAAATCTGGCCTCAGACACTAGCAGTGTGACTCTGGCAAAGTCACTTCATCCTGTTTGCCTCAGTTTCCTCATTTGTCAAATTTGCTGGAGAAGGAAATGGCAAACTACTCCAGTATCTTTGACAAGAAAACCTCAAATGGTGTCAGGAAGAGCTGGTCCCAACTGAAACAACTCAACAAGAAGCATTTGCTATGTGCCAGGCCTTGGGGACACAGTAAAAAATCAAACAGTCCTTGCCCTCAAGGGGTCTCAAGTCTTCTCAGGGGATAGACTATCTATAAAACATTCAAATAAGAGGACAGAGACTGTACCTGTGATTTTATTACCAACCTGCATTGGTAGAGGGAGTGTCTGTCTGTCCCTCCATACCTTCCTGGGTCAATGAAAGCCTGCAACTGATAACATCTGCACCATCAAGTCACAGACTCAAAGATGTGGTACCTGGAGATCCCACCATGTTTGTCCATTTTGGAAAAACATTTGACATGACATTGGGCTGGTGGCATCAAGCCACAGACAACTGCAGAGTCCCCTGGAAGAGACCTGTGATCCACTCAGAAAGCTCTGAGGAACATTCACAGAGGAAAGGGCTAGTGGTTTAATCAGGTCTATTGCCTAGAATCCAAGGGAAGAAAAAAAAGTAAGCGAGCTAGACTGCCTTCAGGCCCCCTGAATATCCTACAGAGGAAATTCAAGGTAATGGGGGAGATGAGGACCAAATAAGACCTCACGTAGGAAAGGTGGCAACTGAGCTGAGCTTCCAAGGAAAGGAGAGGCTCTACAAGGCAGAGATGAGGAGGGAGCATGTGTGAGCCAGAGCAATAAGGGCATTTTCATCATAGTGCAAACTGCATGAAGGGAAGTAATGCTGGGAAAATCAGTTAGAAGCAGGCTATGAGAAGCTCTAAACATCAAACAGGAGCTTCCTATTTATCTTGAAGGTGATAGAAGCCAATGGCATCATAGAGCTGAAGAACCACAGGCTTATGCTTCGGGCCTCTGGGGAGAGACGATGAGCTCAACTGTGAGGCTACTGCAAGATACAAGGCTTGGATCAAGTGAACCCATCCTGGGGGTGGTGGTGGAGGTGGAAGGACGCTCCATTTGGAAACCAGGGATCTCATGTTCCAATCCCAAAGCTGGTAACACCTGGGCCACCAGGCCAAACCCCTTCCCTCCTCACCTGGAAAATAAGGGGCTTGGCCTACATCTTTCAAGTTGTTTCTCTTTCTATTCCTAGGATCAAGGCTCCATAGCTGCAAAGGCCCTCAGAGGCCCCCTAGGCTAGCCCCATCATTTCGTAGATGAGGAAGCTGAGATGCAGGGACATCAAGGTGGACCACATGGGGCTGTGGTCTTTTGGCTGGGCCACACCTGAATCCTAACAACTTTGAGCATCTACTGGTCTCTCTCCCTTCCAATTCACTGGCACATGAACACTGCCCTCACCAGGTCCCTGCCCTGTTCAGTAAGTGATGTGGATTCACCACTATTTGTTCCAGCCTCTGGTCCTTCTGATGACAAGGCTGGAGGGTAACAAGAATGCAGGACAGCTTTCTGACTAGCACTACCACTCACTCTTGGGTGGTAAGGGACAAATTATTTTGTGTATCACAACTATCATTTCCTCACCTGCAGAAAGGAAGAGAGGGCCTACACTAGGGAAATGATTCTAGGGTCATTTCCACTCAAGCATTTCATCTTTGCTTTCAACAGCATATTTATTAAATAATAAGGTAATGGAGAAAATGCCTGCTAAAAGGGGGAAAACGGCCTTCAAGAAAGGGCTATCCTGCCCCCTCAAAGGACATAAACAATTCCCAAGTAAGAGATCCAAACAATTTTCTATCATGAGAAAAATGTTATGGGAAATAAAACCAACTGAGATTTTGCCTTCCATTCAGAAAATTAGTCATGCAAATCCAAATGAGAAGAGTCAATGTTGGATGGGGATGGGGAAGGAGGGCACATGAAAGCACAACTGGAGTCATCAACTGGTTGAGGCTTCTGGAAAGAGCTCTAAATTCTGCTAAGAAAATAGCTCAAACGTCCACATCCTCTGCAGCAGAAATCTCACTGCCAGGCACATAACCCAAGGAAGTCAGTAAGAGAAAGGCTCCACACACATCAAAACATTTCAAGCATGACTTTTTTTTAGTAATAAAAAAAAAATTGAAACAAAGATTCCCATTGATTAGGGAATGGCTCACCCAATTGTGAATGTTATGGGATGTCAGCGCTCACTAAGAAATGATGGATGTGAAGAAGACAGGAAGGCAGGAGAATGTTTGTCAACAGAGGCAGAGGGAAATACCAAAACGGATTGTTGGTGTAATCCTGCTATAGCAGCTTGGCTGAGAGTGCCCTAAAAAGGCATCACCACCTACTCCCCTGAAAGCAGGGACACACCTGTATGGAACACAGTCCTCTGGTTGTATTCACTTTTGGGGGAGTTTGATTGGACCATCCCTTCCCCCTGTTTTTCTTTGTTGTAAGTGATGGGGGCAGGATGGAAGTAGGATGTACTGGGAAATGAAGGTGGTTAAAAACCAAAATCGAAACAATTTTTTTTAAAGAAAGGTGTGTATACATCTTCTGTCTGTGATAAGCAAAATCCCTTCCCTCTCTTCCACAAAGCCCCACCCTGAGTTGGAAGGCTACTGATTCTCTACTTTGACTTCGACAGGGCCTTGCATACAGAAAAGCCACTCCATAAAAAGGTGACCGCCTGAAGGAGACCAATTTCATTGGTGGCTGTATCATTATATATTGGCTTCAGATCATCCCAATCCAATGACCAAAATTTGGGAGCAGAAAATATTTATAAATTCTTAAAATAAAAAGTAGATGACAGAGTGGTCGTTTTTGGTTTTGGAGGGTAGAAACAGAGACAAAAAGTTAGACCTTCTTATTTGACAGAGGAAACACCTAACAGGGTACTGTGTCTTGCAGAAAGTCACCTCAGGAGAGATCTTGCCAATGCCTGAATTAAGGTCAACATCAGTGGTTTGAATGAATGTCAGCTCCATCTCTACCCAAAAAGAAAAAACACTCCCACAAACAGAATTACCCAACCACCAGCACCACCGGCTAATTCATATGCAAACAGCAGAGTCATTCCTACAGAATCAGACCCTAAAGCCCTCTGGCTCAGGCCCTAGGCAACATACCAGCAGAAGCAGAGACCTGAAACCATCCCCTGCATTTCACCTTTCAGCCAGGTCTCCATTAAGCACAGGAGGGAAGGCAAGGTCTAGGTATTTCAGGGAAACACAATCTGTGTTTGATTAAATTATTCAAGTAGAGGGAGGTAGAGAAGGGGATCGACAGATTTTTCTGTGTGATTGTTTCAATTCTCTTTGTCGCCTTCATATAGCCAATGCAAGCAATACAGAGTAGAAAGAGGACAGTACCGGAGTGAGAAAAATTTCCATTTATGAGAGTCAGCTCTGGCATGGTTTTACACCCCCACCTCCCCACCTCGGTCCCAGCCTCAGTTTCTTCATCTGTAAAATGAGAATCATCACACCTACACAATCTGCTGGCTTCCTAAGGATGAGTCACTGATTCAGTGTGGATCTGTCGGCATTACCTGCCCATCTAGATGACAGGATGTGTGCACATCACTCTGCCAAACAGCACAGGAATGTTTTCAGCAGAATTAAGCAAATTATGTACCTCGTCAATCTCAAAGAATTCAAGTCAAGGTCAAATCATAAAGAAAATTATAAGAGGATCAGATTAGGCATCTTTCTTACCGATGGCTCAGGGGATAAATGTAAGCACACAAGGGACATATATCACAAAAGATAAAATTCATCATTTCAATTCATAAAACTGAAAGGTTCTTGCAATAAACAAAAGCAATCTAAGCATGCAGGATATGGGAAACTTGATGGAAGAAAAAAAGCTTTGCATCAAATATATACTATATCCAAAACAGAGAGGGAATGGACAGTACTATTTCAGTCAGCGAGCATTTATTAAGCACTGTGCTAAATGCAGGGGATACAGGAGGAAGCCAAGCGGCCTCAAGGAGCTCCCAATCACAGAGATCGAAAGCCATTCCCCAATGGGGAAGTGAGATGGTAGGACAGCACCAGGAAACAACAGACTGGTCCCTTCACCCCTGAGGCATTTTGGAAGTCTGTTAAAAACACTCCTAAGACTTTCATGACCTTTGATTCTCTCCACTGGGTATATAACCCCAGGAGATCCAAAAGAGAATGGTCCACATATATCCAAAGGGTCACAGCAGCACTTTCTGCAGTAGCAAAAAAAAAAAAAAAAAAAAAAGGACATACAGGAGAGCCACTCTCTGAGAAACGGTTAAGCAAACAGTGGTTCCTGAATATAAGAAAATGTTACTGAAAAATACAATATCGCGAAAAATACCTCTTTCACTAGATGCCAAAGTTGTGAAACTGCCGACTATAGGATCTGACTGACATGTTGTTGGTTTTGCCAAACTCGGTGGTACAGTTGGGGAGGGGGTAGGGTTTTCAATAAACCCAAAGATCCCAGCAACAGGGGGTCTCACCTACTGGAAAAACCGAAAGCAGTCTGACAGAAATTAGGTTTAGACTAACACCTCACATCCCATACCAAACTATGTTCCAAATGGACATATGCCTTAATTATAAAGGGTCACATCAAACAAATTAAAGGAACAGGGAAAAAATTTTCTTTTGGATCTTTGGGTAGGTAAGAGTCCATAGCCAAACAAGGGTTAGAGAGGATTAGAAAATAAAATGGATAATTTTGACTACATAAAATGAACAAATATTTACAAACAAGACCAATGCAGCTAAAACTGGGAAAGAAATAACGTGAGAAAAAAAATCTCAGCACAGTTCCTTTGATAAAAGTCTCATTTTCCAAGTTCTAAGAGAAATTAATTTAAATGTACAAGAGCCATTCTGCAATTACTAAACGGTCCAAGGATAAAAACAGGTGATTTTCAAAGGCAGAAATCCAAACTATCCACAGTTATCGAGGGAAACACAGATTAAACAAGCCTGAGGTTCTATCCCACTCCCTGATTGGCAAAGATGAATGGATGGAGAGGCAGATGGATAGAAAGAAGGAAAAGGATAGATTCTGGCACATTACAACATTGTTGGTGAAGCTGTGAATTGATTCAGCCAGTGTGGAATCCAAACTGTGCACACCCTCTGACCCCATGATAAATAACACTATTAGATCCACACCCCAAAGAGATGGTCAAAACAAGACAGAAAGGATCCATATGTACGAACAGTTACATCAGCTTTTTTTTGTAGTGGTAAAGAATAGGAAATGGAGGTGATGACCATCAAATGGGGAAATGCTGAACAAATTATGGCATATGAACATAATGGAATACAACTGTGGCCCCAGAATTTATGAAAAGGAGGCTTTCTGAGAAACCTGGAAGATTTGTATAAATTGATGCAAAGAGGAAGTGAGCAGAACCAGACCAACAATTTATACAGTGCCAGCACCTTGTAAAGACAAACAACTGTGAAAGACTCAAGAACTCTGATAATGCCACAATCTACCACACTTCCAGAGGAGTCCCGACAGAGAGCCAATGGATTCAAGATGCATCAGAAGCATGGCTCATATGGGCCCCGGTTTTGCTTGAACACAGATCTGCTACAAAGGTTTTCTCCCCCCCCCCCCCCAATGGAGGACAGATAAATGCTTGTTAGTTGAAAAAAAAACTTTTAAAAAGCCAGTGCAGGATTCACAGTCAGGGATCTTGGGTTCACCTCCTAGCTCTTCCACTGACTTGACCTTGCATGGCCTCACCCGCAGAATGAGGGGTCTTGAACTAGACCCTTCAGAGGTTCCTTCCATTTCCAAAGTTAGAATTCCATGATCCCCTAAGCCAGAAAAACACTGGGAGGTTTGTACAAAATGATGGCAAGCAAAGGCAGCAGAACCAGGAAGACAATAACCATCATGACTTGAGTCCTACAGAGGGGAAAAAGAAACCCCAAAGGAACACAACACAGTGACAATGACTAAGCCTGGCTCTGGGAAAGAGGTGAGAGGGATGCCAGCACCACTGGGCACAAGCGATGGACTGGGCTGCTCCCCATCATCTTCCACATTTTTACAGCCTGTTATAAACTCCTACTCATAAAGCAGGGGAAAAGGGAGGAAGGTTCTATCTGGAAATGAATGTAATATCAAGAACAAAAGGTAGAATTTAGAATGGTGTAACATTAAAAAAAATGTTTTTAATGGAAAAAAACAAAAGAAATTTGGGGGAAAAAAGGAAACAATCCAAACACACACTTATTAGTTCCTACCATGGGCAAAGCATTCTCTTCCACATAGCAAAAAAGGAAGATTAAAAGCAAACCAGAGGCCAGGTCAGGAGGGTTTTCTCATTCAGATCAAACAAGGTGAGGTGGGGGAGGGGGGGGAGATGGAAGCCTAGGAGGTGGGAAGTGTTTCTGCTGTCTCCCCTGCTCCAGGAAGGGGCTGTGATCCCTGGAGGTGAGTACTCTGCTCACAACTACAACCAGCTGTGCCTGGTCAGGTCTGGAACTCCAAGGGCAGCTGTCTCCTGGAAACAAAGACATTTTTTCCCAACCATCTCCAAAATGAAGACGACCAGAAGCTACACGTACCACCGCCGTGTCACATGTCACAGTCTGGCTTGAGGTGACCCCACTGGCGTGACCTCTAAAGCAAACACAGGCCTAACTCCAGAAGGTACTCACTTCAGTACCCTACTCGGTCCTTGCAAGAATGAGGCTTCCTCCATAAAGAGTACAGTAAAAATGCTACCAAGGGCGGCTAGAGCACCGGCCCTGGAGTCAGGAGGACCCCAGTTCAAATGCGACCTTGGACACTTAACACAAAACTAGCCGTGTGACCTTGGGTAAGTCACTTAACTCCAATTGCCTTGCATTCTCCCCCCCCAAAAAAAGTTTAAAAATGCTACCAATTCAATCAAATGGTTCCTTTGTTTTGGTGCTTAAAGCTAATTTTAACTTTTAAATTTAGGAACTCTAGAAAGTGAGCGTTGCTATGAGAACTTTCTCTCGCCCACACTGCACATACTGTATATCCTGAAGGGCTTTAAACAGCCTCACTCGTAATCAAAAATACTACCTACTCTATGGGTAAAATGGGCAAGTCAAACGTTGCCATGAGAACCTTCTCTTCTTACAGTTCCCATTTTAAATGTACAACTTGAATATATTCTTCTTCCAAATGTTTTTTTAAAAACCCATAACATTTTGGGAGAAGAGGAAAATGAAATCTACTAATGCCACCCTGTTCCCAGAAACACCAAGCACACACAAAGCATGCAATTCACTAGTGACACATGTGCTTAGAGCCCGAGCCCTTGGAGGCCTCGACCCAGGGGTGTCATCAGACTCATCACAGAGGTACAGAAGCCCAGGGTTCGGCCGGTCCAGACATCTGGGATCAGCTGGCCCCTCTCAGGCCACATTGAAGAAATGATGGCTGAGATCTAGACAGGCAAGCTCCTTTCTCCATACACGAGGAGAATGGGATCAGGACAGGTGACTTTCCTGAAGTTGTACAGAAGTAAAAAGCAGAAGAATCAGAAACTTAAAGCCAGGGTTCTTTTCGAGGTTGCTAGGTGACACCAAGGATAGAACAGTGGAAGACCAGAGTCCAAGTCTTGGCTTGGACATGGCAAGTTACTTACCCTCTGTGCCTCTAAAACAGTGGTTCTCAACCTTCCTAATGCTGTGACCCTTTAACACTCGTATGTGGGCATATCTGCATGTGCCCAGACCTGCCTGGAGACGGACAGAGGAGCGGTGTCTAGTTCCCCCAAAGGGGTTGCAACCCACAGGCTGAGAACCACTGCTCTAAAATGAGGAGAATATCCCCTGTGCCCTGTGGATCTAGTGAGGACTTGCCCTGGGTCCTAATGCTGGGCTGAAGGCAGGTCCTGATCTCCCCATATCTGCCCTGCATACAAACATCTTTGAAGCTGACACAGGACTCCGTGTACAGTCAAGAAAGGATCAATGTCTTTTGAAGCGAATCTCCACAGATGGACGGTTATCACCCTTGGGTAGCACCAGCCCACCAAAGAGAATAAAACCAGTGAAATGAGAGGGAATGTTAACCCTTTGGGTCAAGGTAAGAACAAGAAATTTTCTATCAGTTTGAGATAGATCCACAGGGTTGTGTTTGAAAAAACAAAAGGGCACTAGAGAGGTTAAGATCAAGGAATGCTCGTATAACTGCCAGCTCAGGTCCCTCTAACCTCTGGGCCAGCCACGGCCTGAGCCTTTACTTTGAGAGCTGGGCAATGCAGCAAATTTATTTGACCTTGGACAAGTCATGGCTGGGTGTGTGTGTGTAAAGTGAGCCAGAGTTTGTGCAAGATCAGCCATGAGCTCCCTTCTAAATCAGAGAGAGTAACTGAATCAATCAGGAAGGCAGTTACACTTATCAATGATCTTGAAAGGACATCAACGAGAAGTTGGGGCAGGAAAAAGATGGGCAAGACCATCCAGTCTTGGGGTTCCGAGCCTTGTTTGTAACCTGGTTTCCTTGGAGCAGTTGGTCTGGCAAGCCCGTGTAAGTCCAAAGGGATTACGAAGAGAAACCAGTCACACTTATAAAAAAATGTACCCCCCCCATTCAAGTTCACAGACATGACCTTTCAAGTCTATTCAGACCCAGGTTAAGAATGTCTGACCTGGTCCAATTCCCTCACTTTCAGGATACAACCTGCCTAAGCAACATGCCCTGGGCTAAGTCAGTGGCAGAGCTGAGATCCAAGTCCCTCTGGAGCCTGGTTCTTAGGGCTCCTAAAAGTCCAAAGCCCTCTCCCCCACCACTCAGGCATCCTGAAAGCAGCAGTACATTCCTCCTCTAAAGAGTAGACAAAGGACTATGAAAATTACGAAAAAATTATTTAAATTGGATGTTAAAATTATTTAAAACCAAGCTCTAATCATAAAGTAAGTTAACAATGCTTTATCAAGAGCCTGCATCAGTCAAAGAGGGTCACCTTCCTGCATGGAGCCCATCACATACCAGCAGGATCAGACTGACCCCCGACAATGGGCCCTGCTTTCTGATGGCCCACACTTCGTTTTCAAATCTCCCCATTCAGTAAGTTCACAAGATGAACATTTCCCTGCAAATTTAAGATGGAAAACTTTAACCCATAAGAAGCGTCCAAAACACTTAAGAGAACTAAAAAAACCCAAAACCTATCATTCGTAAGAAAAGCTGCTCTGGTTGGCAGGTAGATGTGGGATCCCTAACCCAAAGCTGGTAGCAGCCTTAACTGGGTCACCAAAGATGAGCCAGGCCCCAGATAAAGTACCCCTACTCCCAGAAGCCTTCAGGTCAGAAGAAAGGGACCTAGGCAGGAATCGTCTCACTCGAGACTTCTTGGCTTCTAGGGCAGCAGCTTTTCTGAAAGGAAAGGAAACTGTCCAACCTCCAACCAGTTGGAAGAGACTCCAGGGATCGCTCAGTCCAAGCCCTCACTGTAGAGATGAGGGAACTGAAGAAAGTTAAGTGACTCACCCCCAAATGACAGCATGAGTCAGTAGTAGAGCTGGGGGACAAAGGCACCGCCTGCCCCCATCAATCTGGCACCCTTCCCACGGATACAATATGAACTCAAGTAAATTACCTTAGAAGAGTTTTAAAAACACAGTTTCTGGAAACTCTGCAATCTTTCACACCCAGCCATAAAAGTGTTGGCCCAGTTGTAAATATCTCTCCAGGACTGCCGATACAGCCAAGCACAGGCAGCTTAAACAACCAGAAATAGCCCAGAACCACCATCATGGACACCACTTCCTAATTCAGGTGCCAAGCCAGGGAAGGAGAATCAGAGATGAGGCTAACGGCTCCTCAGAGCCTCTGCTCTCAGCCAAGTGTCCAGAGGAGCAACCCAATTGCCAAGCCTGGCCAAATACAAGTTCGGGAAGCAGGTGCTACAGTAGATAATTATCCTTCAATCCAACTGACCAACACAACTAGTCTTCATTAAAGGCCTACTATGTACCAGGCTCCATTCTAGGTCACAAAGCCAAGAAAAAGGCGCTAGAGGGACAAAGTGATGGGGGGGGGGGGGTGAGGAGTCAGCAAGGTTTCCTGAAGGCTCCCAAAGCCCTGGTGAAGAGTTCCAAATGGCACCAGAGGGAGCACATTGCAGCCTGGGGGTGGGGAGGGGGGAAGTGGTGGGGCAGCCCATGGGACTGAGGAACGAGTTCATCAGCTTGGGAGGATTAGCATCTAAAGCCCCCCCCCCCCCATCCAACTCCAGGTGAACAGAGGAGAGAGTCTGCATTTTATCCTACATGCAAGCTGGAGCTTCTCAAGGAGGCATGGCCAGATCTGTGCTTTGGGATCAGTTGGACCAAAGAGGCCAGAGCAAATAACACCATTGAGAAGACTGTGTCCATAGTCCAAGCTGCGAGACAGAACGAGAGGCTTACCTAGGGCAGCCTGCAGTGGGAGGGGACTGGGCACGAGAGAAGAGGAAAAGCTGCCACTTCATGGCTTGCTTGGCTTGTCTCCTCCTTAGACTGTAAGCTCCCTGAAGGCAGGGGCAGTCTTCTGCTTCTTTTGGTCTTTCCAGCTCTGTGCAGTGCGTGGCGCCATCCTCCCCCACATCTCCCCCCACTCCCATGTTGTCCTTTTTTCTTCTCTCATCACTGAGGCCAGTCCCAGTCCACAATTCCAGCTACCTTCAGTGCACCTCAAACTCAGCCTCTCTAAAACAAAACTTGGGGCTTCCCCCTAAAGCTGCTGCCAGCTGACTCACCTTCTTCTTTTGTTTGGGAGGGTACTGCCATCCCTCCAGTTCTCAGGTCTCCACTGCTGTTCTAACCCTGCCAAACCCTCACCAAGGTCTGTCAAGTCCACCTTCTTGCCCCCTGTAGCAGCCCCTTTCTTTCTACTCCCAGCACAGCCGCCTATCTCAGGGCTCATCAGCGCAGGTCTGAGCTGCTGCAATGCCTCCAGATCCTGCCTCTCTCCAATTCATTCTTCACATGGCAGCTGCCCAGTAGGTCTTCAGGGTCTGACCCCGTCCCTCTCCTGTTCCAAAAGCAACAGGGGCTCCCAACTACTTTTAGAATCAAATGCTAACTATTAGGGGCGTTTACAGCCCTTCCCAGTCTGCTTCCAGGCAGATTCTATTACTTTCCCAGTAGACTAACTAGTCTACTCAAGCTTGGAATGCCCAAATTCCAGCCTCCAGCTTTTCCTGGGGTCCTCAACACTCATATCTCTCCAAACCACAAACTGTTATTTTCTAAATCTTTCCTGACCCCTCCCCCTGTCATGACTTTGTACATATTCTGTCTTTGGGCAGCACATGGAATGGAAACTCCCTGAAGGTAGAAAGTCTCAGTGCCTGATGGAGAGGAGGAACTGCAGGAAGGCCAGCTGGCTGCTGAACAGAGGCAACCTCATGAAAATACAGGAGTGCAAAGAATGAGGTGCTTAGGATGCCTACCAGACGGCCCAGCTCTGCTGGGGGGGGGAGAGGGGGGAGAGCCGGCACTATTCCCTTTCACAGATGGGGATCCTACAGGCACAATGTGGCCAGGGTCAGATTCAGAGCCCCAGCACAAGGATTACCTCCACCATACTGCCTTCTCGTGTCAGACAAACCCTAGAGCTGGTGGTCACACATCAGCGCTTTTAATGCCAAATATCAGATGCATCAAACTCCATGTGTGGTTCCAGTGCTGTCCATCTGGGTGCTGGTCTGACCTGCTTTGTTTTGAATAAAAGTGATCCTCTCTCTGTGACATTAGCTGCACGTCCAATACACACCCAACACTTAATTCTGAGATTGCTCTGAAAGCCTGTATCCCCAATCCTCCCCCCACTCTAAAAGCAAAGCCTCAGGTGCTTACAGCTTTCAAAAACAAAACAGTGAAACTAATTGGTTTCCTTCAGGTACCTCCCAGAGCATGCCTCAGGCCCCCATGAAGGGATAAATCAGGTGCACAAAGTGCTAAAGCACCCTTGGGTGAGTAATCCCAACCAACTTTCCACTCCATAAGAGAAGCTGTAGAGGAGATAACCAAGCCTCTGTGGGAGCAGGCTCTCCCAGAAGATTGGCCCCCTCCTCTGCTTTCCAGGGGCAGGGATGGGTACATCGCACTGCAGACAGTGCCCAGGTGATGATGCCCCCCCCAATCCCTTTTTATTTTTTGTTATAATGGATGACTTCTGAGAGGGGGAACAATGGAGGGGGCTGAAATGGAAAATAACAACCTAGTTTTTAAAAAATCAACACCAAAATTTCTCTCACACCCGTCTGAGACAGAGAGAAGGCCCTTAAACACCTCAGTTGGCTCCATTCCCAAGCAGGCCAACTGCAATCCTTCAAATCTCATATCAAATTCACCTCCCAAAAGTCAGGGCAGAAAGCACTCATGGACCCCTTTCCCCTAGGGCTGTCTCCACCAGCGGCTGGGGGAGAAAAGGCCCAAGACACTGGCTGTTTAAACAGGGCTTCCCCAACTCCAGGTAAGGCAGTGCTGACTTCCTGCCCAAGCAGTCTCGTGTTAAAGCACATAAAACAAAACATCCAAGTGAGGGGGGGAGAACTCCAACAGCTCCAGTTCAAGGGGTCTTTACAGGGTAGTAGAAGGAGCAGAGCCTGATTTACTCAGGGCTGGTATTTCACCAGCATTAAAATCCTGCCTCAGACAAGAACTGGAGTCGCTGCCCTTACGTCTGCCTCAGTTTCCCGGGCTGTAAAATGGGGCAATAATGACAGAACCTCCTTCCCTCCTTGTAAAAATCAAGACATAACAATTGTAAATCATCCACATCCAGCAGGCGGCACAGAAACGACAGCAGTATTAGGAGCACAGACCCTCTGGTACCAACAGCAACCTCAGGTAGCAAGGAATACTGTCCCCAGTGGACATGGGTTTGGAGATTCTGAGATACCTGCCTCTAACAGGAAGAGCCTCGATCACTCAGGAACGTGCCCTTCCTTGTGGAAGCCCATTTTTTGGAGGGAAGCCTCCTGCTGCCCTCCCTGGCCTAGGTGCAGGAGAGCCGGCCCTAGACTTGGGGCTCAGCCCAGCCGAACCCGGGGGCTCTCGCTGGCTCCTCCTCACGGATTCTCCAAGTGGCGGGCAGCCGTTCACTTGGCCTCATGGCAAGCCCCAGGGTGCCCGGGCACCGACCTCAAGACTGTCCTCCCTGAAAGCCAAGGCCAGGGCCAGGAGGATGCCATCCCAGCCCTGGGGTGGAAGAGCCTCCCGGCTCTGCCCCGGGGTCTGCCAGTGTCACAGGGGAGAGCACACACTTGGGCGCGCCCTCCTCGGGTACAGGGCTGGGGGTAGGTCTCCTGCCTACACGGAACCTCCCATTTTACAGGTGAAAAAGCAAGGTGCCAATCTGGCTGCCGTGTGCGTCGTCCTCCCTCCCGCGCCTGGCCACACGGCACCCCCGGGGACTGAGGCCTCGCGCCCGCACCTCCAGGGGCTCCCCAAGCACCTCCCTGGCCAGAACCCCTCCCACGCGGCCTTGCTCCCCACTCCGCGCGCAGACCCGAGCCCGCCGGGCCGGCACACAGTGGGCGCTTGTGGCCAGGGTTGGCGCGGATTGCGCTTTGCTGGCCAACGTGACCTTGAAGCGCTTCGGGGAGAGTGGCCCAGGCCCTCCTTCCCGGCCAGGAGCCCCCACCCCCGGCCACACGTGTAAACACGCCCCGGGCCCGAGGCAACCACGTGCTCTTCTAGTACACACTGCCCCCTCCCCCGGGGGAGGGGCTCAGAGCGGCCCAACCCAGGAAGTGAGCGGCCCAGCCGGGGGGGGGGGGGCAGCGCCCGGCACTGGCCACATGGTTGGGGGGGAGGGCGCCCGCCCCCCAGGGGCCCGGGAGCCGAGCGGCCCCATCCCTGCGCAGCGGGGGGGCGGGCCGGGGCGGGGCCGCGGTTACCTGGGCGCGCGCTTGCGCTCCAGGCCGCGCCCCTCCCCTCCCCCCGCCCGTCCGTCGCTCCGGCCCCGGCCCCCTCCCCCGGCAGGCGCTCGCTCCCTGCTCCCTCCTCCCTCCCTCTCACTCACTCGCTCCCTCACGGGCCCGCTCGCGGCTCGCTCCTCTCTCGCAGGCTGCCGGGCTCGGGCCGGGCTCCCCTCCCCGGCCGGGGCTCAGTGCGGGGCCCCCCGGCCGCAGGGGAAGGGGCTGAGGCCGCCGTGCTCCTCGGCCCCGGCGCGACTCCGTTCGGGGCTGCTTCTCTCCATTCTCCCAAACACACAGGAAATAACAGAGGGTCACGTGACGCCATCCGGCCAATCAGGGGCCGCCCGGGCAGCGGCGCGCGGGCGGGGGGGGACGAGAGGGGAGGGAGATGGGAGGGGGGAGGAGGGATGTGGGGAGCAGGGAGATAAGAGGAAGGGGGAGGGGAAGTGGGGGAAACAGGGAGGGCGGGGGCCAGCAAGAAGTCCCCCCTCCCCAGGCCACCTGAAGGGCACCTGAGCAGACTTGGGGCCAGGAGGTACCGAGGCGTTGCCAGGGCGGGGGTGGCGCCCTTCCTTCCCCCAAGATCCCCCCTGCCACCCTCTGGGCCGCCCATGGGCGCCAGGGAGCTCCAAGACCTGCAGAGGGTCCAGGGCTGGGAGGAGGCCAAGGCAGGGGAAGGGGCTCCCCAGGGCAGCCTTTCCCCCCTCCTCCAGCTCCATAAACATCGTGTAAACGCGGAGACAAAGGTGTGAAGCCTTTAAGGTCTGGTGCTCGTCTAGGCTTCAGCTCCCTCCAAAGACTGCGGCCCAGCTGCTGTGGGGCCTGGCCAGCCAAGCCTCCTCCAGGCCCTGTCAAGTGGGGGGAGTGATCCCTGACACCGAGACCAGACGGGCGCTTGCGGGCCCGTGGCGATCTCTGATAGATACAGTGTGATCGTGGGGAATAACTCATCTGTGCTGGGTCAGGTCCCAGCCACGTGGCCGGAAGGGACCTTGGAGACCCTCTGGGTCAAGTTCTGAACTTGTGGAGTTTAAAAATAATCCGACTTTACTGTACACACTTGAAAACATGATTATGAGAAAGGTCAGGGGCTTCACCAGCTGTGTGAGGGGTCCTGCCAAGCAGCTGGGCCAAGATGCCAGGGCAATAAGAGACCCCTCCCAAGGAGACCCAAGCCAAAAGGCCGGGAGCTCAGGCTTTCAGCTGTGTGCCCCTGGGCAGTACTACCTGGTGCCCCTGGGGCCTTGATTTCCCTATCAGTGAACGGTAAATCAAGGGGGTTCAGCTAGCTGGCCCCTCTGCTCCATTCTAGCCCTGCACCTCAGATGACACGACCTCCTTAGATCAGAAGCACATTCCTCCTTTTCTGATGACTTTTAAAAAAATGAAAATTCTTTGAAATGGCTGTTAAAATGAAAATATTAAAATTCTCTCCCTTTGCAAGAGGCAGGTGGGGGCTGATAGGGAAGGGAGGGGAGAAAGCTAGAGGCCTTAGGTTTCTAGGGACTAGACTTGCCCCTCCCTTCCTCCACCCTCTACAAAAGAGACCCACACACTCCAGATGCCTCAGGCCATCCTCCGCCCAAGGGGATTTGGGGAGGCAGGTTAGGCTGAGGGACTCTGAGCCTGGGGGAATTAGAGAGTAGAGGAGGGAATGTACAGACCATTCCCCAGGAAGGCTGAGAGAGCTCGGCTGTGGAGATAATCCCATCCCAGGCTCCTCTCCCCAAGGGAAACAACAGGAGAGTTGGCTGGGGCACCAGCTCTGGGAGGAAATTTCATTTGCAGATTCTCAAGCATCCAAGCCAGCCCCAGGAAAAGAGAAGTCTTTTGAGGTTTTCAGAACCAACAGAAGGGGCTTGAAGGGCAGGACCTCATTAGCTGTGTGCAGCCCTGAGTCTACCATTTCCTTTCTCTGGGCCTCAGTTTCCCCAGCTATCAAGTAGGGATAATCTTACAGGACCCACCTCAATGAGAGATTTCAAAATGAAGGCTTAGGAAAAGGAGGTGATTTTCCTACAGCCTTGGGAGCTAGGAAATTTTAAAGACCCAGGATCTGAATCTGGATCTCCTGATTTCAGGTTTGACACTCTGCATCTCAACTCAATGATCTGTTGTATATGGAAGAAAATGGTGGTGAGGGAAGCCACAGTGTCTTACGTTAGGGTGGAAGGTAGATTGGTTGATCAGATATAGACCATGGGAATATAAGGAATACAAACTCCCTGAGGGCAAACACAATGAACTACTTACGATTCTATGCTCTTTGTTCAAAAACCCTAACAACTCAACCCAGCAGTGGCCAGTAGGATGTCCAGGTCCCCAAGGGGAATGACCACTGTGAGCGCCTCCCCACTTCGGCTTTCTAGCCTCCCTTTGCAAAGACAGTCTGTACCCCCAGTGTACTCAGCCCAGTGCCAGGGACATAGGACACACCCCAAGGCTTAATGGGCCTGTTTCGGAGGAAACCCCCTCTAGGGATGCCGAGTACAGCCCAGACAGGCCTCCCCATGCCAACAGCTCACATGTCACCGGGGGTTTCTTTCCCTTGTCATCTCAAGGATGCCAATGGAAGGCACCACTGACATTCTCAACCTGTACATGAGGAAGCCATGCAGAAGTACTTCTTAAAATGCTCAGTATGCACTGAGGGTAGTGGCTAGGGGGCGCCATAGTGCACAGAGCTCCAGGCCTGGAGCCAAGAACTCATTTACCTGAGTTCAAATCCAGACTCAGACAGTAGCTGTGTGACCCTGGGCAAGTCACTTCACCCTGTTTGCCTCAGTTTCCTCATCTGTAAAATGAGCCGAAGGAAATGACAAATCACTGCAGGAGCTCTGCTAAGAAAACCCCAAATGGGGCCATAACTGAACAGAAGGGCAGAAGGCCATCCAGCCCAACCCCCTCCTTTTATAGATGAGGCCAGTGACTTGCCCAGGGTCACACAGCTAGCACATGTCTGAGCATGGTCTGGCTGAAGGTGTCCTTACCAGTATTCTATTCCCTATACCCCACCCCAAACAGCAGGTAACACAAGGCCCCCGTTACAATGCGTGCCTGCTAAACTGCACTGGACCAGGGCTGACCTCCCTTTTTGAGGCCAGAGCATTTCAAAAGAGGAAAATTGGAGAGCAAAAGCGCACAGACATGTCTTGAGTGCCTTAAGGAGGCTGCGAGGAGTCTTATCCCCATTTTACAGATGAGGAAACGGAGACAGAGAGATTGTGTCCAAAAACCTGTGTGCCAGGCTGTGTCCAAAAACCAAGACTGGACTGGGACGTCAGTGGGAGTCAATGAGCCTCAAGATCATGCCAGAACAGGGCCGATGAGGAAGGTGCAACTCACCCAGGGAACCCTGATAGCTGCCCTGCAGGACAGGAAGGGACAACCCAGGCAGGGGGGCTTGACCTCAGTGGGCAGAACCAGAAGGGAGACAAGGAGGTGAACTGAGGTTTGTGGCCAGGAAAACTTGCTGAGGATGGGAGGGGTCCCCTAGAGGGAGGGGCTCCAGGCCAGGGTACTCTGGGAGGGCCAGCATGGTCCAGAGGAGCCTACGGCCCTTTGGTAAAATCGGGTTCCCTTTGTAGGGTGCCAGTGACCCTGCCCACACAGCCCAGCTCTCCTTTCACTGCAAATGCCTCTGCCCTCTTCTGGGAGCCCAGGGAAATTGGGGATTAGACATGGAGCTTTTTTTTTGCCTTCAGGTCACTGCCTCTACTTCCAGCTGTCACGCTGATGGATGGCCTGCCCTGGCCTTGCCTGGGAGATGTGCTGTGGGTGAGGGGTACCACTGTCTCGGCAACCCTCGGGGGCTTGGGCTCTCCCCCCCTTCTCTCTCCCTCCCCTGTCCCTTCTCTCCCTCTCTTTTCTCTCTCCCTCTCTCCCTTCTCTCTCTCTCCTCTCTCTCCTCCCTCTCCCTCTTTTTTTCTCTCTCCCCCCCTGTCTCTCTCTCCTCTCCTTCTCTCTATCTCTGACCTACCCCTCCCACTGCTCCCCCTTCCACCCTCACCATTCTCATTAGGGGGGAGACCATCAGTATAGCACACCTGTCAATGTTCCCCATCTCTACCAATGAGTTCTCCAGGACAAGGGCTTCTTAATTTGGGGTGTGTCATGGACACCCTCACCCCAGCCCTAGCCTCTGGTAAGGCCCTTCTCAGAATCATGGTTTTAAATATAAAAATTAAAATACCAAGGATTTCTAAGGAGAAGGACTGTGGCCCCTTCAAAGTTATCAGGGGCTCCCGGGAGCCCCCCAAATGCCAGTCACTTCAGTGCTGGCAGCCCCCTCATTTTACAGATGAGGAAACTGAGGTCCATGGAGGTCAGTGATCTGACCAAGGCTACACAGTGGCCCAAGTCATAACAAAGCCCAGCTGAGGCTCCATTATACACTGCTTGATATGGAAGAAAGAACAAAGACCCAGGAGGCACAGATTCTAATGCTGACTTGGATACTGGGGGGGGGGCCCTCAGTTTCCTGCTTTGTCAGTGGGGGGTAGTGAACCATGTGTCTCAGAGCAGGAGGGAAGCAGGTCTTCCTAATCCTCATTACTACCACCACCTGGTGTGCCTAATGGAAGGGGAGAGGCCATAGGGAGTGGGCTGGACTCAGGGCCCCTCCCCATCTTTTGCAGGTGCAAACAGCTCCCAAGCCCCCTGGAGGGAGGGGAGCTGTCATCAAGGGCCAAGGGGCTGCCCGAAGAACCTCTCTGCCATCTCTGGAGAACCCAGAATCTCAGCCTTGGCCCCTGGCCGGAAGGGAGAGAACTGGAGACATCAGGACAAAAGCCGTGGCTGGGCCTGCCCGTCTGCTGACATCGGCCTCATTCCCAGGCCCGAGACAAAAAGGGCAGCAGAACCTTCCCCAGCATGGAGACAGAATATGTCTGCCTTAAGGGAGACTTGGGCAACGGCAAAGTGGGGAGGCCCCTGGAACACAGAATGGCAGGTTTGGAAGGGAGCTTAGAACAGAGACTGGCAGAGCTGGGAGGCGCCTGAGAACAGGGGATGGCAGAGCTGGGAGGGATAACAATACTAGTACTACAGTAAATCCAACGCTGGTTGCCTGTTCACTGCCTGAGTGATCAGCAGTAGTAACAGCTGGCCCCAGCCACTCTCCATGCATGAGCCCTCTCACCACCCGGGCCAGCAAACACACCTTCCATGCCCTGCACAGCAGAGGAGAGTGGGACCATGAGAGACTCCACAACTCTTCCAAGGGCTATACCCAGCAAGTGCCCCGTGGGGGAGCCAGGCGTTGCCATGTGGGTGGCAGAGCCAGGCCTGGCCCCTCCCATCACACCACACGGCCTCCCTGGATGCCAGATTACCTCAGAGCCAGCCTTTCCCCTTGGATTGTACTTTGCAATATTGGCAAAGCCACCAGGCTGCTGCAGCCTTATCAGCCCGACACAATCAGAAGGGCAAGGGCCAGGAGTTGGCACTAGAAGGCCCAGACTCAAGTCTTGCTAGCCCAGGGCCTTGTGAGAGTCATTGCCTTCTCTGCCTCAGTTTCCCCTCTGGCCCCAGGGGCCCCTTCTAGCTCTACTTCTCCTGGAAGCACCTCTATTTCACAGATAGGCAAACTCAGGCCCAAAGGTGAAAGGCCTTGGCTTTGCTCTGCCATCCTTCACTGGCCATGCTCAGCCTGGAAACAGGACATGCAGACATCAAGGAAGGAGGGAGGGGCAAGCCTCTGGAACTTCCTGAATGGGTGTGGCCAGGGGGAGGGGTCCTTAGATGAAGGAGTCTGGATTCGGCTTCTCTGGGCTCTCCCAGTGCAGAGCCAGAGCTGGGCTCTGGACTTCAGACCACACAATTACATCTACCCATCCTGCTCATTTCACAGGGGAAGAAATTGAGACCCAGAGGACAACACATGGGGTCATCGGTCTAGAGCAGGAGAAGCCCTCAGAGGTCCTCCAGTCCACCCCTTCACTTTACAGATGGGGAAACTGAGGCTCAGAGAGGTCAAGGGACTTGTCCCAGGCACCCAGGTAGAAAAGCAGGATTCGAATCCCCACCCTCTGACATCCTCCCAGATGGGGAACCAGCCAACATACTTTGTCAAAAGCAGCAGCCGGCATGATGGTTCTTAAGAAAGGTCCTGCCCTGTGGGCACCCTCCTCTGGGGAGCCAAAGGGGATTTCAGTCACAGTTCAGGAGTCAAATGCCAGTTTATGACTTTTGTTAACTCTTCTCTGGCCCCTCCAAGGTGGCATTCTGGTACCTCTTCTTCCCCAGAACCATGCTTCCTCAAAGAAGGGGCTCCAATGTCCCCAAGTGGCTTTCAAAGACAACTTAAAATTGGGAGACAGAAAGAGGTGGGTTCGAATCCCACCTCTGACACTTGCTAGCTGGGCCTCAGTTTCCTGTCTCTGAGACGGGAAGGTTGGATCAGAGGCCTCTAAAATCTCTTCCACCTCCCAGAAGTCCTTGAGTTGGTCACTTCCTCTCCCTGGGCCTCAGTTTCCTCATCTGTAAAATGAGAGGATTAGACTTGTGGGCCCTGGAGGTCCCCTACAACTCAGTTCTCTAACCTATGGCAATAATTAAGAAGTTTTTCCCTTCCATGGAACTGTAATCTGCCTCTTGGACCCATCCCCCAAATTCACTGCTTCTGGCTCAGTTCTCTGCTCCCTTTCCCATGCCAATTCTTCTCTCCCATACACCCTCTCTCCTTCCCCCAGGCTTCGCACGGCCTGGTCACCAGCCCGGTGGGGAGGAAAAGGAGGCCCCAGGTCCCCCAGCTAAGGGGCATGCTCATACCAAGAGTCAACGCTGGCTCAGTATCTGAATGTACTCTCTACTTCTGGTCAGTTCCCTCCCACACCAAAGACCTGTGTGATTACTTGACAAAACCCAAGTAGTGAATAAAAATGTTGCCCGAGCCACCCCAGGAGAAGGGTCTAGGGGGTCCTAGGAGTGAAGCCATTTGTTTCAGGCCTGCCCATCAGCTCAGGTCACTTCATTCCGGATCTTTCAATCCTAACCCACTGGCCTCCATTCCTCTTCCTAGTCTCGTTCAGGATGACTGGACCTTGGCACGGGACAGTGAGAAGCCTGCACTGCCCTTTCCTAGCATGGGACTCACTTCCTTCCCCTGGCCTGCTTCCTTTTCTGTAAAGTTACAAAATTTGAGAGCCGGAAAGAGCCCCAAGAGGTTAAGACTTAGTCTAGCCTGTGCAAAAACAGGGAGTTGCATCCCTCCCCCCGCCCTGGGCCTCAGTCTCTCCCTCTGAAAAATCAAAAAATCGGAGACTGATGCTCTGCTCCACACAGCTGGGAGGGAGACTCTTCAGCAACATTAAATGGCTGTGTGTAAGTACTGTGTGCTAAGGTGTATATTATGTGTTAATGTGTATATATGTGTTGTGTGTGTGAATATGTGTTAAGTGTGAATGTGGGTTAATATGTATGTGGTATATAATATGTGTGTGAATGTGTGCTAATGTGTATATTATGTGTGTTAATGTATATTGCTAATGTGTGTATCTATGTTGTGCAACTGTTAATATGTGCGTGTGTGCATGTGTGTGTGTGTGTGTGTGTGTGCCTGCCTGCCCTAAAGATGACCTGGGTCCAGGGAGGCCCTTGAGCCAGGGGGATTTCCCAGTCTGTGTATGAAGAAGAAGGGCTGCCCTTTACCCCAGGATGCAGAGGGCATGCCCCTGCCTCCCCAGACTGGCTCTCACCACCATTCTGCTCTCCAGGGTGGCAGGAGCCAGAGCCAGGCTGAGACCATGGCAGTCACTGGATCTGGAGCCAAGGAGCAGCCGTCTTCGGCCTGGCTGCCATCACCTGGCTGGCAGGCATGAGCCCCACTCTGCTGGGCTCTGGGGGCAGGAGTCCCCCCTCCTCCCGCCCCGGGTGCCTCCAGGAAGGTGCCACATGGGAGGGAGTCCAGAGAGGAGTGACGCCAATGAGTAAGAAGCAGGGTTTCCTGAGCTTGGAACCTCTCCACGAAGGGGTCGGCCAGATAGGGATTCCAGGGTGAGGGCAGAAGGCGGTGGAGCTGCCAGAGCACAGAAACACTCAGAATAGGAGGTGCTTTCTTGGGAATGGGGGGACATGAGAGAAAGCCTGACACAAGGGGCCCCCCCTGTGGCTGGCCAGGACAAGGTCAAGGGGCCTGGGCTGGTTTTCCACAGAGACTTTGGCTATGTACCAGGAATTCTAAGGAATTCTAACTGACTCCCAGGGCCTGAGGAGACGAGTTGGGGCTGGGGGCTGGGGGACTGGTCTTTGTTACCACCAGGCATCATCCACCATTACAGAATCCCAGAATCAGAGTTAGGAGGGACATGTGAGGGGGCTTAGGGCTGCAAGAGAGGGTGACCCAGAGGAAGGGCTGGGGAGGAGGGGGAGCAGCTGGGGCCTCCCAGGGCTAGTCCCGCAAAGGGCTCTCTGGATCACCCCCGGGATGGGAGTCCTGCTGAGGTGCCACCCCCTGAGATCTTGGTTCCATGTAGGTGAAGGGTAGGCTGCCAAGGCCAGGGGACAGGGGAGTGGGCAGGTTGGGGCCAAGGGCCTGTGGCAGAGCTGCAGAGTGAGGAGGGAGGAGGAATCCACCACCCCAACCCTGCCTGCCTGTCTGTCTCCTGCATTTCACTGTAAAAATAAATGATGAAAAGGCCAAAGAAAACGGGGAAGGGAGGGGGGCCCAGCAGCTTCTCCATGGGCCGACTCCCGGGGAGGGGAGAGGGGAGGGGAGGAGGAAGCGCAGCCGGGGGGCGCTTCATCCCAGGGCCCCCAATTGTTCTGAGCCGGGCTCCCCCTCCCCAATTTGCACTGAGCGCAAAGAGAGACAACACAATGTCATCCATCCATCCCTCCTTGTCATTCTCCTGCTCCTTCCCTCCTCCCACCTACAGACACACACACAGTCTAATGCAAAATGAAGGCTCCCTTGACAGGCTGAATGAACACAGCCCTGGCTCTGCGCTTTTCCCTTCCTCACTCCTTTGGATCCCAGACCAGAAGACTCACCGACCCCTTCTTTGTCCCAAGTCTCCACTAATAAATACCCCCAAAAGCAGGGGGATGGGAAGAGCTGCTGGGGAGGAGGGAGCAGACAGGAAGCTGCAGACCCTCCTTAAAACACTTAGCAATTTGGTATCTGCCTGAAACCACACTGTATTGTACTGGCTTCTGACAGAAAGAATTAAGAGGAGAGCCTGGCTGGGCTGCTGCCACAGCCTGGGAACCTCACCCCAGGCCCTGCCCTTGGTGCTCCTGCCACAGGGGTGGCACAGCAGGACTTCAAAGCCAAGACCCCTGCCCGTCTCTCCTCCTCTCCTGGGCACCACTGTGAACCTGAGCCCGCCCCTGTCCATGCCCCTGCCTGTGCCCGCCTCCCTGGCACTGCCCCTCTTTATATCAACCAGCCAGGCAGCAGCTGGGGCCTTTGAAAGGAGATAGGAGGGACGGGGACAGAGGTGAGGGGATGGAGGAGTCGGCACCGCTGGGGGGCCAGCTGCATCCCTGGCTCCTGCCCCCAGCCCAGCCCAGGGGGCTGCCTGGTGGCAGTGGCCCAGGGGGCCATCTGTGCCTGCCCACCCGCAGCCACAGCCACCGCCAGGATTGAGCTCTTCACACAAGAGAAAACTTTGAGCAAAGGCAGTGTCCCTAAAATGAGCCCATTTACCTTGCCGGCAGCATTCTTCCCAGCCCCTCTGGCTCGAGCCCCTCCGGATCTGGATCCAGCCGTGGGGGAGGGGGGGGGGGCTCCTTGCTCAGGCTCCTCTCTGCTCCTCCTGCTCGAGTCTGCAAGTGAAGTCACAAGGCCCGGGCCGTGACATCACACCTGGCTGCCCAGCTGGGACTCGGCCGCAGGCTGGAGAAGCTAGGAGACCAGCCCAGAGGCGCAGGAGGCCAGGGTCTGCGCCCCCGTCTGCCAGCGAGCACACGGTGGGAAGCGAAACATGGGGAATGGCAGGCTTAGGAAGCTGCTGGGGAGGAAGAGGAATGCGTGCCTGTGTGTGCGCGCATGTGGACGCGTGTGAGCCCTGAGTGAACATGCTAAGGGGGGGGAGAACAGAGAACAAGTGGTTGGCGGCTCCGCAGAACCACCCCCTGCCTGCGCAGCCTCTTGGGGAGCGCTGGAGCAGCTCCTACTTCTGGGGCACTGGGAGGGGGCACGAAGCTGGAGACCCAGGCCCCTCACCCAGCCCCCCTCAGGCCAGGCAACTGAAGTCACTGCAGCACCTGGACCGAATTCTGCCTCTGACCCCTATTTGCTGCGTAGCCTCAGGCCAGTGGATCTCCCTCCCCGGACCTCAGTTTCCTCCTCTGTAAAATAAGGCCTTGAAGGCTCTCTCCAGCTCTGAAGTTGTCAGTCTCTAAGGAGCAGAGCCTGGGATTGCTTGATGACCACAGCTGGGGCCACTTCCAAAGGAAGAACCCGGGAGGCCCAAGGGGCTGATCAGGCCCACATGCACATCTGGGAAGGTGCAGCGCTTGGACTCAAAGCCAGGCCTGTGATGCCACGTCCAGAGCTTGCCCACTAGGCCTTGTCTGCCCCCAGCAGGAGGGCTTGTGGTACTATGGAAAGCACACAGGATTGGGAGAGATCCGGGTTCAAATCTGACCTCAGACACTTCCTCGCTGTGTAACCCTAACCAAGTCACTGAACCTCTGCCTGCCTCAGTTTCCACATCTGTAAAATGGGGATAACTCCTTAACCTACATGGCTTAAGGTGTCATAGAAACATCAGGTGTGATCATTAGGTCGCAGCCAGTCTCAAGGCCTCCTTTCTGGACTAAGTGGACATTAAAGGTCCTTCCAAATCAACCGTACTCTGTGGCATAATGGTCAGTCAGGCGACAGAAGCATGAAGGGCCCAGGGTACAGCCCTGGAGGGCATAGGTGACCCAGGGGCTCCTGGGGCCACAAGCTGGGGACCATCCTTGTCACCCTCTGGCTATGGGAAGCCGGGAGCAGGAAGCCCTGGCCCGAGGCCGTGCACCCACCCCTCCTTCCCTCTCTTCCTTTTCTTCCTTCCTTCCTCCCTCCCTATCATTAGCAAAACATCTGCTAGCTAGGTGCTAAGGGAAATACAAAACTTAATAAGACATGGCAGTCCCTGTCCTTAAGTAGCTTAAAAGACATTCATAAAGTCATACGATGTCAGGGTTGAGAGGACCCTTAGAACAGGGAATGCCACGGCTGGGCAGGGCCTCAGAGCCAATTATGGAGTTGGGTGGGGCCTCCCACCTCTCTCCCCCAGCCTCTCACACAAAAGTCCAATTGGCTTAAAGACAAGGAGACAAGTCCTAGGCCTTCTCACCATGCTAGCACTTTAAGGCTGACAAAGCCCTTTCCTCCTAGCCACAGTATGAGGTCAAGTGTATCAAGATTATTGTCCCCATCTTGACCATTAGAAAACCGAGGCCGGGGGTGGAGTGCTGGCAAGCTGAGGCAGGAGGTGGTGGGGCCCAGAGCCAGTGTCCTGTCCTCCCCCTCTAGGTATGTGCACCTGCCTCCAGGTGGAGCAGAAGCTGGGCCCCAGAAAAGGGTGTGAGGTGGGAGCGGGACACCCACTGCCCCAGCTGTCCTGGGAGACCTGAGGAGGTTGCCCTCTGCAACAGCCAGGAGGCTCTACCTCTGGCTGCTCCCCAAGTAGATAGGGAAGGAGGTCCAGGGTGGGGTGAGGAAGACCATGGATTCTGGGTCTGCAGAGGCCTGTACAAATCTCCTTTGATCCTCAGCTACCCCCAGGAGGGAGCTGCTCTTATCTTACGGATGAGGAAACTGAGGTCACTTGATCACAGTAACACAGCTAGTAAGTGTCAAGATTCAAATTCAGGTCTTCCAGATTCCAAACCCAATCCTTCTGCCCATCGCCCTAAATGCCATCAGATCCTGAGACCCTCATGAGGAAAGCCTCCATCCCCAGAGGTCTGACATGCACTTTCTCATTGGATCCCCATGAGAAGTCTCAGAGGCAGGTGCTGCCATCACTCCAGCTTATAGATGACAGCGGATTTTTGCCAGGGTCACACTGCTAGTGAGGGTCCCAGGTGGGATTTTAATCCACAGACTCCAGCCCCCTACAGCACCATCTGCTACCACACACCACCTCCCTCTCCATGCCCTTGGATTGTCCAGCTGAGGCCTGCCTCCTCCAGGAAGCGGCCCCCATTGCCCTTCCCAGGACTCCCACTGAGCCCAGAAGCTCATCTTGGCAGGCTCTCGCTAAACTGGGAGACTCCAGAGGGCAGGGACAGCACCCGCTGCTTCTGGGTAAGCCTTCAGTACAGGGCGGCAGACTCAGTCTACCTCTCGACCCAGGGTTATGTTGGTGGAACCAGGGATCTCAGCAAGGTCGGTCCCAAGCAGTCTGGCCCTGTTACCTGGGAAACACACAGACACTGTCTCTGTCTCCTGCCTCTCTCTCCCTCTCCCTCCCTATATCTTCTCTTCCCCCTTCCTCCCCCCTCCTTCCCCAGGTTTCTCATACCTCCATACCCATAATGCTCATCACTCCATCACTCCACCTCCTGATTCCCCGCCTTCCTTCAAGGCCCCTACTCCAGTGCCACCTTCTGCAAGGTGCCTTCTCTCACCCATCCCAATCAGAAATGACCTTCCTCTCCACTCCTTGATTTCTATGTAGCTTTTTAAATAATTTTATTTTTTTAAACTAAAGTCACCTTCCCTCCCTCTTACTTCCTCCCCCTTTCCTGCCTAAAATGCACCCTGGGCCTTTACCAACAATGCTGACCACTCTTCCCCCTGGGCTTTCAGAAGCACTGCCCTGTCCTACTTCTCTACTAAATTCTGGCCTATCCTCTAAGGCCACCTCTTCCAGGAAGCCCTCTCTGATGCGCAAAGTCCTTAATGGAAGGGGAGGAGGTGGCCAGGGCCTGGAAGGATGGAAAGGCCAAGTCCCATTTCATGGAAGAATTTGCAGGGAGGAAGAATCCCTTTGGAGCCACCTGCAAGAAACCCTCAGGAAAGCTTCAGAGCCCAGGATGAGGCCCCAGGATTCAGTTATTTACCAAAACAAATGGCTTGGGGGGAACTGAGGCCCAGAGAGCCCAAGGTCAAGGGCTGGTCTCCCTCTATTGTGAAAAGGGTCCAAGTGAACGTCAGGAACCTGGGTAAGGCCATGGTGCCCCACTCTGGAATGGGACCTTTATGTTTGTAACTGAATCCCCATGCCGGCACACAGCAGGCACATAGCTGGCTACTTGATCTCACGCAGACTCTCCCCAGTCTGCATGCCAACGTCCCTCTCAGCTTTGCATCTTCTGGTCCCAGGATCGGCTGCTGCCTCTGATTTCGGCTGACTCCCACAGGCTCTGATCTGCTCACTTTGTGTGGGCTCACTGTGGAAGGGAGGGGGGCTCCTGGCCTGAGGACGCAGGAAGCCCAGTCTAGAAAGGGGTCTCTCCTCTGGATGGCGGCCCTCAGCATCTGGCGGCAGCCTCAACCCCTCCCACTCCCTCCAAGAAATGATCTCCCCTCTGGAAAACCAAGGCTTTCTTCTCAGCTTTTATCCTGGCTTCATGCTGCTCTTCCCCTCCTGTCTCTGTCCTCTTCCTGGCTCTCCTGATCCTTCGGGTTGAAACCTCAGCTCCTTTACTGGCCCACCAGACCTCCCAGCTGTGGGCCTCTCCTGAGCCCCTGCCCTGAGCCGCCCACCCTCTCCCCCTCCCCATATCTTTCTCTCTCTGTCTCTCCCTTCTCTCTCTGCCACTCTACTTCCCTCCCTTCTTTCTCTCCCCCTCTCCTCTCCCCACCATCTTTCTCTCTGTCTCTCTCTCCCCCCGTCTCTTTCTCTCGTCTCCCCCCTCTCCGTCTCTGTGTATCTCTTTTCTCCCTTCTCTCTCTTTCCTTTTCTCCCTCTCTGTGTCTCTCTCTC
>CM053581.1:411573080-411596732 GCA_028627135.1 Pseudochirops cupreus
TCTTCCCCCCCAATCTGTCTCTCTTCCCCCCTGCCTCTCTGTCTCTATCTCTGTCTCTCTCTCCCCAGAAGAGCATCAGCATCCATGGGTTTAATACTATCCATGAACATAAGTCCCAGCCAGGCTCTGACCACCTAGTACTGTGAACTCATTTCACCCTGTCCTAGTGGCCCTGACCCAAACAGTGGTCACCCTCATGACATCCCATCTCTCACCGCCTTGCCTTTGCATAAGGATTTTCTCCCTCCTCTCTTTGCCCCTCCCCAAGAGCTCTCTACTCTCTCCCAGAAATAACTTCTCTGTGCACCTGCTCAATCTGCCTGATAGACTATAAAGTCCCTGAGGGCAGGATCTCTTTGGTTTTAGCCTCTGCATGCTCAGCACCCAGCACAGGGCAGCCTCACACACAGGAGAGCTAAATTAAAGCTTGTTGGATTGAAGTGAAGTGAGAGGCACTGCCTTTGTGAAGGACTGAGCTGCCATTGTTTCAAGTGTTGAGGAGGAGGGGAGGGGGACGGAGATGACAACATGGCCCTTGTAGTCCCTGGGGGTTCCAGATCCAGGGCCCTCCATGTGACCCCAGCCAAGGTCCTTCCTCTCACAGGGCTTTAGTTGGCAAAATGAGGGGGGACTGGCCTGAAGGGTCTCCAAGAAACCCCCGGGTCTCAGCCTAGGACCCTCACACTAGTTGTCTGGGCCCCTGGCCTGTCTCCGTTCTCCCCTCCCCATTTAGCCCCGGCTCTGGGCTAAACCCAGTGACAGACACAAGGCTGGAAGGGGCCTGAGAGATTATTGTTCCTACCCCTCCCTTTATAGAGGAAGAAACAGGGACCCCCAGAGGGGAAGGGACTGGGCCAGGAGACTACAATGACCTTGAGTCCTTGTTCCCAGGGGTCTCCCAAGTCAGCTTCTAATCTCCTTGACTGGTACTCTGATGTTGGGAACAATGTGGTGCCAGCCCATCTCTGCAGCTTGAGCTCAGGTAAGGAACCCGGCCTATGCCTATGGGGCCCTGCCTCCTCCTTTGCTTGGCTCGGCTCCTGGTCGCCCAACAGCAACTCCCCTAGGAATTCCTGCCCATCCTGGAAGGAAGAGAATTCATCCCAAGTCAAGTCCACAAGCATTTGTAATCTGTGTCTAACACTGTGCTACAAGGCCTGTGTATCAAGAACAGAAAGAAACCCTGTCCTTACTCTGCAATGAAGGAAAGAGATGGCGAGGTTTGGTGGAATGTTTGAAGTCAGAGGTCTGGGCTCTGCCTGCAGACTGACTGTGTGATTGTGGGCTCATCCTTAAAATGAGGGGTTGGATAGATGCCCTCCGGGGGTCTTGCTGACAGCTGGAGAGCTCACCACCTGTGACCTTGGGGCCCCGGCTGACTCCTCTGGCCTGAGTTAGGAGCGTGTGACCCCTAAGGATTAGGTGCTTGAAGCCTGTGGGGGCAGAGCCAGAAAGGCCAGGCCTCTCGGCCCCTCTACCCCAGGCAGCACTCTGGCCCAAGCCAGGCACTGCCCCTGGCCCCAGCATCCCTCCATTTCCCAAGCCTTTCTCCCATTCCAGATACACCACAGAATCGCAGGACCCCGGAGGCCGCTACTTAGAGGCAGATTAATCACAGCGAATTCTCCATCCAGATACAGCATGCCGGCCGAGCTCCCACAGCTAATAGCAGTAATATTCTCCTCAGCGTGTGCAGGATGCTGGGGCAATGCGCCAGGAATGCTAATGCTCTACCACCGGCTCACGCATGCGCCAGCTCCAAGCCTGGGGAGTAGCCAGAGACAGCTGAGGGAGAGGCCCAAGTGTGTGTGCAGAGGGTGGCTGGATCCCGGAAGACGAGTGTGTTGGGCATCCTCCGTGGGGGCTGGCAGCCCAAGGGCAGGGCCAGGTGGCCTAGCAAGGATACCAGCCCCACCTTCATACATACACACGTTCAAAAAAAGAGGGTCCCTGCATTCCCCTGCCTGCCCGGCGCGCCAGCTGCTGACCCCCACGGCCAGCCTGGGCCCCAGAGCAGAGCCAGCTTCCTCAAAGACAGATGGACAGACACACAGGCCAGAAGGACATCCGGCTGTTCTCTGAAGTGATCCAAATAAGGCAGGCATTAATACTGCTTTGAAGAAACAGCCAATTAGGGACCAACTGAACCGCACCAAAAAAAACTGCCTTTCATCTCTTCCAAACAGAAAACGGCCCACAGGGAGGCAGATGACACTGAGAAAAGCGACATCTCTGTCCGGGCCCTGATGGATGCCCCCAAGCTCACTACCACACACCTGCATCCTTATTAGGAGGCCTCCAACAGCCTGGTTCCTAGGTGCAGAGCTCTCGAGCCGGAGGGGACGCAGAGGCAACGCTCTCATTCTACGAATGAGGAAACTCAGACACCACTGGGAAATTTCGCCCCAATTGAGGGGTCAGAGGGGACCCCAGAGGCTGCCCAGTCTCACCTCCAAAAACATCATGGCACAGAAAGGTCATGCTGTGTCTGGGGCACGGTTCAAACACGGGTCTCCTAACTCCAGCCTGGACCTCCTACGAGCCATGGCACCAACCAGATACTTCATCACCCCTTTTTACAGATGAAGAAACCAAAACTGAGACCCGGAGGGACCTCCTCATTGCTAGCGTCTCCCATCTGAGATGGCCACACAGTCATCTGCACCACGTCTGTCCCTGCCAAAGTGAGCTCCCTGAGGGCAAAGGACCATGGTTTTGTTTTGACCTTTCTTTCTATCTTCAATGCTTAAGCTCAGTGCCTGGCATACAGGAGGCGCTTAATAAATGCTTGTCAACTCCACAGTCACCCAGTTTAGACTTGAATCTAGCTCACAGAAACACAGACAAAGATGTGGAAGAAGCCTCCAGGGCCATCCGATCGAAGTATCTCAGTTGAGGGATAATGGAATCCAGGTCCAATGATTCCAATTCTACGGCTTGTTCCTCTGTCCAAATCTCAGACACCATAAGGCCGCCAAATCTGCCTCAGACCCTTCTCAGCTCCCACACCTCCCATGGCTCCTTACTGCTGACCAAACAAACCAAGTCTGAGCTCTCCTGCCTGGCATTCAAGGCCCCTGACCCCCCTCCCCCATCTCATCTCATGCTCCTTCCCTCCATGAATTTTATACCGCAAACTGAACAGCTCTGTCTAGAGAGAGAGAGCTAGATCTAGCCTCAAAGGATCTGGGTTCGAATCTTGGTTTTTTCCATTCTACCTTATGGCCTTAGACGTCAATTAATTTCTCTGTACCCTAGTTCCTCTCCTATCATATGAAGGAGCTGGATTTAGTAGTCTTAAAAGCTGGTTCCTTTTGTACCTGAATTGCCTTGGACCACTCCTTTCTCTTCAGGACTCAATTTCCCTCCCCTGTAAAACAAGGGGGTCAGACTCAATGGTCTCTGAGTTTTCTTCCAGCTTGAAAGCAACGATCCTATGATATGGAACAGGAATTGTGCTTTCCCACTGCCATGCCTTTGTTCAGGCTGTTCCCTTTACCTGGACCACCTTTCTTCCCTCTTTTGCCCACCCTGCTCCAGAAAACTTCCTTGACCTACAACAACTCCCCTTCAGACCTCAACAACATTTACAATAACCTCCCTTTCTGGGGCAGCTAGGTGGCCCAGTGAAGTCAGGAGGACCTGAGTTCAAATCCAGCCTCAGACATTTGACATACTTACTAGCTGTGTGACCTTGGGCAAGTCACTTAAGCCCAATTGCCCTGCCTCTCCCTCTCCAAAAAAAAAAAAACCCTTCCAGACCTCAACAACAATAGTATTTATAACAACCCCCCCTTCAGACCTCAACAATAATAACACCACCACCTACAACAACCTCCCCTTTGGATGTCTCGGGATTCAGAGTTTGCTGGCTCCTTAAAGAGACATACTGAGAAACACTGGGTATTGGGGTTCTGGGGCAGGCACCCTATTTTCCAGTTAGACTGCAAGCTTGCTGAGGGCAGGCATCATGACTTGGGTGAACACTCTTGCCTCAGGATTGGCCCAAGGGCTGTGCACAGGAGCAGTTTGAATCGACAGTTGGCTCTCCAGTGGAGCCCAGGCCTCCCCGGCATCTCCTCCAAACGTGAGCCGCTCGGTGATTGGGGAGGTCATCACATTACTTATCCCTACAAACTTGGGTGGCATTTTGCCAATATCACAAGATAAAAGGCCAGGAGAGAACCTGGCCGGACCTCCTTTAGTCTTTCCCTGGTCTCTGGATGGATCGAGATACTGCATTCATAACACACCAGCTTGAGGGGGGGCTAGGCTCCTACATGGGCATGGCAGAGGGCAGACTGGGTGGGGCAAATGGCTGCTGACTCGGGCAAGGATTTGGGTTTGGGCCTCCTTCTTACTCTGATTCAGATTCACTGCCTGACCTTGAGGCAAGTAGTCCTCCCACTGCCCTGTCCCAGGTATATCCCTGTGGCCCCCTGCCCCTGCCTCAGTGTGCTGCTCTGTGAAATGGAGGTAATGGAGGTAACAAGACTGGTGTGCCCACCTCTCAGGAACGTTGGGAGCCTTGATGGAGACTATGTAGGCAAGCTACCTAAGGAGGGTCAGACACCTGGAGCTTGCCAACACTCTCATTTGACACAGGAGGAAACTGAGGCCTGGAGAGTACAAGAGACTTCCTGTCTTGAGGTCACACAGTTGGCAAATACCAATGGTTATAATGACATCCCAGCTGATGAATTTAATTTTCTTCTGTGATAAAGAGACAGAGCTGTCCATCCCAATGCCCTCATCTCATGATTGGGGCCATATTGGGCTGTTAGTACCAGTATGGAGGTGAACAGGAAAGAGTGTGAAGGCCACACCCAAGGAGTGACTACGGAAGGCCTTCTCTTTCCTTTAGAGGATAAGCTCCTGGAGGGCAGGGGGATCTGCCCTTTCTAGTTTTATCTACAGCACTAAACAGGGTGCTTGGCACGTAGGGAGTGAGGGATAAATGCCCCTCCCTCACTCCCTTCCTCCCTCTGTCTCTTCCCTCTCCTACCTGCCTAACAGGAAGGACTGTTGTAGGCAAAATTCTAATAATAACATCTGCTGTTTCTAGAACACTTTGAGGCCTGTAAAGATATTATCTCATTTGCTTTTCACGACAGCCCTGAGAGGTGTGATTACAATCCTCATTTTACAGTTGGGAAACTGAGGCCAAAAGACTCAACAACATGCCCAGGGTCACACTGCTAGGAAGGAGGAGAGAAGGGATCCCACCTCAGTGCTGATGCCTCTCCCTGATCAATCCTGAAGCTCCACAGAGCTGAGAGGTGTTCCCATTACCTGCTCAGGATGCCCAGCTGTGGGAATGGTTGGGATCACATTGGGGACAGAAGGGAGCACCTGAGGCTGGTGGGAAGTCAGAGAAGGGGGGCATGGAGTGTGAAAGAGATGAGGCTGGGCACAGCCAAGAGTGCCCGCATCCTGAGGACCAGCAGGAACGGTTGGAGTCAGAGGAGACCTGAGGGATCACACATGGCAGTTGTTCCTTTTATACCTGGGGAAACTGAGGCAGAGAGGGTCCCACAGCTAGAAAGTGGTAGGGCTGGAATCCAGCCCTGAGGGCTTTCTCTACCTTTATAGTCTGGTTCCCCAGTCCTTGTTCTTAAACTCCTGGACTGCCGGGCCCCAAAGTCAGGCCTTCCTTGTTCCTGTGGCATTGCCTGGACTACATCTCAGACCCATTGGACTTACACAGCATTATACTGGCCAGGCCCCTCACCCCTCCTCCAGTCCCAAGTATCACCAATGACCAGGATGCTTCCATGGTGCCAGGCCAAGGAGGAACTCAATAAATGACCCTTGGCTGAAGCCTAGCCTAGCGTCCACTGCCCAACAGCCAGCCAGCCATGACATGGCTCCAAGAAGGCAGGACTCAAGCAACCTCAGGTACTCTCACCAAATCAGCCTGTTGGGTGACCTGGATCGGACCACCCCACCTCCCCTGCCCTGGGAGCCTCAATTTTCCCATCTGTACAATGAAAAGGTGCCACCATTTTGGCAGAACCCTCATGTGTGACAGGAAACCCACAGGATCTGGGTTGTAGGGATACTGTGCTGCCCCCACATGGCACGCTGGGCAATTCTCAGCTTCCTCACCTGTCAAAGGGTAGGTGGGATGAGATGATCCCGAAGGCCCCTCCTAACTCAGACATCTCATAACTCTATGAGTTCATTAACAGAACTGGTCGTGTGTGGCCAATAACTGAGAAGTAAGCTAGAGAACTGGGAAGCCTAGATGGCAGTAACCACACAGGATCCTGGGATTCAGGGCTGGCAGGGCCCTTAGAACAGGGGATGACAGAGCTGGGAGAGGCCTTAGAACAGGGGATGTCAGAGCTGGGAGGAGCCTTAGAACAGGGGATGTCAGGGCTGGGAGGGGCCTTAGAAAAGGAATGTCAGAGCTAGGAAGGAGCTTAGAATAGGGAAGGTCAGGCCTGGGAAGTACCTTGAAATCAGCCCAAATCTCTCATTTCAAAGAGCAATAATAACCTCAGGTTCAAGGACAGGTTAGTGACTCACCTTGGTTCTGATCCACTGTTTCCCTAAATACAGGAAAGATCAGGTGGTGTAAGATTTTGGGTGACAAAAACCATTTAAGTCAGGGAATAGTCAGGATCCAATGAAGATCACATTAGAGGAAGGATGTGATCAGATCTCTGCATAAGACAGCTGATTCTGGCAGCTGGTGCAGATGGGTGGGAACTTTGGACTTAAAGGGCAAGACTTCAAGAGGCTGATGGTAATAGTCTAGGGGAGTGGTAATGAGGGATATGGGTTAGGGTGGTGTCCCCAGGGAAAGACAGGTGACCTGAGGCTGGGGGATTTCCTGGACTAGAGTTTCCTAGTTGGAAAGGGCAGAGGCCAGGGAGCCCCATCATAGGTTTGAGTGTGGGAGCCCAGGTGGGATGGCCTCCATTGACAGTGGCAGAGGAGTTTGCATACTTAAGAGGTGTTAAGTCAATGTGCTTGGTTTGAGAAATGCTGAGTCCACTCAATCCCATTTAACCTTTTCTTGGTGACCCAGACTGGGAACATGTTTTATTCTGGTGGGCTCTGCCGCTATGATCCCCTCATGGACTGGGGCCATTGATCAACATTTCCACACCACAAATCAATCCTTGCACTAACTGATACAACAGATCAAGGCTGAATTTTGTGATCTCCAACAGTCCTTTAGATCCTGGGTTCAAATCCCTGCTTTGTTACTCAGTACTCATGTGACACTGAGCATATCCCTTAGGGTATCTGGGTCTCAGTTCCCCAATGTGTAAAATGCCCCTTTCAGTGTATAATCCCAGTTTCTTTGTCTCTCCTCTCAGAGCTAGAGGCTCCTTCTCACTGCTGACTAGGGGGCCACCTACAAGGACTCTGGGTACTGCCTTCTAACAAGTAACAGGAACTGGAGCTCCCTCCTTTTGGGAGAAGAGTTTGGTGTCACCAGGGCCTAGAGAATGCTACAATGCTGTGCAGGGCAGGGCTCATTGACAAAGAACTGTGGTTTACAAAAATCAGAGCTCATCAACAAAATGACTTTTTAAAAGTAATTTTAAAACACAAATGAATGAAAAAGCACTTGCTGTGTGCCAAGGCCTGTGCTAGGTCACATCCTGGGAAGACAACCTGTCAAAAAACCCGTCAAAACCAGCTCAGTGGCAGGGCCGATGGCAACGCTCTACAGCCCCTTTGGGCCTCTGGTGACCAGACAGAAGGAGGCGCTTTATAATGCTCATGAGTGAATGAATTCAGCAATGGGCTTAACTGGGGGGCTCTTCTAGTAAACGAACTTAGGTTGTTCATTTCCTGCACGCATACACACACACACATCCCGTAGACACAAATAATATGCTACATTGGTTCTGGCACGCATTCTGGATAAGCGAGGTTGTCAGCTCACTGACCTTCCTGATGGTGTCACCAGGAAAAAAGCATTTAGATTGGGCCTAGGGGACTCATGTCCCTATGGGGCCATGCCACATCTCCCTTTGCCCTTGCCTGGAGATCAGAAGAACTTTAAAATGAAAAGGCAGGAGGGGGAGGAAGAGGTAAAAAAAAAACAAAACTCTCCATTTACACCTGAGAAGCCAGAAAGGTAACTTGGAGCTCTTCAAAGAGGGCAGGAAAGACCTGGGTTCAGGTCCTGCCCCTGACAGAGAGGAAACCCAGAGCAGGTCACTTTCTCCCTTGGTCTCACCAAATAATTCTGAAAGACAGAAGGTTTATTGATCTGCCCGGGAGGAGAGCATTTCCTCATCTGCCTATACCAGTGAAACCTCACAGGTCTAGACAAGAAACAATTCTCTGAACGATGGCCAAGTCCTGCCCAAAGGAGCAACGACAACACAGGAAGGATGGGGAGGATGGGGAGAGTGGGGTGGGCTGGAGCCAGCAACGCCCAGAAAACAATCTCTCTGGGAAGATGGTGCAAGAATACACATGGTCTCCGCTATCTCTGCCTCGATGCAGAGGCTGGAAGACCACAAGTCACTTTCAAATAGACCCTTAAAAGGATGGTTCATCGTCACTCAGAAAAGGAAAGAGTGACAACCACCAGGCCTCAAGGGGCCACCAAGCACAGGTCATGGCAGCTGAAGTCTATTCTAACAAAGTGAATGAGACAGACAGATGGAGAGAATGCTGTGGGCTCAGTTCCATTTAAGAAATTTGCTCCTAAGTGCTTACCACATGCTGGGCACTGTGCTGGGCAGCAGGAATACAGACAAAAAAACACAACCAGACCACCCTCATGCCTGCCCTCCAGGAACTTACAATCCAGTATGGAGCAGAAGACATAAGCACAAATGAATGTGACCTAAAGTAGACAGATACAGGCCATGCCAGGCTGTGGATCTGTGCCATCTGTGTCCATATCTCCCCACCCTGCTAGACCGTAAGCTCCATGAGGGCAGGGCCCGTGTCTTATCTAAGCTGAGCATGCTTCTTAGCCTGGAGCCTGGCACATGGGCTTTATACATATCTACTGAATGTAGGAATAATGAATGAAGAAGGTTCTCGGACGCCGAATCCATGACACCAACAGTCTCTAGGAATGCTTTAGTCCTTCCCAGGGCTCCCATTAATGGCAAGTGGCTGGAAATCCTGGGCTGGGGGCTCTGCTCCCCCAACTCCCTGGTGTAGAGTGGCTTGGCAAACACTAGAGGAATTGAATCTGCTCACTGTATAGATGAGGAAACTAGGTCCCATGGGCTATGATAGTCCAAGCTGTGTTCAATCCAACTCCCATTCCACAGGCCACTCTACACCAGGCACTCTACAAACACAAAAATAAAACCACCCCTGCCTTCAAGCAGCTTCCATTCTAGGTGTAAAAATAATCATTTTTAAATAATGGGGAGGGGGTGATCAGGAAATGCCTCCTGGACTAGGAGACACTGAGGCGGAGGTGAGGAGACTGAATCTTTTCAGAGTGGCCTGTGGTCCAAGGTCTCAGGAATCTCTGTTGGGAAGGGGCTGTAGGAGAATCCTCTTAAGAACATCAATGACTAGGGATCCATCCAGGGGGCGAAGAGCCCTTGGGATCACCTTGTCCAACTGCCCCCAGCCCCTGTCCCAAACATTTTACAGATGAAGAGACAGCAGAGAGAAGGACAGTGGGCTTGCCCCGAATCTATGCCAGGATACTTCCTGTTCTTTCCCCGCTTTTCATCTAATTCTGCTTGAATATCTCCGGGTGATCAGGAACTCATCACCTCACAACGCCAGCCATTAAAGTTGATTTTTTGTCCCTTTGCCTCCAAAACCTACCCATTAAAATAAAATCACACAACTGCACCATTGAAAACTTCAAGTAATTTGGGGGATAGAAAAGAAACCCCCAATCTCATAAAAAATGTCCAACGGAAGCTGACTGTTTAGTTGGCTGGTGGGCAGGAGGAGCCCTTACACCATTCTTCTTGGCCACCTCCACCCATCCCCCATTAACCTGGTCCCTGCGGTGCTGGCTGAGATAGAGGGAGAGGAGAGGGAGGGAGCAGCTCCCTGAAGCAGGCGGGCACCTGCCAATCTGGGCCCACCTCCACCCACACACAGCAGCCCCACTCCCCAAGGACAGATCATTCCCTCCTGCTCCCAGCCCCGCTAACTCAATAAAATCCCCCTTCAAGGTTTTTAATTACCAGACTGTGTGGAAGACTGAAGGCTGGGGGAGAAAGAGGAGAGGAGAGTAAAGGAGGGGAGGGGAGGGGAGAGGTAAGACAAAGTTGAAGAAGATCCAGCTTCCCTCCCAAGCAGTCCCAACCTTTATAATCCAGCAGGAGAACAGGGAGAAACTGAAGCCTGGGATGTCCCATATGACACGAGGCACCTCTCTAGGAGGTAAGGAGCCCATCCAGGGGATCCTCAGGTTTAGAAAAGAGGGGCAGTCAATATGGAGGCAAGAGGTAGGGAGACCTGGATTCAAATGCAGCCTCTAACACTCATGAGCCCAGTGACCCCCAGAATGTCACTTCCTCCCCAGGACTCAGTTTCCTTATCTGTCCTGTACACTTTGGAGGTGATCCTCTATTGTGCCATCAGCAGACTGGCACCAATAGGTCTGGGGAGGAGGGTAATGTTGACTCCCAAGTACTCACTGCCCAGGGACCACAAGCTGGAGACCATCCAACACTCCCCAAGGAAGAGGAAGGGAGCACCCCAAAATGCTCCTCTGAGTTGCCCCCACCCCACCTCCAGGTCACTCCTCCCCTGGAATCATTTCCTACACCACTTTCTGGTGGGGTGGGCACCCTCCACCCATAAGATGGAAGGGCAAGGCCTGTTTTCCTTTTCTGTATACAGTAGGAGCTTGTGCAATGAATGAGGGAGGGACAGTCACCCAGCTCTGCCAATGTCATCGCTCTAGAACAGTGGTTCTCAACCTTCTTCATGCCGAGACCCTTTAATACTTGTATGTGGGCATATCTGCATGTGGGCAGACCGCCTTGAGATGGATAGAAGAGTGGCGTCTCGGTTCCTAAGACCATTGGAAATGTGTGTTTTCCGATGATCTTAGGTGACCCCTGTGAAAGGGTCATTCGACCCCCAAAGGGGTCGCGACCCACAGGTTGAGAACTGCTGCCTAGAACCTCCAGGAAGCTGAGCGGTCTAGTTTGATCTCCTTTGAGTTTTACTGATGGAGAAGGAAGAGGAGCAAAAGGGACACGGCGCCAAGCTGTTCTGCTTTTGACCCCATTTTACAGGTGAGGAAACTGAGACCAGCAGGAGGCAGTGACCCATCTGGGGCCACTCAGTTGGGAAGTATCTTAGGCCAATCTGAAGCTGGGCGGGGGGAAGCTTCTTTTGTGATTCCATTTGTCTCATGCTCTGAAAATTTGGCTCTGAGGACTGATCTGTGGCCTGACTGTCATGTCAGCAGGGCAGGACCCCAGCAAGGCAGAGGCTTCCTCTCGTGAATCATGATGGAGGAAGGGGAGGCAGCAGGACAGTATGGCTCCCCTCTGCACCCCAGGGCAGACACAGCCAGGTCACTGCAGGCTCTGGGATGGGAGAGGGCAGATTCAGCAGCGTGAAGATGATGTTTGGATTGAATTGAGGCCGGGAACCCCCAGCTCTCTCCTTAGCACCCTCCACTCCCCTGAGAGGGGACTCTCCAGCTGGAAGGGGGCTTGCAGGTCACAGAGGTTGTCTCTCATTTGACAGATGGGGAAACTGAGGCCCGGTGAAAGGAAGCCACATTCAAGGACACCCAGCAGGGAAGGGTTGGAATCAGGCGGTGGGATCCATGTGGCTGCCTGTGGGAGACTGGGAGGGGAAGACAGAGGAAGAGAAGAAGGAGGGAGGGGGTGGGAGGCCTGTTGCGGGCTCCCCAGGGCATAATTAATAAGAGATCGCAGAGAATGCTTAAAATGTTGGCGGATCAAACCCAGCGCTCCTCCAGCTTCTTCTTTGAAAGGCTGGGGGCAGAGGTGGGGGGCTGCTTGGGAAGAAGGGGAGGGGAGCCAGGCACCCCACCCCCTCTCTGGGGAGCTCCAAGCTTGGGCAGAATTCAGCTTCTGGGGCTGAGAAGGAGCCGTAATTAGGTGGGGGATGGGATGAAAGCCAGAGGAAGGAGGGAGGGGGAGGAGGAAGAGATGGAAGAATGGAAGAAGGAGGGAGGGAGCCGTAGGGAGACGCTGTGGGCCACCACACCCACACTTTGGGAAAGGGAAAGGGACCAGGTTTGGGGGGCAGGTGGAGAAGAGGAGACCAGGAACTGCAGGTAGGGGGAGGGGGGAGAATAGGAAGAGGGGAAGAAGGGGCAGGGGGAGAGGAGGGAGGAAAGAGGGAAGAGAAGGGGAAGGGGGCAGGGGAAGGAGGGAAGGAGGGGAGGGAAGATGGGAAGGAAGAAGGAGGGGAGAGGGAAGAGGAGGAAGGGGAAGGGGGCAGGGGAGGAGGGAGGGACGAGGGAAGAGGAGGAAGGGGAAAGGGGGAAGAGGGAAGGAGAGGAGGGCTGAGCAGCCTCACTCAGTCCCCCTTCCTCTAGGCTCATGAACAGAATGGGCTGGGGGAAGGGGCTCCACCCCCCATGAATGGACACACAGGCTCACATGAAGCCTGCCTGGATTCTCCAGCAGACTCCCCTCCCCCTGCACCTGTGCAGGCTGGGCAGGCTGCCCCCTCCCCACCAAGGTCCAATCCCTGATGCTGTGTGACCTTGGGCACATCCTTGACCATCTCTGGGGCTCCAGTTTCCTCCTCTTGGTCCCCTGCCCAGTCTAGGCTGGCATGAGCCTCAAGGGCAGACCTGACTACCCTGCCCCATCTTTGTTTCCTAGTGCCCAGAACACTGCTTGGTACACGTCCTGGTAGGTGGCCCAGAGAGGGCCCTACTCAGGGTCACACAGCACGCTGTGGGGTATACAGTAAGCACCTAAGAAATGTTTATTAAATTACAAATGTAATTGGATGACCCAGGTTTGAATTCCTCCTCTGACAGTAGTGTGACCTTGTCTCTACACCTCAATTTCCCCACTTTGCAAAATGACAAAGTTGGGCCTTCCTGTTCCCAAGACTCCTTTCAGTTTGGCCCCAGATGATCTGAGGCTCCTTCCAGAGACCCAGCACAGGCCAAGCAGACTTCTCATGTGGGTGACTATGGGTCATAGTGGGGAGAACGCTTGACCTGGAAGAAGATCTGAGTTCAAATCCTGCCTCAGACATCTGCTAGTGTGCCTCCATTTCCTAATCTGCAAAATGGGTGGTTTGGGCCAGGTGGGCTCTCAGGTCCCCATCTGCCAAGTTCTCATACTCTCTGGATCTCAGGAGACTCCACGGCACCTGATGCCCCTTCCAACTCTGGGTCTCCATTAGCCTAAGAAATAGTACTCAACCTCAGAGGAAGCTCACCCAAGCCAGCCTGCCCTGGCTGGGCAGCGAAAAGCCTTGCCTTCTCCTCCCCTACTAAGACCCCCAAAGCACACTGCCCAATGTTCCACCAGTCCTGGGCAGCTCTGGATGTTGCCAGGCACAGGGTCACCTGCTCAGCCTCCAAAGCCCAGGGTGGGGTGGGGCCTCCAATTACTCTCCTAGTCGCTCCCCAGGTGCCCCCACCCACCCCCAAGACCTCCCAGCCTGCTCTCTGAACAGCTGGACCCCTGCAAGTGGGGAGAATGGGGGAGGGGGATCTGTTCTGTCTGCTCTCTGGAAGGCTCAGGGCCCTTGGGCTGAAGCAGATAAACACCACCAGAGCTGGGAAGCAATTAGAAAGGATTGGAGGAGGAGGGATGGAGAGGAGGGGGAGGGAGGAGGGGGAAACAGAGGGAAGGAGAAAGGGGGATGGAGGGGAGGGGGAGGTGTGCTTCAGCACAGCTCCCAGGCCCACAAAGCCTCTTGGAGCTTGTTTTAATGGCAGACACTGGAGGAAAATGGTTTGTTGAAAAGCAAGGACAGCAGAGAAGCAGGCCAGGACACTGGCTTTTGAAGTGGGGTAGCTTTCTGTCTCCAGATCTGAGTCTGGGGGGGGGAGGGGAAGGCCCTTCCCCAGCACTGCCTTCAGGGTGGAGGCCTGGGGAGGCCAAGGGGCCAGGGTTGGCCTGGGGTCAGGGAGAGCTGACTTTGTGGCTTGTCAGACCCTTAACTAGCCAACTGCTTTTCCTTGTCCTTGCCTGTAAAGAGGAGGGGGTGGCCAAGAAGAGCTCCCAAAGCCCTGCACCAGGACCAGTTCTGAGGACAGCTCCTGGCTGCCCTGCACATACCCTGTCTATCCAAGCCCTCCCACCCACCTACCCACACAAGGTGCTGTCTGAGCTCTACAACAGGTCCAGAAGGTGCCACTGTCCCCATTTCACAGAAGTGACTGCTCACTGCTGGCTTTCCCTGCCCCTGACATTCCTGTGCACCTCCTCCTGACTGGACAACCCACCCCCACACCCCGCTCTCTGAAGGCTGAGAGGGGGCTTCAGATGTGGACCCCACCCACCCATCCATCTATCGGGTCCTGGTCCCAGCTCCCACCCCGGGGCCCGCTGCTTCGCTTCCCCTGTTCCGGTCTGTGCCAGGGCCCCACCTCTCAAGTGGGGTGAGACAATGGGAGAGGATGTGGGCAGGTTAGGGTGACCTGTCCCAAGGCTGCTGGAATGACCCTGATCACTTAATTCAATCCTTCCCTCCTCAATCCCCTTTCCAGATCTGGAGTCAGCAGGGAACTCAGAGGTCAGTGAGTCCAACCCCCCTCCCCCCCCCATTTTACAGGGCAGGAAACTGAGGCCCAGAGAGCTAAGGTGACCATGAAGCCAAGTCCTCTGGCATCACACCCTGTGCTTCCCACTGCACCACACTGCCCAGACCCCAGAGGTCATACATCACCCCCTCATCCAGCCCTGGAGGTCACTGCTGGGGAGACCCTCTCTCAAGGGTGAATTTCGGCATTCAAAGCTCTCCGTACCTGTCCCTCCCACCTCTCTCATCTTCTGACAAGTCCTCTTTCAGCCCCCATCTCCCACCACCTGGCTTTTTCTCCTCCCACTGCCTTCCCTGGCTTCCTTGGAGGCTCAGCTAAAATCCCACCTTCTGTGGAAAGCCTACCCTCAGCTCTTTGTTTGCTTGTGGTCTTCTCCATTGGACTGTAGGCTCCTTGGCCTCTTTTTGCATCCCCAGGACTTAGCACCCAGTAGGAGCTTAATAAATGTTTACTGACAGACCAGGTGACTCCCAAATTCAGTGACCTAGGCCTGGGTAGGAGCTTGGAGGGAATCCAGGCCAACCCTGCCATTCTGTGTAGAAGCCCCAGGGGCCAGTCAGGTATTGACTACCCAACATCACAAAGTCAACAAAGGCAGGCTTAGGATTTAAGCCCTCTCCCCAGAAGTGCCAGGCGGGGAGGAGCCGGGAAGGGCGTGGATACCACAGCTCCGTGGGGCTGACCCCAGAGGTCTCTGTCTGGAGGGAGCCTCCAGAGCTCCATCATCCCCCCACCTTCACTGTGATGAGAATCTACTAGGGCTGCAGCTGTGCCTCCCAGGGAGAGATCAAAGCCTTTGGGAGATGTCTGGGGAAGGGGGGAGGCAGGAGATGCAGGGATGATCCTGTTGGCTCCTGACTCCAGGCAAGTCACTCATCCCCTCCAGGCTTGCAGGCCCCCAGAGAAGTGGGGGCTGGTGGCCTCCAGATCATAGGGCCCCAAAGACCCACATCTGAACAAGCACCCCCTCTAGAGAAGGCCCAGCCGGGAGGAGAAGCCCTCCAGGGACAGGGAGTTTGGCCCACATAAGGCAGCCCCTTCCATCATGGGATGGCTTAGAGCACTAGGGACTGGACATCCTCATAGCCTCCCCCTACTGCTGGGGTCAGGCCCACAAGTGGTCAGGCAAGCCTGGGCCCCTCAGAGGGCGTGAACACCAGCACTATTCTGATGACCCTCCCTTCATGGGCTCTGGCCTTCTCATCCTTTCTAAAAGTGTCCAGAGGTGAACACAGTGGCGCCAGATGGGGTCACAGCAGGGCAGTAAGGGGTGGGAACATGACCCAGCACATCTCCATTCAGGAACATTTCTCTGTGTGGCCTAATAGTGTACAGTGTCCTAGCTGCCATGTTATGCTGGGTCCTCCCAGCCCCAATATCCCCTGATCTAAGGGCCCTCCCAGCTCTGATATCCCCTGTTCTGAGACCCAACCCAAATTGAACATTTTACATAATTATCTTGAACTTAAAAGGTTTTTATTAATCTTCTTTTTTCTATCTTACTCTTCAAGATCTATCCTAAAGCTAAAGTCTTTATCAGGCTGAATGTCTAGGAGTTACTAGGAAGAAAACTCTGTCAGGACAAGACCAGTGTGGAAAGAGAGTGGAACCCAGGATCAGATGATGCTGCTCGAATTGGCAGAGGGAGTTTCCCCACCTAGGAGTTCACTCTGCCAGTGAAGTTGGAGGTCTGACCATGTCACTTACCCATCACCTCCAGGATAGGATACAAAATCCAAAACCCTTCCTAACCCAGCCCCTCCTCCCTTCCCAGACACCTCACCCCCGACCCTGTTCTCTTCCACCTGGTGACCCCAGTCACACAGCTGGTCCATGAATGAGACTTCTGGCATTTTCCGCTTGTGCCCCAGGCCTGGAATGATGCCCCTCCTCACTGCCCCCTCCTGGTTTCCAGACCCAGCTGAGACCCTCCCTTTCTGAGCCCCTTCAACACCTCCCTCAGGTGATTGTCTCCAATCATCCTCTCTGTATCTTGCTCTCACATGGGCGTTTCCACGGGATCTCCCCATTAGATTGGGGGCTCCCTGAGGGCAGGCACTGTCTTTTGTCTTTTTTTGGAGCCCCAGAGCTTAACAGAGAGCCTGGCAAAGGCTGGCTGCTCTGACTTGGCCCTAGCCTCATCTCTATCCCTACATACCAGGCTCTGTGCTAAAGACAAAAGGACAATGCCTGCCATCAAGCATCTTACATTCCAAAGGGAAAACCAGACACAGGCCAATGAGCAAATACTAAGAAATGGGGGGTGGTTGTAGAAAGGAATGGCCCCCCTAAGGGGAAGGGAGGAACCAGGAAAGGCTTCCCAAAGGAGCTCAGGCTCTAAAAATAGGGATTCTAGGGGACAGAGAAGGAGGGAGGGCCTTCCCGGCACAGAGAAGTCTGGACAAAAGCGCAGAGGTTAGAGGTGGAGAGGAAAGGCCCAGAAAGAAGGCTGATTTGTCTAGACTTTGGATTAAGTGGGGGCTTGGGAGGAAAACACTACAGGGACAAGACCTCAGGCTAGCTACGGGAATAGCATTTATACAGCACCTACTATTGCTAGGCACTGTGCAAAGAGCTTCACTATATTCTCCCATTTGACTTTGTGCAAAGAGCTGGACTTGGAAACCCAAGGCCTGGGTGTGAATTCAGCTCTGGCCCTCAATAGGAGAGGCTCCATGAGCAATGTCCCTCCCCACTCAAGATCTCAGTTTTCTTATCTATAAAATGGGGGTGATGGTCCTCACATTCCTGGCTTCCAGGGCTGCTACTGGGTAAGTACTCAGACAACAGAAGGAGATGCTGGGACCCTCACCACAGGGTCCAATGATCCCCCAGGCCTGAAGGTGCTGAGCCAAGCAGCGTGAAGGCTAGTGTGGCACCGAGCCCAGCTCATGGGGCTGCTGGCATTTCAAGGAGGCCTCCATTTTGCAAAGAAGAAGAAAGGAGTATGGGAAACCCAAAGGGCCTCCTGCCATCTCTTCTCCTAACAGGCATAGCACCCCATTATCAGATCGAGGTAGAGGGTAGCCCTCCAAAGCTGGCAGCTCTGGGCAGCTAGGGCCCTCCCTTGCCAACCCTCTGGAGAACCACAGGGAAAGGGAACCGGGCATGGAGCACGGCCCTCACCAGGCATCGGGTCCAATACTGCCTTAAAAACAAAATCTTACGATGAGAAACAAAGATTTATTAAAAGAAAAAAGCCCCAAAGGTTTATTAATGCCTTTACCAGCATGGTCATTTCTGCAAATTCCCTGCGCTCTATAAACCTTTCCTCATAACTGAGGAAAACCTACCTACACAGTAGCTGTATCTGATGGCAGATGTACCATGATGTGCCCACAGTTCCCCACTTCTCCAGGGAAAGGGGAGAGCTTTCATTGGTCAGCTCTTCGGTGTGCCAAGACTGATCACTGCAATCACAAGCCTGGCGCCCACACAGACCCCTCCTCATCAGTCTGTCTGCCACACGGGGCCTTCCATCTCTCACCCTGGCCTTGGCTTTCTCCCCTTGGGAGCCTCAGAGGACAGGCAGCTTCCTTCCAAGCCTGGCACTGGCTCCTCCAGGAGATGGTTCTAGATTCCCCTCCCCCTTGGTCCTGACCTCACCCACTTTTAAGGAGCTCCCCGCATCCCTGGTCTGTGCCCCACAAGCCCAGGGATGGGGAGTGCCAGGCCAGTTACTCAGAAGAAGTGTTTGATAAGCCTTAGGGCTCTATACAGAGGCTCATCATCATTGCCAGTGTGAGCACCAAACAAGTGTTACAGGGAACTGAACAGGGCCAGACATGAAGGTGGGGAGTGAGGGGCAGCCCTCAGCTCGATGGAAAGAGAAGTGACTGGCCCACAGCAGCACTCTGGCCTGGGCTGTGACTCCGAGGGAAGGGAGCACCCCATGCAGGAATGATGCCGTCAGCAGACGTCTGCATTGCACCCCCAAAGCTTTGCGGGGTATCTCTCCAACAGGATCTCAGGGGATGCTCCTTGGGAGCTGGGTGCAATGACCCTTTCTCTACAGAGAAGGAAGCAGACTTGGGCTCAAATGCAGGTGTCTCCTGGTCCCCATCCTAGCCCTTGAGTCACCAGACCAAACTGCTCCCTTAATGAGCCGCTCAGTCAAGGCCCCTCTCCTTCCAGGCAGGGGGTCTAATCCCTTCCAAAGCCTGAGGCAGGCCTGGCAGCCTGACAAGCCCTGGCTGCAATCACTCTTCTTTCCCGCCAGGCTCTCGGTCCTCTCCCACAGCCAGTGCTCATCAATAAACGGGAAAATATGGCCCGGAGGGCCTAACGATTAGGTGGATGAGTAACTGTCTTGAGGTTTGTGCCCAGGGAGTGTTTGTCGATGGATCACTGTCAACCTTGGGAGACATTACAAGAGGGAAAAGGCAGGGTCAGGCCCTGACTCCACCGGAGGCTGGCAGACTGACAGCCAGGGTCTGGGAGCAGTGACATCTGGTCCTCCCCGCCATGGACGTGTGGCGGGGCCAGGGGAGAGGGAGGCTCGAAGGAACCCGATGAGTGGTAAATTAAAGACACATGAGAAGCTAACGAAAAGAAATTCTACTCCCTCAGCAGAAGCAGCCATAGCAGGTGGCAGACATCAGCCCTAGTGCTCATCACCCATGGGCCGCTATCGGGTGCGGTGGCTGTGCTCTGAGACAGGACGGGTGTTGGGGAGGGGGAGCTCTCAGCTTGTCCTACCAGCCCAGCCACCCACAAGTGGTCTCTGGATCAAGTGTGTGTGAGTGTGTGAGTGTGTGTGTGTGTGTGTCTGCACACACATGTGCCGTAGCCCACAAGTGGGAGAATTCATTTTGAGCATCAAAGAGGAAGGTATGATCGAGCCTGACCATGGGAGGGAGCCTGGCTAGAAGCCAGGTCTCAGGTTCAAATCCTGGCTCTGGCTCCTACCCTCTCCATGTATGACCTTGCCACACTCACTCAACCTTCGCGTGGAATCTCTCCCGAACCTTTCAGACCCACAACCAGAGTCTCTGCTTGCACACTGGCTTCACTGAAGAATTCACTCCTTAAGGAGGCAGCCAATCCCGCTGTGTCAGGTCTAGGCATGAAGATGCCTGCTCTTCCCTCACAGGCCCCATGGCCATATACCCTTCACCCACTGGTCCTAGTTCCTTCTCAGGATGGGGGAACCAATCAATCAAAACCTTCCTACTACACAAGAGGCACTCAGGTAACTCAAGGAGAGCCAATGTCACTGAAGGTGATGATCCTGTTGGCCCCAAAGTTCCACCAAGCCCAACACCCCCAAAACTCTTCATCTCACCAAGGCAGCTTCAAGACCTCCCCTGAGCACATCACAAATCTGTTCATTAATGCAGTCCTGGCAGAGCCGTCCAAGTAGCTCAAAATTCACCTAACCAGAGCCATTGTCTACACAGCTGAAATACTGTTGAGAGTTCATCAAGCTCCAACATCCCAGACGTTTCCCCGCTGTGTTCACAACAATACCACAAGAAACTGGACAGGATGATCCTCCCCACCCCTTACAAGGGGCAGCCTCATGGAAAAAGGAAAATGCGTATTATAGAACACCTTGAGGTTCTGTTACATGTAGGGTCTTTAAAATGCCCCTGGAAGGCAGGTGCTCTTACTACCATCCCCATTCTACAAATGCTGAAGCCAAGGCTGAGAGCAGTTAAATTAATTCTGCAGGATTATCTGACTAGTAAGTATCTGAGTCAGGATTTGAACCTAGGCCTTCCTCCTACCTCAGATGTGTGGCCTGGCCTACTAGTGAGCCCACAATGGCTTCTAGTGATCACCACTTTTTTTTTTCTGAGTCTCACAAACCAGCCAGTTCATTGCTTCTCACAGAACTGAATGTTAAACTTACTGAACTGTTCTTCCTAGAAGCTAAAAATCTCCCACTTTAAAATTCAGGACTGTTTCCTTTCTCTTTTGACATTTTTCTTATTCTTCAGGATTTCTCAAAGAACCCCACTAGTGGTTCCCCAGTGCAGGCCCTACATCCTTTCAGGCCCCTGGGAGCTTGGGGGAGTACTTGGAACACAGCAAGGATTTAAGCACTGCTTGTTGGCTGATGGAATTCCTCTGAGGGAGTGTGTACAGTACCCTCGTACTGGCTCCATGCTTAGGCTGGGCCTCCATTCCTCCCTAAGGGTGTGGGGCCCCCTTTGCAGGTCACAGATACACTGGGACAAAGGACAGAAGAGGTCTAAGAGGTCCAAGAGGCCCTTTCTAGCTTTCCTAAACAGCAAGGCCTTCCAGATGGGGGCCTTTTCCTGGTCTGGAGAGAAAGGGAGGAAGAGGAAGAAGGAAGAGAAAAGGAGAAAAAGGAAACAGGAAGAGAAAGAAGAAGAGGGTGAGAAACAGAGACAGAGGCTGGCAATATGCATTTACTAAACACTTACTATGTACCAGGCCCTGTCCTAAGCACAAAGAACAGATGTATAAGCAAAGAAGACAGTGCCTGCCCTCAAGGGACTTACATTCTAAATGGGGTGCAGGATGGGGGAAATAGGAGATGTGGGGAGGTGAGGACATAGCAAAGAAGCCAGAAGGCCTGGTGGTAAGGTGGGTGCTGCTGGTGAGGGCTCCACCTATCACAGCCTGGGGGGGAGGTGGTGAGCATCAAGGTCCAAGTTTCTGGTAGAGACAGAAGGGCAGGGCTGTGATGGGCAGACCAAAGGGAGGTGGTACGGCATGGGATAGCAGCTGAAAAGTCAGAGGACCTGCGTTTGAATCCTGGGTCTGCCACTTCTGCCATGGCCTCAAGCAAATCCCTTCACTCTGGACTTCAGTCTCCTCACCTGGAAAATGGGGATAACCTTGCCTATGTCCCAGAGTTGTAAAAAGCCCTAGGCAGCTACTTTTCCTCTTCCTCCTTTCCCCAGCCACCAGATGTAAGTCAGTCATTAGGGATGGCCACGCCAAACATCCCCATCTTAGCAATCATCCATCCTCAAGGGCTCCAGTTTATTCCCTGGTGCTGTTGGTTCTTCCTCTTTACAGATCTAGGGAGACTCATTTGCCCCTCTGCAAAAATGGAAGGGTGAAAATGTGTTACATCTGATGGATGAAGGCAGCATTTGATGGTGTCTGCGCCCGCTCGGGCCTGCCCCTCCAATAAAGGCCCAGCAGGATTCTGGATGCTGGCTGAGTGAGCAGTTAGGAGACAAGCAGCCAGTTGGCTGCTTAGAATCTCTGAGAGGCTGAGGAGCCTGGCAATGAGCTTGGCCAGGAGGGGATTCTGAGGCGGAGCCCCCCACCCTTCAGGGAAGCAACTTCCTGGGATGGTGGGCACCAGGTCCTCCTTTGGGGCAGAGAACCTGCCTCCATCCCTTACCAGCTGTGACTGTGGGCCCAAGCAGAATGGGGTCCCTGAGGTCCCTGGACACCCGGCAGTGTGTGGAGGGCAGTGGACAGAGGGCCGCCCCTCCCAGGCATGGATGAGGCAGGGCCCCCAAAAAACATACACCATTTCAATCAAGACACCCCAGTTTCCTGGTAGCAGATAGATGATGCCAGCTAATGAGCTTTCCAACAAGAAAAGGGCACACGTCTGGTTTCTGCCTCTTCCTCCTTCCCTGTCTGGTCCCTTAATTTCAGCCCCTCCCCTGGCTGGCCAAAGTGCCAAATGCCAACAGGCTTCGCTGACCCATTGCCCTGGATCAGGCTCTGAGGCCCTCCATTCCAACCAGGTGAGAGTCACGATGCTGGACCACAGATAGATCTAGAAGTGGGGCTTGAGACCGCCTAGTCCAAACCCCTGGGGAAGGAGGGATCAAAGCCAAGATTCTAAGCCAGGTTCTCACCTCTCCCGTATCACCAGGATCACTTCCCCTCTGGACTTTCTTTTTCTTTTCTTTTCTTTTTTAAAAACGATTTTGATCAAGGGTGGAGTCAAGATGGCGGTGTAGAAGCAGGAAAACTCCGTGGCTCCCCCCATAACCACCTCAAATACCTATAAAATATGACTCTAAACAAATTTTAGAGCTCCGGAACCCACAAAGTGACAGAAACAAATCTCCTGCTGAAGGCAGCCCAGCAGGTGGACAGGAAGGGTTCATCACAGTATGCTGGGAGCTGAGCCCCGCCCTGCAAGAACCTGAGGTTTTAGCCCCAGGGCAGCCCGACCAGCCCAGCTAGAGGACTTGGGAGAGTGGATCACCAGCAGCTGTGGAGGTTATCAACCCATGAATGCCAAAGACAAAGTGAAAGGTCAGTGGAACTTGGCTGAATTTGGGGGGGGACAGAGGAGCGGATTCAGCCCTCTGCCCCCAGAGCCAGAAGCAGCAGAAGCGGAAGTGGCGGCCATGCAGCCGCCTCCACATGGCTGCTTCAGAGCTCCCAGCCTGTAGATTGCAGGGGGGTCAAGCGATCATTCAGAAGCTAAGTGCTCTTGCCTTGAGCTGCCTGGATCTGGATCGAGGTCTTGGGTGGTGGTCCTGAGGTGCATTCTCAGTGAACCAAAGCTGGTGGGGGCTGCAGAGACGCTGGCAGCCTCCTAATAGCTCTGGCAGCTGCAAAACCCCCAGCAATTTGGGACAAGGCTCTCCCCTCTGGGAACAGAGTTCTACTGTGGCAAAGAGCTCAAAGGTCAAGTTAACTGACTGGCAACATGAGCAGGCAAAGCAAACATAGCTATCCAACTTTAGATTCCTTTTTTGGGGACAAAAAGGATCAAAGCATGGAACGAGAAGAAGACAACACAGTCAGAACTCCTGCACCAAAAGTTTCCAAGAAAAATATGAACTGGTTACAGGCCATAGAGGAGCTTAAGAAGGATTCTGAAAACCAAATAAGAGAAGTGGAGGAAAAATTGGGAAGAGAAATGAGAATGATGCAAGAAAATCATGAAAAGACAGTCAACAACCTGACTGAAGAAAATAACACCTTAAAAAATAGATTAACTCAAATGGAAAAAGAGGCCCAAAAAGCCAAATGAGGAGAAGAATGCCTTAAAAAGTCGAATTTGCCAGATG
>CM053581.1:411597232-411708871 GCA_028627135.1 Pseudochirops cupreus
TATATATATATATATATATATATATATATATATAATATAATTATTATTTACAGGCAACTGGGAAATAAGATATACAGGCACTGGGGTAGGGAGAGCCATCTTGCCCTAACAGAAAGTCAGAGGGGTAATGGGGGAGGATATAGGAGAGAGTAGATTGGGGGAGGGGGTATACAGTGGGACTGCTGTTTTGGGGTGGCGGATAGGAGGAAGATGGGGAGAAAATTTCTAACTCAAAATGAATGATGTAAACTAAAAATAAACAAAAGTTAATTTAAAAAAAGGAAAAAAACTATTTTGATTACTGCATTTCAATATAATTGGTTCCTTTATAACTTTGCTTTCAGCATCTAACATCTTGGCTCAGAGAAGGGCTCCACAGGTTTCGGCCAACAGTTCAAGGTGGGCCAAGACACACACACCCCCCTTCACTTCACAGACGAGGAAACTGAGGTCTGAAGAGTCCAGTGACCAAAGGTCAGATCCAAGGTCTTGCCTTCCCTCCCCTGATTTGAGCTACAGGTGAAGGATGGCGGCACTGGGTAAGCAGTCAGTAAACATTTGTTAACACATGACCAAAAGTGAGCTGGAATCACAGATCCAGAGCTAGGAGGGGCCTTAGAGGCCATTAAGCCCACCCCTCCTCATTTTAGAGATGAAGAAATTGAGACCAAGAAAAGTGAAGTGACTAGCCCAGGGTCACACAGCAGAGGCTAAATTTGAATTTGGGGCTTCCTGACTCCAAGCCCAGCACGTCTAAGCTGTCTTCTGGACTACAGGGGCAAGGCCTGGTCTTGACCTCTTTTTGTAGCATTCAAGGTAAGATTTCCCCACCTCCCTGCCCCCATTCAGCATAGCATCTATTACCATCACCCCATCCATACATCCCTAGTTATGTTTTTCTGTCTCCTCTTATCCCTTTGGAAGGAGCTGGCTCATCTCTGACCTCCAAAGACCATGAAAGGCAGGGCATGGGGGGAAGGAGTGGGGCAGGTGGCGGCCCATAGCTCAGGGGTCCAAAGGCCTAGGTTTTCTATTCAGGTCCATATAAGGGAAAATCTTCCCATGACGGGAGCTGCCCAAAAAGGGGAGGGTCTGCCTTGGAAAGTGGAGAGTGGGTCTTCTAGGAGAGCTGGATGTGCCCTTGGTGGCGTCAGCGAGGACAGAAAGTTCTGCTCTGAAGCTTTCCCAATATATGACCCGCCCTCAGTTTCCCCCTCTGTAAGATGAGGAAATCAGATTCCATGGTCCCTCTGACATTTTCTAAGGGTCCCAAAAGCTCTCCTACTTCTGTGATTTTGTGAAGCTCTCAGGCAAGCATCTGCCCTTATCCCCCTGCCCCCTGAAGCTTTAGGGAATTCTCCATCCAATCCTTCCCACAAAGCAGGAGGGGATGAGTTCTGCCATCATGGTTCCATTCCACCAGGGGGTCCCAGACACAGTCAGAAGCTGCCATCAGTGCCCTCTGACCCAGGGGCACAGCAGGGTTGCTACTCTGGCCAGCCCCTCTTCCCAGCCCAGTGCTGTCAAGACAACAACATTCCTTCCCCCTTAGAAACCAAAGGAGCCCAAGCATCTCCCTGAGCCCATTAGCCCGCTCATCTCTCCTCTGCCACGCTAACGAGGAGATAAACTCGGGTCGAGCAGTGATGGGTGGCTGCTTTGTTTGGGGGCAGAGCGGCCTGGCTGGGACGGATGGTGCTGGGCAGGCTACATCTGGCAGGGGAGAGCCATATGGACAATGGGGGCATCACGAGGGGCTGAATGGAAATTGTTTCGTGTCACCAGGCTGCTGATGGCCAGACAAGTCTGGAGGCCCAAGTGAACAGACGTCCAAAGCTCCAGCTAAGGAAGGGGCCTCAGAGGCGATCCAGCCCAACCACCACCCCTTTTACAGAGAAGGGAACTGAGGCCCAGAGAAGAGGAAACATGATGTGTTCAGGTCCACAAAGAAGGCAGAAAAGATCTGAGGTGAGATTTGAACTGGCTTTGGTCAGCCCCAGAGAACAGAATGAGAACCAGGGAGGAAAGTCACTGAGCCTCTAATGACCATGAGCAAATCACTTCCCCTCAGTTTTCTCACCTGTAAAATGGGGAGGTTGAATGAATGACCCTGGCAGGGTCCCCTCTGGAGGTCAATCTCTGGGCGTCTACGTCTCTTCTGGGTCTAGAGTCAGACTGTCTGAGCTGAGTGTGTTAGGAGACAGGGAAGGACGGCAGCTTCATCTCCCTAGAGCCAGGCTGCCAGATAATCAGAAGCCCACACTAATTCTGAGTCAGAAGTCTTTTCAGGGAGAACCAATCAATCAACATTTATTAAGAGGCTACTATGTGCCAGGAAGACCAGAATTCAAGTCTGGTGACTCGAGGTCACACCTTGGCCACTGTGATTTCTCTCTGACTGGGCCTGTCTCTCCCTCTATACCACAATTGCCCAAGAATCTATACTGTGAGTGCCCCACAGGGCAATGGAATGCCAGACAGTGGGCGTGAGTCAGCAGCAGAGTATAAATACATTTTACATCAACTTCATCTGTCCCATTTTTAAGGAATTTTGTCCCATGAGTAAAAACAAGTGCAATACACCAGACCAGGGACTCTTAACCTCCTTGGTGACCTGGATTTCTTGGGCAGCTCTCCTCACTCCACAGCTAGGCCTTGAGTTGGGAGACCCAGGTTCAAGCTCCAGCTCTGACATTTGCCATACATCAGTCGGCCAGTGAACAAGCAACTGGAAACAGTCCTATACATGCGACTTGGGGCAAGCCACAAGGTGCAAACATGCCCACTGCCGCTCAGGACTCCCAGACTCAAGATTTCCACAGGCCTCAGCTTCCCTAGGGGTGTGCCTTGACGTCTGGCTCCATGTTCCATTCACTTATTCTGGTACCTGGCCTCTGTTTCCTCATCTATAAAATAGGGGTGATAGTATTTGCTATTATCACAGTCAGGAAGGGTGGACAACTGATCTGTGTAACAGGAAGGCAGCAGCTGCTGCCCATAATCCTGAGAAGGGCACCTGTCCCAAGGAGGCAATCTGTACCCAGACCAGGAAAGCAAAGACAGCCCAGGCTTCGTAGATGGCCTTCATACTGAAGAAGTGAAGGCATTACCAGCAGGAAAATAAGGAGAGCTGGGAGAGGACTGCAAGGACCCTTTTGGAGCTCTTCCCAATTCTCTCAGGAAGGCCTAGCTCAAAAGCAGCAGGAGGCTGACAGTCAAGAGGCTGTAGGACCCTGACACACACATACAACCTACTGTACAAGGTTATATCGATGCCTCATCATGGGTTGAAGGCAACACCCTGGTTCTTAAAAGCTAGACCAGTGAAACACAATCTCCACCAAAACAAGGAAGGACTAGAGTAGTGGCTGGGGCACATTCTAGGGGTCTGCTGCTATCCAATGACCAGACCAGCTAGGCAAATGCCAGGCTCATCCCCAGCTCATCAAACAGGTAAGGAATGTTTTAGCCACAGCAGCCCATTGACACATAATGCATTAAGTAAATGTAAATTATTATTGCGGGAAAATGAATGTCAAGCATTCATATCTCAGCTCTAGTTTTCCTGTTGTGGTGGGAAAATTCCTTTAATGAGCAGAGCTGGAATTCTGGAGTACAATGAAAATCAGGGTAGGTCCTGGCCCATGGCATGCTGGGAAAGGGAACAATCCACAGGGCTATGCCTGCTGGGAGCCACGGTCCCCCACAAGCAGTCTGATATCGCCCCCCCCTCCCTTGTAGAGTTTTCCTGTCTCCTTAAAAGTAGAAAAAAGGATGCTTCGACCTCCCTAGTACTGAGGGAGTTTGCCCTGACTGCTCCTGCCACAGCAGTTATTTTTAGCCGGTCCTACATCAGACTAAGCTCTGGGTCAAGGCTCTTGCTGATGGGAGGGCCCTGAAAAATTCATCACTTGGAGGGCTCAGGTAATCACCAGCGGAGAGTAAATTTATGCTCTCCTTCATAGATTTTATCAGAGCCATTGTGAATCTCTGAGATCCTGGGTTTACCCAGGACAAGAAACACCTGAGGGGTTCGGGCCCCTAAGCCTGCCCTGGCATGCCATGGCTACCCTCCCATGCCTCTGTACACCACGCGGCATCCCCTGGATATCTACAGGATCTCTCCCACCTTCACTCCCCAATCTGATTTTCTGATTTGCTCTCACCATCTGATGTGCATAACTGAGATCTCTGAACTTAAGCCTCTATTCTTTGGGGACAGGCTGAGTCTTCCTTCTCACACCGGAAAAGCAGTAGCCACTCACAGACACAATCCACCTGCTCCATCTCCAATCTGGACTGGTCTCCCCCTTTGATGTTTGTGCAAACACCCCTCAGCATAGCCCATGGCACCTCAGAACTCCAATGACGGCAGCATGGTGCCTGACTCCATGTTTAATTCATTTATCCGAATGGTACCTGCCTACATCCTTATCATGGAGTGCCGTGAGAGGACTGGACTTGGAGCTGAATCCAGGATCTGCTGTGTGATCTCCAATAACTAACTTTACCTCCCAGGCCCTGGGTTTCCAAATCTGTTAAATGAGGGTCCTTCCAGCTCTGACATCCCATGATACTATGGGAAGGAGCAGGGGCATAGTGGGCTTAGAAATACAGAGCACAGGTTACCAACTCCAATCCTTTTTAGGATTGCTAAGAATCTCCTTGAGATTTATTAAAGCTTCAAGTTCATTGACAGGGCCCTGGAGCTAAACACCAAGGACGTAAAGAAGATGAAAAAAATTTGCTCCCCAGGCTAAATATCACAGGAGCCTGGGTGAAATCTGTGTGCAAGTGAAGTGGCTGAAAACAAGATCATGATGGTACCTGAAGGGACCTTTTGTACTGGGCATGATGGGAAGGCATGATGCTGATCAGCCCAAGGTACATTGGCCAGACTGTCTCACAGAAGGGAGGTAACCTTTCCCTTGAGGGAGAAAAAACTAGCGGCAGAGAAGAGCCTGCCCAACTCTGGAGGTAACAAGCAGCACTTCCAGGGGCAAAGAAGTGGGGCAGATGGTGCTTGGATCCAACCTAAGGGGCATGAGCTGTGGAAGGAGTAGGAACCTGTGAAAGGCTGTACTCCCACTGGTTAGGGAAAGCAAGGGGTTTCCCGAGTCATTTACTTTGTTATTCTGTTGATAGAAAGACAATGCACCCAATGGGGGTCTTGAGTCACTACATACAACTAAAATCCCCAAAACATTCTGCCTTAAGCTCGGGATGAAGCAAAAGCTCCCAAGGTCATCTGGGACCCCAGATACACTATAAACTGAATTAAATGGAGGGAGGATCTCCTGGTTCCACTTCCTGGCTCCCACAGAGAAGCTGAACCCCCATGCCCAGGGGAATCCCAGGGACTCTGACTTCTTGACAGGTGTTGTTGCACTCAAGGAATCTCCCAGGTGGTCAGTTCTGCTCAGAATCCAACCCATTAGCTTCAACACTCATCACTCAGAGCTGTTGTCCAAGCCACTGGAAGCTGATGCTCCTTTGTTTTAATAAACAAAAAGTATTTCTTGGGGACTTTATTGTCAGGGAGCAGGAAGGATGAATGCGGTTTCTATTCAAAACCCCCACTCAAAAGTCTAAGTCAAGAACAGTATGGGAAGGAACCCATTCTGTGGTTTAGCATCTTGACTCAGGTCCTTTACTAACTGTATGACCTTGGGTGAGTGCCTTCCCCTACTAGGGGGTAAGGATTCGAAGCTGGGAGGAAATTCAAGAGTGCCTCCATTCTACAGGAGAGGAAACTGAGGGCCAGATTTGGCCACAGCAGCATATGAACAAAATAGGTGGTCTGTCTCCAAACCCTCAGCTGTTCTGACAACAACGACTCTAACATGCTATTTAAGGCTGTCTCAGGTGCACTTCCAGCTCCTGACTCTATGAAAGCCCCCTATGGTGCGCCTGGGAAACCTCCCCTGCGCCCTCACTCCCCACCCCACTCGCACTTCCCAGCCTCCAGGAGCCTGGGTCAGCTTTGTCCTCAGATGCCATCCCCAGCTCTCAGAATCTCAATCTCAAATCTCTCTCTCTCTCTCTCCCCCTCTTTTCTTTCTCTTCTCTCTCTCACACTCATACACCCTCTCTTACACACACACTCTCATTCTCTCTCTCTGTCCTACTTTAAAGACTGCCTGAGCTTGCTGAACAAGAGATAAACAGCCACTAGGGTAGGATGATGGGAAAGTACCTTCACCCCTCTTAGATTTTAATTCTCATTCTCAGATTAGTGTTACCATGATTACTGTGATCAATTACCATTAATCAAATTTTCAGGGAACAGGCATGGCCTCATCTACCACCCACCCACCTACACACACACACACACACACACACACACACACACACACACACACACACACACACACACACACACACACGTCCTCCCCAGAACGTACATGTGACACTAACAGGCTTTTCTTCCCCTCCCCCTCTTCCTCTCAATAGCATCCTTCCACACAGCTCTGTGCACTGAAGCCCAGACACACCCAAAGATGCCTACGTGGGGCCTTGCCTTTTGGGGAGCAAGCCCCTACCTCCTGGTCTCCCCTGAGCTCAAACCCCACTTCACCATACAGCATTCACCACTGGGTTGCAGAGCCAGCAAAGAAGGAAGGGCACTGCATCTAGCTGGTCAAGTTCATAAAGAGAGCCTTAGTGCCCACCAAGGTGCCAAGGGGAGGCCAGAGAAAGTCCACCCCTGGAGGGACCCTGCATTGTATGCTCCTGGCTCTCGCTTCTCTGCTGTGAATGGGGAAAACACACAGGGAATTCCTAGGGGATGGGGTCAGGCAATGGAGTCAAGAGCGCCAACACTAACTTGTCTTTATACTTTTGAGAACTAGCGCTGTCTTGGGCTGAGTCCATCCCCTACGGACATGCACACCTTTCACCTGGACTGGTCGCAATCCCTTTGTGCACCTCCTCACATTCTCTTTCAGCCTGGCAGGACCCAGCAAAGGGCAAGGTCCACTGGCAAAGCTCTCAAGGCCCCAGGGCCTACACCACACCAGGGGAAGCACCAGAAAAAGACTTTACAGGGAGGCGCCCACTGACCAGGACAAAGATTTATAAATCACCTACTGTGTGTGGACACAGGTGCTATCACCTTCTGTGCGCTGGAGATGCAAAAAAAAAAAAAATTACCGAGGCTCTGCCCTCACAGAGCTTACAGTCTGACCAGGACACAGTGTTCTTATCTGTGAAACAGGCAGACTCTGCCTTTGCCTCACAGAGCTGACAGGAGGTGTCCAGAGAAGCTTAAGAGGGAATATGAGAGAAAGGACAGAAACAAATATTTATGGAGTGCCTACTTTGTGCAGGCCTTACAAATGGCCAGGCAAAGACATTGTCTCTCCTGGAACATCAGAAAAAACGGCAGGTGTGGGAGGGAAACAGCTGTCCAGGGGCTGAAATCCACCCTGGGTAATGATAAATAATGAATAATTATGATGGTGGTGACCACTGGAACAGCACTTACAATGAATATGCCAGGCCCAGTGCTAAGGAAAGCAGTGAGCTCACCATCAAGTTCTACATGATGGAGTCAGTAAGAAAGCTAGGCAGTAAGGACCCCAGTGCCACAGAAGCTGGCAGCTTCAATGCCCATAAGCCAAGCTCTGGAAAAGCACCAGCAAATGCCTTGTTGCTTCAGCCCAGCTGGGCGGCAAGCTGGGTGGGCAGAGGGAAGACTGAAGTCTTAACTGGCATAGGAGGTAGACAGGTAGGTGTTCTGGCTGTGGGAGGGTCCCTCCAGTGGCCCCTGGAGCCAGGGTAGAAAGGCCCACTCCTCTGTCCCTGGGGCCAGCTGCCTCAGCTCAGGAGTTGCTTTGCTGCTGTCAAGAGGTCAGGCCTAACCCCAACCCAGAGTCCCCTTTGCCTCTGGCTAGCACTGGGTTTAGCTGCCAGGCCTGTGTCTGATCAATAGCATCATGGCCCCACCCCAGCTGAACATTCTTGGTAAAGCAAGACTCTGGGACAGGCCAAGACAGGCCTAGGGGGGCATGGCACAAAGTTAGCTCCTGGAAACCCTGTGCCAGGCTGTGTTCTCTAGACTGAACTGAGTCACTGAGAAACCCTGGGACCTAGAGGGTGAGCCCCCAGGCTGGAGGGTCCAGGGAGACTCCAAGGAAGGACCCCAAGGCCAGCTGGGTGGCTAAAATCCTTTTTCCTGCTTGGGGTGACTGTCTCCCCTTGGCCCTCAAGCTGACAGGAGCTGGAGGATGGCACTGGGAGCCCTAAGCACTGGCACTGCCCCCCTCATCCTGGTCCTCCCTCCACATCCCACTCCCCACTCTCCTTACCTGCACGTGGCCCCCGGCAGGGCTGGACCCATGGTACTGGAGGATGCTGGGCTCCAGTCCTGGGCCCTGCCCTGGTTTTCTCTCTGGGTGGATATTTGCATATGCTAATTACAAGAGCATCCTTCCTCCCCTCTGTGCTCCCTCATTTAGGGGGAGCAGGGCTGGATCTGACTATACCTGTAGCAGGCTGATGTCACACAGAGCTATTTCCAGGCTTGTTGCCATGGAAACCACAAGGCCTCAGCATCACTTAGGAGTTCAATATATAATTTACTTACTCCCCTTCCCCCTGCCCCAAATCCCTCCCTTCACCCCAAAGCAACCTGGGCTCCCATGAAGCCAGGGCTAAAACACACCGTGTTGGCTTGGCCCTCCCAGGCCCAGGCTTTGAAGAACCACAGGAAGACAGGGAGGAGGGGGAGAGAAGAAAAGCACTGAGGATAATGGGAAATCCATTTCCAAAGGAGGGGGGGCAAGGAGCCAGCCCATTCAGGGAAAGGAAAGAGGCAGATGTGAGAAGACAGCTTCAGAGTGCGGTCACAGGCAGGCTGACATGAGAACCTCTGGAATAGGGTGGCTGCTCCCTCCTCACTCCCTCCCACCCAGGCTGCCTGGCCCCTGACATACACCGAGGGGCCAGGGCCTGCTCCACAGTGCTCAACAAGGAGGTGCAATTTGGAGGGGGGGAGAGGGAGGAGGGCCTGGTCCTGGGGCCCTACGGTCCTCCCCCCACAGGTGACCAGCGAGCGGTCTGGGCAACAAGGAGGGCCCACACACAGCCCCTTCCACAAATAGGGACAATGAGGCACAGACAGGTGGAGTGAAAGACCCAGGCAGGTCCTCTTACTCCAAACCACACAGGTCTTTTCCATTATATAATATCTGCCCTGCCCATGCCCTATTCTATGGCCCCTCCCGACTCTGACATCCCCTACTCTAAGCCCCTGCCCAGCCCTGACATTCCCTGTTCTCAGGTTCTTCCCAACTCTAACATCCCCTGTTCCAAGGACCCTCCTCACTTGCTACAATCTAAGTTCTAGGACCCTCCCAAGGTCTCCATCCTAACAAGGCTAACAGTGAACAGGTGCTTATATTACCCCATTTCATAGATGTAGTAGCCCAACCCCAGAGAAGTTGTGGGGCTTCTTGCCCTGGGCCACCCAGCCAGTATACGTGTCTACTTTATGAAGTGTCTACTTTGTGCAGGCCTTACAAATGGCCATTGGGGGCATCTGACCACAGGCCTTCTCAACCCCACGAGCCAGTGCCCTTCCTCTCCGAAGAGCTGGCAGTGCCCGGGCAGTGGGGCCACTGCTGGGATGGCTCTACCCAGAGGCAGCAACCTTTGCCAATGTGTCCAAGGACAGAAACCAATTAGCAAACATTTACCCATCCCCCTGTGCCTGAGGCCCTGACCTCTGGCTGGGGGAAGGAAGAGCCCCTGCTCCCTGGCCCTGGGCAGCTGAGATGGGTGAATGGGCACTCAGCTGTGGGGCTTCATGCTCAGAGCCCAGCAGTGAGATGTTCTCCTCCTAAACACAGGCGAAAACCGTCCAAAACTCTCTGAGAGAGAGTGCATCCCCTTCCCCCCATTATTAATGCCAAGCCAGGCAGAAAGCGGGGAGTAGGATGCTGGCCAAGGGTGCCTGACGGTGCCATGGAGAAGGGCCAGCACTGAGGACAAATGAAAGAGAGCTTCATGCCCGTGAGAACTCTGGCTTCCATCAGCATGTCCTCCAGCAGCCCTCACCCTCCCTAAAGGACCTCACAGTTCTTTACCTGCTATATGTTTCCTTGAGGCCTGCATGTGGCCAGATGGTGTGCAGGGCCTGGAGTCAGGAAGAGCTGAGTTCAAACCCAGATTCAGACTCTTGCCAGCCATGTGACCCTGGACAAGTCATTCTACCCTGCTTGCCTCAGTTTCCTCATCTGTAAAATGAGCTGGAGAAGGAAATGGCAAACTGCTCTAGTATCTTTGCCAAGAAAACCCCAAATGGCCACATGGAGGGTCAGACAGGACTGAAAAATGACTGGACACCTCAAGTCAATGTCTCTTACTTAGAATGTCAGCTGCTTGAGGGCAGGTACTATGTATACAGGCAACACGCATTACTCACTCAGATACACACACACTCCTACCACCAGATTCCTTTCTTGGCCCAATCTCCAGGGCCTGGCACGTGCTAGGAACTTCCTCCAGGGACCCTTCCTTTCAGATGCTACTGTGCCAATTTCATTAAGAGTCTCCTTCATGAAACCTGTAATTACTAAACAGAATTCTGCCCTACCATTCATAGAATAAAAACCAAGTGGATGAAGAGAGTCAATCGTTTAGGCTGGGCATCTATCTTGGAAAGATACTGCAGGAAGACACTGAGTTGGGCCCTAAATCACTTCTCCATAGAACAAAGACCCACTGTTTTTTTCCTACCAATATGATTCTGGTGAGGCCGTGCAGCTAAGGACCATGGTATGCCACGGTCTCTAAGGAGTCATAACTGCAGGTTACTCAATGCTGCAGGCCAGCGGGAGCAGGATGCAGCCAACACACAAGGGAGAATATCATGGCAAGGTGTGTAAAAAATCCCTAATACAAAAGAGAAGTCTGAGTGGAAAAGGGCTAGTCATGTGGTATGTCTGTGGGGGGTGACAAAAGGACAGTACCCGCCCTCCACCCACCCACCCAGGGGCAGTAGCATCATTGATTTGGAGCTGGAAGTGACCTGAAAGGCCCTCATTTTACAGAGTGGGAAACTGAGGCACAGGAGGGTTCAGTGAGTTAGTAAGCATCTGAAACTGCATTTGAACTCGGGTCTCCCTGACTCCAAGTGTGGCATTCTGGTGTACCATCCCCTTGCTGCCACTAAGAGATTTAGAGGAAGGGTCCCCCGCAACGCTCTGCAGGAGCATCAAAGGAGGGCATGAGCAGGAAGATGCTGAGTATGGCGGAGCCTGCATTGGACCCTGAGCCAGGCACAGATGACATGACATTCAAGGCTCTGCTCTCAGGTCATTCCATACCATCCTGCATGGGTACCTCTGAAAGCAGAAGCCCCGGCCAGACTTTCAGCAGCCTAGGGAACCCTAGAACCCGAGAGTGTGGGCTCCATGTGCTGACGCAGCCAGAGCACACTGAAGTCCACACGTTCCCTGACTCTCCTTTGATGCAGGCAGGGCCACCAAGGAAAGGGCAGGAAGGCCCTCATATAACATTACGGCTGAAATTTAAATACACAGGAATCAGGCAGCTCAGACTTACAGGTCCCCAAGCAATTGTAAAAGCTACACAAGCCATTCAAGAGAGAGAACTGGGGTGGGACTAGGGGCTGCCTCCTGATTCATCCTGCTCCCCAGGCATGCAGCTCCGGGCCTCCAGAGCCAAGCACCAGCTCTCCACCATCGGCTTGATGAAAGCCCCCCAGGAGGCAGAGGGAGGAAAATATGGCCTGAGGTGCCCCCAAGTCAGAGAGTGTGCAGAGTCATTACAGAGGGTACTCTGGGCTTCACCCTGTGAGTTCTTCTCTGGGATACAGTGTCCTCAGAGGTAAAGCCTGGAGGCTAGAACAGGCCCCTTCCAGCCCCAACACCCCCTGTTCCCAGGCCTCTCCCAGCCCCAACATCCCCTGCCCTGAGGCCCCTCCCAGCCCCAACATCCCCTGCCCTGAGGCCCCTCCCAGCCCCAACACCCCCTGTTCTCAGGCCCCTCCCAGCCCTGACATCCCCTGTTCTAAGTTCCCTCCCTGCTTTTCCCACTCTAAGCTCTTTCTCAGGCCCCACCTCCCCAATGGTGAATCACACCATCCAGTCTCCCCATAACAGGATCTCCAAGGCAAGCATGGTTAGGACTGTCCTACAAACACTACCAAGCTGGTTCCCTCCATTTCTGGGGCACCCATCACCCCAGGGCCTGCTCATCCAGAGCAACAGCCAAGGTAAAATAAGCAAGCCAAGAAGGTGAGCACTCCACCCTCACCCCTCCCCTTCCCTCCCCTCCCCTCCCCTCCCCTCCGGGTCAGTCTCGGGGGAAGACACAAGTTAGTGGGACCAAAAGGTATGCCAGCTCCCACGTGACCAGGTGTAGCCACACTTCTAGGCACCCCGAGGCAGAGGTGATTATGACCTGGGATAGTCCTGGGAAGACAGCTAGCCCTGGTCCAGGGGTCCCTGAGCAGGGCCTCGAATGCCAGGCAAAAAGAGTAACTCAACAGGCAACAGAAGGATTGAAGACTCCTGATGTGACTGGGTTCAGGCACAGCCTGTTTTATCATGTGCTGAGGACAGGTCTGCATCGGACCCTTCACTGCTAAGTGGGCTGCCAGGGGGTTCACAAGAGTCTGAGAACCTGGGTTCAAATCCTACTGCCTGTAAGACCTCAGGCCACTCTCTTCACTTCTCAGGGCCTAGGTTTCCTCCCTTGTAAAAGGAGGTTGCCTCCCTGGCTCTGAAGGGACAGCTGTCCTTCCCCCCCCAAGCAGCACACGCCACAGAAGCTAAGGCCTTCCATCTCCTGTGCAGCCCAGCCTGACTCCTCCATCTTCTCCTGGAGCGAGAGCCAGAGGAGGAGAGGCACATGGAGGGCTTTCAGCTGGCTCTGCTCCAAGCTAGAGGTCTGAGGAGGAGCCTTCCCTCTGCTCCTCCCAGGGCACCTGCAGCACCTAGTCAGGGCCTGTGCACAGACCCACATGGGTCCCCAGTGGAGGGGGTACCAAGCATCTGCACTATCCAGGGCCAGCGGCTTTGACCCTGCGCAGACCCAGGTCAGTCCCCAGCAGAAGGGGTGCTCACCTACAGTACCCAGGGCTGGCAGCTTCACCGATGCAAAGACCCAGGCAGGTCCCCATTGGAGGGGGTGCCAAGCACCTGCTGAACAGGCCCCAGAGCAGCAGCTCTGGCCAGCAATGGCCTCGGTCAGCCCAGGCTTGGATCCAGAGCTCCCTCTGTGACTGGGTCTCACTGAGTGGCAGCTCTGACACATGAGGCCATAGGATGGCACCTGTAAGTCCTCTCCCCCCTTCCACATCTGAGGCCAAGCCTTACTCAGCCTCCACGCCTTCTCTCTGATCAGCCCCTTTTCCCTTCTCTGTGCTTCCTAGCCCTCATAACCCCCCACCTGAGCCTCCAGGCTCTGCTCTCTCTAGGGCAGCTTCTGGACAGCTGCCCCAGCCTGACCATGTCACTCCTGGGCTCAAGAAGCTTCCAAGGCTCCAGACCAAGCCTGCCCATCGGGCCCAAGAGGCTCACCCCTGGACAGCTCTCCCTGACACTGCCGTACTTTTCTGCCTTGCCCACTGACCCCTGGCAGTTCAGTTCTCAGGGCTAACAGGAAGATGACTGATCTTCTTTCACCACATGCCCCTTAGGGTTCCTGGAGACCCTATTCCTGCCTCCCCCACAACCCCCAGGCTATACTGTCCCAGTCCCTTCAGCCCATGGCTGAGGCCATGGAAAGCCCAGCATCCCCTTCCCCCTCCCCCAGGCCTTCCGCCTTCTCTGCAATCACAAGCATTTCTCTTGTGGTTTAAAGTTCTTTTGACTGTTCCTGAGAAGAAGGAAACTCCCCTTCTGCTCCTGAAGACCCTCCTCCAGACATCCCTCAGCCTTCCTTTCATTCCAGTTCACCTCACGTCACAGGAATCCCTGGGGTCGGGGCAGGCTCTGGAATGGATGCGCCCTGTGATGACTAGGGAGGTGCCAGAAATGGGTCCGTCCTCCCTCTGTCCTTCCATCCCTCCTCTGGCCTGAGACTAATACCAGGAAAGGCACTGCTAGGCCGCTGTCTCCAGAAGGCCACTCTTAGAACAGGCTGACATTTTTAATATTCTCATAGAGTTAGAGCAGAAAGGGGGCTCAGAGGCCATGGAGTCTGATTCCCCCATTCAGCAGAAGGGGAGGTACAGAGAACCTCCTTACGTGAGAACATGAGCAACAGCAGCATGTCTAGGATTGGAACCCAGGTCCTTGGAGCCCACACCTAGTACTCTGGAAGCAATACTAGAAGTACTCTAGATGGCTCCTGGCTTAGAGGGAAAGAAGGGAGGGGATTACTTTGTTTTTGCTAAGGAAAAGCTGGTAGTCAGCTCCTCTAGACATACAAACCCAAAGCCTGGAGACTGCCTCCTAAGGGGGAGAAAGCAGGCGTTCAAAATGTGTGTTGCTGTTGAGTCATGCCCATTTGGGGTTTTGCTGGCAGAGATATAAGAGTGGTTTGCTATCTCCAGCTCATTTGACAGATGAGGAAACTGAGACAAAGAGGGCAAAGTGACCTGCCCAGGGTCACACAGCTAGCTTGGAAAGTTACAAGGATGGTAAATGAAGGCCTAGAGCACGGTCTCAGACTCTGCTGCCACAAGATAATGGGAACATACAGTGAAACATGGATACCCACCAGCTGGGCAAGAGCTCCAGAGAACGGCTACATCCTCTGTAGAGGAGTTTCTGGTCCACGAGACAAGGCAGGGGAAGGAAGGGCTTGGAGGGGCACAAAGTCTGGCCCACTGGGATGAAGAACAAGTGAGGAGGCTGTCCCATTGGGCAGAAGGGGTGCCTGCAAGCCCTGGCCAGCTTGGCCTCTGTAGGCAGAGAGGACCAGGGTGCCCCTGGAGCCCGGCAGGCAGTGTCAACCAACGAGTAAGAAACAGAAAACCCCTAAACTGAGCACTCTGAGGTGAGTGTCAAAGGTGGGATTTGAACCTGGCTTCCCTGACTCCAGAACCAGGGCTTTTCCCAATGTGCCTGGCTGTTCCTGTGTATGGATCTACACACTCACACAACCAATGAGTAAGAAACAGAAAACCCCTAAACTGAGCACTCTGAGGTGAGTGTCAAAGGTGGGATTTGAACCTGGCTTCCCTGACTCCAGAACCAGGGCTTTTCCCAATGTGCCTGGCTGTTCCTGTGTATGGATCTACACACCACCAATGACCAACTCCCAAGAAGCAGCATGAATTTGGTGTCAGAGGGCCTGAATTCAGATCCTGCTATGGACACTGACCACATATGTGACCCTTTCACATCATCATGCCTCAGTATCCCCATCAGCAAAATGAGGGGATTGTACCAGAGGGGTTCTGCGGTCTCTCCACGTCAATGCTCTGACGATCTAAGGAGTGGGTTGACTGCCTCCTCCCTTGGTGGAGAGGAATGCTTGGGTATATGTATAGACAGAAAGTGCGGAGAGATGAGAAAACTGAGGCTCAGAGGGGAGGCTGCCTGCCAAACCCTCAGCTTCCAGGCCTCTGTCTGGGGCGGCTCCTGCCATGAGCAGGACACCTTCCCACCCTCTCCCCACATCCCCCACACATCTGGGAAACAGCTGGCTGGGCTCAGCTTGGGTACAGTCTACTGGCCTGGGAACAGAGTGGAGCTGACCGGCCCACGTGGGAATACAGCTCCTGACCCTGGTGTGGAGAGAGAGGCCAGCCTCCGCACCTCTTCCCCTCCACCCCCAGCTAACCAGTCGCAGCTGGAGAAGTCAGAGGACTCCCCTGCAGCAGTCCAGGCAGTCCTAATGAGGTCACACGAGTGCAGGAAACTCTAGCTATCTGGGGTGCACCCCATGGTGGCTCCCGGCACTTGCTGTGCGTGGCACCAGCCCAGGCTGCCTCCCTCTACATGGGCATGTACCCCTTCCTGCTCAGAGTGGGGGCTGCTCCAGTCCCAGCAGGGAATACCAGCTTCGTGGGATCAAAAGGTCCCGGGCTCCCCAGAGGAGGGTAAGAGGTACACCATCTCAGCATCTTCAAATCCTAGGATCCGACCCATATTGGCATGAGAGAGTCTTGGACCCCCATAGCTGCTGGGGTCAAAGACTCGAGATCTCAGACTCCCAACCTCAGGATCCTAACATTCTTAAAAACCCAGGACAGATAGACTAGAATAGAAGCCCCTCAAGGGAAGGAACTGGTTTTGCAGCTGAGGGCTCCACAGTGCATAGGAGCACTGGGTCTCAAGGCAGGAAGTCTGATTGCAAATTGAGTTTTAATTTAGCCCCATACTCTCACTACTTACGTGACCCTGGGCAAGTCGCTGCCTGCCTCAGTTTCTCCAAATATAAAATTGGAATAGTAACAGCACCTACCTCCCAGAGTCTTTATAAGGATCAAATGAGATGCTATTTGTGAAGTGCCTGCACATAATAGGCATTTAATAAATGCTGGTCTCCTTCCTTCCATTTCCCATGCTTAGTGCTGTGCTACAAACACAGTTGGCGCTTAATAAATGCTTTTGACTGGTGCACTGGTGAATCCAATAACCACTCAGCTGCTGAATCACTCATTCTTATCAGAAAACCATCTTGAATCCCCAAATTTTAAAATCACAGGACAACAGAACTCAACATTAATTATCGACTCCTCCCAGCGCAGAATCTTAGGTATGGAAGGCCTTTAATCCCACAGCCCAGACAAGAAAGGAAAACGTGCCTGCCGCAGGAGGGGAAGGGGATCATTTTAAGGCAGAAATTTGAATTCTATTAAAATAACGAAGCAAAAACATTGCCGTATGAGTGAGTAAATGTACCAAGGACTCCATCGAGAGAATATACGGTTTGAGCTGGCGTTAACCGCACCATTACCCACGCTGCTGTTTTCATATCAGAAACAACCTCCCCCCTTTGTGTACTGCAGCCTCCAGGGATGCCCTCTTTTAGAGGCAGCTCTGATCTTTGGCAGACAGGGCCAGCCCAGGGCTTGGCACCCATGGGCAGCCAGAGAATGTTTGCTGAGTGAATGAATGAATGCATGTCCTTCTCGCCCCCTAGAATGGCCCGGGGTTTCCCATAAAGGTTCATTTAAACGCTTGTGTATTCCTAGACAGCCTGTCTTTCCCAGAGAGCTGGCACACAGGTCTCAGGCATCCATAACAGGCTTACCTTGAGGAATGAGGCCTGAGTCTTCTCTCTGGAGTCAGATTAGAAGCAAGCACAGGCCTTGCTCTGGTGGGAGGAGGTGTCCCCAGGAGTGGCAGGAGCTCTTTCGCGGGAGGCCCCAAATGGGCTGCTCTGAGCCAAGGGTCCCAACCCACATGTGACCCAATCTGATAAGCTGACAATGTCGGAGAAGAGCTCTCAGGCTTTGGAATGAGTTGTGTGAGAGCAGGACATTGGTAACGAAAAGTGGGGGTGGCTGGGGGCCCTGGAGAGATGTGACTATCCAGACTCCACCAGATGCCTGTATCCCGAGGCCAAGTCAACCACTCAGCGTGGGGTGGGGGGCTCCTGCCACCTGCCAAGCCCAGGGAGAGGCATGCAGCGGGACAGGCTGGCTACAGGGAATGACCAAAGCATGGTGGCCAAAGGGCTGCAGCCGACCTGGCTCACTGGCGTGGAAGGGGATAAGGAAAAAGAGGCAGGGGAAGCATCATGGCACAGAAGGAAGAGAACTGGCTGCAAAGGGCGGAGCCATGAGCTGGGAGATCTTGGGAGAGCCTGTTCTCACTCCGCCAAGAGGAGGCCTACTAGGGAGGCTGGTGGAGGCCAGAGGCCTTCCATGCCCAATCCCAGGATTCTACCACCAGGACTGAGCTCCAGGAGGTGGCTGGGCTGGGAAACAGTCAGTCAGTCAGCTAACATTTGTTAAGTGACTCTTCCGGGCCAGGCCCTGGGCTAGATGCACAGGAGGGCCACAGCTGGTGACAACAGGTTGTCAGGGGAAGTTTCCCCTGGGACCACCTGACTGTAGGTTTAGGGGCCTGGTTCCCCTCTCCCCTTAGAACCCCACTTTACATAGGGCAGAAGGGGCCTAGAGAACTGCTATGGGGAAGATGGTGACGTCAGGCCGGGTAGACGGCCCATCCAAATCTCCAGAGGGATCTGGCTTGTCTCAGCCCCTCTGTCCTCCCTTCTTCTGAATGGTCCAGGGCACCACTGTCCTTCTAGCCCTCCCACCTCGGACCCTGGTCACCTCTGCACCAGCACAGTGGGCTGCCTCCTAATGGGTCTCCCTGCAGGACAGACCGTCTCCCCTCCAGGCCCAGAGCTTGGCCCTGATCCCCTCCTCTGCTTGGAGACTTCCATGCCTGCCATCTCCTACCTCTTCAGTCCGACCTCAACATCCTGGGCACCCCATCCCAAGTCTGGGCCCCTCTGCACAGCCCTGGCTCCCCACCTGTCAGTGACCCCTCACTCACACGCCTCCTGCTCCCCCATCCCACCCCTTAGGGAGTGTTTGTTCCTCGACTGGTCTCTGTCCCCCCTACCAGGCAGTGCCCAGAACAGCTTAGGTGCTTTGTAAGTGAATTAATGGGTCAATGAATCACTACCTGATTAAGTAGCGCCTGGTATCTGACAGCTCACTTCCAGCTCCCAATTTGTTGCCCTTCCCAGGTTCCCCAATGCAGGCTCAGGGGGCTCCTTTTTTTCCATTTCAATCCTGCCAACTTTAGGGGCCCAGTCCTCATTTGGCATAGTAAAAGTAAACCACCTTCTTCCTGTAACAAAGATGAAAATAGGGCCCAACTGAAAATACCCCTTTAATGTGCTAACAGCCCCAATAAACAAACCAACCAGTTAGAGGGAAAAGGACCCCCCAAGCTCACTGACCCCACCATTTGTCCTTGCATGGTGGCCAGTCTCACCATCCAGGCCCAGGCCCCCCCTTTTCTCAGCCTCACCACCCCAGCTCTTCCCCCACCTCCCATTCGGCTTTCTGGGAAGTTCTCAGCTCTTCCCAGGCAAAGGTTCAGAAGATGAGGACGAGTGAGTAGAAAAGAAAGCATCATATACAGAAAATCAATACGGAAGTATAAGCCCAAAGCACAGGATGGCAGATGGGATGTCTCAGAGGCTGGGCATCCAACAGAGAAGTGACTTGGCCAAAGGCACCCAGTCAGCTCCCCTGCCTCCTGCCAGGGCGTGGTTGAAGGGTGCTCCCGATGGGACAGAGGGAGGACCCAGGCAGGGACTGGATTCCGGCCCGCTCCCCCAGGTGGTGGGATGGGGGAGCCTCAGGGCATCCAGCAGGCAGGACCCACCCAGAGAAGATGGCAGTGAGATCCTGGGGGGTGGAGGAGGGAGGCTGGGGCCCAGCTTCACAAGCCATCTCTGCTGTCTGCCTCCTGAGGCCGTCATTGCCAGCTCTCTCCAGGCTGCTTCAGTTTCCTCCTCTGTCAATCACATGGTCTCTGCCAGACTGGGACTCACCTCCTGGGCCTTCCTTAGCCCTTAACAATCTGGCTTCTGCCCTCCTCCTGGCCCAGCCCCACTTCCTCTCCAATCCAATCCAAGCCACATTTAGTACTATGTACTGGGAGTGTAATTCATAAAAAGAAAGCCAGTCCTGGTGCTGAAGGAACTCCCCATGTAACAGGGGAGAAAATGGCCAAAAAGAAGAGTTAAGGTCACCAAGGTCATACATGGCAGTGGCACCTGCCTCAGCCCTGCCCTCCCAGGTCCCCAGATGAGACCAGTGCTCTCTAGATGCCCTCTCAAGGGACTGGCTCTCCTGGGACTGCCCTGACCTCTCGCCTTTCACCACACACACCCCGACACTCTGCCTCCCACCAGCCCCACTGCCCATGAATCTGTCCCCTGAGTGGCTGCTCCCTGCCCCATCTCCATGAGATATCTCAAAAAGAACCTCTGACTCCAAGGTCCTGAAAGCGGAGTCAGGAAGATCTGTGTTTGAATCCTGACAGAGACAGTTAATCCCTGTGTGACCCTGGGCAAGTCACTTAACCGCTGCCTGCCTCAGTTTCCCCAGCTGTAAAACACCCACCAGCTTTGAGAATCGAATCTGTAAGGAGCTCAGCAAGTGCTCAATGATGCTTGTTTCTTCTCTTCCTCCCTCCTTCCCTCCAAGGCCAGCTCTCTGGCAACCAAGCCAAATTACTTCATAATGATAATGAAGATGATGATGAGCAAATGAAAACGCCTTTCTTGGGGTGTCCTGCATGCTAAGAAAGGCAAAAATGGCCCCAGCCCCTAAATCATGCCAGAACAATGAGATGACAGGCTTGGCACCTCCAAGTGCTGAGAGAAGGCATCTTCGGAGGGGACGTAGGGCGGCTGGGGAAGCCCCAGGAGGCCTCCAGAACAAGGGGCAGGGGACTCAGAGGGGAAAGGAGGAAGGAGAGCCTTCCAGCCCCAGGGCACTGCCTGTGCAAAGGCACAGAGATGGGAGATGAGGCTGTGCTGTCCAAGTTTCCAGGCCTCTGTCACAGCTCAGCTGCTGGAGAGCAGAGAGAGAGGACAAAGGCCTAATCCGCTCATCTGACAGAGGGGGGAACCCAAAGTCACTCAGGTAGGAAGGTCAGAGGTATTGTGGGACCCAGCTGCCCTCTGCCTTGATGGTTAAGGCTCTCTCCATTAAGCCACACTGCTGCCGGGACAGAATGAGCAAGGTCCAGTCATAGGGTTGTTGGAGATTCAGAAAGGGAGCTCAGGGAGAGCACTGGAGGCAATCCCTCCAAATTTCTATCAAGATCAGTCTTGAAATAAGGACTTAAAACTCATTTTTGTTTCTTCCCAATGATTCTCCTCCCATGAGTTTATGAGGGGAATTCTCATTCCTGAGGGCTATGTAGGGAACCCAAGAATGTCAAGGCTTGGAGGGCCCTTAGAACAGAGGATATAATAGCTGGAAGGGGTCTTCGAACAGGGGATGACAGAGCTGGGAGGGGTCTTAGAACAGGGGATGTCAGAGCTGGGAGAGAGCTTAGAACAGGGGATGTGAGAGTGGCAAGGACATTAAAACACAGAACAGGGAATGTCAGAGCTGGAAATGTCTTTAGAACAGAGAATAGTGGACTTCAACAACCATCTGGTCCAACCCACTTGTTTTTCAACAGGGCTAAGTCACGAGAATGACTGTCTGGGAAATAGCCCCGGATTTGGACCAGTCCAAGGAGTGAGCCTCCACCGTGCTTCTGACACCGCCTGTGTGCCTCTATGAGTGCTCAAACAGGTCTCTTCTCTCCTGTATGGCATGCCTCAGCTTCCTCATCTGTAAAATGGGGGCTGGGGTGGAGACCAGTCCCTCGACAACCCCCTTCCCAGGGCTGCTATGAAAATCCAGTGAAAGCTCTGGCACGAGGCCAGCTGGGAGCCAGCATACACTGGCCTGTCAGTCATTATCATTAGACCATTCCTGTCCTCTCTAGCTCTGGATCTCAGGGTCTTATGAAATGTCAGGTGGCAGCAGCTGCCCCAGGGGAAGCCCAGGAGCCCCTCGGTAACCCCCGCCCCACCTCCCACTGGAGTGAGGGAGCCAGGAACCTTGGACCAGCACCAAAGTCCCCAAATCTCAGCTGGAAGAACTTTACTGAGCCTCTGTTGGTTTCATTCTGCCCGACATAAAATGAGCAGATTGCACCAGATGGCCTGGGGCCTTGTGGCCCTTGGCTCTGGCCTCCATTTCTCCAGCTGTCACACGAGGCCATCCCCATCAGCCCTCATCTGCCTGGGCTCACCTGTTCTGGGCCTGAGGGTCGCACACAGACGCGCTGCGGCTAGAACTAGAGGAACTACTGGGCAACAACGAAGGCGGCTGGAGGGCTGGAGGGCTGGGGAAGGGATTTGATTAGTTTGAGCTGACAGTCACATTTGGCCAGGATGCCAGAGAGGGGAAGCTGTGATTACTCTAATGAAGCTTGAATGCAATTTGTCATCCAAACAGCTGCCACTGAGCTTGAGGGCCGGATCGTGGCTGGCCCCAGAGCTCAGCCCATCTTGGGGGCAGCAGGAAATGGAAGAGGCACTGCACAGGGCCCCAGGGAGGCTTCAGGGCCCGCTCCTCAGCTTAAGACAGGGCACAGCACATGCTGAGCTAACATGAGGCAGAGTCCTGGGTGCAAATCCTCCCTCTGGGGCTAAATGATCCCACACAAATCATTCAGTCCAACCCCTGGATTTTAAAGAGGAGGGAACAATGTTTCAGAGATCAGCAGCAACTTCCCTGTCTTAGGATCATGAGACTCAGAGCTAAAAAGGTCCTCAGGGAGGCCACCAACTCCAATCCCTTTATTTTACAAAAGAGGAAACTGAGGCAGAGAGGAAAGGATTTTAGTAAGATCACTGATTTAGAGCTGAAAGATCACATCATCCCATTCCTCCCATTTTACAGATAAGGAAACTGAGTCTCAGAGAAGGGCAGTAACTTCCAGTAGGCTAGAAAGACCATCTGAGCTTAGCACAGTGGGGGGCATACAGTTGGTGCTTAATAACTGCACTGGCATACAGTCGTCATACCTGTTGAACTTAGCTGAATGGTCTTGATCAAGACCCTTCCCCAAACTGGATTTCACTGTCTTCCTTCTATAAAATCAGGGAATTGGAATCCAGTGTCTACAAAGGGGCCTATGAAGCCCTCTACCAAGAACCACTCTAGCCAATCTCCCATAAACCAATCAACAAGCATTTATTAAGTGCCTGTTCTGGGTCAGGCACTGTACAAAGACACAGAGGAGACAGTTCCTGGCCTCAGGAAGCTTCCACTCTTAGGCACAGGCCTGACTGGGGGCCTTCCTCATTAGCATCCCATTTACAGTCCTGGGCAGAGAAGTCCTTTCCCTGGACCTCAGTTTCCTTCCCGGTCAGGCTGAATGTTCTCTAAGGATCTTTCTGGTTCTCATTTCAGGCCACTGTCTCCCCACCACTGGCCAGCATGTGACAAATGGCCACTTGCTGCCTGACTTCTCTGGGTCAGGTCACCCTCTCTCCTGGTAACCCCAGAGATGGTAAGCGGTGAGGGCCACTTGTGAGACAAATGTGGGCACCCTTCAGTGGATCGAGGCTAACTGGCCAGGGCAGGCTGGAGCTATGCCCTTGGCCTCTCTATCCCCAGGTTCCAGCATGATGAGCTCAGCAGGTGGCTCTCAGAGAAGCGGCTTGCTGGAAATCCTTGGGGAGGCACCTGTGGCCCCTCATGGGAGACAAAAACCAGAACCCTCCTGAGGGTTATTCTGGGATTCCCAGTATCTGGCACACAGTAGGAGCCTGATAAATGCTCTCTGACTGTACGTGCCCCCCTCCCCACCTTTCCCTCACTGTCCTCTGTGCTTTGGGAGAATTATCATAAAATCTGGGGCCCAAGAGGCCTCCATTTCACAGAGAAGGAACCGGTGAGCCAGGGAAGGCATGGGACCTGGCCAACATCACCGGGCAATGAGCAGTAGAAGTGGAGGTCGGCACTGGGGGGACAGAGACAGAACCCAAACTATCCCTGTCCTCCAGGGGCTCCCGTCTCTCGCAAGCCTCCTTCACCCTGCTGCCTCTACAAATAACATTAGACAAGAAGTCACAAGCAAGTAAGCACTGAATTAGGGGTTGGACGGCTTAATTAAGCTCCAACCCCACATCTGCCTCTAACCTGCTACGACCTTCTCTCTGGACTTGTTTGTTTCTGTTCAGTCTGACTCTCCATGACCCCATTTGGGGTTTTCCTGGGAGAGATCCTGAAATGGTTTGCCATTTCCTTCTCCAGCTCATTTTACAGAGGAGGAAACTGAGGCAAACAGGGTGAAGTGACTTGTCCAGGGTCACAGTGCTACTAAGTGTTTAGGTTGGATTTGAACTCAGGTCCTCCTGACTCCAAGCCCTGGACTCTCTCCACTGCACCACCCAGCTGCTCAGGCCTCAGTTTCCCCACCTTAGACAGAGGTCCCTTCCTGCTCTAATAGGCATTGATTCTGTTCTCCAGGACGCACCACGACACACTGTCATAAATTTTAATGCTATATATAAAGGCAATATGTTTATGGAACAATCTCACCCTTCAGCAAACCTTTTAAAATCATGTTTTTAAAAAGGAAGCTTTGCACGGTATCCACATCTCACACAGACAGACAGACTGTGTCTGTTCCGCTCAGAGCGAGGCATCACAGAAAAGTCCCCATGGCTCTGGCCGGGGAGCCATCTGCCCACCCTGCTCCCTGCCCACCCAAGTAGAAAGGCACAGGATCAGCTGGCCAGGCATCTCTCTGGCTCGGAAGACTTGGCAGCAGGGGCTCAGGTCAGGGCCTCCAAGGACATGGAGCTGACCGGTCACTGGTCACTGGCAACCATCCAGGATTCATCAGCAAACCAAGAGAAGGGGAACAGATGGCTGACACCCCCATTAGGTACCCAGACCAAATAGAGTCTGGCGCTGTGCTCACTCCATGCCTGCTGCCCACAAGCAGATGTGGGAAATTGGGAGTGGGCTCAGCTGCTCTAAGGGAGGGAGGGCTGAGGCAAGGTTGATCCCCATGCCTCACCCAGGGTGTGGCTCAGAGAGGTGGTGTCTGTGGTCTGGCTAACACATCCCCCCTCCTCTCTCCCTATTCTAGATGGGTGGGGGTCTCATGCAGCACTCTTCTCTAGCAGAGCCCTTCCCACCCAACCTCATCTGATGCGCATTTTACAGAAGATGAGGCTCTCCCAGGGACTACCTTGCACCCAGTACCTGGTCCATGGTGGTTGCTGAGGTTCCATTTATACCCCCTCTCGTGCCCCAGGCACTGGGGAGACAGAATGAAAGCCAAAGCTGGCCTACCTTTAAGGAGCTTACATTCCCCTGGGAGGAGAGGGACAAGGGACATGTACACAGGAATGCAGATAGAAAACTGACCCCAAGTAACAGGGGGTCATTTTCAAAGGGGGAGAGGAGGGCAGGGATAGGGAACAGAGCATAGGCCTGTGGTTGCCCTATCCCAGGCATCAGCCTCTGTTCAATGCCCTTCTTGAACAGGAGAGATCTCCTTGGGTTCAAAACCAAGGACAGCTCCCTAAGGATGGGTGGGGGAACCCCCCATCACTGGAGGAGATGCCTCATACACCATCGTGCAGAGGCGGTTTCCCATTCATAGACAGGCTGGACTGGGTGGCCCTTCTGGGGGTCAGGCGCCCTGGGCTCTGGGGCAGGCAGATAGGCCCTCATGACCACTAGGCAGCCCAGGCCTTTACAACAGTCTCCTTAGCAGTCCTCCTGTATCCGCCACTGCCCCCTCCAAACCATCAGGACATCTCCATAAACCTTTAGTAATTCCTTTCTATGGGCTAGACCCTAGGGATGCAAAGAGAAAAACTGGTCCCTGCCCTCAGGCTGCTTACACTAGGCTCTCAAAGTATCTCCTGGGTCTCTCTCTGCTGCTGACCTGGTTCTATGACCAGGAGCTCCCTGAGGGCAGGAACCTGGTCTGATCTCCACAGGGGGCTCTACATACAGTCAGTACTTAATAAATGCTAGCTAAATGAAGCTGTTGAACTGGACAGACAGCTGGGCTGTGTGGACACAAGTGGGACCTTGTGAAGGAACAGAGAGCTTGTGTGCAGCCCCCTCCCCCAGCCTTGCACACGCCTGCCTTAACAGCGCACACACCAGCAGGCCAGCTGCCCAGGCCTGGGGCCAAACTGCCTCCCTCTGCCAGAGCCCAGCTTCGTTTGGACAAGGCTCCAAGATGGCATTGCTCCTTCCACAGCCCTGCCAAAGCTGTTCCTCTCCCATGGCCTCCAAGTGGGCCTCTCCTCCTAAGGCAGAGCCCTAGAAAGGTCTCCTACTCAGCTATCCCCCTGGCCCTAGCCAAGAGCCATTTCCCAGGAGAGGTGAGGACTTTGTTACACTAGAATCCCAGGCTCGTCTGCTTGGCTGGGACAAGACCCTTAGGGATTAGTGCCTTCTTTTATAGGGGAGGAAACAGTTCCAGAGAAGGCATGAGTCTTAGCCAAAATCACTTGGTTGGTAGCAGAGACTGGTAGGATTTGAACCCAGCTCCTCTGACTCTAACCACAGATTTGGGATGACCTTTACCCACTCCCCAATCATGCGCTGCCTCAGACCACCCTCAGTCTGGGGGAGAGAGAACATATCTGAGCCCTAAACAATCCAGGTGTGGTGGGAAATCCCCCAGAGATGGGGTGGGGAGGTCCCTGCCTTATTTCTAGATCTGGGGACAAACCCCTCCACTGTGATCGTTTCCTGAATGTCTTTACTCTAGCTCCTTGAACCTGGCAGGCCCCCTCACCACTTCCATAGGTATCTGGGCTCCCAATTAGCATGCCAAGCCCTCTGTCCCTCCCATGGACCAGCAGCCCTAGAGCTGGCGAGGGCACCCTGTGGCCGTACTCTTCTTGGCCTTCAGCTCTTCTGCCTGTCCCCTATCCCCAGGCCCAGGCCCCCCATCCCCACCAGTAAACACGTCCTTCCTTCTCCAATCAGCCCGGCTCATTCACAGCTCACAGCAGCCTGGCTTCCCTCCGGGGACTCGCTAATGAAGATGGCCACCATTAATCTCTTCCCTCTCCCGACAGGTCAATTTATAGTTCCATGGGGAGCCCTGGCTCCCAGCCAGTGGGTTTGACATAACTCTCCCTGTTCTTCCCAGGGAGGAGAGGAGGGTGAGGGCGCAGCTGAGCAGAGGCCGGCAGAGGCCGGCAGAAGCCGCTGGCCCCTGAAGGTAGACAGGAAACAGCACCCGCTGGGAACCTGGGGCCTGCCTGACACCAACCCATCCATCGTCCTGTCAATCAGCTCCATGGCCAGGGCCACCCGGGCAGATGCAGCAAGCCGGCTGGGAAGGGGCCCACAGAGGAGAGTGGAGGATCCAAGCCCAGGAAGACCTGCTCTGAGACCCTGATTCTAAAGCTGCACATCTACCTACATGGTAGGCTGAGGGGGAGAGAGGGGTCTTTCTGAATTGGGGGCCTTCAGTACTGGGGGATCCTTCTGTATTAGGGAAGGCCTTCTCTACTAGGGAGGGGTTCTTCTATATTGGGGAGGGATCCTTCAGGACTGGAAGGTAAAGTCCTTCAGTACTGTGGAGGGATCCTTTTGAACTTGTGGGTGGAATCCTTCAGTACTGAGGGTGTATTTCTGTACTGGGGAGAGGTCCTTCCGTACTGGGGGGTTGCATCTAGTACTGAAGAGAGTCGTTCCACACTGAGGGAGTCCTCCAGTACTGGGGGAGGCCCTTCATACTAGGTAGAGGAGTTCTTCAGCTCCATGGGGACACCATGGGCTGCCTTCTTCTGGGATCTCAAAGCCCACCAGATCATTTTTGGCATTCAGAAAGCAGCATGGGGGGGGGGGGGAGGAGGCGGCTAAGTGGCGCAGTGAAAAGAGCACTGTCCCTGGAGTCAGGAGGACCTGAGTTCAAATCTGACCTCAGACACTTGACACTTACTAGCTGTGTGACCTTGGGCAAGTCACTTAACCTCAATTGCCCCTCCAAAAAAAAAAGCAGAAAGCAGCATGGGATCACTGAGCCTTCTGCAGAGGAGAAGGGCTGGGGGGTCCTGGATTCCCTTCTCCACCCAACCCTTACTGGGCTCCTTGGTCCTGAGTTCCTAAGCACTGACCTCCTCCCACCACATCCCAATGCTTCTCTGCTCCCTGAGACCCAATGTTGAGGTTGGCTTCCTACCCTGCTGTGAGCCTGAGAGCCCTTCAGGGAGCACCCTGAGCTGGGTAATGGAGCCCCCCACTGACCTCAGCCCAGGCTGGTCACGAAACTCCCTACCTACTCCCGTAGGGGCCAGGGACCTCCTGGGAAAGCTGCCAATGCTGGCTGACTGATGAATGGGGCTCCCCTCTTCACAGGGTCCAGGGATTGCACTGAGAGTCCCCAGTGGGCCTCCCAGCTGCCCAGAAGCCAGTAACAGAGAAGGAGGATTCTCTCTTGAGCCCTGATGGGATGGGGGGAGGGGCCAGGGAGGAGCCCACATGGGATTGCCTGCCCCAAGTGACCTGCAGCTCATGTGCCACATCACTGGCCACACCAGCAGGTGATGCTGGCCCTCCCCCAGGCACCTTGGAGGGGTGGGCATGCCCAGGGATCCCCTGCTAACTCCTCAGGTCCCAAGCCCCCTTACCTGGGCCCCCGGCAGTGTTGCATCCGTCCTACCGACAAAGCCAGCCAGCCTCAAAGCAAACCTCCAGACTTCAGAGAGTCGAGGGGTCCCTGAGCTGCAGGCTCTGCCAGGAGAGTCATTTACTTCAATTACTGTGAAAGGCCAAGGCTTGAGGAGCTGGAGCCCAAGATGGGCCCGGGGTTGGGATGCCAGTGGCCGCCAAGCTGGGGGACTTAGAGGCCCCAGGGCCCCGGGAGGGGGAAGCCCACTACTGTGATCTCAGCGGTGGCCCTTTAAAAACTGAACAGGCTGGGCTGGGGAGCTAGGAGGGGGCCAGGACTCAGCTGGATGAATTAGCAGCAGCCGCTGCTGCTGCTGCTGCTGCTGCCGCCGCCGCCGCCACCGCTGCTGTTGCCACCGCCAGAAAGGCAGCCCGTGAGTGGTTGGATGCGATTTACAGACTGCAATTCCCTGCGCCCCTCGATAGCACTTAAGAGAGACAGAGAGAGGCAGAAGGGATAATGGAAGAGTGGAGGGAGGAGGAGGGGGAGAAGGAAGGGAAAGAGGAAGGGGAGAGGGAGGATGAGGGGGAAGAGAGGGAGAAGGGGGAAAGGAGGAGGGGAAGGAGGAGTGGGAGGGGAGGAGGAAGACGGAGGAGGGAGAGGGGAAGGGGGAGGAAGAGGAGGGGAGAGGAGGGGGAAGAAAAGGAGGAGGTAGCAGTTGTGGGGAAAAGCCCGGATGAGCGAGCAGTTATTCTGTTCACAGGCCCCTGATCTCCCCCTGCTGCCCCACCACCACCTCCCCGGCAGCAGCTGTAGCAGCATAAGGGCAGATCCTGTGGCCTGGCCTTAGATGCTACATGAGGAGAAGAGATGGAAGAGCTGGAGACCAATGGCTGGGTTCAAATCTCAGGGTTGCCACCTGCTCTCTGTGTGACCTTGAACAAGCCCCTTCCCCCATTCTGAGCCTTGCTTGCTAAAGGAAGGGCACGGACCAGCGTTCAATCTGGGATCCACTAGGACCTCCAGCTCTCCTCTCCCCTGTCTGACTCCAAACCAGCCAGATGGCATCCTCTGTTTATAGGAGTGTTGTTAGGGCTGGAAGGGACCCTTAAGGTCACCTTGTCCAATCTAGACCCATTTCATAGAGAACACTGAGGCCTAGAGGGACTTGAAGTGTCATAATGGGGATTCAAATCTAGATCTCATGACTTCAACTCCACAGCACTCATGTTCACACTGCCTGGACTCAAGCCATCCTTTGGGTGATGCAGTGGCAAGAGCCCTGGACCCCAAGGCAGAGGACCCAGGTTCAAGTCTTTACACCCTGTGTGGCAATGGGTAAATCAGGTTGACTTTCCAAGACTTAATTTCCCCATCTGTAAAACTGGCATCACAAATCTCTTACTCTATCTCTATCATCCATGGAGCTCTAACAAGATGGGAGCCCCTCCCCTCCCCGGAAAATATCCCTTCTTCTTTCCTTCCTTCCTTCTTTCCTTCCTTCCTTCCCTCCCTCCTTCCTTCATTCCTCCCTCCCCTCCCTTCCTCCTTCCCTTCTCCCTCCCTCCCTTCTTCCTCAGTCTCCTCCCATCCCTTTTTCTTCCTCCTTCTTCCATTCCTTCTTCCCTTCCTCTTTCCCCTGGTTCTCTCCCATCAGAAGGGTCTCACCCTCTTGCAATCTCTCCCTAGGTCTCCTATTCAGGGTCATTCAACAGGCAGCCAGCAAAACTGAAGTCCAGAAGGTACAGAAGGGCTTCGATCAGCCAGGGATGGGGTGAGCCAGGTAAGAGAACAGAACCAAAGGACCAGGGCCCCTGGGTGAGTTTCATCTCTGAGCCTTTCTCCCAGCCCCTGTCCCATACCTGGAACGAGGGGCACTCTCCTTCGTACTTGTCTCCCCAAGGCCTGCAGCCCCGTATGTGCTTAACAAATAGATGCTTGATCCTATACATGACTGCACGCCACCATGGGGGGGGGGGAAGGGAGGGGACAAAATCTGAAACTCAAGTGATTGTGGAACTGAATCTTGTAAACTAAAAGTAAATAAGTCATTCAAAAAAAAACCCAAATAGATGCTTGTGGGCTGATGACCCAAAGTTCTGGAAGCATGGATCAGACCGCCTCTGCCGCTGAGCCTAGAAGAGGCGTGGGACTGGCCCCCACTCACAGTACCTGTAACTTCCCCAGACCATCCTGCCCCAAGTATGCTGGTCCCACTATCTGAACATAAGTTCCTTGAGGACAGAACTCTTTGCACCTGTAGCACTTGGCACAGTATTTTGCCCACAGTAAGTACTTAATAAATGTCTTTTCATTCATTCATTTGTATTGGAGACTGAAAGGCACATGAAGTTGAAAAATGGGGGGATCCAGGAACCTCAATGTTGGGCAGCTGTTGGAGTTGTTCAGCTTCCAGATATTAAAAGCAGAAGACAGGCGGAATGTCAACCATAAGCCAGAGCAGGTCATGTCAGCCACCATGTTTGTTTCAAAAACCTTGGCTCACAAGCCCTCATCAGTCAGCCAAGTGACACGGTTCAAACCTGATGTCAGATTATGGCTGGAGAGAATAATCAAGACCTCCTTAGGAGTGCCTCTTGGTTCTAAAGAGTTTGGCACCTGGGGGCGGGTAGGTGGCGCAGTGAACAGAGCATCGGGCCCTGGCATCACAAGGACCCAAGTTCAAATCTGGCCTCAGACACACGGAACACTTACGAGCTGTGTGACCTTGGGCAAGTCACTTAACCCCAACTGCCCTGCCTTCCCCCCTCCCAAAAAAAAAAAAGCAAAAAAAAATGTTTGGCACCTAGAGCTGAGAAACACCTGTCAGAGATGAGAGGCCACACACCCGAAGGGAGCAAGTCACACTGCAGTGTTCTCCTCAGGGAAGGCTTCTGCATGTCCATGAATTTCCTTCTAAAAGGCTTTGGTTTTGGACTAAAGAGCATGGCAGAGCCCACTCTTTGTGAGCTACGAAGGTATGAGCTGCCCCCCCACCAGCCACACATACTCTTCATGCATACGTCCTTCTCTGCATGCTCCCCATCTGTGTCCACTTCCCATATGAGAGTGCACATGTATTTGTGAGAGACATATGCAGGAAATGTTTGTTTGCCACTTTTCTTACTAAGTGCTTTTGCTTCAAATTGTGTCCCCTGGCTGAGTCTCCCAGAACTGAACCCAGCACTTCAGATACAGCTGACCAAGCCCACTAGATAAAGGCCTAGGCCTTTATCATAATACTGTTTGTGTGGCTTTTCCCACTTTGGCTTTCATTACAAATTTCTACAGAGCTTACAGTTCACCAAGACCCCCAGCTCCTTTTTAGACCAACTAAGCCTTCCTTCCATTCATTCAGCAGGCACTTCCTCCACCCTGTGGAGTGTAATCTTTCTAAACCCCAGTATAATAATATGGCTTTGTGTTTCTCCCCACTGAAGTGTTTCAGTGTTTCTGCCCATTCTAGCCCACTGCAACCTTTATGGAGCCTGATAGTCATCCACTGAGTTAGCTGTCCTTCCAGCTTTATGTCAGTTATACATTTCATTCATCTGAGTGCTAATGACAAACTGCACAGGGACAAGGGCAGATCCCTGTGATCCTCCACTAGAGACTTCCTTCCAAGCAGATTCAATGACCCATCAACTAACTACTCTTTGTCTCTGGTCATTCAGTTAGTCTGAAATCCACCTACCTTATACTCTCAACTAGTTTACAATTCAAAAACTTGTTCACCATGAAGGACCTGGTCAAAGATAGAGAGATATTATATCTGACACATTCCTCCAATCTTCTAGCAAGAGAAGAATTAGAGGGGTGGCAAGGTGGCACAGTGAATAGAACACCTGCCCTGGAGTCAAGAGGACCTGAGTTCAAATCTGGTATCAGACACTTAACACTTACTAGCAGTGTGACCTTGGGCAAGTCACTTAAACCTCAACTGCCTTGCCCTCCCCCCTCCAAAAAAACAGCAAAAAAAAAAAGAGAGAGAGAGAGAAGCATTAGGAAGAGTTAACTGAACTGATCCAAAGTGAAGTCGGCAGAAACAAGAAAATAACGTGCACCATGACTGCAATACTTTTAATGGGAAGAACAGCAGCAACAAAGCAATGATCAAAACCAGAAGCTGTGCGATGGTAAAGACCAAGGTTGGCCTCAAAGAAAGTCCCTCCCCCCACTTCCTGGCACAGGTGGGAGGATCATGGGTGCAGAAACTGCATGTAATGTCAAACTTGTAATCCAGACAAACGGCCTGCTCTCTGCTCCTCAGACAACACCCTCATTTCCCTCCTCTGGGCCTTTGCAATGGCTGTCCTCACCTGCATCTCTGAATCCCTCCTTCCCTTCCAGCAGCTTAGGTACCACCTTGTACAGGAAGCTGCCTGTGCCTGATGAGACCAAGGGCCAAATGCCCACCCTCCCAAACTGCCTCGGAATTTTTTATCCTGTTATCTTTCCATTTATCCCGCGTATGTAGACACAGACCATCTCTCTCTCTTTCCCTCCCTCCCCCCCTCTCATTCACTCACTGGCGGGCTCCCCTATTTGCATAAAAACTCCCTGAAGGCAGAGACTCACTTTAGGTCTCAGTATTTCCTACAGCTAGGAGCATGTGATAAGCCCCTATTAATCAATCAACAAGTACTTATCACAGGGATAATTACACTGTACAGGTATAATAAGCAAGTGTGATCCCAAAGAGACAGGAGAATTCGATTCCTCTTTTTGGGGGTGGGGAGCTATGGGTGTGGAACAGCATGTCCTTCAGTCTTAAGTGAGGTTTTGATTTCATTAAGCTGCTTTTTAAAAAATCTCTGTTAAAAGGGGTGGCTCTTTGTTGGGAGGGGGGAGGAATGATATACTGGCAGATAAAAGGATATAAAAACAAAAACTGCTTTAAAAAGGTGGATTTTAAAAAATTAAACAAGTCTTTACTTGTCTCCTACATAAATGCTTTCATGGGGATCACCTCATCTATTCCTCACATCCACTGTTAGTCAAGGCAGCTTATTATACCAAAAAGGGGCAAAATTTATGTACATATCTATCTAGACAGTTACAGATGTAGACACAAGACACCTGGACAGTTCACTCACACACACACACACTCACACACACTCACACACATTCACACACACACACACACACACTCACACTCACACACACACACTCACACACACACACACATTCACACTCACACACACACACTCACATACACACTCACACACACACTCACACATACACACTCACACATACACACTCACACTCACACACACACACACTCACACACACACACACACACACTCTCTCTCTCAAGGGCTTGGGGTTACACAGCTAATGGGCTGGGGATGGACTGGAATTGGAACTCAAGCCTTCCAACTCTGCGGAAGGGGGTCTCTCCTTACTGTACATCCCCAAGCACCCCCACAATTTTGTCCTATGCTTTTCTGTCTCCCCCAGTGTGCCAGGGACAGCGGTAGGAATGTATCAGAAATTCAATACATACACACTAATTCTTACATTGAGCTTCTCAGGCGGTAGGGGTCAAGGGGGTCTCCTAGAAGCGAGAGTTGGGTTCAAGTCCAGCGATTAACACCAACTGGCTGAATGACCCTGGACAAGTCATTAACCACCCCAGTCAACCCTCTAAAACTGTAAGGTGGAGAAAATGGAGCGATCTGCACAGCAGAGGAAGTTTTCTACTACTGGAGTTCCCCCAACCAAGGGCGTGTCCTGGTGTCATTAAAAATGGCAGCACAGTCTGACTGAGAGACTCAGGTTTGTCAAAAAAGCTGAGAGAGGATTTCGTCCATTAACAGCTACCAGAAAATCTCCTCATAACCAGGGGATACCATAAGTGCCCCTGGCATAACGGAGAGAGGCTGGGCATACTGGGTTCCAGTCCTGCTCCTGACACACTCCCAGGAAAGTGACTTTGGCTGCCCCAGACAGCTCTTGCTCAGAGCTGCAGAACCAGGTGCCAAGGGGCACTGGGAGAGGAAGTTCCTCAAAGAGATGAAACCCAAGGTGGGGGGATGAAAGTCCTGGTTCTGACATTCCTCAGCTGTCAAATCACCAGCAAGTCACTGAACCCCACTTACTAAAGAGTTATCAGGAAAATGGATTTAAGAGAATAACAAGAGTTTAGAGCGAGAGAGGAACCACAAAGATCAGAGTCTAACCATCTCATTTTACAGATGAGGAAACTGAGGCAGCAATGGGTTCAATGACCTGCCCAAGTTCACACCACTAGGCACCGGAGACAGGATGAGAGGGAGTCGGAAGGAAATACACATCCAGTCAGCCCCCCAAAGTGCCAAGCATTGTGCTCAGCCCTTTGCAAATGTGATCTCATCTGATCCCGACAACAGCCCTGTTGGGGAGGTACTATGATTCCTGAGTATGGACTGGGGTCCAGGAAAGACCCCTGCCCCCTGGCCAAGTGCTCCCCGGAGGCACCTGGGAGCCAGCAGGCAGGGGCCGGAGAAGCCCCTACTCCCAGCCCCTCACTGGGCGGACAAGGTCTAGAGGGCTCGGGCTTGGACATCCACGCTTCCTGCGGCCCTGGGCCCGGGGAGCTGAGCCAGATCAGCTCTCCTGGTAGCCTAGGTGAAGGGGATCGGACTCCAGGGCTCCCTGCTGGGGAGGGTGCGGGCCTGCTGAGTCGAGTCTGGGGAGGTGGGGGTGAGAGAAGCCGCAGAGCGGCCAAGTGGCCCCAGCTCTGGGTTCCTATCCTACGCTTCCTCGGCCTCACTTTCCCTCTCTGTAGAAAGGCCTTGGCACTCTCTTCCGCCTCCATCCCTGGGAGCTGTGCCTTGCTCTTCATGTCTCTGGGGGGCAGAAGCCAGAGCTGGCTCCCAGGAAGGCAAATCAAGGCAGGGTGTGGGGCAGGCCCCAGCGCGGGGGAAGGTGGTGGGGAGAAAACGCGAGCTAGTTATCAGGCCGGCTGGGGAGCCTCGGAGCCTGGGGAGAGCTCTGGGGAGAGCCACCGACCCCTGCGGTGAGGGTGCGAAGCCGGAGTGCTGTCCGCACTGGGGTAGGAGACCCTGTACCAGCCAGACCAGATCGTGACGTAAGGATGGGAGCCATGATCAGTGGAACGGGGTCACATTCTTAAATAAAAACTTCAGGAAGCCCGGAGGAGGGGCCTGGCTGCAGAGCAGACCCCAGCGCCAGCTGCCAGCTCCAGGACTGCCGGCCGGGGGCAAGGCCCTTCCAGAAGAAACAAGCTAAGCTTGCCCAAGTGGCCCATTGTAGGGATGAGGGAACTGAGGCCCAAGCAGGGGAGAGCCTCTCCCCGCAGGGCCTGTGGTACGCTGGGGGCCGAGCTCAGGCCCCCGGACACCCCCCCCCAATCACTCTGCAGACTGACCCATCCCCGAACCATCATCATCCTTCTTTCCTCTAAGGCCCTCCCAGTCACTGGCAGAAAACAGGCAGAGGGAGGGGGTCCTTCGACATCAGGGCCCCCAAGCAGCTGCTGGAGGCGTGTGAGGCCCAGCACTCAACCCAGAAGCACTGATTAAGGGGCCACTTGGTGCTCCTAGAGGCCCCACCTTGCCTTGCTCGGGGACTGTGGGCTAGGCCCTTTACCTCTCAGTCGCCCTGCCCCTGCCCCGCCTAGCCACGCCTCCCCAGCGCCCCACCCCGCCTGCGCCCCACCTCCCTGACTCCAGGAACGTGACAGGTCGCGGGTGGGGACACGTCCCCCCCCTCCAGCCTTGTGCTTGAGGGGGAAGAAACGTGCGGAAGTGGGAAAAGATCGGGGTTTGGAAAGGGGGACTCTAGATTCCAGCTCCAGTGACATTTCTTGCTACCCACGCGTTTTTGGACAGGTCACTTCCCCTCTCAGGCCTCAGTTTCCCCATCTGTAAAATAAGCGTTAGACCTGCTCTGTGGTCCCTTTCCAGTTCCCATCATAACAATAACGGACAGTTCTCAAAGCCTGTTATGTGACAGCATTATCACCTAAATCTTACAGTAAACCTGAGGGTAAATACAGATGAGGAAACTGAGGTTTGCTCAGGGGTGAAGGGGCCGGCATACATACAGTAAGAAGGGCTGGTCTTCCCAGCTCCTGCCCAGACCGAGAGTATAAATGCTGGTTACGTGACTGACTGACAGATCCCTGCTTCTTCTTGGGTATGCTGCACTCTTCCTCCCCACCCCCAGCAGCCCACCCTGCAGCCCCTCCAGGGAACGGGGACCCAAGCCAGCAGGAGAGAGGCTGGAAGGGGCCAGTAATGAGCCTCTCAGGCTCTGCAGGGAAAGGCTCCTCCGGCAGCCCCTCCCCTCCACTCCACCCCCAGCCAGCAGCCTCTGTCAGCCTATCAAAGTCATTCTTTCCAAACAGCCATTTTGTAACATTACAGTAACTGATCAGCGTGACACTGACAAGCTGCCAGCTCAAGCCAAGCTGAGCTGTTCACAGCTGCCCCAGAGCAGGCAGCCAGGGGCCAGCAGAGGAGGGGTCAGGGGGCCACGGCCTTCCCCACAGGCGGCTGCCCCACATCCCTCCTCTCAGTGCCTGGTGCCCAGCCCCATCTGCTGAGGGAGTGCAGAGGTCTTCACCCTCCCCCGAGGGAAACCTGACTCAATTAAGGGCATTGTGGGAGCTGGGCCGGCTCTCTTTTGTCTCTGCATTCCCAGGCCCTGAACAGAACAGGGTCCTGCACCCAGGAGGCGCCTGTGAGCACTGGGTAGCTGGGAACCGTCAAACCAAACCCAGGGAAAAGGGAAAGACCTCTGCTCGCTCTGCCTGGCCCTGGCGCAGAAATCAGGAATCAAGGAACAGCAGAGTGAGCAGGCTAAGAACAGGGAATATCAGGGCTAGGAGGGTCCTTAAAACAAGGGATGTGAGAGCTGGGAGGGCCTTAGAACAGGGCATGTTGGAGTGGCTAGGTGGCCCAGTGAACAGAGCACTGGCCCTGGAGTCAAGAGGCCCTGAGTTCAAATACGACCTCAGACACAACACTTACTAGCTGTGTGACCTTGGGCAAATCCCTTAACCCCAACTGCCCTGCCTTCCCTGCTCCCCCCAAAAAAAAGAACAGGCAATGTCAGAATTGAGAAGGGTCTTAGAACAAGGAATGTTAGAGCTGGGAGGAACCTGAGAAAAGGGAATGTCAGAGCTGGGAAGGAACTTAGAACAGGGAAATCCTGAGATGGGAGGGGGGTTAGAGCACAGGATGCCAGATTTGGGAGAGAACTTGAATACAGAATGCTAGAACATTGAATTTCCCACCCTAGAAAAGCCCTCCCCCAGGTAGCAGCTGGTCCCTACTCCCAGAGGGGAGGTAACAGGGCCAAGCAAAGTGAGAAATAGCAAGGAAGCCCTCTGGAAGGCAGCCCCAGGCTATCGGGCCTCAGCCTCCTCCCACCACTCCACTAACCCATCTCCCCCCCAGCACCCTGTGTACAAAGCAAAAGGGGGCAGCCCAAGACACCTGGACTGGTCCTGGCACCAGTCCCTTCTCCATGGGGTGATGCTTGGAAAAGGCTCCGGACCTGAGTTCAAATTCTAGTTCTGTCACTTAATGGGCAAGTCACTCCCTTCTCCAGGCCTTGTTTTCCTTCTCTGTAAAATGAAAGGCTTGGATTAGATGGCCTTTGAGATTCCCTTCCAACTCTTGATCTAAGCTCCTGGGGTGGGGGGGAGAATGGCCCTGGGTCTCAGGGCCATTCTATGACTGAGCCACTGCACCTCAGACACTACATTCCATCTCCCACCTCTAAGCCTTTGCCTTGGCTGTTCTCCATGCCTAGACATACCTTCCTTACAGCTGCCTCTTAGAATCCTTCACTTCTTCCAAGGCTCAGCCCTGCCTGGTCTTCTTACTGTTCCTCATTCATGACATGACATCTCCCACCTCCAAGCCTTTGCATGTCAGTACCCCAGGATACTCTGCAAGACTCAGAGAAGGGTCAAGGTAAAGGAAGTTCTCTATGCTAATGACATCATGGGTCCAGACCAAAAACAACTAGAAGGGAAAGTGAATGGACATCTGTCACTTGAGAAATAACTGGAAAATACCAGGGGATGTGACTCTAAAGAAAACTCACTGTAGTCCAGCCTGGCCTAAGCAGGACTCCGGAGGACAGACAAGAGGCGAGCCAGGGGTACAGAATGAAGCATATACTGTTATCAGAGAGGTTTGGCTTAGTTTTGATTCTTTGTTTTGAGGGAAGGTTCCAGGGACAGGGAAAGTAATGGAGAAAGAAGTGAGAATGACAAAAAAGTTATTGAAAACACCAATAAAAACAATGACAAAACACCAAGGGAAGCCCCCTCGCTCTCATTTGTCTTTCCTGCGGCACAGCGAGCCTGGGAGCCCCTAGCCCCTGGTAGTGGCTTCTCTACCCTTTCTGTGCGGGGGACCCCTCTGGCCCTCAGGCTGGAGAAGCCTACGGGCCCTTCCTCAGAATCGGACTTTGAAATTCATAAAAGAAAATACATCAGATTACCAAAAAAAACATTGCTGAAATTGTTGGACCATCCTTCGTCCTCAAAGTCAAGACCCTGGGGAATGCAAGCTCCCTGAGGTCTGACCATGGTAAGTGGGGTTGTAGTCTCATTACTGAGTCCAGCTTATACAAACTAGGTGTTTAATAAGTGCTGGTTGAATTAAGAAAGCAGATGCTTATTAATCACCTACTATGTGCTATGTGCGGTGCTCTTCACTGGGGAGACAAACAAAAAAAGAAACAGTTCCCCCCCCTCGAGGGGATTCTTACTGAAAAAAATACAACATGCACACAGAAATATAGCGAGAAGAAAAACAAGCAGGTTGGGAGGGGAGAGAGGGCACAGGCCACTGGGGGCAATCAGGAAAGGCTTCATGGAGGCAGTGATGCTGGAGCTGAGCCCCCCAAGGGAGAGGGGAAAGCAAATGGAAGCAGGGATGCAGTCCAGGCATGGGACACAGCATAGGCACAGAGAGGGGTCACACTCCCTTTGGATGGGTCCCCTCCCCTTCGGGTGGCTGCCCAAGAGCAGAACTCAGGGGTGATTAGGTGGCACAGTAAATAGAGCACCAGCCCTGGTGTCAGGAGGACCTGAGTTCAAATTAGGCCCCAGACAGTAAACACTAGGCTGTGTGACCTTGGGCAAGTCACTTAACCCCAACTGCTCTGCCTTCCTCCAAAAAGCAAAAAAAAAAAAAAAAAAAAAAAAAGAGCAGGGCTCAGTCAGTAGCCTTCCTGGCTTTGAATTCCAACATCCCTCTCAGGCCTGAGCCTTCTCCCTCCAACAAGCCCCACCCGAGCCCCCGCCCACTACCCCAGGGTCCCCATCACAGCTCATCCTCTGTCTACAGAGACCAGCCCCTGGCCAGAAGAGGCTTCACCTCCCCCTACCCTTAAGCAGGCCTTGCTAATGGTCTTAACAGCTGCAAAACCCAGAGGAAAAGACAGTGCTGCCAAGTGGGTCAGGACCAAGGGCATGCCATCAAAATGGATTTTCTGGAAAATATAAGCTAGTCATTCACCCTAAGAGTTTTATTGGTGGAAAAAAAAAAAGTCTGTTCTTTCTGACGTGAGGAAGGCTGGGAGTCCAAGCGGATCTCTGGTCTTCCTCTCCCCTCTTTATTAGTGAATCTGGACACACAAAAAACTCCATGAAAAATTCAAGGCCCCTAAGCAGCCCTCACATCTCATTTCCTCTAGCTTTCATTTCAAGAAAGGGGCCTGTCTATTCTCCCAGGGAGGCAGAAGCCTGAGATCTGACTGAATCACAAGGGAGATACAACACAGCTCTGGGCCCCTCACCCCCCACCTGGCCCCTCACTTCTAGACTTAAGACCACCATCCCCCAAAGGAAACTGAGGCACAGGCTCTGCCAGAGCTGTCACAGGTCACAATGGACACAGTATCATGGGAATGGCCAGAAGAGCAAGGAGGCAGCTGAGACAGGGAAGAAAGGCAGGCCCTTCCAACACAGGGACAAAGAGCATCCTCACCTGCAGGAGGCACCCTTCTTTCAACAGGTGTAGGAGATTAATCTGTCAATCAACAAACATTTACTGAGCTCTTACTGGGCCCTAGATTCTAGGAAGAGGCATCAGGTGACAGTCAACAAGCATTTATTAGGCACCTACTGCGTGCCAGTCACTGTCCTAAGCAAGCACTAGGGAGGCAAAGAAAGGCAAAAACCACTCCCTGCCCTGAAGAAGCTCTTGGTCTAATGGGGAGACGTGCACAGAGAGATAACTGAACGTGTAAGGTCTGTCCAGGGTCAATACAAACTCATCTCAGGGGCACGGCAGCCCAGAGGCTGCGACCCAGGAAAGATTTCCTGCCGATGTGGGATGTGCGCAGTGTTCATGGAGGCCAGGGAAACCAGGAGGTAGACACTGAAGGCCTTCAGGATGCAAAGCCTGGAGAGGGGAGATGGAAGGTCCGAGGAGAGGATGAAGGTTGTCAAGGAATTTGAAACCAAACAGAAGAATTCTTATGAGATCTCAGAGGTAAAAGGGAGCTATGGATGCTTGCAGAGTAAGGGTGAGAGCCTCAGAAAAGGGTCTTTCTCAAAGTCACCAAGCTGGTAACTGATGAATCAGAACCAGGATCTGAATTCCTTTCTTCCTGAAGCTAACATCAAGTCTCTTTCTGTGGCTGCATCCAAGGAGCACTGGGCTTGGAGGCAGGAAGACCTGGGTTCAGATCCCACCTCAGATGCTTCTAAGCTGTATAACCCTGGGCAGGTTCCCGCATTCCTGCATCTGGGAGGTTCTCTAAGACAAGAAGCTACAGAGATGCTATGGAAAGTAGCAACCTGCAATGAGGGAGATTCCTTCTGTGGGAGCTACAGAATCCCAGGCCCTTTTCTGGTCCTTCTGAAAGCTGGCTGCTACCTCTTCAGTTCAACAGGTAGAAATTACAATCCCATTTTATAGAAGAAGAAGCAGTGGGTCAATAAGTAGTTATAAGAGCCTGTTGTGTGGAGCAGCAGGAGGTCTAGGAAGGTGAATTGCTCTGAGCCACAGCGGAAGTGGTGGGAGCAGGATTCGAACCCAAGTTTCTGTCTCTTGGTCCAACTCTCTAGCCCACCCCACTCCCCCCATCACAGCTTCTCCAAAACTCACAACAGACCTGGCCGGAAAAAAGCTGCAAAGTCTGTGACAGAGGTGAGGGATTAGGGGGGAGAGAGGAAAGGGAAGAGAGGAAGAGGAAAGGGGGTGAGGGAAAAAGGAAGGGGGATGGAGAAGAGGAAAGGGGGAAGGGGGAGACGGGAGACAGGAAAGGGGAGACAAAGAGAGGGGAGAGAGGATGGGGGAGACAGGGAGGGGGAGAGAGGAAGGGGGAGAGGGGAAAAGGAAAGGGGAAGGTGGAAGGAGAAAGGGGAAGAGAGGAAGAGGAAGGGGGATGGGAAGAGGAAAGGGGGAGGGGGGAAGAGAAGTGGGGAGAAGGGGCAGGAAGGGGGAGGGGGAGCAAAGGGGAGACCCCTCCCCCATCACAGATCCCTGCCCTCAGCCTGCCTGGCTTCCCAAGAATCACCCCCAGCTGCCGCCAGCAGCCTGCCAAGAGATGGTTCACCATATGTATGCTGGGGCTCAGTCATTCAGTCAAAAAGATACTCTCAGAAACAGCCCAGGATGAGACTCAGCCTTCAAGGCTCCACCTCGGACTGGGAGACCAAAGCCATCATCACCCTGGCCAAGTCTCACATTTTATAGGTGAGGGCACTGACGCAGAGATGTCCCAAGATGACTGGATCCTGGATCTCATGCTCGTGGGTCCCTGGAGGTCAACCCATCTGACCCCCTTGTTGTACAGATAGAGGCCTGGGTACAAGTGACTTGCCCATCGTCAAAGAGGTAGCAAGTGGAAGAAATAGGACTCAATCAAACCCAGGACCTCAGGCTTGGGCCAGGGCTCTGCCCACAGCCAGTCCAAAGGCAGACTTCAAAAGAAAAAACAACCACTGGCATTTCTAGGGCCCTGGAAGATTGGTGAAGCACTCTTTCCATGCCTTACCTCATTTGATCCCCACACAGACAACCCTGTGAGGTGGTTGCTCTGATTATCCCCATTTTAGAGATGGGAAAACCAAGGATGGCAGGAATGAATCATGACAAACCATTTGAGTTGAGCAAAAAGAAATCAGCACATCAGCCCTGTCAGAAAACACATGCCTCATTCTGCCCCTGTAGTCTACCACCTCCCTGCCAGCCCCACAGGGAGGCGGCCCGATTCATTCTCAAGCAATTGGAAGTCACTCTGGCCTTCAAGAGTTCTGAAGTCCCGAGGCAGCACTGTCCTTTACAGGACTGTGGTCATCCTGCAAGGGCTGGTTCCTCAGTGGATAATCTGAGCAGGGTACAGGAAGGAGAGAAGAATTCAATTTGGAATGGGCTGCCCGGCAGGTACTCCCCATCACTAGAAGTATCCCAGAAGAGTCAGGAGCCCTCTAGTTAGCGGTTCCTGCATTGGGCAGAAGGGTAAACTACATGACCGAAGGTCCTTTTGAACAACGAGCCCCCCTGGGCGAGTCACTTCCCTGGTCTGGGCCTCAGTTTACCTTCTCTGTAAAATGATGAAGCTGGATAAGATGGCTTCTGAAGCCCTTTCCAGATAATGTATATGTTCTCTAGATCAGCTCTCCTGGGCCTAGGAGGTCCTCCCTCCCTCAACTGATCCCACCCTCTACCTCAGCAGGTAACAGAGGTCATGGGAGTGGGCCCACTATGACATCACAGTATAAACACCAGGGCCAATCCCCCCACCCCCAGGCACCAGCCCTCCAGAGGCGACCTTGGGGCTCTCAGCAGGAGATCAAGCAGGAGAGGCAGATGGGCTGGGAAGAACAGCCCTAATTAATTAAAACAGAGTTCCCAAATCATTAGCAAAATGGTGGCAAAGAAAATTTATTAGAGTGGGAGGCCTGGGGGAGGGATGAGGAGCTCAGGGCTGGAAGGGACCTAGAAGAGTATCTACCCCAGCAGCCTCACATCAGAGAGGAAGGGGCAAGGCCTTGGGAGGCACAGATGGGAGGGAAGACAGGGAGGGGCTCCCTAAAGGGAATGCATATTTTTTAAATAGCATCCATCCGTCTGTCCAACCATCTCTCCATCTATCCATCTCTCTGTCCATTTGTCCATCTCTCCATCCGTTCATCTATCCATCCCTCCATCCATTCATCCATCCAGGTCCTGGGTTAAGCAACAGACAGGCCTGACCCTAAAAGAGCTTCCAATCCAAGGGGAGAGACATAGGACAAACCTAGATGGGTAATGCAGAGGTAAGTGACAAGGGAAGGCACTGGCCCAAGGATGGCTGATGGAAGACTACCTGGAGCAGGTGGGATTATAGGCTTTGGAGATGGAAGGGCATCCTGGGATACAGAACAGGGGATGGCAGAGCTGGGAGGGAGCTCAGAACCTAGAACATCAGGGCTGGGAAGGGCCTGAGAACAGGAGATGGCAGAGCTGGGTGGGGGAGGGGTCCCCCAGCAGAGGCTTAGAATACCCCCACCCCAAACCCTTACTGTTCATATAAGGAAAATGTAGCCTCAGGAAGGGCAGGGCCCTGAAAGTGCTGCCAATCTCCCCAGCAAGAAAAGAGTCAATCATGGCAGATTCATTTTGAAAATCCATTCTGGGCAGAGGGGAAATCCCTGTGTGGTTACTCTTTACTTGCCAAGACCTGCATCAGGGGCTGGAGCCCTTCTCTGACCATGGCATTCCATCTCTGCAGGTGCTGGGGCCTACATGCAGGGCATCTTGGGAAGCGGGCAGGGAGAAAGCCCAGGGCTCGTTGGACACTTAGAAAACAATCCAGCCCAATTCAGCTGCTGAGCCCAAGGTGCCTCCTTGGACCACGGGTGGTCATCATGGCTCACCTGACTAGCCATCACGGCTCACGGCCAGCCCTTCCCACAGCCCCACTGTGGCTCCTCACAGTGCTGACCTCCTGCCTTGGAGGCAGCAGGAAGATCTGAATTGGGATCCTGAGCACGCCTCTAGGGTCCTTTCCAGCTTCAAAATGTCTTGGGCCTTCCTTACAGAGGCCCGCACCTGCCCCTGAGTAGCTAGCTGGCTGGCCCTGGGCCTGGGTGTTGGTGGGAGGTCAGGCTAGGGTAACTAAATCTGTGACCTGGTTCTGAAAACAAAATAGCTCTTGGCCCCTTTGGGTAATTTTCTTTCCTCCTCTAGGCCTAAGCTTTCTCCTATGTACAGCAAAAGGGTTCAATGGGGAGCTCCAAGGTCCTTTCTGGCTCTAAGTGCGATGAGCATATGAATCCAGCCACCAGGCAGATGGCCAGAAGCTACAGTGAGGCCCCAGCGGTCTAACTGGCAGTGGGTCCCCACCCCCAGGGAGCATGAGTATAGCCCTCAGAGCCACCAAACCCCATTCCCTGGCTGCCTGCCAGGTCATCAGCTTCTTCCAGAAAAGCCTTCCAGGAACAGGGATGAAAACTATAGGCAAAGGAAGGAGGGGGAGTGGGGAGAGCTCCCCTCTGGCAAAACCTGCTCCTGAGCAAATACTGAGGCTCTCTGGAACACCTGGGGGACAGGACTGCTCCACAGAACGGAGGCCTCCGTTTGGGGAAAAGGGCAGGGGCAAGACAGCACCACAGGTGCTGCTCTGAAAACATCCTCATGCTGCCCGCTACCCCCTCCAACGGCCCAAGTCTGGATAGAAATAGACTTCTCCTAACTGGAAGGGCCCAGGAGGCCGGCAAGTCCAGCCCCTCCATTTTACTGATGAGGAAACTGAGGTCCCCAGAGGAATGGTGACTTGCCCAAAGTCATTGTGGTGATAAATCATATTAATATAGAGTTATTGGAAGTCACAGAGAAGAGCTGCATTGGAAACCAGCTTCTCCCACTCCAATTCCATTGCTTACTATAATCAACAGTCACTTCTCAATCACCAGATAATCTCCTTGACGGCAGGAATGGCTTGGGCTTCCCATTTCTATCTTCAGCTCTTGGCACGGTGCTGGGCCTATAACTATGAGCTTAATAAGGGCTTTCTGACTGACTGACTGACTGGGCAATCCAAGCCAACAGCATGCCAGGCTGGTTGAATGCAAACAAGATGAGACCCAGGCCCCAAAACCCAGCTCTGCTACTTGTTGCACCTGGGCCAGAAAATGTGAGATTCACGGGCCTCCATTTCTCCCTTTCCCGCTTGTCCTCCACACATCATCCCCAGGAGGGCTCAGTTTACTAAGCAGGGACATTGTAGAGAAGGTAGAACTCTGGGCATCTGCCCACCCTCCTCCCATAGAGCCTGTCCTCTGGGAATCTGCAAGTGGGGAGGGCTAATAAAAGGAGGTCCGGCAGAAGCTGGAAAGGTGGACTCATTCCCAGGCTGGCAGGGGGCCCCCACTCTGGTTTCCTATTGGCAGTTACTTAAATAAAAAGAAATTATTTTTTCCGGGTCACAGAGGCATCATGAATCAAATTCTTTGTCATGGGAAAAATATTTTATTACTGCGAGTTATTCTAATAGATGGAGAAGGGACCTCAGTTTCCAGATGGCTCAGCTGTCTTGTTTTAGGTGAGTCTTTGATGGGCAGGTTGGTGTGGTGGAAAGAGCAACGAACGGATCTCATGCCTGAGGTAAGGCCCACGTAACCTGGAGCAAGTTGCTTGGTCTCTCTGTTTCCTCTTCTGTCAAAGGAAGAAGCTGGACCAAGTGGCCTCTGATGGCCCTTCTATGAACCTCGTCAACCAAAGGAAGAAGAAAGTTCTCTTTGGCCTCGGCTCCTGCAGGATGGGCCCACTTTGGGAGGACAGAGAGGGAAGGGAGGGAGAGAGGGAGGGAGGAAAGAAGGAAGGGAGGGAGGAAGGAAGGAAGGAAGGAAAGAAGGAAGAAAGGGAAGGAGGGAGGGTGGGAGGAAGGAAGAATGAAGGAAGGAAGGAAAGAAGGGAGGAAGGGAGAGAGGGAAGGGAGGGAGGAAGAAAGGAAGGGAGGGGAGGGAGGGAAGGAGGAAGAGAGGGAGGGAGGGAAAAAAGAAAGGAAGGAAAGAGGGAGGGAGGAAGGAAGGAAAGGGAAGGGGAAAGGAGGAATAAGGGAGGGAGGCTTCCATATAGGGCAGCTCCTATAGGCTGAGGTTGGGAGCAGCAGAGCCAGGGGCCCCAGAGGTCTGGCATTCAAGGTGAACACACCCTCAGATGCCATTCAGCAGGAAGGAGGTAACTTCAGGCTTTCAATGAGTTTAAGGACATTTAAGGGCAGTGAATGACTGAGAAGCTGACCTCCTGCCTGCTTTCTGGTGGGATCACAAGGGACCTATCTCAGAGGTTACCCAGTCCAGGCCCTCATTTAACAGAGGTAAGCCACTGAACTAGCTAGCGCCTTCATTCTACAGATGAGGAAGTGGAAGTGACCAGACCAGTCCCTTCATTTTTGGGGGGAGAAACTCTGATGCCCAAGAAAGGCAGGTGATCTGTTCAAATGCACCCAGGGAATAAGATCAGATCTGCTTCCCCAGGCTGCCCTGGAAATAACAACAGTTGTCTTACCACCAATTTTAGTTTCTCCCTGTCTCTTTCTTCTCTCTCTCTCTCTCTCTCTCTCTCTCTCTCTCTCTCTCTCTCCCTCTCTCTCTCTCTCTCTCTCTCTCTCTCTCACACACACACACACACACACACACACACACACACACACACACCCTATCCCTTTCCAGGGCTCCTGAAGGGCTATGGGAGCAAATGCAAATTCTTTCCCCTGGCATTCAAGGCCCTTTGCAGACATACATTCTCCCCTCCCAACATCCATCATTCTGAGCCACAGCCCACCATCAGGGGACATGAGATTGGGAGTCAGGAGGCCTGAAGTAGAACTCTTGCTCTGCTTCTTACTGGGGAAATCCCTCCACCTTCCCACTGAGGGGCCAGACCAGAGGAGGGGTCATCGCCTTGTTTGGACCACAGGTCCCTTCACAGATTCATCGTTTTCAGAGCACAAAATAAAATACCGAGGATTACAAAGGAGACCGATCACAAGGAAATACAGCGGTCTTGATCAAAACATTTTTTAAAAAGTCAGGGCCCCAGGTTCTGAACCCCTGGACTAGAGAATCCCCAACGTCCCTCTCAGCTCTAAACACCATGTCTTCCCCTGAACCCACCTGGCACTTTTCCACCTTTACTACTCTTTCCTGCCTCCCATGATTCAGTCTATCACCTTAACCAATGAAAAGCATCCTACCTCCTAGACAAGGCCCCATCAAAGTGCCTCTCACTCATTCCTTTACTAAAGAATCAGTTTTCCCTGATCACCAAATGAGGCCAACGACACTATAAGCCCAGAGAATATCAGAGCAGGGAGGGCCCTTAAAACACGGAACAGCACAGAAGCTGAGGGTGCCTGTATAATAAAAAACATCAAGTCTGGGAGGGGCCTTAGAACATGGGAATGTCAGGGCTGGACAGGCCCTTGGAGCATAGAATGTGGATCTGGGACTGCCCTTGGAATAGGGGATGCCAGGACTGGGCTCCTTAGAACAAGAAATATTAGAGGTGAGACCTTAGAACACAGAACGTTGAGACCTAGGAAGGGCCTTAGAACATGGAGTGTCAGATTTGGTGGTTCCTCATTCTAACCTCCTCCTGTGCAGGTCTGATCTTCTTTAAAGCACTTTGAGAGGGGGTGTTCTGTTCATCACCTGGTGGAAGGGGAGCCCTGGAGACGGAGGAGGAAAGCAGGAACCCAGATCAGGGAGGTGTGGACATATGGAAAAAATCACAGAAGAGGAAAGAAAAACCCTTCCCAGATTTTCAGATATCTCAGGGCTGCAGTGGCCTAGGCACCATCAGCTTTTTGGGGCCTCCCCCCATTTATCCTCCCCCTAGCTGAACTGGCTTCAGGAAGGAGAATGGGGGAGGTGAAGGGGAGGTCTGGGGTTGCACAGATGAGTTCCTGGGGCTAGTGGGGCAGGCACACATGCTCATAAACACTCACCTGGGAGTGTGCAAGAGGACATGGGGCTCAGCCTACGGAAGGAGCAAAGGAGGGCTCATAAGAATGTGAAAGGGTGGGGGCACCCAGCCCCCCTTTCACCAATCTACTGCTCCCCACAGAACCTTTTCTGCAAATCCGTAGCTCAGGTTACTGTCCAGGGGGGTTCAGTAAGAGAAATGGTCCAAAAGGCTGCAGACGGAGGTTCTTCCCCTACACCCACCCAGCCCCCAGGGTGGTGGGTCCAGCTCTAATACCCCCCAAAAAACTTCCAGCGGAGAGACTGCTGGGGGGGGATGTCACATTGGGTCATCCTTCTCCCTTGATGATAACCCCCCCCCATCCCCGGAAAGAAATGCAGTGAGAGACGGAGCTATGGGGGAGAGGGGAGAGAGGAGAGAGAGAAAGAAAAGAGGAGGGGGGAGAGAGAAAGAAAAGGGGAAGGGGGAGAGAGAAAGAGGAGAGAGAGGGCAGAAGAGAAGAGAGAGAAGGGAGAGAGCGGGAGGAAGGGAGAGGGGAGGAGGGAGGGAAGGGGGGAGAAAAAGGGAAGAAAAGAGAAAGGGATGAAGATAGAGGTGGGATAGAGGGGGAAAAGAGAAAGAGAGAAGAAGAGAGAGAGAGAGAGAGAAGGGAGTGGGAGGGGGGAGAGGGAGAGGGAGGGAGAGAGAGACAGAGACAGAGCGAGATGCGTCCACTAAGACAGAGACAGAGGGAGGAAAAGAAAGCACTAGAGGGGGCTGCTCCAGACCACACACCGCCCGCAGCCTGGCTCCGGACGCCGGGTAGGGGGCGCACGCTGGGTATCGAAGCGGGGGTTGGCCCCGGGGGGCGCCTCATCGCGAGCGTATGTCCGGGTGTCCGTGCAGCGTGCGCCTATGCGCGTCGGGAGGCTGCACCCGGCGGAGTGTGGGAATGCTGTGTGTGCGCGGCCGCTGTGAGAAGTGCACGAGTGTCTGCGTGTGCGTGCCTGGAGCGTGCCCAAGCTCTGTGCGGTCTGCCGCGCTTGTGCATCTACGTGGCTCTGTGAGCCGGCACACAAGCAGTGTGCGTGGGTTGTGTGTCCGTGTGCGCGGCAGCGGGGACGCCGGGAGCGTGCACAAGTTGGTGCTCTGCTCAGCTTTCCTTACCTTGGGGCAGTCTGGGCTCTCCAGGCGAGCTTGCTCCTCTGGGCCCGCGGCCCCTCCTGGGCTCGGGCTCGGCCTCGCACTCCCGCTCGCTCGCTCAGGCTCCGCGGGGGCCCTAGCCAGAGTCGGCGCAGGCTCGGGAGCCTCGCGCGCACATGGTTCCAATTGCTATGTAGCAACAATGTTGCCAGGCCTTTGTTGTCACGTGACCCGGCAATGCCGCGCGCGCGCTCCCCTCCGTCTCGGGCCCGGGCAGGCCCAGGACGGGCCGCGTGGGACTGCGGGGGCTGCTGGTTCGTCTCGGGCCACACTCGGGCGCAGGGGAGGGAGGGAGGGAGGGGTCTCCGGGACCGGTGGCAGTGGCGGCGGCTCCTCCGCGCCGCTGATTGGAGCCTGGGAGACCGAGAGGGGCTCCTGATTGGAGGAGGGGGACAAGGGCGTGTGCGTGCGTGTATATGTGTGTGTGTTTGTGTGTGCATGTGTGAGTGTGCGCGCGCGTGCAAACGCAGCTAGGTGCTGGTGTGCCCAGCTTGGGAGGGGGAGGGGGCGGAGGAGGGTGGGTTTTGTCCCGGCCCCGGGGAGAGGGGGCGCCGCCTTCCTCCTCCTTTCTGCCTGCCTGGGTCCTGTTGGGAGAAGGAGGAAGTAGCCCAGGGGAGGAGGCTGGGGAGGCCTCAGGCATCCCGGGGCTGGAGGGCGGGATGCTGGGGCCCCACCTCTAGTGTCCTCTAGCCCTGAGTATGCTCCTGCTGTGTACAGAGGACTGCGTGCTGCCCTTCAGACCCCTGGTCCAACGGGGACGAGCCTCCAGCTTCGCCAAGAATGTCCAGCGTTGGTTTGAGGCCTCCCGACTGGCCCCTCTGGGTGGGAGGGGCTCTCATCCCCACTTTACAGAAGAGGACACTGAGGCAGAAAGGGACTGTGGCTTTTCCAGCCAGGGCCACCCAGCAAGGGGCTGCCAGAGGCCCAGGGAAGCGTCTGGCTCTGGGTCCAGGAAGCCCTGGCTTTCAGTCCTGCCCTCACCCCATCCAGACTGTGTGACGCTGTGCAATCACCCTGCCAAGGGCCTCCCAAGACTCAGGCTCCAGCCTCGATGCTGATCCCTATAGGGAGGGGCCCTGGCCATGCCAGGCAGCTCTGGAGAATTATAGTTCATAGCTTCTTTTGAAGGATACTGACTAGGCTGAATTACTTGTGCGCAGCCAGGAAAGCCAGGGGTTTTTTGGCGTAGTTCCCCCACACTGGGGTGTGGATGAACTAGGGAGGCTGCTGGGAGCAGGGACTTCCGAGCTGGCCTTAGAAACCATCTCGTCCCACTGCCTTTACCGAGGGAGAAACCAAAGGCTAAAAAAGCCAAGGGAGCTAGGGCAGGCACCAATTCCTTTTGGTCTGGCCATGTATCCCTAGCACCTAGCGCCAGAAGTGATTGATCAAGGTGATTGATTGGCTGACTGAATGGAGGCAATGCCTGCTCTCCCCTCACCAGTGTTCTGAAGTTCTAGTGAGATAACGATATAAATCACTCTGGAAAGGGAGAAGGGCTGAGCCAATGTAGGGGTGTCACTGCAAAGGGGGTACTAGCTGAGGGAGGCCAGTACAGGATTTCCTGGAGGACCCAAAAGGAAACCTTGAACCTGAGCTCCGGAATGTTGGACCTGCTCTCAGGACCCTGATTCTGAGATGGTGCCCATTGGGCTATTGAGCTGTCTTTAAAAGGAAGGGACTGGAAATGGCCCAGCAGGAGCCAACGCCAATCCTCAGGGGCCTGGCTGGACAGTGTTTGCTGTCTAGGGCATATCAGGAAACTCAGGAGCGGAGGAATTCGAAATGCCCTGGGTGCCTGAGATGCTTAGGTCTGGAGGGCATCTGGAGACCCAGCTGTGAGGGAAGAGGGCAGAGGCTTGGGTTTCTGTGGTCCTCAGCCTGTGTGCAGAAAAATGTATGGCCGTTGCCAGGAAGGCTCGTTCCTTCCTCCCTCCTCTCCTCAGCCTACTATCCCACTTATCTGTGTGCTGCCTATATCCACCCAAGACAAAGGAAGCTCTTTGAGGGCAGGAATGATGTATTTTTTACTTTTGTGTCTACATCACTGAGCACAGAGTCCTTGCTTAATGAATATTTTTTCAGTTACTTTGATAACAAATGCAGCAAGTATAAACCAGACAGCACTACCATCTCTGGCCTCCCTGCCTTTGCACTGACTGAGCCCCATGCCTGGAAGACACTCCCTCACCTCCATCTCTCCTGTCCTTCACAGTTTACCTCAAGCTCCGCCTTCTTATTCCCCAAGTTATCCTGGGACTTGTCCCCAGATCACCTGACTTCTGTCTATGTCAACGACACATAACTTTTCCTTGGCCCTCTTTCTCACCAGCTACCTTACTCTACTTTTCTATGTACATATTATCTCCTGCAGGTAGACTTCGAGCTCCCTGAGGGCAGAGATTGTTTTTGATAAGCACTCTAAACCTCTGTTTCCCCATCTGTAAAACAGAGGGGGTTAAGCTGATGATCTCTAAGGAGCCCCTCTGATTTCAGTTAATCTTTACTAGATTTAGAGATACCAAGACTTCAAAATAAAGGAGGAAACAGGGCCATAGAGGTCTGGCATCTCACCCAATGTCTCACAGGCAGGAAGATCTCTGTTCATGGGACTCAGTGCTGGGCTGAGCCCTGGCTTCTGCTGGGTGGCCCTCCATTGTGCCCTTCTGAGCCCGAGGGATGGCTGTGTCCCCACTTGTAGCCTACAGCTGACGTCAAGCTGATGGGCCCTCAAAGTAACTGGCTCATGGTGGAGGCAGGCTGGCTTGGATGAGAGAGGCCCAGACAATGGAGAGCCCTCCTGAAGCCTTCCCCAACTCTTTCTGGGCTGAGGACCTCACCTCTCCCACGACCAAGCAAACTGAAGACCATCCACCATGGACTGTTTTCATCTGAGAGCCCCTCCACCTTCCCTTTTTTCCTTTGTCTCAGACAAAGAAGGGGCTCTTTTCTTTCTTTCCACTTGGGCCATGATCCTCTTCCTCCTGCATTCTCCAGCAAACCACTTCCTCCATCCTTCCTCCACTCTCCACTCTCCGACCTCCAACTCTCAACTGGCTCCTTTTTATTGCCTGAAAACCCCACCAAGTCTCCCTCATCTTTAAGGAAATCTTTGGTAGATCTTATGACCATCGCCTCAAAGTTATCTCCCCTGTTCTCAACTAACCTCTCAAAAACTCCAACCAGGAGCCCTTGGCTTCCTCTCTTCTCCCTCTGTTCTGCCCTTGACAATTTACTTCTGGCCTCCTTGATCCACTGAAATGCTCCCTGTGGTTCCCAGGGACTGCGTAACAACCAACGCTGACTGTCTTTTCTTAGTCTTTAGCCAGCTGGACCCCTTGGCAGCCTTGCTACTCCTGAGCATTCTCTCTTCTCTGGGTTTCCATGACTCTGTTCCCTCCTGGCTCTCCTCCCTCCAATCTGGCTGCCTTTGCTACCTTATTATTCATACCATGCCCCGTAACTGTGAGTGTTTCCCAGGGCTCGCACTCTCCTCTCTGTCTTTCCCCTTCCCTCCCTCCCTCTCTCTTGCTCTCCCTCTGTCCTCTCCTCTCTCTCCCTCTCTCTCCTCTCTCTCTCCTTCTCTCTCTCTTTCTCCCTCCTCTCTTCTCTCTTTCCCTCTCCCCCTTCTCTTTAATGTTCATCTCTATGTAAATGAGCTGCAGACTTCAGTGTCCCATTCCAAATCTCCATCTCTCCCCCAGGTTTCATCCTGTATCACCAACTACCTATTGGCCAAATCAAACCGGGTGTCCCAGAGACATCTCAGCATGTCCAAAACTGGATTCATTCTCTTCCTCTCTTCCAGACTTCCCTCTTTCCAAAGGCCCCATCCCTCTCCCAGTATCTTGGGTCCATGACTGTGGTGTTATCCTGGACTCTTCCCTTGCCTTCATCCCACAGCTCCAGTCAGCCATCGCATCTTGCCATTTCTACATTCCTGATGTCTCTTGCCTCCAAGCCCTTCTCTTTGCTCTTAGCTGCCACCAGAGTCCAATCCCTCATCACCTCTCACCTTCATCATTGTGACAGCCTTCTGATTTGAGTGTCTCCCTACTCCTATCTATCCCACTCACAAACAGCCGGAGTGATTTTCTTAAAGTGCTGCCATGACCGTATGGCTGGTGACTGTGTCACAGAGCTAGGGGAAGTACCCTGATCCCCACTGTTTGCCTGCCAGCAGGATCATGGCTCAGCCTTTGGTCCTTAAAGCATCTGAGAGGATCTCCTGGCACCTTGTGCTTGGCTTCAGGTACTCTCTCACTGGAGCCTCTCTGACAAATTCCAGCTGTAATCTCATTTTCCTCAGAAAAAACTCCGTTCTGCAATTTAAAGGGATGCCCTCAGTTCTCACTTTTGGCTGCTGTGCCCAGAAATAGCTAAACAGCTTCACACTTTGAGACTGGACTTTTCTTGTAACAAAGCAGTACTGTGGAAATCCAGGCACACAAACTGTGCTAAAAAGGTGATTCAATATTTCATATAAAGGATGCATTTACTGTGGGCTTGAATCGTCCAACAATTTAAAAATAGTATTTCATTTCCAAAAATGCCATTTATCCATGACTTTATAGGGGCGCCGTGATTCCGTAAAGTGAGGCAAACTTGTGTTGCCCAGTCATTGCCCTTCAGCTGGAGAAGGGATTTGGCATTTTCTCTTTTCTGGAAGTTCTCATTGTAGCTACAACCATTGTCTACCTCCTGGAGTAAAGAATGGGTGGGAAGGGAAGGGAAAGAAGAGAAGGACCCAACTCTATGTTCAAATATTGGATGGATTGTCATGCCAAAGAAGGATTCTGCTTGGTCTCAAGGGTCCAAGAATTGGGAGCAGTGACTAAAAGTTGCAATGGGCCCCACTGAGGCTTGGCTTCAGGAATAACTCATTCCTAATTCAAGCCATCCCGGTGTGGAATGGACTAATCCAAGGAATGGGGCCTCTCCCCCTCTTTGAAGCCTTCAAACCCAAGCTGGGTCATCACTTGCCAGGTCCATTATCACAAGCATTCCTTCTGGGAACGAAGTGTCATCTCCAAGGCCATCAAGGGCCCATCCAGCTCTGGAATTCTGAGATTCCAGTATCTCCATTTTGCAGATTGGAAAACTGAGAACCAGAGAAATAAGCCAACTTATCCAAAGTCATCCCTTGCAAGTGCCCTGGACCCAACCCCTCTCACTTTCTCTAGCAGAGATCTCTCCCTGATCTCTAATCTTCAGTCTTTGTCTACTGGGTTTTCTTGAAGCCCATGGACCCCCAAGTCCCCCTAGTCCCTAAAAAAACCCTTCCTAGATTGTTCCTCCAATATCACCCACACCAGTTACCATCCTGTCTCCTCCCGTTCTCAGACATCTTGAAAAAGCAGTCTGTACTGGGTGCCTCCACTCAAGCAGGGGCTGCCACCCACTCACTGGGCATTCCTTCTGTGTTCAGCTGCTGGAGAGGACCTCTCACCTCCCTCCTGACTCCCAAATTCTGTGATTCTGATTCTTCAAGTTACAGAGGGGAAGAAGAGAGTGAAAGGGAGGAGAAAAGGAAGGAAGAAAAAGGGAGGAAGAAGGAGGAAAGGAACAAGAGGGAAGAGGAGGAGGAAGAGAAGAACGTGTGTATGGAGTATCACCTGCGTCAGACACTGTGAGGGCCAGAGAAGACGGCCCCCATTCCTGCCCCTCTAGAGCCTGGTCATCTTGTGGTAGACATAAATATGATGGTGAGGGCTGGCGTTTATCTAGTACTTTAAAATGGGAACAGTGCAGGGACAAGAAACAGCCTTTGGACAGGGAGGAATTCTCCCAAGTCACCCGAAACTGGACCAAACATGCAGAGGGGAAGAGGCTCCAGGATCATGGGGAGACTACCCTGCTCCCCCAGGCAGAGGGGAGGAAGTGGGATGAAAGTCAAGTCTTGGAGATGGAAAGAAGGAGGAAGAGGAATTAACAGTGCAGGCCAAGGATTGGAGATGATGGGACTTGGGTGAGAATTCTAGTCCTCCAATTTAGTCTTTGAGTGGCCTCAGACACATCACTTAATTCCTCTGGGTCTCAATTTCCTCTTCTCTAAAATGAGAGGGTAGCATTCTAGGCTCTCTGGAGCCCCTTCCAACTTGAAATTCTTGGACCTAACCCCTTTTGGGCTCAGTTCTGATGGCCTTAAAATGTTAAGTGACTTCACCAGGGTCATGCAGCCAGTGCTGGAGGCCAGGCTTGAGCCCAGTCTGTCCCGGCTTCCCATGTACTCTGCCAAACCTTTTTGGTCAAAAACCCTGTTAGTAAAAAAAAATTAAGCATGCACCCACAATATATGTACAGAGCACACTACACTACAAGCAAATAGAGGGCCTTGTGGATAGAGTCAGGAAGACCTGAATTCAGAGCTGGCCTTGTACTAGCTGTGTGACCCTGGGAAAGTCACTTAACCCTGTTTGCCTCAGTTTCCTCATCTGTAAAATGAGCTGGAGAAGGAAATAGCAAATTGCTCCAGTATTTCTGCCAAGAAAACCCCAAATGGGGTCACAGAGACTCAGACATGACTGAAAACAACTGAACACTAATACTGTACTATATCATGCGCTATAATAATATTATATTATATACAACTGCTGGGGATATTATAATTAGATGGCAAACCCTCCACCACCACCAGCAACCTCCCCTGGCCAAGGCCAGGGCAGAAGGGGAGAGGTTAGGAGCTTATACAAGGAGGGGCTTTCTGGGGGAAGTGGTTGGAGTGGGAACATGTTAAGGGCTGATGGGTAAAGGGGACAAGGGCCTGTTTTGGAGGTAAGATCCTAAACTGGCATTGAGGGAAGGTGGCATGCAGCCCATCTTTCCACCCTCCCAGTGACAAGCCCAATGGGCTGATATCACAGCCCACTGGGATCCCAACAGCTCCCACTTTGCAGGCCACTGCACTCACCATGTTAGAGATTTTAACTTTGGCGTAGAAAAACAGGTATGTTCCCATTTACACACAGAGGACCTGCCTGGTGAGAGGAAAAGAGAGGGACTTTGGAGTCAGAGGGCCTGGCTTCAGAGCCCAGCTACTCTGCTTCTGTCCCCAATGTGGGTCTCAATTTTCTCTTCTATCCCTGAAGGGCTTGGACCCTGAAGCACCTCAGACATGCCTCCCCTCTCCAACGTCAGCCTGTCTCCTGCCCAGTTGACTGATGATGTCCCCTGGCAGCCAGCCCTGCCCTTCAGCTCTTACTGGCAAGCTTTCTCTGTCAAGTAGGTAATGACCTAGAAACCCACCCAGCACTGGGGACCGGCTGCTACCAGGAACCTGCTGGGCATCATGGGAACACCTCCCCCCACCCCAACTCCTACCTGGGCTTTGGAAGCATGGGAAGCTCTCCATTTTTAAAAAGTGGGGCCACTTCAAAGTAAGCAAGTGTTCCTCATGGGTCAAGTGTGAGGCGCCTTCCAGAGGATGCCAAGGCATGCAAAGAGCTTGTCCTGTGTGGTCTCCTTTGAGCCCTCAGCCCAAGGACAGAGGCATGAACTTTATATTATTTCAGTCCCACAGAGGAGGAAACTGAGGCATGGAGAAGGGAGATAACCTGGAATCATTGACCTAGAGCTAGAAGGGGCAGCAGAGGCCATCTGGTGCAAGCCCCTCATTTAGACAGGAGGAAACTGAGGCCCCGGAGTTTGAGTGTATAGCCCAAGGTCACAAAGATATGGTCAGAGGCAAAATTGGAACCCTGGTGTTCCTAATGTGTTTGAAAGTATCTTCTAGCTCTGACCATCTATGTCCTAAGGGCCTTTTGCCTCTGACTCTGTGATCTAAGCTCCCTCTCAGCTCTGACATTCCCTGTTCTCAGGCCTCTCCCAAGTCCGACCTTCAGTAATTCTGCCTTGTACTGCCCACAGCCCTTGGCTGTTGCTGAGCACAGTAAGTATGTGGTGGCCAGCCCCAGCTTGTGGTGGGCATTGAAGCTCACCAGTGAAGCCATCCAAGGGGATGAATGAACTCTCACCAGGTCACTTTCCCTCTGACTCTTTCCCTCTTCTCTTAGCATCCCCTTTGATGCTCTAGGGATTTGAGGCTGGAAGTTTGACATTTAAAATTCTGTAAAATGAAATAATGCCTTGAATTAGCAATTCTGTGACTTACAACTGGTCTCAGTTTATATAGAATGAGGACCATCTGTATTCCCTAACAGTCAGGACTGGGAAGAGCCCTAGAACAGAGGATGGCAGAGCTGGGAGAAAGCTTAGAACAGAGGATGGCAGAACTGGGAGGGCCTAAGAACAGGGAAGGTCAGAGTTCAAATGGATGTTAGTGACTTTCCAGTCCAACCCCCTAATTTTCCATGACAGGAAACAGCTTTAGATAGGGCAGTAAACTTGCCTCTCCTCAATTAGTGACTGGACAATCAAGGATGAGAGCCCACATTTCCTAAGCTAGTGTTCTCTTTGTGACCTCTTGGTGCCTTCATCACTCCAGGCCCCTGGCCTTGATTACTGTATACAGCTATTGCCTAATAAGTGCTCCTGATGACTGAGTACTCTCAGGATTCCTCAGCTTTGGTCCATCACCTTTTCCTCAAGGCAGCTTGGTGCCATGGAAAGAATGCCCCACATGGACTTTGAAAGCTTCAGGTCTACTGCCCAGCCCTGCCACTGAATCTCTGTGCTATCTGGGGCCAATCTCTTGGCTTTTCTGAAACATAGTTTCCCCATCTGCCAAATGGGCACAGTATCTTTCCCTGCCCACCTTGCAAGACTGTCAGGAGGGTCAAACAACAGAAAGGTGGCGTGGTGTATTAGGACCAGCCAAGGATGTTCTAGAATGGAATCAACAGGAGTAGGGCCTGGACCTTTCCTGGAGTGAGGAACTCCACCAGCACAGGTGGACACCTTCCTGGGCAATAAGTTGAGTTATCTAGGATACAGTGGTGTGGAGGAGGTTCCTCACAGGCTTTGCCAGGGCCCGCAAGCTCTGCAAGGCCCTAGAAAAGCTGGAAAATTTTTAGGTCAGCATTTGACTCCAAGAACCAGCCAAGTATGGAGAGGCCTCTCACCAGGGCTGCTGAAGGAGAAGGACTTTTCCACCCTGGAGACACTGAGAGACCACCCACCATATTCTTGTGACTGTCTCCCCAACCACTGACAGCTGCCCACCAAGATGCTCTCCCCCTCCCAGCTGGCTGCCTTACTCTCCCCAGCCCACCAGCCTCTGCTGGGTACACTGGCCAGCTTCATCTACTCCCTGGTTTCCTCTTCAGGTGCAGGCTGCCCCACTGCTGCCACCACTAATGAACCATTCCTCATCTCACCACCCTCCAGACCCTTGGCCTCCACCCTTCCCCTGACACAATGCCTGGGTGAGAAGGGAGAGCCCCTGGCACCATGCTGGGCCTTTGTGTGAGAGACAACTCACTAAAATTAGATGGGTTTGCAGTATATGGGAAGCAGTTCCCAGAACTTGGCGGTGTAGGGCCAACCCCTTCATCGAACAGAGGAGGAAACTGAGGCTCTGAAAGGAGCCCTAAGGCAGAGCTGGAAACCCAGCCTGACTAGTAGCTCTGAACCAGGAAGGGCTACCCTTAAGCTAGCCACTGAGCTCCAAGTGCCTTCCCTCCCCCATTCACAAAATGGGGATGGTGGCTGGAATCAGAGGAACTGAGTCTGCTCACCTGGGTGAGGCCTGGGTCCACTCACCTCCCCTCTCTTGGGTTCCACCAGAGGATAATGGCTTATGCTCCTTCCAGCTCGAACATCCTGACTGGGGGACTTGGCCAGAGAGGCCAGGAGGCCCCCAGCCTTCCCTTCTCCCCCTGCCTGGTTCTACTCTCAGGAAAGACTCAAGGTCTTTCCTTCTGTTCCCCAAAGAACCACCCTTTCCCTCCCAATCTCCCAGTGCAAGGACAGTTGGTTTTGGGTTTAGGGGATCATCGATCCCACGCAAGGAACCTCGGGGTCCAATCTCTCCCATTGCACAGGCCTTTCTGGGGCTCAGAGAGGTTTGGGGGCTTGCTCAGGGTCACCCAGCATTCATTAAAAGGCAGGGGGGAGGATTTGAACCCAGGTTCAGAGGGTTGACTTGGATGATGCCCCTGGTCCCTTTTCAGCCCTAAACCTTTTGATCTCAGAATGACTCTTAGGTGATTTGTTGGATTGGAACTGGGAGAAAGCTGTTCCTGGTGGGACTTCAGGGGTGGTAAGTCCAGCTCCCTGGCCCCTGCCTTGGAGCGGAGCCAGGAGGCCATGACCAAGGCCCCAGGGTGCCTCCTGGTGGCCTGAGGGTGCATTCTGGCCATTGTTAGCTGGGCCAAAGTGCTTTCTACTGCATCCACCAGGACCTGGGCTGAGGGCAGCCCTGATCTGCTGCCCACTTCCACCTCCAGCCCCAAGCAAGCTCAGGGGCAGGTCCCAGTGACCGCAGTGACTGAGCATGGGCCAGGCCAGGAAATTGGGTTCATAGAATCCTAGATTTAGAACTGAGCACTGAGGCCAGAGGTTAACTGTCTCAAGGGCATTGATCTGTGGCTGAAAGGGAGGCTCTCAAGGGCCTCTGACTTAACAGAGGAAGAAACTGAAGCCCATCCAGGGCATAGATTGATAGCCATAAGAGATCTCAGAGGTCATCAACACCTCCCCTGTCTGACAGATGAGGAAACTGAGGCCCAGAGAAGGTCACAGAGGTGGTAAGCAGCAGAGATGAGATTGAAACCAGGTCCTTCCTTGTAAGGGCCCTTTAAGCCGTTTGTGTAACTAGATGTCTGACCTCAGTCAGTGTGGCCTTGCTGACAAGGAAACCTGGAGCGGGTCCATGAAGCATCCGAGTGTGCGTTCTGCCTTGATATTGTTTACCAAAGGACTCAGCCTGTTTCTCACGGGAACGAGTGCTTTGGGGGGACAACAGGCATGTAGGCATTGAGGGGCACTCCCCGCCTATCAGGACCTTGTTGCTAGGAAGCGTGACTAGAGGCAGATGGAGAAGGGTTAAAAAGGGCTAGGAGATGTGGTAGTGGGGAGCAGCAGGGAGCAGAAAGTTTGTACAGCAATAAAGACGCATCATGATTCCACTGAGGTGTGTGTGTCAAACTATTCTGTCCATATCCAGAGTTTTCATCCAAAGAGTTGTTGGGGCACCTGAGAGATCACCTGCAGGGTCGTTGGGGCGGCCAGGCGCAACTGCAGGGCCACGGTAGGTACTTTGGGGTTCTCTAGTCTGGCCGGTCTGGGCAGGTGGCGCAGCGAACAGGGACTTGACGTACTTGAAGAGGGTAGCTGCTTATTAGCGAGGCGATTGGGGCTGGCAGTGTGTAGAGGCACTCGTGATGGGGAGTGATTTCAGCTTCCCCATCGTGACACCATCCTCGGTGGATGTGTATTGCAGACAAGTCTACAAGCTAGCAAAGAAGCAAGGAACGGAAGTGCATATCAAACAATGCCATAAATTTGTCAGTAACCTCCTTGTTGTGTCCCCCTGGGCGGAATATGCAGGGCTCGACCCAGAGAAAACAAGAGGGATGTACAGTGTCAGTGAAGGAGATTGAACAGTTTAGCCGAGAAACATATGAGAGAGTTCTCTTGCATATAATGAAAGAAAGAGGAATATTTATCAGTAACAGTCATTTATCAGAATTCTTGGAATGTTGCCCCTATTTGACAATTTGGGAACCAGCCAGGAGAGAAAGGAGTGACGGGCTAATGGAAGAGGGACTCCAGTATTTCCCTGTTTCTGCCCTTTTTCTATGGAATATACTAATGATATGTTTAACATCAGCAATGAAAGCGCCAGCACGAACACTTCAGTGTGATGTAGATGTCTCTAATATTATCAAGTAAGTCCTACCTGGCTTCCGTTACTTTTTGGGGAGCCAGCTACTGTTTACGTTCTTCTGGAGATCTCCTACAAATTCTATGTGCACTTTTGGATCCATTCTGTTATTTGTGTCTCTCTTCTTTGTTTATGTGTCTTTGTGTCTTTGTGAGAATGAGTGTGTGAGAGCAAGTTGTCATTTTGTAACAGAAATGTTGTTATGTTGTACTCTTGTGCCCTTCCCCCCTTCCTTATTGCCTGCCAGAATTCACCAACGGCTGGTGGGAGATAAGGGAGTACGAGAGGGAACAAGTATTTTTATATGATGATTATGGCGAAGGTAGATAAATAAAGTTAAGTAGAGGTGTGAATAGAAGTTTTAAGACTTTAAAGGTTTGAAAATCTCCTTCCCTTCATTCCCACTCTGGCCAAGTGGAGTGAGGAGAAGGAGATGAGAAATGGAGGGAATCTTTTCCCCTCAGAATAAGGACACAGGCAAATGAGTATTTTAACCGTTTTCTGCCTCACCTAAAAGAGAAGTTTTGTGTACCAGGATGCGCCTGAAAGGCATCTGAATTCATTCTGGTCATTTTTGAACAGTGTCACTCCTAATTTGATGCTACAGACAAGTCAGAATTTATTGTACTAATTGGCACTAAGGCAAATTGGGAAAATACACAAATCTGTGAAAGAGACACCTCAGAGATGAAGCTTTGGGCTCTCCAGTACCGAGGGGACACTTGGATCCTGGTCCCACTCACTCAACTGGCAGATTCAAAGTTCTCACTTTCAAAGAAATTTCTAAGGAGTGAACACATAAGGAAAATTTATGGGAATAAAAGTTAGAACACATTTGAGCCAAGTTTATTAAAACCTCTACAATTGATACGCCCAATTTCCTATTAATGATTCCCGTATGTGATGATTTGGCAGTGAAATTAATGTCACAATGTCATTGTGTTGTTATGGTGTTTCTAAACTGTAAAATGCTCTTTCATTGTAAAGACTGAGTGATCATTGTGTGCCAGAAATGGTGTTAAGTAAAGCAGTTTTCCAATCTGAATTATGTTGAAACAAAAGGGAAGGAACTGTGCAACAGGCCAGTTACGTTACTTTATCGTTGCTGTTAACCCTGTATTATGATGTTTATTTCTGCTATTTGGAAAACTAGGAATTTGCACCTACCTGTGATTAAAGAAGAGGTTACAGCAATTTTTAATCTGGATTGTGTTGCATGTGAATTGGATTTTTCATGTTATGAAATTTAATAATCTAAAGCTATTACATTTGGGTTACAAACAGGTGGTAATAATACTCCTGATATTTACTATGATACAACAATTGTTCCTTTACATATTTGCTTTTCTGGAAATATGCAGTGATTTAAAATTAGAGTGTCTATGTTATTAATGATGAAATGAATGATTCTCTGTGCAAAGTGAATTGGAAATACATTTTGTAGAAGTCTTCCTGAGCAAATAAGAAACTTTGGGAAAAAAGGAGAGAAAAGAACATAGGGACGTGGTTTTAAAGTTTGCTTCATTTAAGAATGTATTTGTGTTAATTTGTAAGGTCTATAGACTACCACATTCACCATCTATGTGAGATTCCAGAATGTCACTGATTTCTAGTGTGATATGTCAATTGGTAATTAATTGGTACTTAATTGGCTTTGATTTCAAGGTTAAATTTAAGAACGTGGTAATTGCTTATGGTTCTGTTACTGGTAAACAGTTGTATTAAAAGAAAGTCTCAGTTAAAATGGTTTAACTTTGTAAGAATTTATAAGATTGTTAACCAAGCTATTCAAGGTACATGCATAAATCAAGTATTTACAAAAGTATGCTTGTGGAAGGTAATTATTGGTAATTATGTGAAAGAAAATCTGTGAAACCTCATTGTATAAGCTTTGTCAATTATGTGGGAAAGATTTTATGACTAGAACATTTAGGAATTGTATAGTAGTTGATGATGGTAGGATAAACTGTTTTTGAATAAGGGAAATATTTTTAAGAAGAAATGTTTTACGAGATCTGTGTTATGAAAAGGATGAGAGACACAATATAGGAGAGATAAGGAAACTATTTCTCTGTTTCTTGATGTGGAATTTTAAAGTCATCAGATTGGTAACTAATGGGTTTTTATTTCAAAAGTTTGAACTGTGTATTATCTGTGTTGTAAAAGACGCAATTTCTTTTGCAAAAGTTTTAGAGTATTGTATTTTGAAAAGTCATATGCTTAATTTGTGGATTGTGAACTAAATCATTTGGGCAACTGTTTTAATGCTCCAACCTAAAGTTGTTAATTGGTGCTGTAGGTAGAAAGGAGTAGCAGCCCCTCCGTAAAGTCTTTCTTAGTTATTTCTCATGTTGTAAAACTGCCAAAGCCTCTAGAAGCTATCTCTACTAGGCAAAGTCATTCCGAGAGGAAAAGCAATGATAGTAAGTGGAATTCCTTGCATTTGTGAAACCTGGTAAAAATTTTTCATTGCTTATTGCAGATAAAAACTGGCTCTAAGCTGTGATTAGTGAAGCTTGTTGTTTTAGGTAAAAGGCATTTGGGACCCTAACTAAAATTTTTGTTTGGAGTTTGAATCGGGTATAATCGCCTGCATAAGTCAGTGCCTGCATCAGGTGCCACAAGCTACTCAGAGGAAGTATAATCCTATATTGTTGACAGGTGGAAGTCTACTTCCAGTGAAGGCCGAAGGGGCAGGCGTAGTCTCCCCTGGGACAGGACCCCTTCTGGCAAATTGCCCATGAAATTCCTTGGAAAAGGAACGTTGCCCACCTATCCTAAGTCTAGCTGTGAGGTGGTACCAAAAACCGCATGGATAGGTATCTGTGACTTTACCTGAGTTTAAACAGTCAAGGATGTCTTATCCTGTCATATTTGAATGTCACATGTCCCAGCTTATCCCTTCTACAGCAAGTTTCAATGATCAAAGCAAGTAACCAGTAAAAGATTTGGATCATTTTGTTTTGTGGTTAACAAATGTAAGGAATTGCTGAAGAAAAAGGGTAATGGTTTTGGGAGGTAAATAAAGGTTTGATGGGAAATGTGAAAGACAGATAAGAAGGTTTGGGGACAAATGAGGGTTTATCCAAGCCCCTCCTGTCTCTAGACAGTTGATATCAGAAAGGTTTGTAACTGGACTGTAAAATTTTGAGTAAAGAACAAGATCAAATTGATTCTTATGAAAACTATATAGATGTATAAAATTGGCTTTCAAACATTTCTCTATCATGGAAACTCAAAACTTGAGCATGTTCGTTAGTAACATCAAATATTTGGATTTTTGATGCAATGTTGTAACTGTTTGTGAAACTTTATTGTAATGTTTGTGTCTGGCCCTGTGTGGCTAAGAAAATTGAACTTCTTGTGACTCTGTGTAAACCTAGCCTTGCATGGCTAGAAAACTGAACCATTTCTCTGTGCCTTTGGTATTAAATCATGTTTCTGTGAGCCCGTCAGGCCCGACTGCTCCAGCTTGTACCCTTGCCCCTGGGCGAACGTCTGAGCCAAGGGATCAGGAAAAAGACAATGTGGACAGCTTCTCCAAGAATACAGGCCTGCACCGGAACTGCTACGGCTTTACATTATTGTTTTGTGTTTTCATTGTGTTCCCTTGATCTCCCTTACTGTAAAGGCCTTATGTGACAATTTCTGAGAGTGTACAATGTTTTCAATTGAGTATTGCTAAGTTGATGTAATGAGCTGTAAGGCAGAACAGCGTTTGCTGCTCCAGTCTGAATTTGTAGCTATTCCATGAACTAAGCAAAAAGGTGACATTTGTAACTGAGTGTTTTTGTAAAAGATTTAATTCCTGAAGTATCTCTCTCTTCCAATTAGAAGGCGGACAAGCTTTGTGAAACACAGATGTAGCTTTGTTATTCCGTTGTGAGGTTACCAGTCCAGCCCTTGTGGAACGGGCACACCACACCCTTCAGACCCTCCTTCAAAAACAAAAAGGGGGAGGTCCGGGGCGGACAGGGAAAGTGGGCTGACTCACCACAATTTTCTTCAATTTGCTTCAACCCTTTGGGGAACGGGGTATGCTTATGTTCCAGATGGAGAAACCAAAGGCAAGTGGATACCTACGCAGTGGCTTCGTCTCCTCGCTGACAATAAGATACCAGAAAGAGAAACAGAGAAGGAGCCAGAGACAGAGGCCCAGACGAGGTCAGAGAAAGAACTGTGATCTTCAACACCTGTGTCAGTTGCTGACAGTTCTGACCATCACGCCAGCCATAACAGGTGCTGCCGTCAGAGAGCCGCAGGACAGATGGTGGGCGTATGTACAGAACCCCCCATGGATAAGAGCAGCGACCTGGGGGGAAAGGACTTCCTGTCCAATAGTATACGGAAACATCACCCATTATGTGCCCGGCTCAAACTCACCCCCTCCCAACATTAATGTTTCAATTACCTTTACTTTCACCAGCATAGGGGCCACCCTGCCTTGGTGCTTGTGGAAAGGCATGAATAGAACCGCTCTGCCTTCCCACTGTCTGGATGTGACAATTGCGCAGACAGTTTTCTATCGTGTTAATGGGACAATCTGTAGGATGCAATATTTGGCCCCAAACAACCAACCCTGTTGAATGAGTTACCCCTCGGACTTCAGAGTCATGCAAAGGCCCCTTCTTTATGCCTCCCATGCCTCTCTGTCCTCATACCCAGCACAATGTAACTCTTACAGACCAATGTGTAGACACTGTTGACATTGGGACCTTTACACAGCCTGGATTTGACCGTTATTGCCTGTTAATAATGACACATGGTCCTGGGGCCGAGTACCTTTTCCTGGAGGGACTGTTCCCGTGTGAGTAGGATTCACAGAAGATCCGAAGAATTGCACCTGGTGTGCTTGGATGGTTACTGTAGGTCCGGGTGGTTTGTTCACGAACATTACTGGACATGATGCCCACTCTTATGGAGGAGTTTGCTTTGCTGACCCCCGCTATGCCTTTGCGGTCAAGTCTAATAGTGCTAGTAAATGTCCAGTGCAATGCCTTGATAATATACTGTATAATTTTACTTGTTATAATTGTGTAATCACCCCTTGTATTTCCCATTATAATTGGTCATTTATAAGTGAAATTTATGTGATACAGAAACCCGTGTATGCTCTTGTCCTGGTACAGCAGGAAGGATGGTATCCTACACTTGCTGACTATGCGCTACTTAAGGATATTTTGCAAAAATGCATGATCTTCCTTGGGCTTCATGGGGAACCCTTTTGTTATGGGGAATTGTCCTACTTGCGGGGCTTTTTATTTCCTCTTGTGTTGCACCTGTTTTGTGTTATGCTTCAAAATACCCTTGCGATGTGGTACGCTGATGCCCTCCTTTTGCAAAACAAAAAGGGGGAGATTGTAAGGGCCCTTTAAGCCGTTTGTGTAACTAGATGTCTGACCTCAGTCAGTGTGGCCTTGCTGACAAGGAAACCTGGAGCGGGTCCATGAAGCATCTGAGTGTGCGTTCTGCCTTGATGTTGTTTACCAAAGGACTCAGCCTGTTTCTCACGGGAACGAGTGCTTTGGGGGAACAACAGGCATGTAGGCATTGAGGGGCACTCCCCACCTATCAGGACCTTGTTGCTAGGAAGCGTGACTAGAGGCAGATGGAGAAGGGTTAAAAAGGGCTAGGAGATGTGGTAGTGGGGAGCAGCAGGGAGCAGAAAGTTTGTACAGCAATAAAGACGCATCATGATTCCACTGAGGTGTGTGTGTCAAACTATTCTGTCCATATCTGGAGTTTTCATCCAAAGAGTCGTTGGGCCGACTGAGAGAGCACCTGCAGGGTCGTTGGGGCGGCCAGGCGCAACTGCAGGGCCACGGTAGGTACTTTGGGGTTCTCTAGTCCGGCTGGTCTGGGCATTTCCTCTGACTGAAAAGTCCAGCAGGCTATCCCCTCTACCACAGTCCCTCTCTCTGGACCAAGGCACTAACCTGCTGCGCAACCTGGAGCAAGTCACTGGCCATCTCTGGGCCTCAAGCCCTGCATGCTGCAGGGTTTCCTTGGTGAGATTCACTTAGGATCTTAGGATTGGGGTCTGAGAGGGACCTGAGAGGTCACCTGGCCCCAACTCTCTCATTTTATAGAGGCCCAGACCCAAGAAATGACTTGCCTAAGGTCCCACATCTAATCATTTGAAAAGGCAAGATTAGAATCCAGCTCCTACTGCTCCAAACCTAGCACACTTTCTATGGCCTCACCTATAATTCTATGCTGAAGTGATATGCTTTTATTTATGTCCCATTCACCACCCAGGTAACCTCTGCATCTGATAGAACCCTCTGCTGTAAGAGATAATCACATTCAGGTAAAATGCATCAACATATTGACCCTGGCAGGCATGTATGCCTCATTATGCTCCTGTAGACCACCACTTCTCTACCAAGAGGAAGGAGGTGTGCTTCATCATTAGCCCTTTGGAGCTGAGATTGGTCACGGCATCATTTTGAATTCTGTTACCTCTTAGAATTGTTTTCTTTTGAATGATGGTGGTTGTTGCATGTGTTCCTCCCCTGGTTCTTCCTCCTTTGCTGTATATCTTCCCAAGGGTTTTTCAGGATTCCTTGTACCCATCATTCCATGATCATTTTTATCCTAGTGAGCTTGTTCAGTCATTCCCTGACGGATGGGCACCCACTTTGGTAGAAATACATAGTAGAAGAGATTTGTGATGGGAAGGAGATAGCTCTTGGTGATATGTGTGGGACAGTGGGACAAGTGGATAAAAGGACCTTGGGGTAGGTATGACTGAGGAGAGGGAGCAAACAGCACCACAGATGTGGGAGGAGGAGAGTGGGAAGCTCCGGAGCTTCTTGGGGAAGGATCTTAGAGAGAGGATTTTTGGTTTGATTAATGGGAATTTTACCCCTAGCCAGCCTCCTCCAACAGAGCCTTAAGAAGGGAGATCAGAAAACACAGAGTTGGAAGGGCCCTCAGAGGTCTCCTAATCCTGTATCTATCTAAAGCATGAACCTTCTCTCCATAAAATCTTCCTGAAGCATCATTAGAGAGAAGTGGCATTATCAGTGGGAGATTGCAGTAGTGCAGCTGAGATAATGCAATAAGGGGGTGGTAATAATGTAACCACAAGGTCCCCTGATGATAGCCTCTTCTCAGCTACACTTAGGACCATGGTACTGTTGGGGTAACCACTGATTCAAGTTCATGGCTCATGAGCCCCCACTGATGCTTCTTTTTTGGAAGACCAGACAAGATAAAAATGAATTTAAAGCAAAGGCATTTAATGGAACAGAATAACCTGACAGTAACAGGGAATTAAATCAGATAGTAAATGCTCTTGGCACTCATTTCCAAATTTCTGTTGCCCCCACGTTTGTCTCCCAGGGAGCACTAATCTCGGTGTCTGACTAATCATACTATATCACCAACTCAGCAGGCAGGGATATATCAGTCACTCACCAAGGAGTGCTATGGAAACTCACTGTCACTCTAGGGAATTAAACCCAGTATTGAACTGTAGACTCATCAGTGCTGCTCAGCTCAGGAACTGGGTGATCAATGAACCATAGGCTGTCACTCACACCTGGGCTTAGCAGGAATGCTGGCACTCAGGTTATTGTTATTCAGTCATTTTCAGCTGTGTCCAACTCTCTGTAACCCTATTTGGAGTTTTCTTGGCAAAGATACTACGGTGGTTTGCCCTTTCCTTCTCCAGCTCATTTTATAGATGAGGAAACTGAGGTAAATAGAGTGAAATGTCTTGCCCAGGGTCACAGAGTTGGTGAGTGTCTGAGGCTGGATTTGAACTCAGGTCTTCCTGACTTCAGGCCCAGTGCCCTATCTACTGCACCACCTAGCTGCCCTGAGGCACTCAGGACACAGAAGAAATTTTTTTCCCATTTTTTCCCATTTCTTCTCAGCCAACTGCTCCCAGCTCATGTGTCTCTTCCAAGCCAAGTGTCCTGTCCTGCAGGAGATTTTCCCCAACACTTTTCAAAACTTGCTACTGCTTGGAGACTCCTCACGTGATACTGTTTTGTGTGACATTGTGGTTCACAAGGGAAAAAAACCCCATAATTTGTGATGGGAATGGCCATAAAATGGAATGTATAACCCCTTTACCAACAATATGATTCAGCTCTTTGTGATTCTAGCCAAATGGATGGATAGCATTGTTAATAATGCCTTCTGTGTTTTTTTGCATTCATTACCTTATTTGGTCATGGGATAGTAGATTTAGGGCCAAAAGAGACCCTGGATGCTGGCTAGTTCAAACTCCTTTTTTTACAGATGAGGCTTAGAGAGATTGAGTGACCTGTCCATGGTCACACAGTAGGTGACAAGAGGCACAGGTGTTCTGTACTTGGGGTTCAGCACATTAACCATTCCCTGGGGCAGCCTCTTAAAGCAAAGCCCCTGAGACAGGCATGACAGGGGTCACGATCCCCCTTCTGCAGTGGAGGAAGCTGAGGATCAGAGAGCTTAGGTGAGTTACTCATGGTCACACAGTAACAGAGAATTCTGACTTCTCTGTAGGAGGTGGGGGAGGAAAGAATGTTGCATGTAGGAAGCAGTAACATGAGATGGTAAGAGGCTGCCTATGTAGATGCCTCCTGAGCTCAGTCAGAGAAGGCATGGCATTCCTCAGTGGGCTAGGGAAGCTGAAAAGAGGAAAGGAGAGAGGTGAGGGAGAGGAAGATCCACCCTCTAGGGTCTTCTGAGGGAACACTAGGATGCATGGACAGAGCTCATCTCCCATTCCATCCTCAGTATAGCAGCAGCAGCAGCAGAGTCCCTGGGCACTGACGTGGGGTCACATCCTCCAGCATGGGGAAATGGGAAAGGAACCCTCCATGAGACCTTCTCTAGAAATTCTCATAGATGGTATTAAACTCTTCTCCTCCTATATGGTGCTGTTTCTTCAATAAGCAACAACAACAATGACAAAAAGTAAGAGAAATATTAATTTGCCCAATGGAATTACTTTAGGAACTCTTGTAAGGAGTGATTCTGGGAGGTTTTGAAATTAGAGCAGAGAGTAGTGAGGATAGGGGAGCTACAAGTCACTGAAGGGGCTTAGGGGAGAAACTGCCAGCCTTGGAGTTGAGTTATACCATGTAACACTGACCAAGGGGTGGAAGCTTTCTGGGGCCTCAGCTTCCCCATCTGTAAAATGGGTATAACCTCAATGTTAACAATAACAGTAGCTAACATTTTTATAGTACCTACCATGTGTTAGGTACTATGCTAAGCACTATACAACTACAGTTTCAAACAGTCCTCACAACCACCCTGGAAGATAGGTACTATTACTATCTCCATTTTATAGATGAGGAGACTGAGGCAAACAGAGGTTAAGAGACCTGCCTAGAATCACGCAGCCAGTCTGAAGCCACATTTGAACTCAGGTCTTCCTGACTCCAGGCCCAGTGGAATTAGGATTCTAATTCCAGACAATTTTCAATTGTGATAAGACATCTACACCGGGGTGACCCAATGTCCCAAACTGAAACCAACTTTATTTCTGAACTTGACCCTTCTTTTGAGGGTCTCCATCTTATTGAGGATGTAGCATTGTCCCTGGTCCTGGCTCTGATCCCTTTCCTACCGCTTACTGTGTGGATTTGTGCCAGTCATCCTCTGGGCCTCAACTGTCTCATTGCTAAAATTAGAGGGTTGGATTAGATGTCCAACCGGGGTGCCACTTCCTCCCGGAGGCCTTCTTGGGTGTCCTCGTCAGGACAGCATCTTTCTGTCCTAACGATCTCCCAGGTGGCTCTGACTTCTCTTCTACACCTGTCCTGTGCTACCTTGTTTCCTACAAAGATGGATTTGTGCCCATCTTCATCTCCCCATCCATACAGGAAGCTCTTTGAGGGCAGGGTCTGTCCCCATTGTCTTTGAACCCCAGTATAGAGTAGGCATTGAATAGATGGTGAATTATCGTTGTTTTTAAATAGTCATTCATTCAGTCAACAAACATTTACTCAGCACCTACTCCTGCTGAGTGAAAAAGGGGGAAGGCACCGCTTTGGTAAGACCTGATCAGCCCTGCCTTCATGCATCTTGCAGTCTAGAATCTGCATGGGGGTAAGAGCAGCCATGGGACTGGCCCAGTACTGCTTTGAGAGTGCAGATCCTGAAAGCCAGAGACCTAGATTTAAATCCTAGTCCTGGCGTTAGCTGACTCCCCCCAGCTAGAGAATGGAGCTAGACAGGGCCCTCAGACTCAGACGGTCAGTGTTCATAGATGGTGGACCTCAGAGGCTGATCCCTTCATTGGACAAAGGGGGAAACTGAAGCTCAGGGAGATGGAATGATTTGCTCAAAGTCACACAAGTAGTAAGTGGCGGAGATAGTGTATCTGAACCCAGGTTCTCTGGCTTCAGAGCCAGAGCCCTTTCTACTAACCAGCTCTACCATTCCCTGTTCTCAGGCCCCTCCCAGCCTTGACATCCCCTGTTCCAAGCTCCTTCCCAGTCCTGACATCCCCTGTTCTAAGCTCCCTCCCAGCTCTGACCCCCCTATCCTAAGGCCCTTCCCAGCTCTGACACTCCATGTCCTAGAAACGGAGAAATAGTCCTTTCCAAGAGGGACTCTTTTGAGAACTAATTAGGAATTGCAACAGAAGATGCTGAATAAAGTGCTGGGGGCTGAGCTTTGTAGTGTGGCTAGAGCTGAAGCATGAATCGAATCTGCTCCAATTGTCAGGGAGCGCCTCTGCTCCTGCAGCTGGAGCTGTCTCAGTGGGTCCTGGTGCCTGGGAATCAAGGCCATCCGAATGCTGGAGCAGCCTTGGGGAAGAAGAGCCTTGGGGCCGAGCAGGCTGTGCTCTCACCTGGGCCTCATTGCACCTGAATGCGACAGGCCGTGTTTCTCCTCTCACCTCATCTTACAGATGAGGAACAGGGGCTCACAGCGGGCAAGTGAACTGTGTGCAGTCCTGCCTCCCAGAGGCTTAGTCTGTTCTAAGGAGGCATCTGACTCATTGGATGCACTTTCTTGTCCCAGCCACAGGCATCTCAGTGATGAGTGGGAGGGGGAAGGGAATCACCTGTAAGTACTTTACAATTATTATGTCATTTAATGCTCACAACAACCCTGGGAGGTAAGTGCTGTTATTATCCCCATTTTACAGGCGAAGAGACTGAGACAGAGTCAGATTTGAACTTGGGCCCTCCTGACTCCAGGCCTGGCACTTGAAGTTAAAGGGACAATTTAGAAAGACCAGTCCAGCAGCTTAGCCTGGCTTTTCCTTTGGGCACCCTGGGGAAAGGCTGGGGAGGGGCACAGTAAAGACTGGTGCCCTCCTCAGGGTTGTGGGCAGCAGCCACTCTACTTCTGTACTCCTAGCACCACCCCCAGCGCTGGCCATAACCACAGCTTCATACAAAAATGGTACCTGGGTTGGTGGGCTCTGCTCAGAGGGAGGGATGCTGACGTCATTTTGAAGACAGTTGTAGACCTCAAGCTGGTGGGGCTTAAGAGCCTGCAGGGGAGACAAAGGCAAGGGAACGGGAGGAATGGAGCCCACAGCTTTCCTCCGAAGCTATTGTCTTATACCTGGACGTGGCTCAGGACAGGCTGATCCAGCACCTGCCCGGCCCAGGCAGGAACCACTGAAGTACAAAGTGATGCTCGACATTCCCAGGGGGCAGCCTTGGTTTCAGGCCAAGGGTGCGACCTGAAGATCCCACTCAGGTCTTCCCACCATTTCAATCCACTCTTCACTGGCACCTAACGCTTATAGAACTATAGGATTTCAACCTGGAAGAGACTTTAGACATCATCTACCCTACCCTCTGTTTCAACAGAGAAGGAAACTGAGGCCCAGGGGGAATATGCTGTCAGGAAGCCTGGGTTCAATTCCTGCCTTGAATGCTTTACAATTTTGTGATGCTAGACAAGTTGCTTAATATGTATCTCAGTTTTCCCAACTAATCACAGTATTTACCTTCCAGGATTTTGATTAAGGAGCAAAAGAGATAATGCGTGTCAAGTACTGTCCCCTAGGATCTCAGAGCAGGTCCCTCCTCACAACCATTCTTCCCACAGATGGTGAGGACATTTGTGGGAGAAATGTCCCATGGCTACTTTTCTTAGTATGCTAGTAGAAAAAAATTTCCTAGTATCCTAGTAGACCCACAGAGTACCTTGAACTTGGAGCAGATTTTTAGATTGGGGAATATATGCAAGCTGGAGGGTGCTGATTCCCAGAGACATAACTGGGGTGGGGCAACTGGGGCTTTGCCCCAGGGTGCTAAATTAAGAGGGCTCTGATTACACTAACACTGTTTTATCGTTCAGTAGACTCTTTGTGTCCCCTTTTGGGGTTTTCTTGGCAAAGACACTTGAGCGGCTTGCCATTGCCTTCTTTAGCATATTCTGCAGATATGGAAACTGAGACAAACAGGGTTAAGTGATTGGCCCAGGGTCACAGAGCTAGTAAGTGGTCAGATTTGAACTCAGGAAAAGGAGTCTTCCTGATTCCAAGCCCAAGCACTATGTATGGTGCCCCCATGCCGTTTCGGTGTCATAGAAACGATTGATTATTACTGATAATTAATAATTACTGATAAACACATAATTATTTAAAATAAGAAGCAGTTGATTGGTATCTCCCTCCTCTCTTCCAGCTGCCCCATCCTAGGCAAACTCCTAAACTGTTTTCACCCCGTGGCAGACCAACTTCAGAATGGATTTGCTGTGTCCTGTGGTAGGCCCAGAAGGACTGGTATCCCTGTCTCTCCCCCAGACTGAATGTGGCCTTAAAAGTTGATTTGAGGGCATATGTCCCATGCTGCTTGCCTGGGTGTAGCTAGTTCTGACTCTGGGTACCCTTCATCGTGGCTCAGGGGCACCCTGGCTTCCTGATGGCTATGTCAGTACAGTGGGAACATGGAAATAGTTTAAAAAGACCTGATTAAGGGTCTGGTGATGGATTGTTTATGACAGCCCCAGCTAAATTTAGAGAGCTCCCTCACCAGAGGCTGGCTCTTACTCAGTGAATTTGTTGGTCTTGGAATCCCATGAACCAATAGCAGCCCTGATGATAATAATAAATCTATGCTTTGCTGAGCCCAAGGATTCCTCCTTGGAGGCAACCCCTCCACTCATGCAAGTCACCACCCCTTTCATCCTATATGACTGTCCACAGTGACTCCATCAGTGGTGGATGGATGACCAGAGTACAGTCCTAAATCTCCCCCATTTTTTACTGCTCCCTCTTGCTAATTGACCAGCCCAACTCCCTTTCTGGTCCCATATCCTCATGTAATGCCAAGCAAAGGCAACTTCCAAGGTTAGGTTTACCAGCATAGCAAACCCCATTTATTCAGCAAACATTCACAGAACAGAGAAAGTCAAAATACAGTATAACTTGTTCATTTAGGAAGCAAGTTCTCAATTCAATTGCAAAGTATCAAGGTCCAAGTATCCCACCCCAGGCCAGTACATTAGTCAAAGTAGCCCACTCCTGGGCAGTACATTTAGTCGGTCAACAAAGTCTCTCCTCTCAAATGGAGATTAGTCTCTAATCATAAACAAAGTACATTCATTTGGTCAATCACAGAGCACAAAAAACTCAAAGGCTTCCCACCCCTGAATCTCAAAAGGGGCAGGAGAGCACAAAAGCACCGTTAAGTTGCAACAAGGTTAAGATATCATCTCAGCATTGAATACCCAAGGAAAGGCCCTTCTTTCATCTTCACTAGAGGCAAGCCCTCAGCAATCTCAGTTCCTGGGGAGACAAGGCTCAACAAAGCCATAGCCAGTGTCCTCGTCAAGTCAGTCTCTGCCTGTAGAACAGTCCCAGAATCCCTGAAAATCTCAGCAATCCTCCTTCAGGGCTTTTGAACCAACAGCAAGGTTTCAGGACCTCTACAACAGCAGCACTGTCCTTCACCATCTGGTGAATCTGGCAAAACAACATCAAAACAGACAGACAAAATACCGGCATCACAGGCATGCCTCCTCAGTTCTTGGCAGCTCCGGGTGGCAGTTCTCAAACATCCTGGGCAACTCCAATGGGCTCTCAGCAATCTTTCTCTCAGCAACTCAGGACCACGATACTGGATTCTGCTCTCCCAAAGTCCTTCTGGCCTTCTCTAGGCTGGGCCCTCTCTCCCAATTCACGGCTCCTCCCAGTTCAGCCCTCTCTCTTCACATCAACAAGTCCATCCCACAAGTGGGATTCACAAGCTCTGGGTTTTAACACTCAACCCAAAAACCAAGCCAATACAGGGGCATCTCCAAATTCTATTACCATTACACCTCGAAGACTTTGCTGCTGTTTCTTCTCATGGATATGTCAGCTTGGCTTGTGATTGGTAGTCTATTAACACCCACCTCATGTCTCCCCATTGCCCTCTGGGTTCCCTGCAGTCCTTGGTTGACTGAGAGAAAGCAACGATAATCCTGGTAATAACTGACTTGCTGATAATTGGGGCCTTGCCTCCCTCTCTATTGGCCACTTTGTCTGGTTGTAGAACTAAGATTATTCTAGACCACAAGCTGAAGAATTCACCCATTTTTAGTGGTTGAGTGCCCTCTGAGCACCAGTCAGGTACCACTGATTGTGCCCCAATGAGCTCTAATGAGCTGAAGCCTCCTACACTGCTTGGCACGTCAACATGCACATTCTGCTTGATGGTGTGGGGGTCTCAGACATGGGCATCTGCAGATCATTGGAGCCAGAAAGGAGCTGGGAGGGCATCTTGTTCAACTCCTTTGTTTTACAGAAGAGGAAACAGATGAACAGAGAAGGAACTTGACTGGCCCAAGGTCATACAGCAAATCAGGGGTGGGCAGGGCTGCTAGGTCAGGCCCTTGGCTATAATTCTAGTAACCTCTCCACTGGCTGAGGCTATCTCCACCACCATTGTGAACTTGGCATCCTAGAACTGCAGCCCTTAGAACTAGGGGGAATTGAGGAGAGTGTCTAGCCCAGTGGTCTCTGGTCATGATCATTGATGCCATCCTGGGTAGAGTGAATGGAGTCAGCGTGCTGGGAGGAGTTTGAGGGGGAGATGGAGACTTTTCCCCATGTCTCAGTCACATGGAGGAGAGTGGGTTGCCAAGGAGGTGGTTTCTCTGGTAACAGACAGGCAGGATCTGTGGAGGAGGAGGAGGAGGAGGAGGGAGAAAACGGGAGGAAGGAGAAAGAAGGGGAGGAAAGAGAAAGAAGAGAAAGAAGGAGGAAGAAGAAGAGGGGCAAAACAGCTGCAGGAACAGGGGGCTAGTCCAGATAAACAGGAGTTGGAAGAGACTGAATGAGGTGTGGGGTCTGAGTGCAGAAGGGTATGATGAAGACCACCATGATGTTAGTCAGCAGCCCTTCAATTCAGGGCATCGTGGGGAGGGATGCATCAGCTCTGAAGCACTCAATACATAAAATCTCAGGGGAATGGACCACCTCTGCTGAGGGGGTTATGGAGGCAGCAGCAGAGAAACACAGTTCTAATTAACTCTTGTCTCTATTGTGCACTAAGGTTTGCCCACAACAGAGGAAGCAGAGAAGGTGAGAGCTAGAATCCCCAGTTGAGTAGGGATATGAGGCTCAAGGAAGGAAGGGACAGCCTTCCTCCAATAAACTTCAGAGCGAGGGAGCCATGAAGGGTAGCATCTGGACCTGGGCTCAAATTCTGCTGACCTTCTTCCCTAGGCAGGTGCCCTTTCTGAGCCTTGGTTTGTCCCTCTGTAATGAGGCAATAATAACTCACTACCAGCCCCCCAGGGCAATTCTACAACATGTGTTGTGTAAGCTTTAAAAGCCCTTTGGGAGCATGGCTGATCATCATCAAGGTGTTGGGAGTCTGAAGGGTCTTGAATCCTGGCTCTCCTACTGGCCACATAGCCAGACTCTTTTCCTGAGTCCTTTTCTGGGCCTCAATTTCCTCGAGATGACTCTGAGGTCTCTTCTGACTCTAAACCTATGATGCCCTAAGTCTATGTCTGTGAAGCTCTTGCCCCTCCCTGGCTTGCTTGCCTTTCTCAGCTCTGGGGTAGGGTTATCCCCTAAAAGTTATTATATGTTCTGATTTTCTCGGGGGGGGGGGGGGGTTGGGCGGCATAGTGGCCAGAGCTTACTCTCTGGGCCCTGATGAGACGAAGACGCTGCTAATGGTCTGAAGAGCAAGGGACCAATTAACAGCTTGGAGAGAAGAGGTTGGACCAGGGGTGACCTCTGAGACCTGTGTTTTTATTCAGGTTTTGACTTGAATTTTTATGAAGAAAACTTCAAGCTGCCTGGGTTGAGTTGATGGTCTGTAGGGTGTGGTTCTCTCCACTCCCAGGAAATGACTGAACAGAGCTCTCAATATGTCTGAGATATGCAACTGCTGGGGCTCTGATGAGTGTGGTAACTGTGGTCTTCTTCAGTCATCAGACTCTCCAGGACCACAGAGAAGGACAGATCCCAAGTCCAGGTGTCCCAAGGCCAACATCTAGGGAGGAGGACAATGGAGGGCCTCTCCCCTCTCCCGTTTTATTATCAGGGGAAGGTGATCAGTACAGTTGCAGGGGGCTCTAGAGCAATGCCCCCTTTTGTGAGGGCGAGTTTTAGGGGCCTCAGAGAATCCCCTTGTGAATGAGGGGGATAACAATGAAGCTAAACAATAATATCTGAGTTTGGCCAAGCAGTTGACAAATATCATCTCCTTTTATTCTTAGAACAATCCTGGGAGGATTTTCCTTCATTTTACAGAAGATGGAGCTTAAGTATGACTTACCCAGGGTCACTAAGCTAGTGACTATTGAACACAAGCCTAAACAACTGAGAAGAATGACTGGAATTTGGATTGGCCCCTTGGGGTTATTGCCTGTCTCAAGATTCTAAATGGTTTAACCTCTCTGAGCCTCAGTTTCCTTTCCTTATCAGAGAGCCTGGGTTTGAATCCCACCTCTGACGTGCTGGAAGCAGGAGACTGGCTTTGCCACATAGTGGCTATGTCACCCTGGGCAGGTCACTGAACCAGTCTAGGCTTTAGATTCCTCATCTGTAAAATGGGCATGATAACATTTACTCTGCCTGCCTCAAAATGTCTGATGAGACAAGAACATTATAAACCTTCAATGTACTTGAGAAATGCTCAGTGTTCCATGCTGAGGAGCCTATAATCCTCAAGGCCCCTCCCAGCTCTGCCATTACCTGTTCTCAGGCCCCTCCCAGCTCTGACATCCCCTGTTCTAAGCTCCTCAGTCTCCCAGTCTGGGGTTCTTCCCCTTGCCTCTTTCTCTTCATCAGTAGCTGTGTAATAGCACCCTACAACAGGTAAGTGAGGAACAGAACAGATTCCCATGACTGGCTCCAGAGTGCCTAACTGACCCTCGTACAAGCCTCACCCCCATGTCCTCTGACCACCTGTTTCAAGTCTGTTGAACAAATTCCCCAAAGGGCCCTCCTGAAGGGAGATTGAGTCAGGCCCAGAATAAGAATGATTGACTCACAGTGCATAGGGATCCTGCCTGATCAGGGTTGGGGTCTGCTGAGTACCTAGCTAGGTCTAGGTCTTTCTCATGTGGGATCTTCTTGGCAGACCTCCTCCATTTCTGTGGGGACAGAAGGACAGGGCAGGTTAAATCCCAGGAGCCTCTCCATGTCTCAGAAGCCACTTATCCTGAAAGAACCTAGTGGACCTGACCCTGTGGCCAGGCATCCTGTGTGGCCCCTGTACCCCTGGTCCTCAGGAGAGAAAGCTGCAGCTGCCAGAAGACCCACCGAGACCCAGTCACTTATGCCTTCCTTCTCATTCCTTCAGGCGTTTATTAAGTATTTACTGGGGGCTGGCATTAAGCTGTGGCTGTGTGCTAGGGTTATGAGGATAAAGATGGGACATCCCATTGGGAAAACCAACCAGCACACTTAGAAACAATTGCAAAATGTGCCCAAAGGCACTCTGGGGCTGACAAGTCAGAATGGGCCTTGAGAGAACACAATGTCAGCTGGTCCCAAAGCTAAGACTTGAAGGGAGCCTGACCAGGATTCTGAGGGGGTATGAGGCAGGACAGGATTCCAGGCACAGGGGAAGATCTGGATAGGCCTGGACCAGAAATGGAATGTTGTGTAGAGGGAGTACAAGAGTGGGAATCTGTTATGGACATCCCATATATGGTCAGAGTTCTGTGCTTGGAGTTGGGGCAGATACAGATAAGGCCGGACACTGACATCCTCTCTTCTCAGGCCCCTCCCAGCCCTGACCTCCCCTGTCCTGAGGCCCCTCCCAGCCCTGACCTCCCCTGTTCTAAGGCCCCTCCTAGCCCTGACTTTTCGTGCTCTAAGGGAGTTGAACCAGAGGACCTCTCCAGGCCTTTCTAGCTCTATTTCTCTTCCAGTATCATGACAAGACCATGAAGAAAAGACCAGCATATGGCTCCCATTGCTGCAAACTTGGAGAGCTGAGGAGGGACAGACAGGCTCTCTCCTGACCTAGCCCGTCCAGCCCTTTCCTAGCAATGGGGAGCTGGCCCAAGGTCTAGGAGGTGGTGGCAGGAGGCTCCTGGGGGGGGGGGAAGAGAGAGGCCTTGAGCCTTCTGGCTTAAGCCTGGACACCTCCGGGGCACCCATGGGCATGGAGAGAGGAGGAAGATGGTGTATCTTAGCCCTGGCCTTCATCCCCATGGGGCTGGCCGTACCTGTGCCTTCCAGAGCAACAGGCCTGTTCCCAGGATGCTTAGCATAGCCAGGAGGCTGGTGAAGAAGCAGAGGAGAAGCTTCTTGGAGCCCTCTGGGGGTTCTTTATATCTTGCATCTGTGAGGACATGAGGAGCAAGGGACAGGGCTGAGCAGAGCTGGCGTGACTGCACTGACGTCGTCCTGGTGGCCTCCCTCAAGTATCCTTTAAGACTGACCAAGGGAGAGGGCAGGGGGGGCCTGAAGGGGCCTGTCTATTGGTGCTGCTTTATGGTTGAGAAATCTAGAGCCTTGATATGGAGCTGGAGGAGGGCTTTGGAGAGGAAAAGGATGTGTCCAAAATCTGGTCTGATTCTGCTGGGCCTCTCCAGCCCAGGTGATTGGGCAATGGAGTGGGAGAAAGGGAATCAGGGGGTGTGGGTTCAAAACCAGCTCTGTGTCCCTGGGCCAGCAATGAAGAGCAGGAGCTGGGCTCTGTCCAGGGCAAAATCCAGGGTTCTAGAGGCCCGCCTCCTGCCTTTTCCATAGAAGCCTCCTAAGGTCAAGGCTTCCAGGTGAAGCTTATTACAGTAGGAGACTGAAAGACCCAAGTTTAAATTCTCCTTCCTGCCATTCTTGCTGGGTATGTTGTGTGTTCCAGTTGGGCACAATGAACTGATTGCTACCTTTTGGCTTCTGTATTTTCCCCACTTGCACAGCAACTGACTAAGTCAGCAGTTCTCAACCTGTGGGTCACCAACCCTTTGGGGGTTGAACGACCCTTTCACAGGGGTCACAGGGGTCGCCTAAGACCATTGGAAAACACATATTTCCGATGGTCTCAGGAACTGAGACACCGCTCCTCTATCCGTCTCCAGGTGGTCAGCCCACATGCAGATATGCCCACATATGAGTATCAAAAGGTCTCAGCATTAGGAAGGTTGAGAAACTGGACTAAGTTGTGGGTTACCCCTGGTAACAGTTATGTTGTGACTTTTGTCTAGATAAGCCCTGAGGAAATGCATCTTGAGGCTGCTTGATTTGGGTGGGGCTCACCCCTTGCAGTTGCTGGCTTATTAAACTCCACTTAAAAAGATTAATGGTCTCACTCGCTCATTTCTCGGTACAACAGGTGGCCCTGGGCAGGTCACTGCACATCTCTGTGCTCTGGTGCAGGTGACTGGGGAAGGATGCCCTTCTAGGGAGCACTGTTCCTTACTCAGATAATGTCCCAAGTTTTCTCTACAGAAGAACAGCTAACATCTGAGTGATACCTAAGAGTGGGCAGACCCCAAGTCCCATCTGAAACCTTCCACAATCCTCCAAGGAAGGAGCTGGGTTAGGGGGTGGGGTGGGGAGGTATGAATCCCATTCTATGGAGAAGAAAGTCATTCAGCTCCATTCAATGACCTATCTATGGTCACATGCCTAGGAAGTGGGATTGGAACACATTTTTCCTTTGCTGCTTTTGGAGCCCAATTGGAGACGTAGGGCTTGGGGTGTAGAGTGCCCCCCAACTTGGACTCTGGGGACTCTATTCTATTGCTTACCTCTTCCAGCTGCTTTCCTCCTCTCAGGCTTCGGTCATCACCGGCTTCAAGACCAGCTTGAAGAACTACCCCCCACAGAGCACCCAGGACTTGGGCAAACGGTAAAGATGTTTATTGCAGCGTATACAGGAACAGAGAGAGCTACACGCACGTGGTTCCCCTTTTTATACCCTAGCTTTTGATTCCCGACTCAGAGTGCTGTCATTGCCCGGTGAGCCACTCACATACAGCCCGGAAGATAAGGAGACATCTCGCGTGATCATGCCTTCTTCATTGAGACATGCGCGGGCCTCTACCCCGTCCCCAGGCTGTCGTGGTGTACCCCCAGTGGCTGATGACGTCAAACACCCTTACACTCATCAATAAAGATGAACAATGACTCTGCCACCAACGTGTGCAAAGACCCTTCAGCAATGCAGATGGCAACCCCTCTGTGGCCTAAGTGCTCATATGTCTGTGCCTGTCATTGTTTAGTTATTTCAATTGTGTCTGACTCTGTGACCCCTTTTGGGGATTTCCTGGCAGAGATTCTGGAGTGGTTTGTACCATTTCCTTCTCCAGCTCATTTTTACAGAAGAGGAAACTGAGACAAACAAGTGACTTGCTCAGGGTCACATGGCTAATAAGTGTATGAGGCCTACCACAGTGTAAACCAGAAGAACCACCATCCAAAACTTTCAAAGTGGAATTGTAATGGCCAAGCTTGGTCTTGAAGCGTGGCTATAAGGAGGCATCTCTTCCCGCTTCTTTGCAGAGGGGGGACACACTGCATACAACGTGAGACTTTCAATATGTTGGTTAGTTTTGCAAATAGCTTTCCCCCTTCTTTTTTTATTCCTTGTTCTAAGAGACAGGTTTCCGAGAAGGAGAGAGGCACACAGTCAGAAAGGTAGTGATATAAGAACAAAACATAGCCATAAAAATGTGTTTTAAACGTAGGTAAAAGGAATCAACAGCAAAAAATCCCTGCGTCTCAGTTTCCTCCTCTACAAAATGAAGGTCTTGGACTGACTGACTTCAGAGGCCCTTCTAGTTCTAAGTCCTATGTGCTAGTAGCACCACTTTGGGCACATCACTTCACCTCTGTGGGCCTCAGTTTCCCTACCTGTAAAGTGAGGGGATTGGACTCTGGGACCTCTGAGGCCCCTTCCACCTCCTACAACAGGATCCTCTGAACCTCTGGTATGAATTCTAACTTAGAGGATGCCTTCAATGTTTTCAAATCTCTTTTCATGCAGCCCTTCCAAAACAATGTGGGATCAGGTGAGATCTGCTCACCAGGAAATGAACAGCAGGTCTCTTCGGGACTGCATGCAGCCCCTCACTCATTCTGCCTTGGCAAAGAAACTGTAACTCACCTTCTTGGGACCTGACCCCATGAGAGCCCGAGTGTCATATGAAAGTGGATGAGACTGGCTGCTGCAATTAATCTGGTCTCTAAGATTTGGGGGAAATCTCTTTTAAAAAATCACCTTCTGAGATACCTAAACTCAGAGAAAGATCTAGAAAGACTATAGTTTCAATGGAGACTGAAGCAAAACACGCTATCGTTCTTTTTCATGTTTGGTTTTGCTTCTTTTTTCCCAGTGTTCACTCATTGGTTACAACCCTTCTATACAACCAGACTGTTGTACAATGCAGATCCTATACATGACTGCACGCCGCCATGGGGGCGGGGGGGAAGGGAGGGGAGAAAATCTGAAACTCAAGGGATTGTGGAACTGAATCTTGTAACTAAAAGTAAATAAGTAAATAAAAAAACTTTTAAAAAAATCACCTTCTGCTGTCCCCAGGTCCTTCCTGAAGTTATTATTTTAAGGCCACCAGGTCAGAAGCATATAAATTCATGATTGGGGCTCAGGGCTCCTGCTGCTTGGAGTGCTGGGGCAGAAATGACCTTGGCGCTTTGATGCATTGGCAAGGGCTCCAAAATGTCAAGGGATGGGATGTTATCTGATGGATTCAATCAATACTGACAGCCAATCTAGGGAAGTCAGGCCCCAAATCATTTTTTTTAAGTTCCCCACTTACGATGCTGGTGTGGGGGCTGTGCTTGTGTAGGGGGCTGGGTGACTGGAGCTGGCCTCAGTTCAATTTCACAAAAACCCACCTGGATGAGGGCTACTGGGGTACTAGAGTACTGGATAGTAGAGTATTAGGGTGCAGCAGTATTGGGGTAGTAGGATACTGGAATACTGAGGTACTAGGGTGCTAGAGTACTGGGGTGCTAGGGTAGCAGGGTACTAGAGTACTGAGGTACTAGAGTCCTGGGGTACTGGAGTGCTAGGGTACTGGGACACTGGGGTACTAGGACACTAGAGTACTGAGGTACTGGAGTATCGGGGTAATAGGGAACTAGAATATTAAGGTACTAGGGTACAGGAGTACTGAGGTACTGGGTTACTGGAGGAGCAGAACTGGGTTAAAGTCCCAGTTCTGTCACTTCCTGGTCATGTGACCTAGATCTAGTCACTTGGCTTTTCTGGGCCTCAGTTTCCTTGTCCAAAAATCTACTAAGGAGTTGGACTTGGTGACTTCTGTGTTGCCTCCCAGCTCTAAATCTGAGCTACTTTGACCTGGGTTCAAATCCTGACTCCATGCCTTCCTGCCCCTCTAGCTGGGAGCAAATTACAATTTCTCTCTGTGTCTTAGTTTCTTCCTCCATACAAAGAGAGGCTTGGATTTATGGATCTGGAAGTAATGGATTAATCCACCGCCTTTAGCTTAACTCTCAGTCTTTGTGACTTCTCAGATCAAAGCTCCCTCCTTGTATTGTCTCTCCCTAGGCCAATGTGGGCTTCTTGAGAATGGACAGCCTTGATGAGGTCTTGCTGATTGTTTGACTAGAAATAATAGAATTTAGAGCTAGGAACCACCTTAGATCATCAGTTAGTTCATAATTTTCATTTTACAGATGAGGAAACTGGGGACCAGAAAAGGGAAAAAGTTTGGCCAAAGTCACAGCAATATTGGAAAAAAAAACCCCAATATCCAAACTCACCTCTTCTGACTTTCAGGCTAACAATTGTTAAACAAGAATTGATGAAATGCTTGCCAAGTGTCTGGTGCTGGAGGATGGATATGAAGGCAGAAATGATACAATTCCTGCCCTCGAGAAGCTTCCATTCCACTGGGGGAGACACACGTGCATGTCTACATAGGCTCAAAATGAATAAACTCTTGGGCTAAGGACTCACTATTTGATCCAAATAACTGGGAACAGTGGAAAGTGGTCAGGTGGAAGTTAGGTAGAGACAAGCATCTCACACCATATACCCAGATGAGCTCCAAATGCATACATGACTTCGCTTTAAAAGGTCCGCTCATAAACAATGATTAGATATGGAAGATAATGTGAGGGAAGAATGAAGGATGGGTCCAAGACTCCTAACCTGGGTGATGGAAAAATGATGGACAGAAGCAGGAAAGTTTGAAGGAGGGGCTTATTGGTGTGATAGGGTAGAGGTGGGGGATAATGTAGACGTGCTGAATTTGAGAAGCCTGTGGGATCTCTAGGCAAAGATGGCCAGCAAGCACCTGATGGCCTGGGACTGGCATTCAGAGCTGCATACACCAGCTTGGGAATCATAGGTGCCTAAATCGAGCTCAGGTCTTCCATTCTGTGGGAAGAAACAGCTTCAGGAAAGTTAAATGACTTGCCCAAAGGGAATAAACTTTAGGGGCAAGGTTGAAGCCCAGGCATTCTGGACTGTGAGCCACTGTGCTGTGCCCTAACTGCCCCCCACCCCAGCCTAGCTGAGACAGCATGTAACAGGCAAGTCAGCCTACCTCCCCTGCCCCCATCTCCCCTCAGCCCCTCACCCTGGTGGTGTATGGGATAAGTGAAAACTTCTCAGTCTGGGATTGTTAACTTCCCTCTTCCTCCTCCATCGTTGCTGTCAATCACTTTCATTTCTTTGTCTGCTTCCCCCCCTCCTTCCCCCCCCCCCTTGGTGGGCCCCTCCTCCTGGCCAGTGGGAGTCAGGGACAGCCCAGGCTCACTGTTCCTCCCTTGCTTTGGGACCCTCCCCCTACCTTTCTTGCCGTCCTATTTGGGGAAGATTTCGATGAAGTCTGCCTCAACCAATGAGAGAGGAGACAGTTGGGAAGGGGGCTTGACTGCATTAGATTATAAATTCTCGCCCTGTCTTTTGTAACAACCTCTTCTCCATGTTGAGTCATGGGGAAGCCCGCCCTCTTCTCCTGGGGAAGAGAATAAACTCCTGTTCTTATCCTAAGGGACCTCTGTGTTTATTTTTTTCACTAAATTAAGGATGAGGGTTATTTTTCATTCCAAATACTGGGAATAACAACATTAAAGAAATATTCATGTGCCATGCATCTGCCTCCCAAGGACCAGGGGACTTTTCCATAGGATTTGCACCTGAAACCGTCCAACACCTATGGTGCACAGAAGAGTGTAAAGAGAAAAGAGGAAAATGCCCAGGAGAGAGTCTTGGGACAAACTCTCAGAAGCAAGGGGAAGGAAGCTGACTCTACATAAGAGACTGTGTGGACAGATAGGCAGGAGGAGAACAAGGAGAGGGTAATAATAAAAAAAAAAAAACCAACCCAACCCAGAGAGAAGAAAATAGCCAGGAGGAGGGTGGTCAACTCCACCCCCTGGAGAAAGAGGTCCAGGAGAGTGAGGGGTGAGAAAGGAGGGCTCAGTTGGGTAACTAAGAGCCCTGGGATAACCTCGGAGAAGGAAATTTCAGGTGAGGAGATGAATGGGAAGGCAGAGTCAAGGGTAGAGAAGTATGTGGGAGGCAGAGGGAGATGTTCAGACCAACAGGTAGATGCCTCTTTCTAGGATTCTTGCTGTGAAGGAAGGGGAGGAGAGAGACTTGTAAGAAGGTGGAGACCTGAGGTCAGAAGGGGGCTGGAGGATCAAGGGAAGGGCTTTTAAGGACCAGGGAGGGCTGCGTGTGTCTGTGAGCAGCTGGGAAGGATGATGGGGATAGGTTGGAGAGGGGCCATAAGGAAAGCCAGCTCTCCCTATTAATATAAGCAACATACCCAGATACTTATAGCACAGAAGAACGCACAATAGAGACACATTCATTCTATCCCCTCCAATTAAGATACCAATTAGCACAGGCCTGGCATACAGTAAGAGCTTAATAAATACTTGTTTGCTCCCCTAACTTTGGGGGTTGGCAAAACTCCTTCCTGGCAACTGCTCTGTAGAGTGGGCAATGTAGAGATTGTCATCCCATTTTACAAATGAGGGAAGTGAAGTCAAGATGTGGCGCAGCCAGGGCCATAAGATCACAGATCAAGGGCTGGAAGGGAGCTCGGGTCTAGTCCAACCCCCTTTTTAACCAGAAGAAAACCAGTAAATGACAGAGACTGCAGTATTCATTTTGTATTCCTTCCCTGTCTTAACGAGCCTGTATTAAGTGCCTATGATGTGCCAGGACTCAGTTAAGCACTACAGATACAAAGAAATGAAAAGGACAGTCCCTGCCCTCAAGCAGCTGCCTTGATGGGCAAGAAAATCTGTGAATAACTCTGTGTAAACAAGCTATGGACAGGATAGATGGAGACGAAGCAGTCCAGAGAACCCCCTAGCATTGAGGGGGATTGGGAAGGCAGGGCTTGGAGATGTTTGAGATGAAAAATACCCTTCATCCTTAATTTAGTGAAAAAAAAATAATCACAGAGATCTCTGAGGATAAGAACAGGACTTTATTCTCTTCCCCGGGAGAAGAGGGTGGTCTTCCCCGTGACTCATCATGGAGAAGAGGCAAGTTACAAAAGATAGCGCTGGAATTTATAACCTAACTTAGTCAAGACCCCTCCCCACTGTTTCCCCTCTCATTGGTGGAGAGGCATATTCACCAAATACTTCCCCAACTGGGACAGCAAGGAAAGAGGGGAAGAGGGTCCCACTGAGGCGGGAAAACAGACAAAGGAACATAAAAGTGATTGACAGCAGCGATGGGGGGGAAGGGAAAGTTAACCCCAAATGGAGAAGTTTTCCCTCATCCCGCCCTGGGGGACAACCGAGAGCAATGCAGAGTCCATCTTTCACCCTGCCCAGAGTGGAGGCGCCTTGAAGGCAGGGCCCTCTCTTATTTTTTGTCCTTGAATCGCCGGGGTCAAGCGAGTGCCCAGCACCTGTGCTTAGGAAAGGCCTATTGAAGGAGATTAATAAGTTCCCAATTCCTCATGCAAGTTTCCTTTTAATTTTTGTGTGTATGGAAACATTTGTTGAGAAGCAGCCTGGAGTGAGGAAGACTTGAGTTCAAATCCAGCCCTAGATCCTTCATAGCTGTGTGACCCTGAGCAAGTCACTTAACCTCTGTTTTCCTCAGTTTCCTCATCTCCAAAATGGAGATAATATGATCCCCTATCTCCCAGCATTATTTTGCCAGTTGAATGTGATAATAATTAGTACATAGTAAATGCTATATAAATGTTAGCTATTGAGAAGTTAATAATAAAAAAAGTTTTAAAAAAACGTGGCAAACTCTGGATTTGAACTCAGATCTCCTGATTCCAAGACAGAGTGCTATGTAATATGATTTAGCAGTCACCACTATAAAGGCATAGAGAGAGTTTGGGATACTATGTTCCAGAAGATAAAGGTTATATAGGCTTGCCACTGAGAAAAGCTTACTCTGCAAAATTGAGACAAGGGAGAGGATTTCCAAGCATTCCTGATAAAAAGAACAGAACTGGGGAGAAAATTAGAAGTACAAATACAGGCATCAAGAGAAACACAAAAAGATGAATATGAGGGAGCAATCACAAGGGACCAAATGAAGATAAACTTTATATCATCCTAACATGGGGAGATGGTTCATGTGCCCTCTCCAAACCTAGTTCTAATCAGGCATCAGAGAGGGAGTCTAATTAGACAGAAGGCCTGGGACTGATTCTGAAGTGGCCAGGAACTAGTTAAGTAGAAATTTCATGGACTTAAGATAGGAGTGAAGAAAATGGCCCAGGAAATAGTTAAGTGATACCTTATGAAATTAGAAATCAGCCAAGTAAAATTCTATGAACTCGAGATAAACTCGAGATAGAAATCAGTGAACCAGCCTGTGAACCAGCCTGGGGTATGGAAACCGAGGTGGGGTAATTTGTCTCTTTCTTCATTTTTTTTTCTCCTCCATGCTCAGAGCATCATGCCTTCCCCTTATCCATCACCCCCTGCCTCACAAACTTCCCCCATGCCTTAGTAATAGATTGCTCCCACCTGCACAATAATTGGCTTAGTGACAAATTATGTTAGTTAGCCAAACAAAGAAGTTGTACTGTATATAAGATTCTGCAATCCTGAGCTCTGGGCTGCTCTCCCTTCAACTGGCATGGAGACAGTACCAGCTGGTAAATTAAAGCTCCTAAAACTTTTTATTCGGACTCTGTGGTCTCTCTGTTTAGACTTGTCATTTCAATTCCATTATGTTCCGATGATCTTAAAAGAGGGCCATAAAGGGAGGAGAAAGGAGAGAAAGGATGGGGAAAGTTGATTAATTAAATTTAAATTAATTTAAGTTAAATGGGATGGCTGACCCTTGAACCTTGCTCTCATCTGAATTTGTCAAAGGAACACACACACCTCCAAAGAAAGAACTGATGGAGTCTCAATGCAGACTGAATGCAGATCTTGAATCAATCCAGATTCTTGAAAATGGTTACTTGGAGTTCTTTGTCCCACCAAAGGGACACACACACACACACACACTCACACACACACACACACACACACACAGAGTTGGGTACAAAAATACATTTCGCTAAACATGGAAATATGAGGCAAAGGACAGAAGGGAGATGGGGAATAAGGAGGACAGAGTAAGGGAGAGATTCATCTTAGGCAAGATAAACTCTAATGATGTACAAAAATATTTATAGCAGCTCTTTTTGTGGTAGATGAGAACTGGAAACTGAGGGGATGCCCATCCATTTGGGAATGACTGAACAAGTTGTGGTATAGGAATGTAACAGAATACTATTATGCTATAAGAAATGATGAGCAGGATGCTCTCAGAAAAACCCAGAAAGACTTACATGAACTGATGCATAGTGAAATGCGAAGCAGAACTTTGGATGCAGTAACAGGAACAATGTATAATGACCAATTGTCAATGACTTAGGTATTCTCAGCAATAAATAGGGCCAAGATGATTCCAGAGGAGTCATAATTGAAAAACGCTCTCTACTTCCAGAGAAAGAACTGAGGGGATCTGAGTGCATATTGAAGCAGACTTTTTTTTAAACCTTCTTTATTTTTCTTGGGTTTATTTTATCTGTATTTTCTTTTACAACATGACTACTATGGAAATATGTTTTGCATGACTGTACGTGTATAATCTATATCAAATTGCTTGTCTTCTTTTTTTTAATTAATTGATTTGTTTATTTACTTTTAGTTTACAAGACTCAGTTCCACAGTCCCTCGAGTTTCAAATTTTCTTCCCTCCCTCTTCCACCCCTCCCCATGGTGGCATGCAATCATGTATAGGACCTACAAATACTTTCACATTGGACATTAGTCTGGTTGTACAGAAGGGTTGTAACCAATGGAGTGAACAGTGGGAAAGAGGAAACAAAACCAAACATGAAAAAGAATGAGAGCATGTAGTTTGCTTCAGTCTCCATTTAAACTCTGGTCTTTCTAGATCTTTCTCGGAATGTAGACATCTCCTTCCATCCTGAGACTTGTAGAGTTGTCTATAACTGTGCGTTGCTGAGAAGAGCCCAGTTTATCAAGATTGGCCATCACACATATGATGTGTCTGTGATTGTGTACAAATTTCTCCTGGTTCTGCTCTTATCACTTAGCATCAGTTTGTATAAGCCTCTCCAGGTGAATATGAAGTGGGAAACTGGGAAAGATTTTTTACAACCAGTGTCTCTGATAAATGCCTCATTTCTAAAGTGCTCCTTCTGCTAGATCACAAACTCCTGGGTTCTGTAGTCAGAGAAACTGACTTTCAGTCTCACCCTTGATGTCATTGCCTCTGTGACCTTGGGCAAGTTATTAAACCTTCCTCGGGTCTTGGGTTTCTCATCTATCAAGTGAAGGGGTTGGAGGAGAAGAACTCTGAGTTAACCTCAGAATCCTAAGGTGAACAAAGACCCAGAAAGGGAGGTAGGGGGTGGGGGAACTGGATGAAAACAAATTTGATGTGATAGAACAGGAGAAGGTAGCAGAGCTGGGAGGAACCTCATGCAAAGTTTCTCACTCAACCTCCTACTCTGACAGATGAGGAAACTGGAGTCCCGTGAGGGGAAGTCACTTGCCCAACGTCTTTCTTGAATCAATCCAGATTCTTGAAAAAGGTTACTTGGAGTTGTTTGTCCCATCAAATGTTCCTTCTGACATCTGTCTAGTTACCTTGATGATTTCCCTTTTCAATCAAGGGGAAATTCCTTCTCCATCTAAAATCTACTCACCATGCTTCCGTATAAAATCCATATTCAGGATATTTTTGGACTTTTCAAGAACAGTGGGTGGGCCAATGAGTGGGTAGAAATAATGGAATCCTAGGATAGCCTCAAAAGCCTAGGGGTGAAGGAATAGTCCCTTCCTGGGCTCTCACTTGGTAATAACAATGAGGACAGCTCTGAACTACTTTCTTAGACACAAGAAATGACCTAACCAGGCCCCAAATTCTTCTTTCTCTCCCCTCGCCCCACTTAATAGTATTTTATTTTTTCCCCAATTACATGTAAAGACAGTTTTCAACATTCACTTTTATAAGATTTTGAGTTCCAAATTTTTCTCCCTCTCTTCCTTCTCCCCTCCCCAAGACAGCAAGCAATCTGAAATAATTTATACATGTACAATTGTATTAAATATATTTCCACATTATTTGTGTTGTGAAAGAAGAATCAGAACAAAAGAGAAAAAATGCGAGAAAGAAAAAGAAAAAAAGTGAAAATAGTCTGCTTCGATCTACATTCAGACTCAATGGTCATGTCTCTGGATATGGATGGCATTTTCCATCAGGAGTCTTTTGGAATTATTTTGAATCATTGTATTGCTGAGAAGAGCCAAGACTATCAAAGTACTCATAGTTCAATGTTGCTGATAGATTGTACAGTGTTCTCCTGGTTCTGCTCACTCCACTCATCATCAGTTCATGTTGAGTCTTTCCAGGTTCTTCTGAAATCTGCCTGCTCCTCATTTCTTATAACACAGTAGCATTCCATTATATTCATATACCGCAGTTTGTTCAGCCATTCCCCAATCCTTGATTTCCAATTCTTGGCCACCACAAAAAGAGCCGCTACAGAAATTTTTGTATATGTAGGTCCTTTTCCCTTTTTTGTGATCTCTTTGGGATACAGACCTAATAGTGGTAATGCTGGATCAAAGGGTATGCACAGTTTTGTAGCCCTTTGGTCATAGTTCCAAATTGCTCTCCAGAATGGTTAGATCAGTTCACAACTCCATCAACAATGCATTAGTCTTCCAATTTTCCCACATCTTCTCTAACACTTATCATTTTCCTGTTTGGTCATGTTAGTCAGTCTGATAGGTATGAGGTGGTACCACAGAACTGTTTTAATTTGTGCCAAATCCTTCTTGCTCACTTACATATCCAGACCAGTAAACACTCCACTAGTGATTTCTGCTTTCTTGGGTGTAAAGCAGGCATGGCCTCCCTCCCCTGAAATGATCCTCCTAGTTTCAGTACTATTAGTCATTTATTCAACAAACACTCACTCACTCAGCAGCTGCTATGTGAGGAGCACTGTGCTTCAGGGTGAGAGGAAGAGAAATGGAACATTTATGTTAGGCTTAGTCCCTGTCCTCATGGAGCTTACACTTTAGTAGTGAGATGAAAAAGGAACAGAGAACACTACTCTGTATAAAAACAATAATAATACCATCTTATTATTATTAGCTATGATTATTTTGACTATACCTTTATTTACAAATGAAATATGAAACCATTGTGTAGATACCTTTACATACAAATAGAACATAAGCACTTAGGGGGCGAGGATTATCCTTTTGGTGACTGTATGCCCTACATCTGGTACTGTGCATGGTAAGCTTCTTGCTAGGTGTGGGGCATAGTGCCTGCTTAATAAATACTTCTTTGATTAACATGATAAGTGGACTAGAGGGAGGGCACACAAAAGCTCCCAGGGAAGACCAAAGGAAAGGCTTTACTGACTGGGAAGAAATAAATGGGGAAGTTTTCCTACAGAGGTAGCATGTGAAGTTGGGCCATAAAGGCAGGGGGCGGGGGGAGGAATTGAATAGGTAAAGAGGAAGAGGAAGGGGTTTCCTGGGGTTATGTCTGAGCATTCATGAGGAATTTGGGGGTTAGGGACTAGAAACAGCTGAAAGGTTGTATGAGACCAAAGTATTGCAAGAAGACTGTGAATGTGGAGTTGGGGGAGCTGAGCTCAAGTTCTAGTTGTGTGGCCCTAGACTAGTCACTTCACTTTCCTGGGCTTTAGTGTCTTCATATATAAAGTGAGGAACCTAGGGTAGGTGACTTCTAAGGTCCCTTTCAACTCTGATTCCATGATTCTGCCCAACCTGCACCTGTGGACACTGATACTTCCTGTATCAGGCAACTGACTTCCCGCAGGGGCCCTGACCACCTTGTATGAGGATCATAGGAGGTAACCTGGAGGGGAAATACACCTGCTTGCCTACCTCAACAAGGCTGGGCTGACAGCTGGACCCCATGAGAAGAGTTCCTCACAGGGCCCATTTGTGCTGGGCTCCCTTGGCTGTTTTCTTGCTGATTACAAACACAAAGCCCCTGTATTTTGTGAGAACCTGTCAGCAAACGAGCCGATTAGAATCACTGGCATAGCACATTTCTGATGCTGGCTCTTAGAGTAACAGTCACGCTACTTCCTACTGGGACCAGGGTCCAGGCCACAGATACCACCACAGTGAGATGTCAGGTGAATTTGTTGACTATCCAGGGACCAAGACCAGGGGACTTCAGACAGCCTCAACCAGAACAGATGAGCAATGGTGGTCAGAGACCTAAGAGGTAGCAATGACGCACAACTTGGCAGACAAGACTTGGTCCAAAAGCCCTGATCTTAGATAGGGGTGCAGTTGGCCATCTTGAGCTCATGGGTATTTGCTACAAGTCAGTTCCTTAGTTTCTGTTCAGGTTTTGAAAAGGTAAGGTAATGTGGCTCGGTGGCCTTGGCATGAAGAAGACCTGAGTCCAGATCCCACCTCTGGTCTCACTGCTATGCGTATCCCCCAGGGAGGTCGAAGACAGTGTGGCAATGGTAAGAGGCTGGTGTGTTGATCAGGCTTGTCTGCTCCTATTTGCCACTCACCTCATGACTGACTCAATACTTGGGTGGGTTTGCTCCTCCATTCTGAGAAATAGCATTAAAGTAGCTGTATGACCCTGCCATTTAACCTCTTTGTGCCTCAGTCTTCCCAGGTATAAATTGAGGGGTTGGGTCCCTTCCAGTTCTAGGGATATAATCTATGTGTGACCTTTGATAAGTCACGTAAATTGTCTAGGCCTCAGTTTTCTTGTCTGTAAAATGAGATTAGACTTGAGACCTCTTTTAGCTTTAAACCGCAGCCTTAACTTTCTCATCTGTAAAATGGCAGTCATAGTAGGACCTCCCTTACAGGCTTGTGGTGAGGATCAGATGATGTAATATGTAAGGTTTGCAAACCTAAAAGCGCTTTAGAGGCGCTACTCTTGTTACTAATATCATTTGTTTAATTATAATGACCACATTTAGTCCCAAAGAAAAGATGAGAAAATATACCTTCTTTCCCTCTTGGGCAAAGTGGGGGTCTATGGGTGTGGAATACAGCACGTACTTGTCAGACACAACTGATATGCTGATTAGCTTTGCTGGGCTTTTTTTTTTTCTTTCTCTTGATGACAGTAAGGGGAGGGATCTATCTGGAAATGTAAGTGATATAAAAACAAAAAATCTTAATTAAAATTTAGAAAAGAAATCAACCAGTCCCTTCAAACCACCTTGGGGACTAGCTGTGCAGCCCCGGGCAAGTGAGCTGTCCTCTATGAGCCTCAGCCTTCGAATCTGCAGGGGGGTGACGATGGTACTTATGGACCCTCTCTCCCTGGCTGTTTTGTTTGTACCTTGCCAACTGTAGAGCTCTCTAGCCATGACTGTCACCATTATTTGAGAGCAGGTCCATTCCTCACTCCATGTCCTCCACACAAGGGTTAGGCTGAGGGTCTGGCCACCTTCCAGTCCTGAGGCTCTCCAGCTCCAAGTGAAGGGAAGCCTGGCTGGGTGGGATTTGGGACATAGTAAGGGATGATCGATGAAGAAAGGCTTTTTTTCCCCCCTAGCTCCCGTTGGGGCTGAGGGGGCGGGGAGGGAGCCACAGGAATATTTATCGTTGGTCCCTCACAATGATAGATGACGGCACATGTCTCGGGGAGATATGGATAATCTGTTTCATGCTGTTCCTGCAATCCCCAGGGGGGCCATCTGTCTCACCGCCTCGATGCCATGGTGATAGACATCAGAGGAATAAATGCCTGGAGAAGCAGGGAGGGGGATCGCCCAGCCTAGCTGCTTGTCTGGGAGGCTCTTGAGGGTCCCTCCTGTCAGGGCAGATGAGCAGACACAGATAGGGCAGGATGAGCTGGAAAGGGGCCAGAGGGGAATGAGCAGGGAGGTGAGCGATGGGGGAGGCCAGTGTGGGAGAGGGCTGGCCGGCCACTGGGGATGTGGAGCCTGGAGAGGAGGCGAAACACATGAACACAGGAGAGCTGGCTTCAAGTATTTGAAAGGCTGATGCCTTTCAGGGACAGGGATTAGCCTTGGTCTGCCTGACCTCCAGAAAGTACAACCAAGAATAATGGTGGGTGGGGTGGAAAGAGTTCTAACCCTGGCTGGATTTAGCATCCTTCAAACTCCCAGTGCCAGAGGTTCCACATAGCCCAACAAAAACGTTTTTGTTGAATTTTATGGAATGTCAGAGCTGGGAAGAATCTTAGAACATGGAATGTCAGCTTGGAAAGAACCTGAGAACCTAGAAGGTCAGAAGTGGGAAGGAACCATAGAACAGAAAATGTCAGAGCTGGGAGGGCTCTTAGGACATAGTCAACATTTATTAAGCACTTACTACATTCTAGGTATTGTGCTAAGCCCTGGGGAGAAAATACAACCAAACAGGAAGAACCTGCTGATGAAGAATCCTCTAGTCCAACGGTTCTCAACCTGTGGGTCATGACCCCTTTGGGGGTCGAACAACCCTTTCCACAGGGGTCACAGGGGTTGCCTAAGACCTTCAGAAAACATGTATTTCCGAAGGTCTTAGGAACCTCCTCTATCTGTGTCCAGGTGGGTCTGCCCACACGCAGACACACTCTCATACGACTATTGAAGTGTTGCAGCATTAGGAAGGTTGAGAACCACTACTGCTCTAGTCCAATAGTTCTTGAAGTATGGCCTGAGAACCTCTGGTCCCCGCCCCTCTCATTTCAGAGGATCTTCAAGGTCCAAACCGTTTTCATAATTATACCGAGGCATTTTAACATACTCTGGCTTTTTCCGTGTCTGTGTAAAGCCAGGTTTTCTTCAGGTATTTCAACCAAACAACCCAAATGCGACAGACTGAACAAAGAAACAGAGAGAAGCATCCAGCTGCCCCCTATTCAGCCACACATTAAAGAGATCTGCAAAAACATAGAAAACAACGCCACGCTTCTTGCTGAGCTTTTGTTTTGGAAAAGCCTTTTTTTATATAAAAATGCTATTTATGTTAGCATGCAATAGGTTTAGCGTTGTTATTCTATGTAATAAATACTTTAAATGTTCTCACTTTTAATGTCTAATTCAGTAAATTTGAATAGAATAACCCCAAATAAAACCTCTCTGGGGTCCTTCATAGTTTAAGAGTGTAAAGGGGGGTCTGAGCCCCAAGAACAGGAAGAGCCCATCCTAGCCCAGCCCCTCAATGGGTGACAAGGCCCTCTCAGAAGGCCCAAGGGCAGTTCTCTTGACTCTCTGCCATCCTGAGGGGCCTGGGAGCCTGAGCTGCCTCAGCTCTGGAGGGATGTGGGCATCCCTGGCACCTGGGCTTTATCTGAGTGTCAGGGGCATCAGAGGCAGGCCCTGCAGGTGAGTGGGGATTTTCTCTCTTTCATCTTTTTTCTGTGCCTGAGTGCACCCTGAGCTGTTTACTGAGGCCCTTGGGCCCCAGGGCCGATCTCCTGCTGCACAGCCAAAGCTCAGCAGCACAGCCAAATTCTGGAAATGCTCTCACCCTGCAGCCCAAACCCCCTTGCACATGTACACACGTGCACACACACACACACACACACACACACACACACACACACACACACACCTGCTGGCTTTTCCCTGGGGCCTGATGCCCTGAATCATGGACAGAACCTTTTGAGCCAAAATCAGACACTGATCTTGAAATGAAGATTCCCTTAGGAGGGGGAGCATGATGACAAAGGCCTCCTCCCAGCTCTCTCTGTCCCTGTCCTAAGGCCCCCTCCCAGCTCTCTCTGTCCCTGTTCTAAGGCTTGCTCTCAGCTCTGTCTCTCTTCTAAGGTCTGCCCCCAACCCCAGCTCTCTGTCCCTGTGCTAAGGCACCTCCCAGTTCTCTCTGTCCCTGACACCCTATGAAAGTATACAATGGTTTGAATTGTGAAGGGTTCCCAGGCTGACTTCAGCTCCTCCCCAACTCTCATTATCATCAAAAAGTTCAATCCACTTATGGACAACCCACATACTTCATCCCAAAGTCAGCCAGAAAGCAGCAGATTGAGTTTTCTTTGATCTTATCATTCTTCCTCAACATTCTCTCTGGAGACTGCTTAATGAGACTGTGAGAGGCCCCTGGAAGCCCCAGCAAGAAGAACCTCCAGGAGCCTGGAGATTCCCTCCTGAATGGACTTTGTCTCTTTTACTCCATGCTAGACACCCCAAGTCTGAAGCCCTGCATCTTGTCTTGTAAGTAAATAGCTGGAGGCAAGAGGGAGAGTGAAGACTAATATTGGCCTGACTTTGGGCAGAGTATGTCCCCTCTCTGGGCCTTCGCTTCCTCATCTACCTCAGAGTTCTCAGATTCCCATTTTCTGAGCCCTGAGCCCTCCAAGAATCAGTGAGACTCTAAATCATTGATTTAGAGGCAGACCTTGAAAGGTCATGGAGGCTTCTGATATGGTCATTGTAATCCAGGCTATCCAGCTCAGAGATGTAAAGCTAGACATAATTCCAATTCCCTAATTTTAGAAGGACACTGAGGCACAGAAGTAGGAAATGCCTTGCCCTGTGTCACAACTGGTAAGTATGAGAGGTAAGATTTAAATGTTCACTCCCAAATCCAGCATTTTCCCTTTGTTTAATTAAATTCTTTTGTTTCAAGTTATAATGTGCAGGTGCATTTGGTCTGGTTAAAGACAAAGAAAGCCCTGGATGGGGGCTCTATAACTCTGCTCACCCAAAATGTTCCCTGCCTCTGGAGTAGCTCTCAGAGGCTTACTTAGAAGGAAACTTCTATTGCACAACAACAACTCACATTCACATAGGTCTTTAAGATTTACAATATAATGTGAATAGAACTCAGGAAGGCCCAAACTAGAAGGGACTTCAGCCATTAACCACTCCAAAGCCCCCATTTGCTAGACAGAGAAACAACCAGGGCTCCTGGACGGAAGAGTTTCTCTGGGTTCCAGTCCTTGATGTATCCCTAACCTGAGAAAGGAGATAAGGGAGGCATTGCACAGATAATGTTGCGAAGGGTTGGGTCCAGCTTGGATCAGCATTGTGGGGAGAAGGGGAGAGACCTTGGCAGATTTTACGGAGGAGGTGGTCTTTGAAGAGGAGACCAGCAACCTTTCATAGGTGGTAGATTTAAGGTGGGCTGGGTGAGTTTGGAAAGAGCTTCTCTCTTCCCTTAACTGCTAACGGTGCTTCCTCCTCTATAGGCTTTGAGTTTTGCAAAGTATTTTGCTCATTATTTGCCATTCCCACCACCCATACCCACATTGCTGACCCTCTCCCCTCCCCTCTCCACTGAAGGAAACTTTCAGACCTTCAGGGGGAGTTGTCCCCTCTAGAGTAAGGATCTGATATGGGATGTCAGAGCTGGAAAAAGCCTAGAGAGCATCTAATCCATTTCCACCCCCTCATTTTGCTGAGGGGGAAACTGAGAACCAGAGAGGGAAGGAAGTTCTCTGAGGTCAACCAGGGCTCCTGGATGGAAAAGTTTCTCTGGGTTCTCAAGTCATTTACTTGTGGTCCTGTGGCAAGGGGCCCCTTTGTGAGTGAGAGAGAGTGAAAGGATCAGATCATGAACAATGGAAATCTCCAAATAAAGGAGACAAGGGTAAGAGAGACATTGGCCACTTGAAGGGAATCTGAGGCTTCAGGCACAAAGGATCCAGGAATTTGGAGACAGATCATGGAGTCACTTCTAAGAACTCTTGAGAAATCTTAGGTGGGACAGCTAGATGGCATGGTGGATAGAACGCTGGTCCTGGAGTTAGGAGGACCCGAGGTTCAGATCTGATCTCAGATATTTACTAACTATGTGACCCTGAGCGAGTCACTTATTCTGATTGCTACCAAATAAAAAAAAAGAAGTGAAATGAAATCCTAGGCAATGAAGAAGTGCCAAAAAATAGAAGTAGATGAAAACTGTCATTTTCTTAGAAGGGGAGATTTGGGCTTGTGAAACTAACTGGAGACCCAAATTCAGGGATGGAGAATTAACTTGGGGAAGATCAAAGTGGTGCCTAAGGGTGTGGTGAAGAGGAAAGGCTGGATTTGGAGAGTATGTGGATAACTTGTGTGACCCTGGAAGGGAGGTTCTATTATTATGTCCATTTTACAGTTGAGGAAACTGAGGCAAGGAAAAATTAAGTGACTGGAGATAATCCATGGTCACACCGGTAGGAAGTGTCAGAAATAGTCAGATGGTGCCTCATCTATGAAGCAGAATCCAAATTCAGGTCCTCTTGGCTCCAAGTTCAGGGTTCTAGCTGCTGCCTCAGAACTTTAAAGAACCACCAAGGTTTACTTTTAAGGGAACAAATGGAAATGTCAAAATTGAGGAGACCTGATTTGATGGCAGTTCAAATGAAAAAGAGCTGTGGGACTGAGCTGGCCACTAGCTCACAATGAGTGAACAAGGATTCGGGCTGGCCCGCACAAAAGTCCAGTACTAAAAGAAGTCCTGTCTCGGACCTGTGGAGAAAAGTCTCTGTATATCTCCCAGGGTACCATGGTTTAAAAGGGTCTTGGGAGTGGGCTCAGTGGCAGTAGAGGGAAAGAAGCCAAGATGGAGAGGAATCTGGACACCAAGCCATGGGAGGAGAGTCAGAAAGAGTTGGAGGGTTTCACCTGGGCAGGAGAAGCTGTCTTGGTCTTTGAAGAACTTCACATGAGAAGGGCTATTAGCCTTGCTCAGCTCAGCCCCAACTCAAAAGAAGGAAATGACATCCTAACAGGTAGACTCCTCTCAAAGTGGAGTGGGCCATTACTGGAAGGGCTGAGGAATCCTCACTGGGCAGCTTCCGAAGGAGGATGGATGAGTGATCCACTGACTGCCTGTTAGGTTAGAGATGATGACAGAAACCTGGCACTGGCTGGAGGGCGTGATCCATGGATTCCCACCCTCAGTCATCCACTTGTCACTTTTTTCCCCACCTCCTGTCTCTCCCCTCTTCCATCTGTCCACAGATCTACCCATCTATCCTAACAAACCACCCAAGTGATTGCCATAAAGCACAGGACTGAACCCTCTCCTTCGGCAACATCAACCTCCTATTACTTCTTATTTTTTTTTTGTTTTGCTTTTTCTGGAGGGGGGAAGGCAGGGCAATTGGAGCTAAGTGACTTGCCCAAGTCTTGTGACTTGCCCAATGGCTAGTGTTGTGTCTGAGGCTGGATTTGAGCTCAGGTCCTCCTGACTCTAGGGCCAGTGCTCTCTTCAGTGAGCGACCTAGCTGCCCCATCTATTACTTCTTGGATCATAAACTCCTCTACTTGGCATCTGAGGCTTTGTACAGTTGGGAGGGGGGAGGAAGTTGGGAGGGAGAGAAGGGAAAGCAGTAGGGTTGCCCTCACCCCACAAAGGGAAAGGAAGAAAAAGCCATTGAGGTCATTAGAAATGCAAAGACGAGAACTGAAGGAAAGATGGCCAAGCAGGACGGCTTTGAAAATTTTGGACTGAACTTCTTATTTATACTTTAAAAAGTATAAATACTTAAAAAGTCTATGTACTTAAAAGCTGTAAGTAACAGTTTCACATCCAGCCATCTTTTAGATATGGAAATGTCCATTTTATTTGGCATTAAGTCTACAATTTTTTTTTGAAAGAATGTATGCTTCTCAAGGGCAAGATTCCAGAGTTTGGGTAGCAACAGACATTTTGTTTCCCCCCTTCATGCCACTTTTGTGAACTAGACATGCGGGTGAGGACTGTCCACACTGCTCTAGTTAGCTCAATGAGCAACAGCTGTTGGCCAGTTGGGGCAGTGGACAATCTCTTCCTCACCGTCTCCTTTCTTCTCATGCGGAGTGGAGTCCCCCTCCTCCTATCTTCCTCAGAGCTCAGATATTTCAACCTGTCTGTGTCTGCACAGCTTCCAAGAAACAGCAAGGAAACACCTCTTGAGAATCCAGGTGCCTGGGAATGAATCGCACTTGTCCTTGGCTGGAGCCCCACAACCCCCCTCCCTCCCAAGCAGCTGTCCCCAAGAACAGATGTCCCAGCCCAAGGCAGAGGGAAGGGAGGTTCTTATGTGGGACACTGGACAGTACTCTTCCCAACGGAGGCCAACGTAGCTAGGGTAGGGCTCTTGTGGGGAACTCTGACACTGGGTAGCCAAAGGCCACCAGCTCTGCACCTCCACTCTTCTTGTCTCAGCATCTTTGGGAAAAGTTCTTACAGATCTGAATCTCTGAGATTCCAGAGTCATAACACTTAGCATGCTCCCAAGAGGGAATTGGACGTGCCTTCTCCAACAGGCTCTTTGCATGTCTCCCTCTGGCTCAAAGCCTTTGGTGAAAGGCCCTGTCCTCATGTGGGGTTCTGAGGGGAGCAGCCCTATGGGGTCTCTCTGTGGGCGGCATGGGCTCCTTCCCAGGGGAAGAGTTCCATGACCTCTGCCACAGAGGGGTTGCCAGTGATGCCAATGACCTAGAAGTGTCAATGAAACACCATGTAACCCTTCAGTATTGAAAGTGCCTTAAGACCCCTGGCTTCCTAAAGCACACAAGGGCCTTCCTCCAGAGACCACACACACACACACACACACACACACACACACCCACACACCCACACCCACACCCACACCCACACACCCACACCCACACACCCCCCCCACACACACACTTCCCCATAACCCAATTCTTCCTTCCCTTTTCTAATTCTTATATGATTCGATCAACAAAATATCTCCTTCCTCTGATGTTTTCTTTACCTTTATTACCCAAAACATCCGCCGTGGCGGCGTGGAAAGAGCACGAGCCGTACCCTTATAAGGATAGCGAGTCCCCTGTCTACTCCGTGGTCTCACCTTCTTTAAAATGAAGGTGGGGAGGAGAGTATGAACCAAATAATGGATCTCTCAGGCCCCTCCCGGCCCTGACATCCCCTGTTCTAAATGCCCTCCCAGCTCTGATACTGTTCATTCAAGGGCTGCCCCAGTTCTGATTTTCTTTGTTCTCTGTCCTAACGACTCTGCCAGGGGAGACAGATGAGGCTAAGGCCACATCAAAGATGCAGACAGGAATTCTTTTTAGAGGAGATGGTTTGGGCTAGGCCATGCCAAGGAAGGGCACGGCCAGTGTATGGGCCAGATGCCTCTCCAGTCAGCTCACAGTCAGGGGCACCCCCTCCCCATCCCCCAAGCTGAGCCAGACTGAGCTGGATGACCCAGTGGGTGCCACCCCCCACAGTCACCCTGGGGACAGGCTCGTGCATAGATGAAGCCAGGCAGAGACCTTCTGGTGGTGCCAGCTGGGCTGTCGGGGCTTCCCCTGGCAGAGGAGAAGTGGTGGGAGTTCCATAAGAACCAGGCTTCTACAACCCCCCAGATGGCTCTGTTTGCCCCAAACCCACTGATAGGCGCCTTTGGGTGATTGAATAAATGGACAAGAATCCAAGGACTCTTGTGCTCCAGGAGCCAGTCTGGCAGCATGTACCCTCTCCAGTCACCTACCTCATGGGTAGCCTGGTCCCCATGCCATCCTCTTCCTCAAAGACCCAAGACAGAAGGGGTCTCAGGGATGAAAGTGCTCTGGTTTTGGAGTCTGAGGTTGTAGGTTCAAGTCCTCCTTCTATGGCCTTGCCTCTTGGTATACTGGATAGAGGGCTGGGACTGGATAGAGGTCAGGAACACCTGGGTTAAAATCCATGGGGCCTTGAACAAGTCAAGCCTTCCACAAGCCTTTGTTGTAGGTGCCAGGCTCTGGTCCAAAAATGGCCAAGACCCAGGAAGCCCCTGGGGCTGGGAGAGAGCACATGTGGATGACCATATAAATGGTCAGGATACAGACAGGCCAGAGGAAGGGCAGTGACTGGATCTGGGCCTCAGGTCACTCCAATGGGCCATGGGTGCCCAGCTCAGCGGTCTTCTAGGACCTGAGAGCTGGAAGAGGCCAGAGCAAGACAGGCCCCAGGGGTGCCTGCTGGATGTCTCCAGAACCCCTGACCTGCCCTTTGGGGCACCTCCCAAAGGACCATCTGGTCCCCCTTCTTGGACCCTGCCTTTTCTCAGAGCAGAATAAAGGGGCTGGATGAGATTTTACCTAAGCCCCAGAGCAGCCAAGAGCAGGCTCTGCTGGGAACTCGGAAAAGGGGACTCTGGGTGCCTGCTGCTTTTAAGAACATTCAGCTAATTCTAGGTTGAAACTTGAGGCTTGTCTATGTCATTGTTGTATGACTGTGGGCAGCTAGTGAGCTCCACAGTGCACATAACACCTGGGGTCCTGAGTTCAAATTTGACCTCAGACACTAGTGGTGTGACCCTGGCCAAGGCATCTAACCCTCTTTGCCTCAGTTTCCTCATCTGGAAAATGAGCTGGAGAAGGAAATGGCAAAACACTCCAGTATCTTTGCAAGAAAACCCCAAATGGGGTCACAGAGAGTCAGACACAACTGAAGAAACAACTACAAATGGTATGACTGACACGATTCATACGGGTATCAGTGGTGGGAGGGGCCTGAGAACAGGGGATGTCAGAGCTGGGAGGGGCCTGAGAACAGGGGATGTCAGAGCTAGGAGGGCCTGAGAGCAGGGGATGTCAGAGCTGGGAGGGCCTCAGAACAGGGGATGTCAGAGCTGGGAGGGGCCTGAGAATAGGGGATGTCAGGGCTGGGAGGGGCCTGAGAACAGGGGATGTCAAAGCTGGGAGGGTCTGAGAACAGGGGATGTCAGGGCTGGGAGGGGCCTCAGAACAGGGGATGTCAGGGCTGAGAGGTAAGTGGTGGGAACACAAGTACATGCACAAAGAAGAGGGCCCCACCCTTGAGGGGCTAATGTTCTGGAGGGTGAGAGAAGACAGAAAGGGAACCTGAAAAGCAGGTGAAGAAAGGAGTCTGGCAGATTCCAGAGAGGAACAAAGAAGAGGACATGGATGGGCTGAGCTGTTCCTTAAAACGGACATGCAAAGTCACCTGGAAATCCCAGGCATATTGTACCCAGTGTGGGTGCCCATACCATAATCCCACTTATTGTTGATGAAAATAGCTGGCATCGATAGAGCACTTTGAGGATGGCAAAATGCTTCCCTCTGGAGACCAGCTCTTATGACTTGGAGCCAGGGGGATGTGGTTTCAAATGCTGCCTTTGATGCTGACAAGCCAGCCCAGCGAAGTGCTCAAGGTTACCCAGAATCCTCAACAGAGCCAAAGGGAATGCTGTGATTTCAGAGGCAGGGTTCGAGGTGGAGCCACAGTTGAGAGAGTTCTGGGCCTGGAGTCAGGAAGACTCAGGTTCAAATCCTGCATCAGGGTTCACTAGCTGTGTGACCCTGGGAAAATCACCTCAGCTGTCCCAGCCTCAGTTCTCCAATCTGCAAAATGGAGACAGTAAAAATTCCTACCTCACAGGATGATTGTGAGGATCAAATGCTGGCTTATGTGGTTTGAACTGTATTGGTGCTATTACTAGTCCCATTTTACAGATGGTGAAACAAGTTCAGTGACTGGTCCACAGTCATACAACACTTAAGGATCGGAGCCCAAATCTGACCCTGTGGCTTCCTGCCTGAGAGGCCAGTGAACTCTCCACTAAGTCACGCTGCCTTGGATAGCTAGGGTGTAAAGAGCTTCATGTTCATTTTCTCATCTGACCCTCCCAATAACCCCACTAAGTAAATGCCCCAACTACTTTCACTCCCATTTTATGGATGAGGAAACTGAGGCTCAGAGTCTTGAAGGGCTTTGTCCATAGTCACGTAGACAGTAAGTGAGATAGCCAGTATTTGAACTTAGATCCACTGACAGAGATAGAGGACTGGTCCTGGAGTCAGGAAGACCCGAGTTCAAATCTGGCTCCAAAACTTCCTGGCTGTGTGACCCGAGGCAAGTCCCTTCGCCTTTCTGCCTCAGTTTCCTCATTTGTAAAATGAGGGCAATAGTGGCACCTCCCTCCCAGGGTTCTCTAGAGGATCAAATGAGACAATGTCTGTAAAGTGCTTGGTGCATAGTAGGTGCTTAATAAAGGTGTGTTTCCTTCCTTCCTTTCCTGACTCCAAATCTAGCACTCTATCCATGATGCCCAGCTGAACTGATTCCAGTGCATTTCTGTAAAATTAGGCCCCTAAAGTCTTGCCCTCTTTGTCTCCTGAGGAGGCCAATGAGATACCTGCCTCTGGGCCCCCTCCAGCTCTGCCCTTGTCTGGGAGCCCAGGCATTGGTGCCACAGTGCCATGAGACAGACCCAGGTCTGGATCTGCTGGGAAGAGTGGTTCTCCTGGTCCCTTCTCTTTATGCTGCTGCTCTGGCGGCCAGTTGGCTCTCCAGCCTGGCCTCCTGCTGTTTGTTGGTTTGACATTCAGGTGTGAGGAGGATGCTTGATAGGAGGGTGGCAGATTATGCCAGGTGCTGGTGAGGCCGTGGCAAAGTGAGCCCCCACTGGGGCTCATCGGTGGGATCTCTCCCATCATAGTCCCCACCCAGCTGTCTGCTCTGGGCCTCTGGGGGCTCAGGAGACGTGGTTATCAGCTTGCTTCCTCTATGTTAAAGGCCTGGGCAGTGTAGAGTCACAGGTGATGGACAGAGTCATTGCTAAGACACACGGGGTTCTGGGCCCCCACAAGAGCTGCCAGGTCACAGCTCTTCTGTCTAGCTCTCCTCTCCCCTCTGGACCCAAGTACTTGGATCGATTCTCCTCCTGTCCAGCCTCTGAGAGGGGAAATCAATCATATTTCTTTCCTTGGCCTTGAAACCCGCCAGGGAAATTCTGCCAGGCCACTCCAGCCTTCCCAGGGAAAGAATGCAGAAGAGGGAACTGCAGGAGCTGAGAAGAACTTTCGAGACTCCCTCACCAGGATCATAGGGCTGGAAGGACTCTCAGAGACCATCCATCCATCCATCCAGGCAGTCAACAAACATGCTTAAGATGTGCCAGGCCCCGGGCTAAGCACGGAAGATACAAAGAAGGGCAAAAGATAGTCCCTGCCCTCAGGGAGCTCACAGTCTGATGGGGAGACAAAGTATAAACCACCAGATACACAGAAGGTGAATGGAAGGTAACCAACCTCAGAGGGCCAGCGCTAGCTAGGAAGGGCCTCCCATCAGTATTGTTACCACCATGTTATTATGCCCATTTTACAGAGGAGAAAACTGAGGCTCACAAAGAAGGCACCTCAGAGGCCAGTTAGTTCAACTTGGACCTGAACAGAAATCCCAACCCCGACATGCCTGATGTATAGGCATCCAGGTTTTTCTTCAAGGCTCACAGTGATGAGGAACTCACCACCTCTCCAGGTCGCTCACTCCATCATGGCAAGGGTTATAAACCTGGTATGTACCCATACCTCTGAGGTGGAGGAGAAGCTGTTGACCAGGTGTGGGTAATGTTAGATAATCATCCTATTGACAATATAGGCCTGGAGGCAGGAGGAACTGAGTCCAAATATAGCCTCAGACACTGACGGGCTGTGTGACCATGGGCAAGTCATTGTGCCCTGTTTGCCTCAGTTTCCTCCTCTGTAAAATGCTCTGGAGAAGGAGACAGCAAAGCACTCCAGTACCTTTGCCAAGAAAGCTCCAAACAGGGTCACAGAGGGTCAGACATGACTGAAATGACTGAACAACAACCTACTGAAATGAATTCATTGCTTTATTTTATTTCTTATCGCATATTCGTGGCAAGCTCTAGAATTTTTTTCCTTTCCAGATGAGCAGGGGTATGGGAAGCCAAGAGGATGGGGGACTGGCACCCCTGTATTCTGGGACAGCCCCCACTCTAAAGGAAGACCCCCTGCCATCCCACTACCATCTCGAAATGGCCCTCTGCAGCCCTGTGGCTTTTGTGGGGCCCTGGGAGGACTGCCTCAAGGGAGATCACCTAAAGCTTCCTGGAATTTGCCCCGCCAGTCCCTGGTATGCTTAGCAATGGACAGGGGAGAGGCCAGTAAGAGGCCAAAGCCTCCAGCAGGCTCCCGAGCCACACTCCAGAGAGCTCTTTATGACTGTTGACCAACAGATGAGGAATTCTCTGTGTGGCAGCGTCAGGATGCCAGCAGCACAGTGGCTTGGGTGACACATGGGAGGAGAAGCCAACATGGGCAACAGACTCCGAAGGCCCACTGTCTGGCTTCTCCAGAGCTGCACAAGTCCAAGGAATAGGGACCAAGAAATTAATTCAGCAGCCAGACTGTTCTCACTTCATGTCTTAGCAGCAGGAGATTGACTTGAGCAGGCAGCTCAAGTCCTAGGACCCCAAACGCTGCTTCTCTTCAGTGCCAGGGGTTTGGGGACGCAGCCAATGGGAGTTTCATGGGGAGCTTGCCCATCAGCCTGAACAAGGGCTGGGGGGAGTGCCGTTAAATCCTAGGGCCAGGCATACCCTAAGGACCTTCAGCTGCCAGCAGGTGCTCAGAGCCAACTTCTTCTCCCGGATTGGCTCAGCTTGGCAGGCCTGTGCCCTGGCCAGCTTTGCCCGGCGATATGTGCCAAGCATCCAGGCACAATCAAGACTTGGCAACAGGAAAACTGTTTTCTCTTTTGTCCTCTTCCTTCTTTGTCTAGTTCAATTTTACAAATCTTTATAGATGGTCCCATGGGCTTGGATCTAGAGGTATGAGCAATAGCTGGTGTTCTCTGTGCCTATAACAATCACAGGCACCTTGCTCTAGGGCTGGAAGGGACCTCAGGGGCCAACTAGCCTTATATCCCTTCAATTTGCACAGGAGGAAACCAAGGCTCAGACAGGTTAAGGGACTGGCCCAAGGTCAAACAGGCAGTACGTGGACTCTCCTGGTTCCATGTCCAAAGCTACTTCCCCCCAGCTGCCTCTCAAGGTAAAGTAGCACCCAGTCAGCCCTGTCCTAAGAAAGGGCTGTTTTCTTACTCATCAGCGTACGCCTGTATCCTCCCAGCACTCTGTGAGCTCCTTGGGGTCGGGGATTTGGCGGGGAGGGTACATAGAGTGAACAGAGGGTTCCTCCCTGTTCTCTCACTCCCCTTCCTTCTCATTCCATCTTCTCTTCTCTCTTCCTCCCTTCTCTGTCTTGTCCCTCTCCTTGTCTTTTTCCTTCTCCTCACTCCATTCTTCCTCCTGGGCTCTTTCTTCTCCTCGTATCTTCACATCCTCATCTCCCTCCTCCCCTCACTTCTCCTTCTCTCCCTCTTCCTTTTCCCTTTCCTTCCCATCCTTCTCTCTTCTTCTTCTCCTCCTTTCCCTTTCCTCTCCCTTCCCCTGCTCTTCTTCCTCTTCTCCATATTTCTCCCCTCCTCTTTGCTTCCTCCTTCTTTCCTGTCCCTTCTCCTGTTCACTTTCCTCTCTCCTTCCCTCCTTTCCTTCCTCCCTTCTTCCTTCCTTCCCTCCCTTCTTCTCTCCTTCCCTACTGTCCCTCCCTCCCTCTTTCTCTTTCTTCCTCACCTTCCTTTCTTCCTAATTGGGTCCCACCCTGAGCCATACAGGAAAAGGCAGCAGAATGACAAAGAAGCCTGGTTTCAGAGACAGAAAACCTGGGTTCAAATCCTAGCTCTGACCCTTAATGACTAACTGAGGCAAGTGACTTTATCTCCTCTTCAATGCAGGAACAGTGATCTTTGCACTGTTCTCTTCCCTGGGGGGGGGGGGAGGGTTTCAAAAAAGAGCTGCTTTATGAGTCTTGGCTGGACTAACAACGTATACTCCACTCAGCACCCTGATGCCCCACCACCCTACCAAGAGAGAGATCCCATGTTAGGACTGGGGGAGCTAGTACAGGATGTGCCTTCAGAGGCCTTCAAGTGAACTCCCAATTTTTTGGATGAGCAAATGGAGGCCTGGAGAGGTGAGGGGCTTGTCCAAAGTCTTGCAAACAACTCTGTACAAACAAAATATGTGCAGGATAAACTGGAGAGAAGCATTTCTGTGCATTCATCTGTTTACCCATTTCTGTCTATCTGTCTGTCATTTATTTCTATGTATTTATCTGTGTGTAGGCATCTTTTCCCATCTCCCTGTTTCTGATTGTCTATCATCTATCTCTCTATCCCTCCCTTTCTCTCCGTCCATCCATCCATCCATCTATATCTCTATATTTATCTGTTTCTACCTGGCCATCTACCTACCTACCCACCATCTATCTGCCTGTCCATCTATCCATCCATCCATCTGTCCATGCATGCATGCATTTATCTCTTTACTTGCCTGTCTCCATCTTTCTAACTACCTATCCGTCCATCTGCCTACCCCCATAATCTCTCTCTCTTTTCTAAACCATCAGGTACTTCCAGAAGTGAAATCTGCTGGGGCTAGCCCAAGGTCACACACATGATATGAAATGATAACAACCATTTCCCTCTCCGGTTAAGGGCAGTGGAGCCCAGATCAGGAAAGGTGGGGTGAGGCACCAGCCACGTGGTGGTGACAAATCTTTTTGAGCTCCTCTATTTTTATTTATAAGTATAAGAGGATTTCCCGCTTCTCTCTCCCCAGCATTTCCTCCATTTCTGGGGAGATTTCTTTCCCTCGGGCTGACATCTAGATTTAGTCTAAGCTGTGGATAAATCAGCCTCTCCTGGTTGGGAAAGAGCCCTGGATCTGAAGCCAAGCTTGCTTGGAAGCCTTTGTCTTCTCCCCCCTTGTAGCGGTTCTCCCCAGATCACTCACTCTCTCCTTCTCTCCTCCGCTGGCAACTGTCTAAACTAAAGCAAACACCCCACTTGGTGCCTATCTGGAATAGAGAGTAGATGGTTCCTTAAATAGTCAGTATTAATTAGAGCCCTTGAAGGTTTAGAAAGTGCCTCACACGTGTTATTTTATCTCAGGAATTTAGGGGCAATATATTATTATCACTATTTTGCAGATGAGGAAACTGAGGCAGAGGTGAAGTGACTCACTTGCTCAGAGTCATACAATCCAGCTTCAGACTTAAGTCTTCCTGACTCTAAGACCAATGCTTTGAAGGTCCACTAGTGCAACCTCCTCAGACTACAGATGAGAACATTAATGCCTGGAGAGGTCAAATGACTTACCCAAGTAAGCAATACAATTCCTTGATTCCAAATCCATGGCTTTTCCCATTGTATCCTGTTTGCCTTATGAGGTAGTGAGTTCTCTTATTAGAATTATCCAAGTTAAGGGTAGATGACCATTTGGTGGAGACACTGCTAAGGGTTCACTGAGCAGGTACCTTTAAATTGTGGGATCCTCTGCTCCCTAACTTCACTCTGCCATTTGGGGAGTGGCCCAAGCCTGATCAGGCGCCATAATGGGCTGTGACTTGTGTAACCCTCAAGAAATCACGTTAGAATTCATTTAGATCAGATCTTTCAGAACCAGATTTTTCCTATGAAAGACATTTTGTCCCCAGTCTAGATGTGTGTGTGCACATGTGTATATACATGTGTGTGTGCCCATGTGTGTGCGTGCATGCATGCATGTGTGTGTGTGTTCTTTATCTACATTCTCTCTGCAGACTCACACCACAGCCATAAACAGAGAGCTGGGTTCCCTTTCATGCTAAGGTCAGAAGGGATGAATACAGACAAATTGGCAGCAGAGGTCCAGCCAGGAGGGTCCTTTGCAGGCTTCCAGCCCCAAACTTGCCCTGCCCATCTCTTGTCCCCAGTCCAGAGGGACCCCCAGGATTAGGGCAAGGCTCACTCTCCCCAGATAGATAAAGAGAATGAATCCCTGATTCTCTATCTACCCAACAATTGTTTTTGGCCATCTCCTGTCTTTCTCCCTCCTTCCCAAACCTGTCACTCCTGAGCCCTCCAACCCCTCAGCTCATCTTCAGAGAAAGTGGTCATCCCTGACTTCTGGGAGGAGACATAATTTTCTCTCTTAGCCGAATGCTAATTGGGAGCTGGGTATTTCCCCCCCCCCCTTTTTTTTTAGATTCAGCTTGAATTTGATTCCCTGGGCTGTTTCTTCCTCCTACAGGAAATGTACATTAGTATAGGAACAATCCAGCCAGGCAATGAAGTGGGTACAGACAGTGTACAGACATACACTCACATACACAACACACACTAATGTATAGATATCTACTCACACACACTCATGTACAAATATTTATTAACATACACACACCGTCATGTACAGAAATCTACTTATACACACTCATGTAGAGACATGCATTCACACACACACTCATGTACAAATATCCACTCACACAAACACGATCATATAAACACATTCATTCATGATTACACCTTGATATACAGACCTCAATTCACATAACACTTGTGTTCTGACATTCACACACACATTCACACACACTCACCCGTGTATATATATCTACTCACACACATACCCATGTACAGACATTCACTCACACTCACAACACACACCCGTGTATATATATATACTCACACACACACCAGTGTTCAGACATTCACTCACACTCACAACACACACCCATGTATAGATATCTACTCACACACGCACCCATGTACAGACATTCACTCACACTCACAAGACACACCCGTGCATAGATATCTACTCACACACGCACCCGCCTACAGACATTAACTCACACTCACAACATCTACCCGCATATAGATATCTACTCACACACGCACCCGTGTACAGACATTCACTTACACTCACAACACACACCCGTGTATAGATATCTACTCACACACACACCCGTGTACAGACATTCACTCACACTCAGAACACACATCTGTTTATACATATCTACTCACATACGCACCCGTGTACAGACATTGACTCAAACTAAGAACACACACCCGTGTAGAGATATCTACTCACATATACACGCGTGTACACACATTCACTCACACTCAGAACACACACCCGTGTAGAGATATCTACTCACACAAGTACCCGTGTACAGACATTCACTCACACTCACAACACACACCCATGTAAAGATATCTACTCACACACGCACCCGTGTACAGACATTCACTCACACTCACAACACACACCTGAGTATAGATATCTACTCACACACGCACCCGTGTACAGACATTCAC
>CM053581.1:411709371-411734083 GCA_028627135.1 Pseudochirops cupreus
GGGGCAGGGGGCTGTAGCCAATGTCCAGAACTTAGCAAACACCAGATCCAAAGGGTGTTGGGTAATTACAGTGGTTGATATTCAGCCTGAGCCGTCATCTGCAAGTGGAGGGTGTTGAGTCTAAAGGTACAAATCTAGCAAAGAGAGTAAACAAACAAGAGCCTAAAAGAAGTAGGAAAATGACCATAAGTAGAGTGAGTATGGGCTAGTATAATTCATTACTCAGACTATTTAACTGTCCTTAATATCTCTACATGCTACATAGACTAGGTACCTCATAAGATATTCTTCACTAACATAACTATAGACTTTAAACAAAAGAGGTTTCTGACTTAAACCTCAGAACTGAATGGCAGACATACATCCTTATTTCACAAAGCTTGTCTATCCTCTAATTATTTTCACTTTGGAAGAAAGAGATAATTCAGAAATTGAATCTTTCACATATACACTCAGTTACAAATGTTAACTTTTGCTTAGTTCATGGAATAACTACAAATTCATATTTAAACAGCAAGAACTCTTCTTCTTTACAAGTTATTGCATCAATTCAACAATAATCAATTACAGACTTTGTAAACCTCCAGAAATTGTCACATAAGAACTTTCAAAACATCTTTTCTAACTGTAAGGGAGATCAAAGTAACACAATGAGAACAAAAAGCAATAAGCTAGGGCTATAACAGTTCCTGTGCAGGCCCGATCTGGAGAAGCTGTCTGCATCTGATGTCATCTTTGCCAGGTCGCTGGGCTCAGATATTCACTCAGGAGCAGGGATATTCAGTCAGGCCTGACAGAGGCTCACAGAAACATGATTTAACACCAAAGGCACATAGAAATGGTTCCGTTTTCTAGCCACACAGGGCTAGGCACAAACACTACAATAAAGTTTCACAAACAGTTACAATGTTGCATTAAAAATACAAATTTTGGATCTTATTACCAAACATGCTCAAGCATTTGAGTTTCCATGATACAGAAATCTTTGAAAGCCAGTCTTACACACACACACACACACACACACACGCACACACACGCACACACACACACACACACACACACACACACACACACATAGTTCTTAGAAGCATCAATCTGATCCTGTTGCTTTCCTCAAAATTTTAGAATCAAGTTACAAATCTTTCAACTTTCTAAAAATACTTCCTCACACACTCTCAACATACTCAAACCTTTCTGAAACTGATATCAATTATCTGGAGACAGGAGGGGCTTGGATAACCTCATTTGTCTCTAAACCTTATCTGTCTTTCCAAATCCCTCAAAAACATTATCCAGTTTATTCAGCTTTCTTTTACATTTGTTAACCTCCAAACAAGATGGTTCATATTTTTTTTACTGACTACTTGCTCTGATCATAGAAACTTGCTATAGAAGGGATAAGCAGGGACATATGGCATTCCAAATATGACAGATAAAACATCCTTGGCTCTGTTTAAATTCAGGTAAAGTCACAGATATCCATCCATGCAGTATCAGTACCACCTAATAGCTAAACTCAGGAATAGGTGGGAAACATTCCTTTTCAAAGGAATTTCATGGGTAAACTGATCCAGAAGAAGGGGTCCCATCCCAGCTGAGGCTAGGATTGCCCCTTCGGCCTTTACCAGATGAAGACTTCCACCTGTTAACAGTATAGGATCACACTCCCTCTGAGTAGCTTGTGGCATTTGATGCAGGCACTGACTTATGCAGGCAACCATACCCAAATTCAAACTCCAAACAAAATTTAGTCATGGTCCCAAAAGCTTTTTACCTCAAACAACAAGTTTCACTAATCACAGCTTAGCGCCAGTTCTCTTATTTATTTATTTTCCTTATGGCCCTGAGGCCAAAGGCTCTATATACTTTAGCAAATGAGAAACCACACTTCATCCTACACAATATATTATATTCATGTCCCAGAATTTGTTCACCTAATATCTGATCAATATGTATCTATTTTGTTTTCCACCAAGAAAATGTATGAAACCTTTCTGTTGTCCTGGAGTAGATGTGCCCAGAAGTGGGATCAGTGATTCAAAGGACATGATCATTTTAATAACCTTTATTAAGTAATCCCAAATATTTGCTCCACAACTATTAGACCCCCTTTTTAGCTTGTCCAATAAACATATAAAGATTTAGCCTATCTTTCCATAACTTCCCTAGCATGCCTTTTTCCCATATATTATTATTTTTGCCAATTTGATTTGAATGAAGTGAAAACCCAGTTGGTTTGAATGGCATTTTCCATCCCCTTCCTTAGGTGGTGTACTTTTTTGTAGGACTCTTAGTAGTTTTTATTTCTTCTTTGGAAAACCATTTGTTTGTATTGTTATTGGATGATTATCCACTGAATCAGGAATAAGGAAGACATTAAAGACCAAAGGCTTATAATTTTGTATTAATTCTTTATACATCTGAAATGGTTGATTTTTTTAACTCAGAGAATGGAATGCAAAGACTTTTTACACCTGATGGGTTTTCTTCATGTAAACAGCATTGTTTATATTCCTACCAATATGCAGATTGTTGCCTTAGGTCCAGTCACCCAGCTCTTCACACTCAGTGTCATCTCTGACTCTTTACACTCCCTCACCATAAATATATCATGTCACCTCCATTATCAAATCTTGTCACTTCTACCTCTGTAATATCTCTGGCATTTACTCTTTGCACTATACTCACAGGAACATTGCTGCCATTCACTCCTGTCTCTCTACTCATAGGAACACTATTCTTTCTGCTTCAGCATCAGATCGTCTCTTCCTTGGACTAATGAAAAAACACATTTTTTTAAAATTAAAATTTTATTGATAGTTTTTGTATTTTGAAATCCCTACAAACTTGCCTACTTGCTCTTCTCCTGCTCAGAGACAACCACACACTTTAAAAGAAATAATATTTTAAAAGCAAAGAGAAAGAATAAAAGGAAAAAATTAGCAAAGCAGTCGAATTATTGAAAAAGTTTGAAAATACAGGCAATGTTCCAGCCTCCTGTACCTCCCTTCAGCAAAGGAATCAAGGGCAGGAAAACTCTTCTTGCATTTCCTCTTTGGATCCTCTTTACAATTTACAAAATTATCTACATTGAGCTGCACAGAGTAAAGAAAGATTCCTCCCAGTGCATCAGTAGGACTTCCTTCTGGTGTTTGTAAATTTGGACTATTGGGCATTAGCTTTTGTGTTTTTCTTAGGATATTTTACCTCAATAACTTTGGTATCCTGGATGCTCTGAAAATGATAACTGTTTTCTTGCTTTCTGGGTCTACATTCTTTGGAATTTGGTGAATATTGCATTTGTAAATTCAGGGCCATCCTAGCTGCTTCCCCCTCCTTTACCTTCTATATCCAGTGGCAACGGAAGAAAGGGCAGTTTTTCATAAGAGATAAAGAGCCAGCCTCAGAGCCAGGAACACTTGGGATCAATTCTGACAAGTATTGCCTATGTGACCCTAGCTAACCACTCTTAGTTCTCTAGGCAACTAAGACTATAAGTGGCCAACCTAGGTTGGCAAAGTAATTTCCTTATGCAAGATTCCATATACCAATGAAATCTGGATCCCTATCTAATTAATGAATTATCAAGTCTTATCAATTCTCTACAATATATCTCCTCTTCTCTTCCCTCATATGATCACTACTCTAGTTTAGGCCATCACCGATTCTCTATAGGGTTATTATAATAGCCTTTTTAACTGGTCTCTCTTGATTCTAGTCTATCCCCTCTCTAATCTATCCACCACATAACTGACAAAATTATCTTCCTAAGACACCCATCAGGCTATGAATGAAGGAATGATTAAATTACTGAATTTAAAGCTCTTACTAGTTGCACTGTGCTAAGCATTCAGGAATCAAAAAAGGGAGACAATCTTTGTCCTTAAGGAGATTACATCCTACATGTATAGGAGGAAGATAACAATATAGGAAAGTGGTGGTTAGGGAAAGGTATTTTGGTCTGTGAGATCACAGAGATGGTGAGTGGAGCAGTAGGGCAGTCAACTGACATACTCTTTACAGAAGCAACGGTAGTGTTGATTTGATAACTATTCCCAAAGCAACAGGTGGAAAACTGGAAGGCACAGTGGTGGTAAAGACACCTAGCAGGGCAGGAACACGTCCAGGGTCAAGCCTGGTCCAGGGTCTGAGGTCTACTACATGTAATTAGTCCAACTCAGCCCCAAGACAGGAGTTTCCCAGCAGAGAGGCTTAGCTCTTCCAAGGCATGATCTCTGGAGGTCCTCTTAAGAGGGTGAAGAACTAGCAGAGCAGCATGGTAGGAAGACAGCTGTGGTGAGGCATAGTTAGGGGTCTGAAACCAGATAGATGTAGTGGACTCTCACAAGTCAGGAAAGCATGGCCCCAAACAGCAAACATGTGCTCTCCATTGCCAAACAGATACAACAGCCAAGGGCAATGGATAATCCATTAGAATATAAATTCATGTGCGACATTCCTAAAGAAAATCGTAGAAGACTGTGGGTAGTTCAGCCTCATGAAATATCCAGAAGTGTGGAAAGAAACAGGAGTTTTCAGAAAGCTTAGTATTTAACACCAAAATAAGCCAGTTCATCCCCAAAGCATTTAAAGAAGAAACGAAAAGAATATGTTAATATTTCTATTTTTAAAAAACAAACAAAAAAAACCCTTTTCTCCACAGATCACCATAGGACACATTTGTCCATAAAACATCCCATGAGGAGATAGAAAAAGCATTAAGAAAACAAGAAGAGGGTGAAGCTAGACCAGTTCAAGTATATGCAGAGGAAGTACATGCTTAGCGGTGACAGAATTTTGCCAGTACTGAGGGATTACTTTTCAAATTATTTGAAGAAAGTAAACTAAAACATGGGGAAAAATTGAGGAGAGAATTCTTTTAAGAGGGGAGGATTGAGAGGACATAAATATTCATGTCCCTACTTTTTCACCTCTCTGGGGCAGCATGGCTTGGCAAACAAAGAGTTTTCAACATGCACTCAGGAAACCTAATATGAAACCCGCAAATCAATTAATCTCTCTTGCTCATTCATCAGTAAAATGGGGATAATATGTAAGAAAAGTTACTAAGTTGTTCATATTCTTTGAGATTTTTCTAAAGAGACTATATTACAAGATACACTTGTTAGCAAGAAGACTCAAATATACAAAAAAAACAATATTCTTTAAGATAAATTTTATTGATATCTTTTGTTTTAACATTACAATTTTCAGATGTGCCCACCTTCCTCTAGTGATCTCTTACAATAAAAACAGTTAAAACCAAGCAATACAGAGACTATATCTGAGGACAGTATATGCAACATTCTTTGTCCAGAAGCTCTACTGTAAGGAGAGAGGTGATTTCTCATCTCTTTTTAGGGCAAAGATTAGTCATTACAACTACTCAATCTGACATTGTTTTTTCATTCCCCAATCAATACAGATGTACTTTGTTTCTTTCAAAACCATTTAGGTGTCACTTGAATATAAGGCTACATATAAGCCTTTTCCTAATCCTCCCACTCTTCTCCCCCCTCCAAAAAAAATTAACTTATATTTTGTTTATATCTGTTTATATAAAGATTGTCTCTGATAGAATGAAATCTTTTCAAGGGAAGGGACTTGCACTTTTGTGGTATCCTCAGTACCTAGAACAATCCCTGGCATATAACAGGTACTTACTAAATGCCTGATTGATGGGTAGACTGTGGGAAAAGGTCCTATTAGGGAACAATCATCTCCCCTCCCTGAGTCTTCTCTTCTCCAGGTTAAAACATCTCTATCTTCTTTCAACTGAAATGTCATTGTCTCTAGCTCCCTACTTTGGTTGCCTTCCTTTGGACAAGTTCTAGCTTCTCAATGTCTTATATATGTTGGTACCAATAACTAAGCACAATGTTTCAGATGTATTTTTACCAAGGGAGAGTATTGAAGGAATGTCACTTCCTCCTTCTGGGCAGGTTTCCTCTTAAATACTGCCTGACCAATCCTAAAGGGTTGATACAAGGTTATATACAGAAAAAGAGACTGGAATAACCTTTGGAGTCAGAAAACCTGGGTTTGAATCCCAGCTCTCCACTTACTACCTTTACAGAATGTCCTGTCACTTCGCTGGACTTCAGGTTCCCCTTCTGTAAAGTGATGAACTCTGGCTTCCTCCAAGTTCTGGGGCTCTTGAATGATCAGGCTGAGCAAGTCTTAGGACCATGTTCCTAACTCCTTCAAGACTTGGACCAGGACAGACTTCAGAAAAACATGGAAAGACCTATATGAACTAAAGCTGAGCAAGGGGAGCAGAACCAGGAGAACATTATGCACAGTTACAATCACATTGTGCGATAACTTTGATAGGCTTGGCTTTTCTCAGCAATGCAAGGTTCTAAGACAACTCCAAAAGGCTCATGATGGAAAATGCTATCCACATTCAGAGAAAGAATTATGGAATCTGAATGCAGATCGAAGCATACTATCTGATTTCTCTCTTGTTTTGTTTCTTCTTCCTTGTGTTTCATTGCATTGCTTATAATTCTTAACAACGTGACTAATGTGAAAATATGTTTAATAAGAATGTATATGTAGAGCCTATATCAGACTGCACACTGTCTTGGGGAGGGAGAGAGGGGGAGAAAATGTAAAACTCAAAAGCTTGTGAAATTGAATGTTGAAAACTAAAAATTATTTTAAGTCCTTCCTACCTTTCCAAGTCTTCTTACACCACTCCTCTCTACAAATTAGATCCACATGATCTCTCCATCTCTCCCAAGCATTTTCACTGGCTGCCCCCCCCCCATGCCTAGAATTCAATTCCTCTTCATTTCCAATTATTGCCCCCCCACTAACTTCCTTCAGGTCCCTACTAAAATCCTACCTACTTACAAGAAAACTTTCACTATCCTCCTTAATACTAGAGCCTTCACTCTGTCGAAGACCTCCCGTTTACTCAGCATGGAGTTGTTTTTATGTCGTCTCCCCTATTAGGCTGTCAGCTCCTTGATAAGAACTGCTTTTTGCCCACCACAAGTGCCTGGTACACAGCATGGGCTTAAGAAATGCCTACTGACTTGATCTGTCAAGTGTAATTGTACAATATGTGGACAGAAGCAAAAGAGTAAGAAATCCTGTGAGGTAGGAGGGGTCAGATTAAGAGATTATACAGAATGTTTCAAAAGTCTTTTCGCAGTTTTAAGCTTTCAAAACTTAAGCTTTAATTTCAAGGTTATCTGCTCTTGAAACTAACAGAGAACCAGCTTAAATAAGCATTAAGTGGTGAGGTGGGATAACAAGCTGGGCCTAACCTAGCTTCAGATGCTTACTAAGTTTGTGACCCTAAGCAAGTCACTTAACCGCTGTTTGCCTCAATTTCTTCCTCTGTAATTACGGGGAAAATAATAGCACCTACCTGCCAGGGTCGTTGTGAGAATTAAATTATTTTGAATTAGTTTAATAACTATTTTAACAAAAGCCAAATAATATTTCAACAACACATTATTCAACGTAAATATATTGCAATGTAAGCCTACGTATCTGAAAACACGAAAGTGAAGGGCAGGCTGGTCTAAATGCTCTTCGAGCTCCAAGCTGTAACTTTCCAAGAGTACAATGAGAGCCTGGATTTACAGCTGGACGGGTCCTCAGACGCCCAAACTGTTAGGTTCTGGGGTTTTTTTTGAGATTAGGAAATTGAAACCCAGAGACCTGAAGTGATTCGCCCGAGGTTACACAAAAAAGGGGGAACCGGACTGGAACACGTCCAAGCCGGCTTCCCCCGCACTCCCGAGGAGCGCCCCTACAACCTAAAGGCGGCGGAAGGAGCCAACCCAGTACCCCAGGGGAAGGAAGGCAAACAAAGAGGCCCCGGGGATTCGATGCCTCCTCCGGGGAGACCACTTCTGGGGCACTGTCCGGTCGGCAGAGGAAGCGTGCGGATAGGAAGAGCCGTTTCCAGGACTAGGGTACAGGAAAATACTCAAGTGCAAAGAAATAACCGAGTCACTTCGGGGGGTAAAATTTTTTTTAATCTCCACCAGGTTTCTGGGGACAGCGTGAAGACCGGTTGGTCACACAAAGCTTCTAATGGAAACAGGGGACTGTGGGACGCATTCGGCGCAGGCGCAGAAGGTGTGCGCATGCGCACTGAGCAACCCCGGCAGGAGATTTTCCCGCTGGCTCCACCTCGCCCCACATCCATCACCACCCACCTGCTTCCATCCAATCCGAGAGGCCCGGGAAGTGGAGAGCGGGGGAGGAGAGCAGTGACAACAGAACCAGGGTGAGGGGTGAAAGTTCACGTTCCGGGTTGGCGGCCATTTCTCTGCCTTCCGTACGACTGCCGGCGAGAGGGAGGCGGAGGCAGGGGACGCGGCCGTTAGCTTCACGTGGGCGCAGGAGAATCGGCGCCGGCTGGCGGCCCGTGGCACTCTTCCGTGGTCACGATGGTAAGGGTGCGGCGGCGGGAGCGGCGGCGATGGTAGCAGCCTGAAGAGCGTCCACACAGTTTCCCTTTCCCGCCTTGCTTTTTCATTTGCTCTAGGAGGCGGGAGCGGCCTCGCTCGGCCTTTTCTTCCCTGCCTCCCACTCCTCCCGTCCTCCCATCCCCGGTCTCGCGAGAGGACCGGCTCGCGAGCCTTTTTTCGTGTCCCGTTTTCCCCACCCACACTTCCCCCAGATCCCAGTTGGTCTCGTCCAAGTTGTCGGCTTTAGAGCCTCCTGGGAGCGGCCATTTTGAAAGGGTGGGGGGGGGAGGGGCCAGAAGGGAACTTTTCTGTGTACTCCTAGAACTTAGCCCAGGTAGAGGGGCCTCGGAGCCTTGTGGCTGCGGGTCAGGGCTGGCCACCGGGACTGTGGCCGGAAGGGCCCTCAGCGACCCTCTAGGCCTATCCCCTCACGTTACAAACCAGGGAACCCTGGGCAGATTCTCGACTTGAACGAGCCGCCCTGGCCAGATGGGTCAACCCTTTTACTGGCTCAAGAAAGACGGCTCTGGGCATAGACTTGGAGCCGGAGGGGTCCTCACCCGTCGCCTGATTCAGTCCATGGGTTTCAGGGCTCTGATACTGTTTTACTGCTATTTGTAATAACAATAATAATCCAAGATCAGGGAATCCTATCACTCTGGTCTGCTCCTGGGTCTAATGTGTGCTCCCTTCCTGTTATAGTCTCTGAGCCTCAATTTCCCTCATCTGCCAAAAAAAAAAAAAAGACCCCGTTTTCCTCTTTTTCCCTTAGTTTGGCCATTTTGTTTTTAATTATAACCCTTTCCAAAAAGAAAAAAAACGTATCTGAGTTTTCCTTCTCTAATGGCCCTCCACAGTGCCCTGTGTTGTCATAGTGGAGGACAAATAGCTTTGGCCTCAGATATGCTAGGTCCAGGTGCCGGCTCTGTCCCTGGATTAGCTGTGGGCATTTAGGGAAGTCGTCAGCAAACTTTTAAATGCCTGCTTTGGGCTGAGCACTGGGGATACAGAAAGAGGCCAGAGGCAACCCTGCCCTTCCAGCAGCACGAAGTCCGGGCTTTGTAAAGTGGTGGGGTGGACTTTGTTCTTCCTAAAGCTTCTACCTACCATTCCAGGGGCTATGGAGTCAGGAACTGTTGACTAAGCTAATGTGAATTTGTCTATTTCACCCAATTCTATTTCAGCAATTAAAAATTAAAGGGTTTATTAATGTAGCAGGACTTGATAGAGTTTGAGTGAGCTGGACGTAATTATAGAGTAATTTAGGAAAGAATGGGGAGTGGACTTGTGGGCTTGCCTGTCAAATAAGAATATTGGAGGAAATGAACTGTAATGTTCCTTCCATTACTTGAGATCCTATGAAAGCTAGCTTAATGAATTTTTCTCTCTCTTGACTGATATCTTACTTTCATCACCTCATCCAGACTGTTGTTCTTTGTACAGAGTTTACCCCTCAACCCCAAACCATTCCTGAATGGACTGACAGGGAAGCCAGTGATGGTGAAGCTTAAGTGGGGAATGGAGTACAAAGGTTACCTGGTATCTGTGGATGGCTACATGAACATGCAAGTAAGCTAAACTGGGGGGGGGGGGAGGGGGGCTGGGTGTCTCACTTTACTTGCTGTCTGAGAGCTGAGGCTATGAAGCTATGATCTGCTTGGTGTGTGCCCTCTCACAACCCTTTGGATTACTTAATACTTTGGGTTTTCTGTGATCTGAATGTTCTTCGATTCACAGTCATTTAGCATTTGTTTTTAAATTAATAGACGAGCAACTAGTAATGTTAAAAGGCTTGACTTCTTCAGAGGAAAATGAAAGATTATTGTCAGGAAAACAGGAATTCAAAATTCGAATGTATTGTGAAGAATTTAACCAAGTGCTTCATGTGTTTTTCAGTTTAAATAAATGTGTTGGTGCAATATTGAAGAAATTAACTGGAAATGGACATATTATAACTATTCCTTCAGAATATTGCTTTAGGAAAACACAGTTGAAATTAGCTCTTGCAAAAAGAGAAGTATGTTTTTCTTAAATGAGTTAAGAGGCATGTGATTAAATTTTCTTTGAGGAAAAATTTATTTTTTGCATTTAAAAATATTTTTTCTTAGAAAAGCCCCATCCATAGGCTTCATCAGATTGCTAAAGGAGCCCATGACCCACCTTACCCCTCCACGAAAAAAGGTTAACCAGTACCTTAGATAGTTATCACCTGGTCCCCACCCTTCAGAAGATGAGCCTCTCTGAATTAGGTGAGGCTTGTACTCCAGCTGCTGTCACAAAGGCTGCTTCCACCTAGGTAGGACCAGCCAGTGTGTGTAATCTACTCTGATAACTTTGTCGACCCATGTCTTGAGGCATCAGCGTAAGATTTTACTGGTAGGTTTGAAAATAATAAAAAAACATGGTAGGCTATTTTTCTCACCTCTATCACAAACCAGTACAGGTTATATGAAAGATAGCACTGGGAGGCAGTGAGAGTGGTGCTGCCAACAACCTAGATTTCTCACCTCTATCACTTTTACCATGAAGAAATATGACTGCAACCATGTACCTCAGGATGCCGGTGGCAAGGTTTTCTCCAGCATAGTAATCTTTGCTCAAGCTAGATAATGCCAAGAAAAAAAAGAATGTTGTCTTTCCCAAGTGACTGTTGCATCCAGTGGGCAGGACAAATTCTGCTGGTTTTGCCTCCATTTATAAAATGCTGATAATGTAGAAAACTGACTGTGGTGTTTTGTGATGAAAATGACTATAATTACTTCTAAAGTAAGTTATGAAAAGCAGACTTGTAAATATCCAATACATATAAAATACTGCTTCCCTTGTTCAAACAATCACATGCCCCCCATTCCTTGCTCCAAATGACAGTCAAGTGACTTTTTTCCATGGATGGCACTACCTAGTGCCTGATGAGAGAATTCACCAATTCTTGCTTTCCTGCTTTTTCACTTTGTATAGTTCAGTTCTATTCCAGGTAGTCTTTTTTTTCACATTGAATTTAGTAAGCATTTATTGAGTGTTTAGTGTGTGTGGAGACATTGTGCTAGGGCAGGGGTGGGGAATCTTCAGCCTCATGGCCACATGTAACCTTCTAGGTCAGTGGTTCTCAACCTTCCTAATGCCATGACCCTTTAATACAGTTCCTCATGTTGTGGTGATCCCCAACTGTAAAATTTTTTTGTTGCTACTTCATAACTGTAATTTTGCTACTGTTATGAATCGTAATGTAAATATCTGATATGCAGGATGTATTTTCATTGTTACAAATTGAACATAACCTACAAGTTGAGAACCGCTGCTCTAGGTCTTCGAGGGTCACATGTGGTCTCAAGGCTTCAGGTTCCCCATCCCTTTGTAGGGTCTGTGAGTACTAGGACCAAAAAAGCCAGTCCTTTATCTTCAGGGAGTTTTCATTCTCTTTTCCCTTCTCTCTTTGAGCTTTTTTTCAATTTGACAGAACTTTTTTCTTTTTTCCATTTGCTCTTTGTTCCATTCCTGAGCCAAAGAATAATAATAGGAATCATGACCAGTGAGCAAGAAAGTAATGGGAGTGATAAATCTGAATTCAAGAAAAGGAAAGCTAAGCATTTTTTGAAATTAAATTAGTCTTCTTAAGAGCCAGGGTCATGAACTTCTAAAGCACTTGAAATGCCCTATCTTCAAATCCTCTTTAGCATCTCCATAAAAATCTCAGTCTAATTGCTTTGTCTCTATGGAAACTGTTGACTTTACAGTAAATGATTTACAAATGAACTTTTAGATCACAACCTTTTTTTATAAGCTGTTTGCTTTCTATGCTTGAATTTTCAAGTCTACCAGAAAGGGAAATTATGTAAAATCCCTCTAGGAAAATTTTTTTTAAGTTGTATTAAAGACATATTTTGAAGCACACTTTTATTATGTAACAGTTTTACATATCAGTCAATTGCTTGGCTGAGCAGATGTAATAATATAACTTAGAATGGTTTTTTATGTTAAACTGTTTGTTGGTAATCATTTGTGGATAAATAGATTTGTGTTATTACTATAGAATGGCCTCCATATGTTAGTTAACCCTCCAGATTTAGTTGGTTTATACAGTTTTCCCCTCATTCAGTTTTGCTAATTTATTTTCTTTTTGTCTGAAAGCTTGCAAATACAGAAGAATACATAGATGGGGCGTTGTCTGGACACCTTGGTGAAGTTTTAATAAGGTAATTCTCTCAGTGCAACAGTGTGTATAGATTACCACAAACATAGAAATGTCTATTGATACAAACTAATTGATGCTTCAGTTTCCAAATTTCCCCTTTTTTTGCTCCTAACATCACTATTTAACAGTGTTCTACAAATAGGAAACCCTTCAATTGTTAGATTAATGGTCAAAGAAAGGATTTAAATATTTTAAAATAAATGTTCATTTTCAAATTTTTCCTTTTGTTGAAATTAAACAGTTTGGGCCTTAGCTAGATACCTATTTCAATGTTCATAAATTACAGGAGCTTTAGTTAGCATACAGAAGTTGAGCAAATTAAGTTGAACTTGATAGTTTGATTTCAATGGTATGTGGCTTATATTTTCTCCAACTTCCATTCCCTTACTTTTCTTTTGAATATTTAGCAAGTATGTCTGCTTTCTTAAGAACACAGTAGGGTTGCTGTATTAATTATACAATGAAAATGAGTGCCACGTTTCCTGTAACTAATAGCCTCAGCATGAAAACAGTTTAGAAATAGTAAAAAGGTATTTCATAATTAACATTCTGTATTTTATATCTAAAAGTACGGTACAAAACTAATTTATAGCCACCATAGTAAATTCTGTGACTTTTTCCTACTTGGAACAACAAAATTAATTCTAGTTCTGTTTACAGGTGCAATAATGTCCTTTATATCAGAGGTGTTGAAGAAGAGGAAGAAGATGGAGAAATGAGAGAATAGCATCTTTTCTGGGGTGGGGTGGGGATTTCTTTTGTATATTTCTAGAAATAAAGATTTGTTTGTTTTTCAATTTGTATTGGTCTTTCGGTCCGTAACTTGTTCTCTGTGAACTTTAGTGAGTTGAAGGTATTTTCATTTGTTCAAATTCAGGACAAAAATTCAAAACTTAGGAAATAGGTTGTTTGTAGAGCTAATTGCAAAGGACAAACTGCCTTTTCTTCAAGATGTATCTATATATTGTCCATGTTCTGAGGGAAAAAAGATTAACATTCCTCTTTGGGGGAATTTTCCTAAAGGTAAAATACTATTTGTAATTTCAGGAAGGGAGGTTGTAATTATGCAGCTGCTTCTCTGCAACTTCTGACTTTGGAAGTGTTTCTTTTGGTTTTGTATTTACTCATTTCTCAACATTTTTTGCTTATAAAATCGCTTAATTGTGTAATCAACATAACTTAAAATATACACATATGTTCTAATAGCTCATGGTCAAAATGAGTGTAGGGTCGGGTATATTCAGAAAACAGGATGCTTCTGTTTAGACTTCTGTTCTCAAGGCCTTTGGTTTACTTAGCTGAGGGAATCATCCTGAGGAAATGCAATCCTGAGGCTTGTTCCTTCAAAATCAAGCACTTTTGACCATTTTATATTTGTGGTTATAATCAGGATAGAATACCTCAGTAAGCAGATCACTAGCCTTTTAGAAATACCTTTTCTGGTGGTTTTTTTAAAATCCCCATCTTCTGATGAAAATGTTATAAAAATAATTAAAAGGTTCTGGAAAGATTTGGTTTATAGGAATTTGGAGATATAAATCTGAATGACATTCATTCTTTAAGCCAAAAATTCTGTTACTCTAAAAAAAAAAAAAAAACTTAAAACCTAACGAAAAATAAATAATTTTCGGGCTTTTACCTGAAAATTAAGGTATCTGTCTGACTGATTTTGTTCAACTAAAAAAATACTGTTCCTCCAGTAATTTGGACTTTGTGTCATCCACAAAGAATATTTCTTGTTTGATATCTGTTACAGGTTCTGAGCGATATACAAGTTTCCTTCCCATCTGCAGCAAAGAAAAGGAAATGTTAATGTTTCTGTAACACCTGCCATTCCAAAAACAGACATAAATATTAATTGCCAAAATTATAAAGTGTATTTGGCTATTATGACCTTATATGGTTACAAGCATTGGGGTTTTTTTTAACATCATTTTTTTTCATTTAGAGTTTCAAATTCCCTCCCCCCAAAAAATATGAAGTGCTTCTAACTCACACAGGGGCCATACTAATCTTTTCTGTATCATTTCAATTTTCTCATGTGCTGCCAAAGTGAGAGGTTATATAAGTATTGTATCTGTTCTACAGATATCTCTAAACTTCTGTTTCTCTCAGTATCTGCCAAAGGTCACAAAGCCAGTAAATAGTAAAGCTAGGACACAGATCTTCAAAACACTTAAGATCTTTTTCATCTGATCAGTTAAAAAAATTATTGTTCATAAAACAAACCTTTCTCTTTGGTTTTGATACAGCTCTTTCTAGGGCAATTCTTATTTTTTCTTCCTGGTGTCTCTGCTTTTCTCTCATTTTCTCTTCACGCATCCTGTTATAAGAAGGAAAAAAAGTTCTTAAAACTATAAATTGCTGTAAGAACACTCAGGGGACTGCCAAGAATAAATTCTGTTTTTGTTACATAGGGAGATGTTGCTTTTGATCATTTGGAAAAGTATCAGATTTATCTTAGACCCAGGCTATGAAAGTTCCCAGAGAATGAGAGCAGAAAACTAAAAACCCATGTATTTTTAGGGGTGTGGCTAAGCAAGTTGTGGCATGTGTCTAATGAAATATGACAGATAATTACTACCACCATCACCACCCCAAAAAAAGGAAGACCTAAAGAGTAAACAAATAACTAGAATATAAAATACTGGCTATAACTTGTTACTAAAGGCAACAATCTGCAATTCTTAACCACCACAAAAAGAGCCACTATAAATATTTTTGTACAAATAGGTCCCTTTTTTTTTAATTTTTTGCTTTTTGGAGGGGGGAGGGCAGGGCAATTGGAGTTAAGTGACTTGCCTAAGGTCACATGGCTAGTTAAGTGTTGACTGTCTGAGGCTGGATTTGAACTCAGGTCCTCCTGACTCCAGGGCCAGTGCTTTATTCACTGCTCCACCTAGCTGCCCCAGCTTTTTTTTTTTTAATCTCTTCAGGATATAGATCTAGTAGTGGTATTGCTGGGTCAAAGGGTATACACAGTTTTATAACCCTCAGGGAATAGTTTCAAATTACTCTCCAGAATGATTGGATAAGTTTGAAACTCCACTAACAATGCATTAGTATCCCAATTTTTCCACATCCCCTCCAGCAACTGTCAGAAAAGCCTTGTTAGCCAATCTGTCTAATTTCTAATCAATAGTGATTTAGAGCATTTTTCATGTGATTATAGGTAGCTGATTTCTTCATCAGGAAACTGCCTGTTCATATCCTTTTAACCATTTATCAGTTGAGGAATGACTTGTATTCTTATAAATTTGATTCAGTTCTCTATAAATTTGAGAAATGAGGCCTTTATCAGACAACTTTATTATAAAAAATTTCCCTCCACTTTTCTGCTTTCCTTATAATCTTGACTGCATTGATTTTTGTTTGTGCAAAACCTTTTTAATCTCATGTAATCAAAATGATCCATTTTACTTCCTTTAATATTCTCTGTTTCTTGTTTCATCACTAATTCTTCCCTTATCCATAGATCTGACAGGTAAATTATTCTATGCTCCCCTAATGTGCTCATCCTTTCTTGTTTAAATCATGTACCCATTTTGACCTTATTTTGGTATATGGTGTGAAATGTTAGTTAAATACCTAGCTTCTGCTAACTGCTTTCCAGTTTTCTCAGCAGTTTTTGTCAAATAATTCTGGTCTCAAAAGCTCTGAATCTTTGCAGCAAATATTCTTTTTCAACAACCCAAAAGACAACTCTACACATGAACATCACCAGATGGTCAATATCAAAATCAGAATGATTATATACTTTGGAGCCCAAGGTGGAAAACTTCAACCTGGTCAATTGAAACAAGACCTGGGAGCTGACTGTAGCTTGGATCATAAATTTCTTATTGCAAAATTTAGACTTAAATTGTAGAAAATAGGGAAACCTACCAGATCATTTAAGTATGACAGATAACATCCCTCTTGAATATGAAGCAGAGGTGATAGATTTAAGAGAGAGAGTGCTTGAAGTTTAAGATATTGTACAGGAGGCAACAAAAAGAAAAATTCCAAAGAAAAAAGATCAAGAAAGCAAAATGGCTGTCTGATGAGGCTTTTACAAATAGCTGAGGAAAGGATGACAGTGAAAGGTAAAACAGAAAGGCAAAGATATACCCAATGGGATGTGGAATTCCAGAGGGTAGCAAGGAAAGATAAAAAGGGTTTCTGAAATGAGCAGTGCAAAGAAATAGAATAAAACAATAGAATGGAAAAGATGAGATCTCTTCAAGAAAATTGTACATATCAAGAGAATGTTTCATGAAAAAAAATGGGTGTTATAAAAGACAAAAATGGTAGAGACTTAACAGGAGGAGATGTTAAGAAGAGATGGCAAGAAGAAGTATACAAGAAAGATCTTAACATCACTGATAGCCCTGATGGTGTGGTTACTGATCTAGAGTCAGATATTTTGGAGAATAAAGTTAAGAGGGCCTTGGGAAGCATTGCTAAAAATAATAAGGCTAGTGGAGATGATGGAAATCCAGCTGAGATACTTGAAATCCTCACAGATGGGGGCGGAGTCAAGATGTTGGTGTAGAAGCAGGAAAACTGTGACTCCCCCCATAACCACCTCAAATACCTATGAAATATGACTCTAAACAAATTTTAGAGCTCCAGAACCCACAAAGTGACAGAAACAAATCTCCTGCTGAAGGCAGCCTGGCAGGCAGACAGGAAGGGTTCATCTCAGAACACTGGGAGCCCAGACCAGCCCCACCATGGTTTTAGCCCAGGGGTAGCCCTACCAGCCCAACTGGAGCATTCAGGAGAGTGGATCACTGGCAGCTGTGGCAGTTTCCAGAGTTATCAACCCATAAATGCCAAAGACAAAGTGAAAGGTCAATGGAACTTGACTGAATTTGGCAGGGACAGAGAAGTGGGTCTGGCCATCAGCCCCTAGAGCCAGAAGTGGCAGAAGCAGCAGCTATGCATTCGCTTCCACGTAGCTGCTTCAGAGCTCCCAGCCTGCAGATTGCAGGAGGGCCAAATGACCATTCAGAGGCTAAGTGCTCTTGCCTTAAAGTCGTGGTCTTGGGTGGTGGTCCTGAGGTGGGTGACCAGTGAGCCAAAGCTGGTGGAGGCTGTAGAGACGGTGGCCTCCTAATAGCTCTGGCAGCTGCTAAAACCCCAGCAATTTGGGACAAAGCTCTCACCTCTGGAAGCAGAGTTCTACTGTGGCTCAAAAGTCAGACTAATTGACTGGCAACATGAGCAGGCAAAGGAAGCAAAGCAAGCTCAGCAATCCAACTTTAGGTTCCTTTTTGGGGGACAAAAAGGATCAAAGCATGGAACAGGAAGAAGACAATATAGTCAGAGCTCCTGCACCAAAAGCTTCCAATAAAAATGTAAATTGGTTACAGGCCATAGAGGAGATTAAAAAGGATTTTGAAAACCAAATAAGAAAAGTGGAGGAAAAATTGGGAAGAGAAATGAGAATGATGCAAGAAAATCATGAAAAGAGAGTCAACAACCTGACTGAAGAAAATAATATCTTAAAAAATATACTAACTCAAATGGCAAAAGAGACCCAAAAAGCCAATGAGGAGAAGAATGCCTTAAAAAGAAGAATTTTCGATATGGAAAAAGAATTTCAAAAGCTCACTGAAGGGAATAATTCCTTTAGAATTAGATATGAGCAAATGGAAGCAAATGACTTTATGAGAAATCAAGATACTATTAAACAGATCCAAACAAATGAAAAAAATAGAAGGCAATGTGATTTATCTCATTGAAAAAACCACTGACCTGGAAAGATAATTTAAAAATTATTAGACTACCTGAAAGCCATGATCAAAAAAGGAACCTAGAAAGCATCCTTCAAGAAATTCTCAAGGAAAATTGCCCTGACATTTTAGAACCAGAGGGCAAAATAGAAATTGAAACAATTCACCAATCACCTCTTGAAAAAGATCCCCAAAAGAAAACTCCTAGGAATGTTATAGCCAGGTTTGAAACAATGTGGAAACACAATCAGATTAACACAGGATCTAGCAGCTTCTACATTAAGGGACTGAAGGGCCTGGACTATGATTTTCTGGAGATCAAGGGAGCTAGGATTAGAACCAAGAATCACCTACCCAGCAAAATTGAGTATGATGTTTCAGGGGAAAATACGGTCATTCAATGAGGTGGAGGACTTTCAAGCATTCTTGCTGAAAAAAACAGAACTGAATAGAAAATTTGACATTCAAATTCAAGAAGAATAAGAAGGTAAACAGGGAAAACAAATCATAAGGAACCTATGAAAGTTGAACTATTTACATGCCTACATGGAAAAAACAATAATTGTAATTTATGAAACTTTTCTTAGTATGAGGATAGTTGAAGGGAATATAAATGTGTGTGTATACATATATATGTATATATATACATATATATGTATATATATACATATATATGTATATATATGTAGACATACACATATGTCTGTATAGGAAGTTATATATGTGTATGAATACATATGACTGTGCGTATATATGTGTACATAGAGGGCACAAGATCAATTGAAGAGGAAAGGATGATATTTTTAAAGGTGAAATTGAGAGGTGGGAGAGGAATACAATGAGAGGAGACAGGGAGAGACAGAATGGGGTTAATCATCTCATATAGAAGAAGCAAGGGATAATTGTTACAATGGAGGGGAAGAACAAGAAGGCAAAAGGGAATGGGTCAAACTTACTCTCATTGAATTTGGCTTAGGGAGGGAATGACATACACTCAATTGGGTATGTTGCCCAGCAGGAGAGAAGGGGGAAGGGGATGAGAGGGGGAATGATGGCAGGGAGGGCAGATTGGAGGGGGAGAGTTATTAGAAGCACATACTTCTGTAAAGGGACAGGGACAAAGTAGAGAATAGAACAAGTAGGAGGTGGGATAGGATGGAGGGAAATATAGTCAGTCTTTCACAATATGTCCATTGTGGAGATGTTTTGCATAACTACACGTATACAGCCTGTATTGAATTGCTTGTCTTTACAGTGGGGGGTGGGTGATGAAAGAGGAAGGGAAAGAATCTAGAATTTAAAGTTTAAAATCAAATGTTTAAAAATATATGTATACATTATTATTATTATCATTATTATTATTATTATTTACATGCAACTGGGAAATAGATATACAGGCACTGGGGTAGGGAGATCCATCTTGACCTATTGGAAAGTCAGAGGAGTGATGGGGGAGAATATAGGAGAGATCAGATTAGGGGAGGGAGTATACAGTGGGATCGCTGTTTTGGGGTGGTGGGTAGGAGAAAGAGAGGGAGAAAATTTGTAACTCAAAATCTTGTGGGTTTTTGGTTTCCTGCAAAAAAAAAAATTAAAAGGTCCAAAAAAAAAAATCCTCAAAGATGATGCTGTTAAAAGTGTTGCCCTCAATATGCCAGCAAAACTGGGAAACTGAGCAGTGGCCACTAGATTGGAAAAGTAGGTTTACATCCCAGTCCTAAAGAAAGACAATGCCAAGGAATGTTCAAATTATTGAAAAATTGTGCCTAAAAGATTATGCTTAAGATTCTACAAGTTCGGCTTTGGGAAAACGTGAACCAAGATTTACCAGAACAGGTTGGTTTTCAGAGGTTGAGGAACTAGAGACCAAATTGCCAACATTTGCTGGATTATGGAGAAAGCAAAGGAGTTCCAGAAAGATATCTACTTCTGCTTCATTGACTACACTGAAACTTTTGATGTGTGGATCACAACAAAACACAGCAAATGCTCAAAGAGATGGGAGAGCCACATCATCTTACTTATCCCCCAAGGAACCTATGCCAAGAAGCAACATTTAGAACCAGACAAAGAAGAACTGATTGTTTTAAGATTAGGCAAGGAATACAATGAGGCTGTATATTGTTATCTTATTTAACTTATATGCAGAGTACATCATGTGAAATGCCAAGGTGGATGTTTCAAAAACCAGAATTAAGGTTGGCCAAAGAGATATAAACAATCTCAGATATGTAGATGATACCGCTCTGATGGTAGAAGGTGAAGAAGAATTAGGAAGCCTCTTGATGAGGGTGAAAGAGAAGAGTGTAACAGATGGCCTGAAGCTTAACATCAAGAAAACTAAGATCTTGGCAACTAGTCCCATCACTTCCTGGCAAATAGACAGAGAAAAAATGGAAGCAGTGTCAGATTTTATATTCTTGGGTTCACAGATCACAGCAGACAATGACCACAGTCATGAAATTAAAAGAAGCTCCTTGAAAGGAAGGCTGTGGCAAATGTAGACAAAATACTAAAAAGCAGAGATATCACCTTGACAACAAAGGTCTATATAGTCAAAGCTAGGGTTTTTCTAGTAGCATTGTATGGCTATGAGAGTTGAACTATAAGAAAAGCTGAGGGCCACAGAATCAACACTTACAAATTGTGGTGCTGGAGAAGACTTTTGGGAGTGCATTGGACAGCAAGGAGGTTAAATCAGTCAATACTTAAAGAAATTAATTCAGGCTCTTAATTGGAAGGTCAAATATTGAAGCTGAAGCTTAAATACTTTGACCATAAAATGAGAAGATAATATTCATTGGAGAATTTATGTTGGAAAAGATTAAAGGTAAAAAGAGGATGCAATAAACATGAATTTGGACAGACTTTGGGAGATAGTGAAAGATAGAAAGTCTTGGTGTGCTATGGTCCATGGGTCACAAAGAGTCAGACTCAACAACAACCACAATATTCTGGAAGTCAGATGGAACAACCAGGTGAAATTGCTTCTGCTGCCCCAACTCTTTCAAGTCAGTTTTAACACTATACCACACTAGTAAAATATGAGGGTCAGTGAAGAATTGTATTACCCACCTATTCAGATCAGAATTTGGAGGAAAAAAAAAATGTTAGCAAGGACTTTCCAGAGTGCAAAGAACCACACTAATATACTGATCTTTTCAGATGATAAGAGCTGGCCAAGACAAGACTCTCATGTCTCCTTAAAAACCCAGTATCATGCAAGAGATGCTTGACATAGTATGCATTTTTCACACTCACCTTAGATTTTATAGTTCATAGGATCATAGATTTAGACCTGGAAGGATCATGTAGGTCAACTTCCTCATTTTACGTATGAGAAAACTGAGACCCAGAGAGACTGAGTGTCTTGCCCGTGGTCAAACAGCTAGTAAATATCAGATACCATGTTGGGATCCAGGTTTTTCTGCCTTCAAGGTCAGCATTCTATCTACTCTTTCAGTTATAATCTTGGAAATTCTGCCCAAAAATATTTCGCTAAGTTCTTAGATGTGTTGATATTTGAGGATCTATTGTTTTATCACAATATTCCCTTCATTGACACAGTTTGCAACCCCTTAATGACTTAAGAGTTGGTTTGGGGAGCTGCCATGGCCCCCACTCAGTGACCAACTTGGTGAAGAGTATCTAGTTCAGTCTTTGGGTAGCAGTCATATAGTTCACATTGAGGGTCATAAACGCCAAAACTTTCCAGCTTGGCAGGCCAGTGCCTGGCAAATAATAAATGCTTAGTAAATGCTGATTAATTAATTAAAATCTGCCAGAGCTTACACTCTCCAAAATAGAGAGTCACCTCTAAGTGATAATAAGACAAAGGGACAAATCTTTGTTAGAGTGAATTCATAAGCAATGGATGAATATATATTCTCCCTCATTTGGAATTCAAAACTGGTGGCTCTAGCCATCTCTGTGTCTAAAGCCTATCCCAAAAAATGCAGAATTGAAATCAATAATAAGGCTACTTGTTTTGAATACAAAGACATAGACTGTACTTTTGTCTTCTTTCCCTCTGTTTCGCCTTTTCAATGACTTCGATGCTTTCTTTAGGAACAGAATCAATCAGGTCACTCAGCTCCACCAGCCGAGACTCTACTTTGACCAACTTTTGAACTGGGTTGAGGTTGGCCACATCCATTTCTCCAATGCAGACCTTGTATACTTGGGTGACTTTTCTACTTAGAGAATCTATCAGTCTTTCCTAAGTTTGAAAAGAAAGGGGCAAAAGAAAGCATAAAGATCCATCATCAGTAAAACATCATGTTACTGATTAGTAAATACACATCAAATTGCTTAAGCTTTTGACTGGCAGCAGAAACTTTGCCTATGTGTTGTCTTCCCCATTGGAATATAAACTCCTTGAGGGCTGGGTCTTTGTATTGTTAAGGTCTAGCATAGTGCCTGGAACATAGTAGGTGCTTAATCAATGTTTATGGAATTCAGCTGAATCTGTTGAATTTGAAACAATGAAATTTCGGCACCAAAAAATCTGAGTTCCTCCTTAACTCTTGTAGCAATGGAGTTTAATCAATTTCATAATTAAAGACATGTGATTTCTATGGTAACAAGTTGGGTTATTCTCAATCATAGCTTGAAAAGTAAAAAAAAAAGACGACAACAATTGAAGAATATCTTGAACAAAATTATTGAACTAAGATGCTCTGATTCCAGAGTTTGAAGTTTACTGGATAAAGTTGTTGGGAGTAAAGTGGAAAACTTTACTCAGATTTTGGAAAATCTCTGTTTCCAAAACAAGTTCTCTTTCCAATATAACATAAGAGATTCCAATTGAAAAAATCTGGAACCATAAGGATTTTTAAAAATAGGGCTTTGAAAGGAAGGATGGAGAATAGGATGTTTTGGGTTTATAACCAAAACAATAAGGATTTTGAAAAAGCAATTTTCAGCTCCATCCATCCCCATATGTTTGGGGAATCAGTACTCTCTTCTTTTTCTTCTCTCTTCATACCCTCTCCCTTGGTGGCCTCATTCTAAGGGTTCAATTCAATTCTCTCTATGTAGATGACTCCCAAACCTATCTAACTAACCTCAATTTGTCCTTTGAATTCCACTTCTGCACCTCCAGCTACTTTCTGGACGAGTACTTGCCTGACCACTCAAACCAAATATGGCCAAAATTAAACTAATCGTTCTCTCTAAAAAGGAACTTTTGTCCTACTTCCCTATTTCTACTGATGGCACTAAGATCCTCCTAGTCATTCAGGTTCAAAGCCAAAAGACTTTTTCCTCTCCCTATCTAATCAGTTGTCAATCCTGTCTCTCCAATCGAACTGCCCTCTACCTATTTGTTGCTTTTTGTCTTGACTGTCATAATAAGCTTCCAATTCACATCACTACCTCCAATCTTCCCTCTCATAGATGTGGAATTTTCTTAATGGGTTAGGTCTAACTGGGTAATTTCTCTGCTGGTGTCCTATTGCTAATTGTATAAAGTTCAATTTTAGTCCGACATTTAATTTAATGGTGGTCTTCCACAAATCAGCACCATTCTAGTCTTATTTCAGTTTACTTCCCTTTATACATACTCTATTCTAGTCCAACTGAACCTTGACATGTAAACTTCTATCTCTATGCTTTTATACAGACCATGAGGATGATCCATGGCAGAATATATATTATTTTACTCTTCACTTTTCAAAACCTTTATCACCTTCCTTCAAAGCTAAGCTCAGGAAACACCTTTTCTATAATGCCTCCTCTGACCTCCCCAGCAGAATGTAAGCTCTTTGGGGTCAGGAAATATGTCATTTTTGCTTTAATCTTTGTATTCTCAGTAGGGAGGTCAGTACTCTATACATAATAAGCACTTAATATGTATTTGTTAAAATTAATGAACAGGATAGGAATTTCTTTCAATTCTACTCTGCAGCCTCTCCCTTGAATCAGACTAACTTAATGGGTCAAGGAGAGACTCACTGTCAATGGGCAGCTTGTAAGCTCATATTGTATTTAAAATGCCATGGAAAAATTGAGCAGCAATGCCAACATGCTTCTGTAATTATGTCTAGTTAGCAGTGTCTGTGGGGATCATCTACCTTCCCTAACCTAGTCCAGACTTTCAAGAGGCATATGAGGGCTGCAGTGATATATAGTTTCACTCTAATGGTACTCTTCATGGATTTCTGTAAAATCTCATAAAGCTTCCCATAAAAAGATTCTCATAAACTTTCATAAAAATTCAGTGATTTTGGGGGGGCGGAGCCAAGATGGCGGCGTAGCAGCAGCAACATATCGCAGCTCTCACATAGCCACCCCAAAATACCCATAAAATAGGACTCTAAACCAATCCTGGAACTCCAAAACACACACAAAGATACTTCCCACTA
>CM053581.1:411734583-411755361 GCA_028627135.1 Pseudochirops cupreus
TCATTCAGAAATGAATGGTAAGCCCAAAGAATATTGGTTAATAGTGTGAAGTCAACTTGGAAAGAAGTCTTTAGTACTATGCTTCAAGGAATCTGTGCCCTTTGCCTTTTAAAATTATAATCGGTGACTTGAATAAAGTAATCAATGGCATATCTAATGTGTTGGATGACAGGGATCCAAAAAGAACTCAATAGCCTGTCACAATTGGGTCGAATCCAATAAAATGAAATTTAATGGGAAAAAAAATAAAAATCAAACTTCAGTGATTTCACAAACATTTTCCTGCCATCACCCCATGAGGTTGTAAATGATCAGGGTCTGTATCAGTCAGTTAGAATTTATTAAAAAGCCTTCTACATGCGGGGCGCTGTGCTAAGTTATGTGTCCTCTTTAACTCTGCAGAACCCAGCACCTGGCACAATGCCTGCAGAGAATCAGGGCATTTTAGAATTGCGGGGAACATTGGAGATTCTCTAATTCATGGGAGATGAGGAAACAGCCCCAGAAAAGTGACAGGATTTGTCCAAGGTCACACCAGGAGTAGGTGGCTGAGTTAGGCTAGGAACCCCGCGTGCTCTGCCTCTACATCCATCCTGGCCACTGTGCTATGGGTGCCTCCCTTTCATATGTATGTTTTAAATATTTACTGATTTGAACTGGATGGAAATAAATCTATCTATACAAAGGCAGGTTTGTTGAGTAAATGTGATTAGTCCTATGAGGGTTGAAAATCACTTTCCCTGTGATGGTTTTATCAGCAAAAGTAACATTGCCTATAATCAGAGGTCTGAAAAACAAAGTTGCCAGATACCACCTGATTAAATGCAGAGCTTCTGACCTTCTTTTTGTATCATGGACCCTTCAGGCAGTCTGGTGAATCCTATGGAACCCTTTTCAGAATAATGTTTTTAAATATATAAAGTAAAATACATAAGAATGTAAAGGAAAACCAATTATATTAAAATGAAATTACCAAAAAAAATTTTTTTTGAGAATAAATTCATGTCCCCCATCTTAAGAAGTCCTGGATTAAAGATAAATTCAAATTCATAGGAAAAAACCTTCAACGAAAGACATTCTTCTCATTACTGTTACAGATTTGAAGAAGACCAGTCCGTAGGCTTGCATATTTCACACCCATATAAGTGGACTCTCAAACATGTTACCACCATATATATAATTATAATCGACTCTCTTGTGGCTGTCTAGATTATACACTGAAAATTTTAAAATCAAGATAATTTCCTTTCTCTTTTGTCAAAGGTAGATTTGGGGGGTTCACTAAACACCACATCTTCATAGGATCATAAACCTATGGTTTCACTCCCATAGGGAACTCTCAGAAGAGATGGAAGCCATTTCAAAGACTGTTTGGCCCAACCCCCTCATTTTACAGCTGAGAAAACTGAGGCTCAGGAAAGTGAAACAAATAGCTCATGATAACACAGCTAGTAAGAGACAAGAGCTAGAATGTGAAACCAAGTCTTTTGATTCCAAAATATTGTACCGAGATCTCTCTAGATTGTGTATACAGTGATCCCTTCCACACCTCAGGTTTTGATATATCACAAGTCAGCATGAGAAATGAAACTGGAATTTTCTGAGAGTTCCGTGGAAGCTGACACAAGAAGGCCAGCAGACAACACAAAGCTTATGACCAAATACTTAACCCAAATTTTACAACAAAGGACTGTAAACACTCCATTAAAGATAAAGGAAAAATTCAGACTTCTTCTCTGGTGTGAAGGGAGGGCCAAAAATTTTACCAGGATTTTCCAAAACACTGGGGTTGGTGTGGGGAGGCAGCACCATGCCCTAACACCCCCCTGCAATGCCCTCTCACCCCTCCTCCCCCCACCCGCCCACCCCCTGCCCCAACAATGTGGAAGGGATAACTGTATACAGGAATTAGAAGCTAGGCCCTCTGTTAGCTTAAGCCATTACCTGAATATCTGAATTAAACTCGCCAAAATTAAATAGCCGTGATCTTAATTCCAGTTCTGCTGCTTTTTCTTCTTCTCGAGCACAGTTATTCTTAAGCATTTCTTTTTGATCCAGTAGAGCCTCTATGCTGCTATTCCTGTTATAAAAGGAGAAAAAACACAGTGAGCACAGAGCTTTAATAGGGCAAATTTTCAGAACTGGGAGACAAGATTAAAAACTCTCACCTTCTACCTAAGAAAACCAAAGGAAATTCTAGACAGAATTGACTAGGTTAACTGGACATAGAAATTGCTGCACCCTAACAAATAGTTTACAAAAAGGCTATTGAGTTGAGTCAGATTTCCCCAAACTCAGTCAATTAGACCAGAGTGTCTCCTGTATCTCAGAAGCTGCAGTCTGTAAAAACAGATCCCGTTGGGTGCCACGTACATAGACATCTATTCGCTTTATGTTACCAGAAGAAATGATGAAAATATCACCACTTGGACCCCACCTTACTGCCTAGGGCTTCCAGTGGCCTCATTTTTTCCCAAACAGATCACAAGACATTGGCAGTATTTGGTGGTTTTGTTTTTAGTGTTGACATTTTCTCTGTCACCACACTTCCAGAAGGAGACATGCCTCCCAAGAAGTCACATACAGTGTCCTTCACCCTTCTTTAGGGAAACCCTGACTACTCTCTTCCTCCTAGGATCTTCACTGACCATTAGATATTTTTTCCTTTGTTTTCCCCCTAAAAGTACATTTTCATTGGGATCTTTAGTTTGTATGTCACCTAGATTTGCCCCCTTGTGTCCTTCCCTCTCTGTCAGCCAGAGATATATTTCTTGTAAGAAAGAATGTTATTTTTTAAAAAGAGAAAAACATTCAGCAATATCTATCAACACATTGATAAAAAATGACATATGCAATGTTCCACATCTGTGGACAGCTCCCCGTCCTCAACCTCTGCAAATAACTGTTACAATTATTATATGCAGCTTAGGCACAATGCATAGGGGCAGTGGTATGGTGACTAATGGCTGGTTTCAGAACCAAGATGGTGAAGTCTTGTGGCCCTGGCTAGTTTACATAACCTCTCAGTGCCATTCAAAACTTTATAACCCTGCAAGTTGGAGACAAGGTACCAAAACCTGCATTGGTAGAGAAAACTTTCTCTTCTGGGAGTTCCCTATAGGAATAAAATCATAGTACCAGTTTCTATCCCTATTAGATTTTTTTTTTAATTCACGCAAAAAAACCCCAAAACAAAAAAAAAATCCAACACTAGATAGGCATGAGAAATTGGGGACCAAACTTAGAAATTCCTTCCCTGTTTTGGACGGCTTACACTTTATCTTGTATAGCTTTTTCTCTTTTTGACACGTCTTCCAGAGTTTCATCAACATCTTGGGAATATTGTACCAAAATAAGGTTCTGCTCTTCGAGCTCAGTCAGGACTTGAAGTAACTCTTCCGGTTCTTTGAAGTAAAGCTCTGGTTCCTAATCAATTTTTAAAAGACATGGTGTTGTGATCCTCTCTTTAAAGACTCACCCCATAAAACACACATTTAACTTCAGGCTGATTTTTTTTTAAGTTTAAAATGATGGCACGTGTGAGAGAACAAAGACCTGCTGATGAGTGAGAAAGAACATGGAGGAAGAAAAAGGGTGGCAGAGAGGAGATGCATTGGGCAGGGATGGGCAGTCATGTAAAGAAGAGGCTGGATTCTGAAATGATAGCTAACTGGTTATTTGATCTGGCAAGAAACTTTCCCAAACTAGGGGAGTGGGAAAAGGTGAGGAGAAACAGAGAGAATAACAGGGAGAAAGAAAAAGGAAGGCAGACATGGAGAGTATCAGTTAATCAATAAGCCTTGATTTTGTTGTCCTTCAGTCATTTTTGAGTTGTGGCCCCATTTGGTGTTTTCTTGGCAGAGATACCAGAGTAGTTTGCCATTTCTATTTTAATTCATTTTATAGATGAGGAAACTAAGGCAAACAGGATGAAGTGACTAGCCTAGGGTCACACAGTTACTAAGTGTCTGAGGCCAGATTTGAATTCAGGTCTTCCTGACTCCAACACTCTATCCACTGTGTCACCTACCTGCCTCTAATCACTGATTAAGCACCTGCTATAAGCCAGGCACTATGCTAGACCCTGAGAATACAAAACAAAAATGAAACCATCTCTAACCTCAAATAATAATTTTAAAAAATAGATAGCATTTAAGCCCTTCACATATCTTATCTCATGTTATCCTCCCAAGAGCTCTGAAAGGTATGTAGTGTTACCTCCATTTTCCAAATGATAAAAACTGAGCCTGAGAGTTGTATAGCTACAGAATTAGGATTTATATCTTCCTTACTCTAGGTTCAAAGTGCTATTCACTGTACCACCTAGTTGTTCTAGCTTATGGTTTTTTGGAGTGAGGGGATACATAAAAACATACAAAACACAGACAAGGGAAAAAGGAGAGAGGAGGGAAAGGAGAGGTGGAATAAAGGAAGGGCAAAAAGTGAATATGGAAAGGGGTGGAGGAGAAATGGGTAACTCAGTACCCTCTCTTTCTGAGGAGAATAGAGTAGCTACCTTTGGCCCCAACCTCCTGTTTTTCTTCCTGGAAGGAATTAAAATCTCTCTTGGAGAATGATGGGGAGAGAAGAGGCTAAAGATGTCTATTTTATGTTCCTTTAAACCACATGATACCCCCATGCTTCATGTGAGGACAGCCTTCATAATACCAGTGTCTAGCACACTGCCTTGAACACAGTGGCTGCTCAGTAGATATCTGTTAATCAAATAAAAAGGTCATATGAAAGCGAAAAACAAAGAAAAGGGAAAAAGGAAGCCTTGGTTTAAACCTAGTTGTTCCACTTAATATACGTACGACCTTGAGCAAGTCAATTTATGTTTCTTGGTCTCAGTTTCCCCATCTGTAAAATGAAGGAATTAGACTGGATGACATCTATGGTTCCTTCAAGCCCCAAATCTTTTAATCCACTGAGTTTAGGACATAAAGAAAAGAAGAGAAGAAGATAAGAGGACTGCTGAGAAATTGGGAAATAGGGGAGTAAAGGGGAATGCTGGGAAGTGTGCTTCCTAGGCCATGATATTTTATGGAAAGATAATTCTTCACTAATCTGTGGTCCTCCTAAAAAATGCATTTCATCTAAGCGTGTCCTGATAACAATGTTGTAATTATATGGAAATAGAGAATGTCTATATAACCTTAAGGAGAAGTGTTTGAAATTCCCAAAAGGCAAAATTTTAAAAGAAGATATGTGTCCATGATTTTCCCACTGAACAAGTATTGAAATAAATCAAGAAATATCATTTGGTTACCAAATCGCAGTCTATTTCATCAATACCAAAATCCAGGTTGTCTTCTGAACTAATACTTGAAGCCCTGTCCAGAAAAAGAAAAAAACTCAGTTCTTGCCTCTTTTGTCTCATTGTTTCAAAATTTATGTTGTTATTTTTTTCTCCAACATTTTTTTCCGTTTAAAAAAAGGGCATGGAATAGAATTTGATTTAGGAATAAATATTTGCTTTCCAGAACTTAGAACTAGGCCCCCAAAGTCAACAAATTTTGCATATCCTTTGACCTAGTAATTCTGCTGTTAGGCCTATAACCCACAAAGATAAAAGAACAAGGCAAAAAAAGGCTCATACGTAAAAAGTAATTCCAGCAACTCTTTTTATCGTGATGAAGAAATTAGAAAGAAAGGGGACACTCATCAATTAGAGAACGGCCCGATAAATTGTGGTTTATGGAAAACTGTTTTGCTGTAAGAAATGATGAAAAGGACAGCTTCAGGGAAAACTCGTACGAATTAATGCAAAGCGAAGTGAGCAGAACGTGGAGAACTATTTATACAGTAAAAACAGCATTGTAAAGACACACAGTTTTGTTCCACCTAAGAACTGTGATCGCAATCCACGAATTTAAGAGGATTTAAGGCATGCTGCCACCTCCAGAGAGAAAGGGAAAGGGCATATGTTTTTAAACATGGTCAACGCAGGAATTAGCTTTGTTTGCCTGTGTATATTTGTTACAAGGGTTTAATTTTTCTTTTCTTTCCCCAAGATAGGTGGAAATGAGAGAGAGAGGAAAATAATATTTTTGTTGATTGAAAAAATAAAGTTTAATTTTTTAAAAAATCATAAGTTATAGTCACTGAATTCAAGTCTACTTGACAGGACCTAATCAGATTATAGATCTACAGATGTTAAGGGACCAGATAGTCCTTTCCCCTCATTTTACAGTAAGGTATGAGTGACCTGCTCACGATCACAGAAACAATAGGTATCAAAACCCAAACCTCTAACTCTGTAGCAACTATGATTTCTGATGTAAAGCACAGCCTCCAGAAATACTTGTGGTAACAAGTACAATCAAGAACAGAAAAACTTCTTAGCAATGAGAACTGGCCAAGAGTAGAACGTGCTGCTACAGCAGGTCATAGGATCCCCCTCAGTGGAAGTCTTCACACATAAGCTGAATGACCACTTGTTGCGGATGATATGGAGAGGATTTGTATTTTGGCATGGTTTAGACTAGCTGGCTACTGAAGAATGTATATGTTGTTAATAAGGAAATGTCACAGATTTTTAAATTTATGATACTTAAAAATCATTAAAAAAATTTTTGCACTCCATAAATGTCAATGTCCTGAGCCTAAGCACAGATGTGCACACCCTAGTTATGGCTCTGACTCCTCCACTCCACAGTGATCTCTGCAATTTCAGAATGCATTTTGTAGTATTTCTCAATCTATAAGTCTCTTTATGAAAGCAAGGGAGATGCTGCAAGGAACTCAGAATCCAGATGCAAATCCACAAATATGTAAACGTACATTTTGTTATCTAAGTTCCTTGAGGACAGGAACTTTAAGGCTTCATCATGGCAAGGTGATGACTGTGGGGTCCCTAAGGCTTTGCTAGTGGTATACAAGCCCTGGCAGATTTGTCAAGCCGGATTTTTATACGTGACCACATGCCCCCTTTTGGTATGGACTTCTGGTAACAGTTTTAACTATTTCAAGAGAGGTAATTAATTTCATACTTTACTTTGGTGATGTGGGTTTCTTTTTTTCAAATGAACTTTTTTTGGACTTTCTTCCTTCTTCACATGGGTTGGTTTGTGAGGTATTTTTTTTAAGGGAAAAAACAAAACACAGTTAAAAATTTTTATAATCACTAGACCCCTGATATGCATTCTCTGCGTGAATATATTCATGGTATTTTGTTACTGCATAGAGCATAAATTAAAGCTTAACTTTCTCATAAGCTAAAAGCTAACTTCCTCATAGGATCAGAGGTTGACTTAATGCTGAAAGGATCCTTGGAGGTCATGGAGTCCAACCCTCTCTCTCATTTTACAAATGAGGAAACTGAGACCAAGGAGGTCTTAACCTCGAGTAGGTCGTGATATGGCTGAGGAGTCAATTCTGCCTCTCCCTGTCATCTCTCCTACCCAATTAATTGCCAAGCCTCATCAACTCTATCTTCTTGACTCCTTCTTTCTTTCCCTGTTGTCACCCCCATCTCAAACCCTTACCTCCCAGTTGAAACTTTCACAATTGCTCACCTGGACTACCTAGTTCCTAACTAGTCTCCCTGCTTCTCTATTCTCTTTCCTTTATAGGTCTGACTGTGGCACACCTTCCCTCTGCTACCCCTATCCAACTGGAAAACCTTCCGTGGCTCCCTATCATCTCCCAAATAAACTCCAAACTCCTGGCATTCAAGGTCCTGCTACACCCTTTTCCAGTCTTCTATCACACTGTTCCTCTTCATTTGTACCATCCACAAGATCACAGCTTTCTATATGGAAGAAAACTTAGAGGTCAGAGGATCAGAGACCAAGAGCTGGGATAGTTCAACCCTCTTATTTTACAAATGGGGAAACTAAGACCCAGAGAAGAACAAAGGCTAGCCTAAGGTCATTCAGGTACTAAATGGCAAAGCTGAGACTTGAACCATTTCAAATACAGCATTATTTTCACTTTCCACTACCTCAGTTTTCCTATGAACTTATATTTTAAATGAATTATAGTTTTGCATGAGTATTTACCACTTCCATCTGAATTGTAAGTTCCTCAATTAAGGGCAGAAAGTGTATTTTATTTGTTTTTGTGCTAGTCCTGGTGCCAGCACACACATATTCTTATTAAATGCCTTATTAAATGCCAGGTGTTGCGCTGGGAGTACAAGTACAAAAAAAAAACAAGATACTTCTTGCTCTCAAGGAATTTACATTCTTAATATAAGCCTGCTAAATTAGACCAATTGGCAGCTACATGGCCCAGTGACCTGGAGTCAGGAAGACTCAAATCCAGCCTCAGACACTTACTGTTTGATCCTGAGCAAATCACTTCACCCTGTTTTCCTCAGTTTCCTCGTCTATCAAATGAACTGGAGAAGGAAATGGCAAACCACCCCAGTATCTCTACCAAGAAAACCCCAAAGGGAGTCGCCAAGAGGTGGACATAACTAAAGTGACTAAACAACAAAATTAGACCAAATATTTATCTGTTTTACTGAAACGAACATCACTAGTAGATAGTCCATAAGGAAACCGACACCTGAAATTGAGCACCTTTGGGTTCAGGCCTCAGGGTTAGTCCTAGGCAAAATTATGAAATGGATAATGTTGGGGTTTTGGATACCGTCCCACATCTCTCTTCTACCACCCCCTTTTCTCTATTCCCAAGATGCCTTGTGACCTCACTCACTCCCCTTACTGCCCCTTAAGCACCAAATTTTTAATCTTTTCTGCCCAGCTCTCCCCAACAGAGCTGTTATTAGATCTAAAGTTTAAAAATTCAAAGTATAAAATATAAGATGGAGAATGGAGCTCTGATTTCATTAGTACAGGGAGTTCCCCGGATAAGGAAACTTCCTTTACCAATGGAGTTCAGTGCTAACTCTTTGGTTTATAATCCTAGAGAATCATCCAGAGAATGGAGAAACTCAATGACTTACACAGGATGCCAAAGCCAGCATGGATCAAACTCAGGGCTTGACCTCAGGTCTTCCTGGTTCTGAGGCAGCTTCTCTATCTAAAACCATGTTGCTTCTCTTAAAATATAGATAATCAACTATTTTAAATAGCTAAGTTCTCTCTATTAAACCTTGATGTGTGACATAGAGGACATAGCAGAAGCATGTTATCATCATAAAATTAGCATCTAATTAGCTTATACCATTAAAAAAAATACTGACTCCTGAGTGTGATTTGTTCACAGCGCAGAGAATATATGCATATATACAAGTGGTTTCACTTGCTAAAAATAAAGTTTATTACCATTACAGTGATCATCACTGTCCCTCCCTAACTACCTTGCATTTAATCAACTTGTATTATTTGATAAATCTATTACTTAACTGTCTATCTATCTATCTATCATCTATTTTCTTTATATATGTTCTGTCTACAGAGGTGGTGCCATAGTGGAATATGTGCTGGGTCTGGAGTCAGGAAGACTCATCTTCCTGAGTTCAAATCTGACCTCAGACACTTACTAACTGTGTAATCCTGGGCAAGTTACTTCAACCAGTTTGCCTCAGTTTCCTCATTTATAAAATGAGCTGGAAAAAGAAATGGCAAATAACTCTAGTATCTTTCCCAAAAAAACCCCAAACGGGGTCATGAAGAGTTGGACACAACTGAAATGACTGAATTGAAACTTAAATTGAAACTTAACAAAGGACTGAACATGACTTGCCACACAAGACAAACTTCTTTTCCTGGCATTCAAAGAACTTGACTTCTGAAACTGAGGCCCCTTTCCAAGCCTCATGTTGTGCTACCTATACAGTAACAAAATTGGACTATTCACTGCTCCTGTGCTCTCCTCCCCGTCTCACATTCAATGGCTTTCCATTCAGGAAATGCTGCCTTCTTTAGAAAGCCCTCCCTGGTCACTCAGGACCCTACTTCATACAACTCTTTGTTTTAAGCCTCATTGGATATACTTACCTATACGAAACCTCCAGGGGTGGGGAATATCCCTGTGGCCTTTTAGGTCCTTGGGTGCAGCTTTTTGATTGAGTCCACGTTTTGCAGAACAAATCCCTTTATTAAGGGGATTTGTTCTGTGAAGTTTGGATTCAGTCAAAGGACTGCATTTGAGGACACAGAGGACGTGGAGGCCACAGGTTCCCCACCTCGGGTCCTAGCCCAATCCCTCCAGGGGCTGATGCCCTCCTCAACAAACATTTATTAAGATTCTACTCCATGTTTTATCAAAAAACAATAAAACAGACAAACCTTCGGTTAATTTGAATTAAAAAAAAGAAAGAAAAAAACAAAAAGGGCATAAAGCTGTATATGCCTTTTTACTCAGCAATACAACTACCAGGCCTGTATCCCAAAGAGATCAAAGACAAGGGAAAAGGGCCTATATGTGCAAAAATATTTATAGCAGCTCTTCTTGTGGTGGCAAAGAACTGGAAATTGAGGGGATACCCATCAACTAGGGAAAGACCAAACAAATTGTGGTATATGATTGTCATGGAATACTGTTGTACTGTAAGAAATGATGAGCGGGATACTTTCAGAAAAAAACTGGGAAAGACTTATATGAACTGATGAAAAGTGAAATGAGCAGGACCAGGAAAACATTGTACACAGTAAGAGCAATATTGTAACAATGATCAACAGTGGAAGATTTAGCTATACTAATCAAGACAAAGATCTAAGACAGCTGTAATGAAAAATGTTATCCATCTCCAGAGAGCAAACTAATAAACTCTGAGTACAGATTGAAGCACATTTTTTCATTTCCTTATGTTTTGCTTTTTATTATTATTGTTGTTTTTGGAACACGAGTGATATAGGAATATGATTTGTATGACTTTTAAAAAATCCTCCTACATGGTGACAGATTTTGGAAATACAAAAACAAAGTAATCCCTGCCCTCAGAAATATTACATTTGAGGGGTGAGAACCAATCATATTCACAGATAAATATATGCAAACCCATTTTTCAACTACCTGAAAGATGTAAGCTACAGGGCAACACTTCCACATTGATCTGCCTATTTGGCTCATTGACTTCTGTCAAAATCTGAGACGAGATCTTTGAGAGACCAAGAAGAGGAAGATGGGCTTTGTCTTCCCATTTTTAAAGAACAGGAAGTAAAAGATCAAATATATACATGTCTTTCATTACAAAAAAAGTTCTTCATTTTTATATACCAAAGGTATGTCCAACCCTGCAACGGACATACTGGCTTCCATATTGAAGATAGAACCATGATCAGTCATTTCTGTGCCTTCAGGTTTCTTAGACACTTTTATCCCAACAACAATGTTCATCCTTAGCTAACATTCCAACAACTAGTCATATTATTTAGGCTAACCATCCCTATTTCAATTAACTGTTCATTAATAAAGCATAATCTTGAGGCCCACCCTCATCCTTATTGTGCTCCTCTGGTTCCTCTCTAAATTATCTTTGTCCTTGTTCATACATGGCACTCAGAAATGAACATAGTATGGCAAATGGGATCTGACCAAGGCAGAGTACATAGTCCAGGACACTACACCTCTCCTCAAGGAAACTAAGATGACATCAGCTTATTGGCTACCATACTATGTGGAGTTTGTAATTTAACTAAAAACTTCATATCCTTTTCAGTGGAAGTGATGTCTAACTACATTTACCCCATCTCATATAGGTAAAGCTTGATTTTTAAAAAAAATTCAAGTGAAATACTTTATTTGTAACCCTACAAAATAAGATCTTACTAGCTGTGGTACAATATTCTAATCTGTCAAAGTCCCTTTAGGTTAGGATTTGGCTTCTAGCATGTTAGCTTGTTCTCCCAGCTTCTTTACACCTAAAAATCTGAGATACATACCATCTATACCTTTATCTAAATCACTGATTAAAATGTGCCACTTGGGGCAAAGTACAAGACCTTGGGGCACTTGTTGGACTATTAATGATGACACCTTTTTTCAGTCGATTCATTCAACCAATTTCAAATCCATCTAATTGTGCTATCACTTATTCCATATGCTGCCATGTTTCCTTCAAAGAAAGCACCAAATGCTGGGCTACCATCCTGATAAACTATACAAATGGTATTCTGGAGCCAGTTCATACTGGCTTACTTTAATTGTTAAAGTTTTATTTTAAGCATTTACAACTCAGAAATTGGCAAATACTACAAATCTAGGTTTTATTTATTGTTTTATAGAGTGAAGAAAGTGACGGAGAAAATGTTAATAATGCAACTTAAACATAAAGGTGCAGATCAAAAATTTTCTCTCTAACAAATTTTATAGTCAGAGAGAAGTAGATTTATGTTATCCCAGAAATTCACAAAAAGATTAGAACCAAACTTAGCAGTTTTGCTGCATTTCAGCATAACACTGACCAGCTCTATGGTATTCTCTTTATCCATCAGTCTAGTAACACTGTCAAAATAAGAAATAAGGTTAGCCTGGCATGACCTGTTCTTGATGTTCATTCTCTGTGATGATACTTCCTTTTCTAGAGGTTCATTAATCATCCTTTTAAGAATATGTTCTAGAATTTTACCAGAAATTGAAGTTCCCTGGCTTATAGTTGGAAGATTCCATTGTCTTTAATTTTTTGAAAATCAGAAATTTGCTCTTTTCCAGTAGTATTCTTCTTAATAATTGATAAATCTTAAATGGAAATAGCAGACTAAGGAAGATAAAGGTAGGGTACTTTAGGAGTGGGAGAAGGAAAGACAGAGAGGAGGGAACATCCAAAGCAAATACACATGTTTTCCTTTCTTCTTATCTCTGACCAATCATGCTAAAACAAATTAATGTAGATTGCAAATAAAACTCAGTCAGAAGTGTAGGAAGCCAGTACATTACAGGTTACTATCTACTGATATGGCAGTATTCAAGGTCATTTAGATTTGAAGGGTTACCGTCTTCTGTAGAGAGTAATCCTGAAAGTCTCCTTGGACTGTCTTTGTCTAACTTTGACTTCTTTGAGGCCAATAGTTCTGGCATCGAAAACAAAAAAGCAAAATTCTTAAATTATTCAGCTAGCAACAATGGCAAAGCTACTGGTATGACATAATGAAGTAACTCAAATTATAGAAACGTCATAAAAACAGAGCAAAAAATTGGATAATGTAGATGAGAAAAATCTGAGAGAGGCAACCAATTGAACCAATTTCTCCAAATATTCCCAACTGTTTTAAAGATTACAGGCAACTAAAAAGTTCAATGGGAAAAAAGGCTAATCTTAGAATTAGGAGAACCTGGGTTCAAATCCAGCTTTAGATATTTACTACCTGTGTGACTCTGGGCAACTCACTTAACCTCACTCAAGCCTTGTTTTCTCACATTTAAAATGAGGGGGATTGTTCTTGATGGCCTCTGAGGTCCCTTCTAGCTCCAAAGCTATGATGTTAAGTGGAAAAAAAATGTCATCATGAGCAAAATGGAAGCCTCAGACAGGCAGTATATTAATATATAATGCCTCGCTTATAATCCATACTTAATAAAAAAAATGCTGTAATCCGTTGAACATGTGAGCAGGTTGCTAATACTCATGGGTTTTGTGGTCTTTCTGGGGATTAATGGGACAACCAGTCCTAATATGATCTGACAATGTTGCGGCTCTTTAGCACCCTGGTTTCCCTCCTGATACTTTCTAGGTTATAACAGTTTATAACAATATTAATAATAATAATCACAATAATGATACCAAAACTTTGCACATGGTGCTTTGAGGTTTGCTGAACACTACCCATATTATCACATTAGACCTTCACAATAGCCCTATGAAATAGGTGCTATTGTTATTAATTCCATTTTATAAATGAGGAAACTAGAGCTCAAGAGAGGTTAAGTGAGTTGCCCATTGTCACATAGCTTATAAGTATCTAAGTAAATGGAGGTTCAAACTTGTTTCTTCCTGACTCCAAGTCTACCCTCTATTATTCACTATGGGACCTTGCTGTCTCTTTTAAAAATATTAAGAAAGAATTTTGAAAGCATCGTAGTCTACCAAGTATGGTGGTATTCTCCTATATGCCCACCCTACTTAGGAAGCCAAAGCTGGAAGAGCGCTTGAACTCAGGAATTCTGCACATCACTACAGCTCTGCCTGTACTGTCCACAGTAAGTCTGGAAGTAGAAGACCGACAGACTGATGAACCAATTGGGAGTGGAAGACCACCAGATTGGCGAACCAGTTCAGATCAAAAATGGAGCAGTTCAAAGCATCCACACTTATTACGAGTGAAATCGGGTTTGTGGGACTGGATACCCAGTCTTTCAAAAAATAAAAATAAAAAGCCATCCCACTCTGAAGCCTGAGAACTAATTTGAAAGGCAAACTCTCATTAGCCTTTCTCTAACAACTGTGAAACAATGGCTTGCTCCCCTCTCTCAGATCAGCCCAAGAAAGACACTTTCCCTCAGATAATTGTTTGTAAGAGCAGCAGCCTTTTCTTAATGTCTAGAAGGGATTTGAATTATTATGATTCACCAAAAAGCAATACCCTCTTTCCACCCACCCCCCCTTTTTTTGGAAGCAATTAGGATTTTTATCAGATGGAGAAAGTCTGATTATTCTGGCTCATCTATGATCAATTTGGGGTGAAGGTAGTGTAACAGACAGACCTTGAGGGGAATGATTCTCGACTTTTTTGTGTCATGAACCCTCACAGCTGTGTGATGAAGGCTATGGACCCCCTTCTTGGAATAATGTTTTTTACATGGAGAAAATAAAATACATAGGATTACAAAGGAAGTCAATTATACTGGAATGCAGTTATCAAAATGCTTTTAAGAACAAGTTTAAAGACTCCAAGTTAAACCTTATAGTGGGATTGACTAGTTTTAGGAAAAGGAATCTCAAAGGATTAAAAAAAACTTTTGTTTTGTTTGATCGAGCAAAATGTTAACTTTTATTTTACCCTGAACTCTTTTATCATATTGTGAAACTTGTTCAAGACTCCTATATCTGTAACTGCAAATATGTGTTATCCAATATCCAAGGAAGGAGAGGACTTCTACTATTCTTCTCTTAAGCAGAACAGTACTTGAATTTAGAATAATGATAAACTAATAAAATAGTATCTGAAAGATTTGTGCCTGCCATATAGTAGAGTATCAATATTTTTCTTCACCAATATGTATATGTACATTTATATGCATAATCACACATAGATTCATCAATTGATCAAAAAGAATTGATTCACTACCATGTACCAGACACTGTAGTAGGCACTGGAGATAGAAAAATAGAAATGAAACCTCCTGCCCTCAAGGAGATTAATGGGGGCAACAGTATGTATGCACAGAAGTAAATACAAAATAAATACAGGCAATTTGTTGGGACTAAGAAAGCCAATTTGGCTGGCATGTAGAGGGGGTGAAGGGAAGTATGGTAAATTTGGAAAGATAGTGCAAAGTCAGGTGGTTAAGGGTTTTGAGTGTCAGAGAAGTTTGCATTTTACTCCAGAGACAACAGGTCTGTGGTGTAAACCCCAAAACTGGTGTTTGCTGAGCAGGGGAGTCACTTAGGAAAATTTCATTGGCAGCTACAGCAGTGTAGAGGATGGAATAGAGAGAAAAGAGAATTTGACACAGGGAGACCAATTAGGAATGTATTGAAATAGTCCAGGCAATATGGACCTAACTAAGCTTGTGGCGAGATGAATGGAGAGGAGAAGGACATGAGAGACACTGGAGATTGAATCCCCAAGACCTGGCAATTAATTGGATATGTTGGGGGAAGGAGAGTGAGGAATCAGGGATAACTCTAAGGATGGGGGATTTGAAATATAGTAATGGTGCCCTTGACAGAAATAGGGCAGTTGAGAAGAATTGTGGCTTTGAGGCGAAAAATAATGAGTTGTTTTGGATATGCTGTTTGAGAAGCTGACAGACAGGGGGGGGTGTCTGAGGCCAGATTTGAACTCGGGTCCTCCTGATTCCAGGGCTGGTGCTCTATTTACTGCACCACATAGCCACCCCCAGGGTTTTACTAATTTTTGAGGTGTAAATGCTCACATAGAATATTTAGCAATTGGCTGTCAGTGATTTTAAGCTGGCCTCCACACACCGGAGTATAGAAGATCCAGCTGGAAATATCCAATAGACAATGAGTAATGTGGGGGCAGCTAGGTGGTGCCATAGTGCACAGAGTGCTGGGCCTGGCTCTTCCTGAGTTAAAATCTGGCCTCAGACACTTACGGGTTGTATGACCCCGGGCACTTAACCTTCCTGCCTCAGTTTCCTCATCTGTCAAGTGAGCTGGAGAAGGAAATAGCAAACCACTTCAGTGTCTTTAGCAAGAAAACCCCAAATAGGGTCAGGAAGAGTCAGACACAACAACAAATGTGGGACCAGAGTTCCTGAAAGAGACTAGAGCTGCATATACAGATCTTGCAGCCATTGGCATAGAGACAATAATTAAATCCATGGGAACTGATGAAGCTAATGAGAGAACATTTTTCCAAATATACAAGGTAGTTAAAATTATTGGTATTATATGCAACACTGAAGCAGATCTAATATTTATAGAATATCAGAATATTAAATATTTTGAAGAATCAATATGACTCACTTGATACCAGTTTTGGAAGGCTAGGGACTGAAGATGTATCTTTAGGTTTCATTTTCTTTAATGCTTGCTGGACTTGCCAAGTCTTGGGAGATAATTTCAGTAAAAAACATCCATATTTTATGTACTCCTTAAGAAGGAATTCTGTTTTCATAATTTCACTACTCAAAAGAAACATAGCAAATACATTAAACATGAGATAGTATATAAACACAGTAAGTTAAAGAGAAATCTTGCTTTGGAAAGTTACATTTTCTTAGCCATATGTTGGCATAGACAGGTTATATGAGCCTGCTCACCTAACCAAACTTAAAATATAATCCAACAAGCAAGTATTACATATCTGCTATGTGCAAGGTGAGAGGCTACTGGCACAGAGGAGAAAGAGCTGGTCTTCACGTGAGGAAGACCTGAGTTCAAGTCTTAACTCTGAAGTACTCTTTATGTAATCTTGAGCAAGTCACTGAGACTATAAATTAAAGAGAAGGGGCCAACTTGCATTGGTAAACTAGGTTCCTATAGAGCAGTGGTTCTCAACCTTCCTAATGCTGCAACCCTTTAATACAATTCCTCATGTTGTGGTGACCCCCAAACATAAAATTATTTTCGTTGCTACTTCATAACTGTAATTTTGCTACTGTTATGAATTGTAATGTAAATATCTGATATGCAGGATGTATTTTCATTGTTACAAACTGAACATAACCCGCGGGTTGAGAACTGCTGCTATAAAGTATCCCTACATTGATAAAAATCAAAAGATCCTTTAAAAAAACACTCATGTGAGGGGCCATATTAGGCATTGGTTTTACATAGAAACAAAAAAAAAATCACTGCACCAGGCAGTACAGGGCAGGTAGGTGGCTGCAGTGCATAGGGTTCTATGCCTGGAGTAAGGAAAATTTGACTTCAAATCTGGCCTTAGACATCTACTTACTAGCTGTGCAAACCTGAACAAGTGTCTTAAATATGTTTGCTTCAGTTTCCTCATTTGTAAAAAGGGTATAATAATAGCATCTGCCTCCCTTTATGAAAGTCTGAAGTTTTTTCCTTGGGGTTGTATATATACATATATACAACTACAGATTCAAAGAAAATTTCCATAAATAACGCAGACGATCCATGTGATTGTGCCATTCTTAGAAACGTAGCCAAGGCATGCAACTTTTATAGAGGTAGCTAGGTGGCATGTGGATAGAGCACTGGAGCTACTTTTGTTTGCTTGTTTTTGTTTTTTCATAGCTGATTGATATTTACTTCAGGACATGCCTTGCCAAAAACAAAAAACAATTTGCCTTTAGCAACAATATTGCACTATAACAGCATTTTTCATCCCAATTTGCTTTTTTAACATGTTATTGGTGTATAATTTAACAGTAGTCCTGAAACCCTGGGACTTTCCTCTTAGTTCCATAATCCAAGTGACTGGGGTATATTTCTTGTGACAAAATAGGACTGGGGAGGAAAGGAAGGAAAGGCTTACTCTGTTCTACCGAGCCTTTTTATTCTTGATTTCTTGCCATACATTCTTTACTATGGCAGACCTGAGGGCTGAGAGAAGTCTTGGTGCTTCAGATTAACACCAGTTCTTTGGATTTTGTTGGGAATATGGAAAATTAATTGGTTGTTGATGAGGAATTGGCTGGAATTAAAAGGGATTCTACTCTTAAGTCATAAAGATGCTTAGGACACACACTTGATCTTGCTAGCAAGAGGAAATGGAATTTTAAAAACATTTATATCTGAAGCATGCTATGTTCAGTTTTGAGGATACAGAACAATTCTACCTCTGTAACAAAATACTTCTCACAAAAAAAAATTAAAAACAGTGACATATTGCAAGGAGAAGCATCTCAATTTTGATAGAAATGGGAGTAGGCTGTGACACTAAAGCTAAGCCTAACGGTTCTTCCCAAAATTTTTCTAGTTATATTTCTAGACATTCCCAAAAGTTAAATCATTTTTAGATGACTGAATATGACATCAAGGTCACAAAAAATAGTCTAAACTCTTTACTATGTCTACTAACATCACAGAAAGAACAAACATCCCACTGTGGTCAGATGTAGAACAATGCACTAGCTGTTAGGAGAAATGAAACATTTAAAGAAGATAAGATCTCTCCCATCAGGGGGCTTACAATCTCATTTGTGCAGAACAATGTATAATCGGGAATATAAAGGTAAAGTGGAAAACTGTCCCTGTCCTCATGAATCTTATATCTTACTGAAACTAGAAGATGATCAGAGGCTCCAGGACACCCTCACCTTTTCACAACCTCGATTTCCAGATTGGCCTTCTTTAGCTCTGATGCCATTTGGAGTTTGCCAATAGTTTCTTGTGCTGCTCTAAAAGGCAATTAAAAAATAGTTTTGCTTTGGTGTTTAAACAAACAATACACCAAACCATGCTTTGCAATACAACTTTTTAAAAAGTAGATAATTTAGTGATACAAAGGATGCTAACATTTTCAAAGCATCTACCGATTTCTGGTCATTTTCTCGGAGAAATTCTTCAAAAGCAAAGGCATCTTCTTGAAGTCTTTTTTCTGCATTAAGGAACTGCTGCTCTTTTATCTCCATACATGCCTGAAGCTTCATCATTGTTTTCCTTTTGGTTGCTAACGTGTACTATGGAGACATAGACAGAAGAAATATTGACGAGGTAAATGTAAATGTCAGGTAAATGTCAAACAAATTTACTTCACCCTTCCAGTGCTAGCCACTAAAACATAAAACAAATAAATAAGCAAACAAACAAAAAAGAGAGTCCAGAAACTCCAGATACTGGGAAGTGTGATCTTTGGGCAAGTCCTTCAATTCCTTTGAGTCTTGACATCTTTATCTGTAAAGGGCAAGAATGAGATTTGAAGATCTCTTAGATATCTTCTAGTAATAACGATAACAATGGTAATTATTATTATTATAAAATACATTTATATAGTATTTTAAGGTCTGATTCTTCAAGACAACCACGTGATTTTAGGATTCTGTGAAATAAATTAATTTCAACCATTTCTATTTTGTTCCGCTCTCACATTTGAATCTATCAACAGCTTCACAAATGCACAGAAAAACGGGCTGCTTACGTGACCTACGCACACTGGGGTGCTTTGCCATTTCCTTCTCCAGCTCATTTTTCAGATGAGGAAACTAAGGCCAATATGCTTAAGTGATCTTCTCAAGGTCACACAGCTAGTAAGTGTCTGAGACTGACTTTGAACTCAGGAAGACGAGTTCTCTCTACCCACTGTGCTACCCCCTATGTTAATGGAATCTCCGTGTTTCCTTAAAGTTCATACTCCTGCATATTTGATAGCCTAGTTATTATCAGGGTCTCTGGCACTAATATTTTCTTTTTCTGTTATTAAAGGGCAAGGCAAGAAAACCACCTTACTTGTGGCTATGAAGCTACCAGCTCCAGAGGAACATGCTTCTCCTCTGATTTGCTTTAATCCTATAATAATAACTCATTAAAGTCTGCCCAAAAAAATCATCAGCCTTTACATTTATTATTTCATTTGATCTTCACAACACCTCTGTTAATGGTGGATGCTATCATCATTCCCATTTTACAGGTGAGGAGATTGAGCCTGAGAGTGGTTTAGTGATTTGCCTGGGATTGAATAGCTGTTAAGTGTCTGAGTTAGCATTTGAACTCAGGCTTTCCTGACTCTCAGTCCAGTGCTCTGTCCACCACATCACCTAGCTACGTCAAGAATGTGGACTCTAGAAGGACAAAGAGAATGCATCGCTGGAGTCCAATTTTGAGTAAGAGGGTTTTTTTTTTTAAGCCGATTCAGAGTGGGCTAGTGGGATGGCAAAATGAAGCTTTCAAACATCTTTTTCCTTCATTACTACCAAACTATTTGTATTTCCAGGAGTCTTCAGGTGTGGATAGGAACTCTATGGCATTAAAAAAAGTTATAAGATGATAAAGTTATAATAAAAATGGAATTGTACAATGTGTGTAGAGCATTTAATTTTTTAAAGTTATAGTTCTAAACTAAATGCATACTTTTAAAATAATCACGCATGCCAATTCTCAATGAGTGTATTTTTTAAATTAATTAATTTATTTTCTCGTTTACATCATTCATTTCCACGAGAATTTGAGTTACAAATTTTCTCCCCATCTTTCCCCTACCCAACACCTCAAAACAGCCATCCCACTGTATAATCTCTCCCCCAATCTGCTCTTCTGCTCTCTCCTATATCCTCCCCTTTGCCCCTCTGACTTTCCAGTAGGGCAGGATGGATCTCCCTACCACAGTG
>CM053581.1:411755861-411771671 GCA_028627135.1 Pseudochirops cupreus
CATAAAGTCATTTGCTTCCATTTGCTCCACTATAATTCTGAAGGAATTATTCTCTTCAGAAAGCTTTTGAGATTCTTTTTCCATCTGGCAAATTCAACTTTTTAGGGCATTCTTGTCCTCGCTGGCTTTTTGGGCCTCTTTTGCCATTTGAGTTAACCTATTTTTTAAGGTGTTATTTTCTTCAGTCAGGTTGTTGCCTCTCTTTTCATGATTTTCTTTCATCATTCTCATTTCTCTTCCCAATTTTTCCTCCACTTCTCTTATTTGGTTTTCAAAATGATCTATGGCTTCTAAGAAGTCTTCATGTTTCTTGGAAGCTTTTGGTGTGGGAGTTCTGACTGTGTTGTTTTCCTCCCATTGCATGCTTTGATCCTTTTTGTCCCCCAAGAAGGAATCGAGAGTTCAATTGCTATTCTTACTTTGCTTCCTTTTGCTCATGTTGTTGCCAGTCAATTACTTGACTTTTTAGCTCTGTGGAACTCTGCTTCTAGAGGGGAAAGTTCTGTCACAGATCACTGGGGTTTTCGCAGGTGCCGGAACTATTAGGAGGAAAGTGCAGCCCCCACCAGCTTTGGCACACTGAAAATGCACCCCAGGACAACCAAAAATACAATCATAGAGCATGTGGTGTTTTCTTTATTCCTTATCTGGACTATCAGACAGGAGAAATCAAAACCAATTATACACTAGATGACTTTCCATATTAGGGGCAACCTAGTATGACATACCTATACATTATGGTTTCCCTCTGACCTGTTGGGTCTGCCAAATAGTTGTCAATATTTTCCAGTGGGGGGACTCTTTTAATTTCAAAAAATTCTTCATAATTCTTCATGCTACACAATAGTTGTTGTATTGCTAGCATACATTGATTGAAAAAATACATAAGTTATATTTGTTATCTATTCCACTGAGTCAATTAATAAAATGGCTGGTGTTTTTTTGCAGCTTCATCAGATTCCTTGCAATATCTCTATGGGTTAGTAGCTCACAGACTGGGAACAGTCATATTAAAATATGAAAATAACTAAATAGAAGTTATTTACAGAGTACATTGACTGGCACATAGTAAACCTTGTGTAAAAGTTAGTTGTTATTATTATTACTTATTTTGAGCAAAATAGCAAACCATTCCAGTATCTTTGCCCAGAAAACTTCAAGGACAGTATGGTGCAGAGGGTCACAAAAGAGTTAGACATGATCAAATGACTGACCAAAATTTTGAGCAAAGTAAGTACAAATTCATTAAATGTAAAATGCTTTGAAAACACTCATTGGCAATGCTACCAAATAGTTCTACTTAAAGTTATAGGAAAAATACATTTCATTTATTACCTCCAGCATAAACCTTTCTCTTTGATCGTGAATAAATTCTTGTATGGACTTTTTTGCATCTGTACTTCCTTTTAAGAGAATTGAAATATATTTAACTTGAGGTCAGTATCAGTTCAAGTTAATCAGTAGTAATTTTAGGTTAAATGGCGACATGACTGTTATTCAGTACACATAGTATGCCACACTTGCACGTACCCAACTGTTCACTAAATTTATTACCTTCTTTAAAGGAACATGGCATTTCCCCCCTCTTGGACTCTCAAAACCTTGATAATAATGAAGGGAATGGTAGCAAAGGTCCAAAGCAATGAGACTGACTTTAAAGTTGGACTGGCTTGTTAAAGAAGTATTTATCACATTAATCATAGATTTAGAGCTGGGTGGGACTTCAGAAGACACCTAGTCCAACCTCTTCATTTCAGATGACCCAAGATCCCCAAAGTGGTAAGTATCATAAGTATTAGTTAGTGTCTGGAATTAAAACCCAGCTCCTCTGACTATGGAGCTAAGGCTCTTTTCATTGTAACACGCTAATGTTGTTGGTCTTCTTCAAGAATAAAGGATGAACAGCAACAGCTGATATCTGACTTTACAATTCAGTGATTAGAAACAACAACAAAAAGTTCATTTTTTAATCTATGGAAAAATGGATCGTTGGCAGCTTTTTCAAGGCTCAATTAATCATAAATTGTAGCCAAAAAAAAAGTCAGAGAATGTCAGAGATCACTGCTTAGCAAAAATACCTCCAAAAAATCTGGAGCATAATACGGGAATGGAGATAACATGATGTGGAAAATGAGCATTAGAACGACTCTTCTATAGGAAAACTCTAAGCTTGCCTGAAAAAGAGAAGACTTAGGGGAATGTATGGTTGTCAGTTGTTACATGAAAAATGTTGCTTTAAAGTTTGGAAAGTAGTTTAGATTTAGTCTCTCATTTGAGGAACATTGATTTCTTAAATATTTGAGGATAGAATTGCCAGACTTGGAGTTCAGAAGACCTGAGTTTAAATCCTATCTCAGATACTTATTAACTACATGACCCAAGGCAAGCTACTTAATTGCTCTGTGCCTCAGTTCTCCCATATGTAAAATAAGGATACAATAGAACATCCTCTCTCAGGTGGTTGTGAGGATCAAGTAAGACATTCAGAGTGCTTTACGAACCTTTAAGTACTATATAAATGCTAGCTGTGATTAAATACCCTGTGAGGTAGACGCTATCATTTCCCCCATTTTACTGAAGAATAAACAGGGCTTTCGAAAAAGTTAAGTGATTTTGCCCCAAGTCTCACAGTCATTAAATGTCAAAGGCAGGATCTGAATTCAGATCTGTCTTAATACCTAATACAATCCATGATGTCACATACAGCTTCTCTGATAAAGGATTGGATTTGTTCTACTTGTCCCCAGACAGCTAACCTAGGATCAGTAGTGGAAGCTGTAGACAGAAAGATTTCAGTTCTGTATAAGAAAAAACTTCCTAACAATGAAAGTAATCAAAAGAGGAAGCTATATTTGGTAGCTGTCAGAGGGAGCCCTAGCATTGGTGGGCTTCAAGCAGATCCTGGAGGAAGGTTTCAAACGACCACTTCCAATCTCAACTAATCCTCAATTTTAGTAGATGGATGGTCTTGGAGAGTGTCTAAGAAGACTCTCAGGTCCATCTGGAGTGTTCTCTCTCTGTGTCCGTCTTTGTATCTCTCTGCCTCTGTCTTCTCTGTCTATCTCTGTCTCTCTGTGTCTCTTTCTCTTTCTGTATCTCTCTGTCTTTGTATCTCCGTTTCTCTGCCTCTGTCTCTTTTCTCTTGTCTGTCTCTGTCTCTCCAATCTACCTTTTCCACTTTATTATACAGGACTCTCTAGGGTTCAGACAAACCTGCTCACCTGTTCTTCTTCCTGCACAGCTTTCTGCCTCCATTTGTCTCCTGACTTTGTCTGGAATGTCCTTCCTCCTCCACTCTGCCTTGAGGAATCTTTTAATGTCCCCAGAGACTCAGTTCTAACCAATTAATACATGAAGCCCGTCCATGCCTTCCCGTCCTGCTGCTGGTGGGTCCCCTTTGAATTACCTTGTGTTTATTTTGTCCTTATCATACTTACATACAATATGTGTGTATAAGACACATAGATACATATAAATAGATTTTAAATATGGTGCTACATTTTATAAGCGTGTGTGTGTGTGTGTGTGTGTGTGTGTGTGTGTGTGTGTATTGTAAGAAGGGGCACGGTCCAGGGGCTGGGGGCTGGCCTAGGGCTCAGTCCAAGTCTCATTTCTCACACCTTTCAAGTTCTCCATCCATGATCCTGGTATCTGTTTAATGAGGATACTAATGCCATCTACTGCCCAGGGTTATTATGAGGCTCAATGGAGATTATCTGTAGATATGACATATATGTGATATATCTCTATACCTTTCATTTAGATAGTGCTTTAAGGTTTATAAAGTACTGTATATATGTATATGTGGGGAGAGATAGAGAGTCGTGCAGCTAGTAAGTGTCTGAGGCTGGATTTGAACTCAGGTCCTCCTGACTTCAAGACTGGCGTTCTATCCACTGTACGACCTGCATGCCGGCACAAGAGCTTCTTATATTATGCCGGTCCAAACCTGGACTTTGCCCTGTGCTGGACTCTGGAACATGTTTTCTTGACCCAGACCCAGAGATCGGCTTCCCTTCTTGCTTCAATTATCAGAAAGTTGGGGTGCAGGATGGGGTTCAATTGTATTGCCTTCTGAGGGGCTCTCACTTGAAGCAGCCTTTCTAAGTAGGTGCCTGCTCATCTGTATATTCCTTTTTATTTTTTGGCAGAATCCATCACTGTGATGTCAGCATTAGCTATCAAACAGTCTTCGATAAAGGACTGGAAAGAACCTAAGAAATCACTGAGTCCAACCTCCTTTTACGGATAAAGAAACTGAGGTCTAGAAGTGGGGGAACTCAGCTATCCAAGGTGAGACAGGGAGCTTAGGGCAAAACTGGTATTTGAACCAGCTGCCAGAGGAGACCTGGTGTGCTAGGCAGAGAGCTTGTCTCAGCTCAAGAAGACATGTTCAAACGCTCCACAAACTCTTGCCATTTGTGCTGAAGTCACCTCTCAGGTCAGATTCTTCTCCTCTAAGAGAAGGCAGTTAGACCCAATAATCTCTAAGGTGTTTCCTACCTCTCAGTCCGGGAACCCTGATCCAGAGTAGGCTTCACACACCCCTCTTCACTGACTTCAAGCTACTGCCTCTCTTGGGCCAACAAAGTAGGAAATGTTTATTGTGTTTTGATTGCTTCTTATGCCAACAAAGTTCCACTTCCTCATCTATAAAATTGGGCAATGGACTCAGCGACCTCTGAGGTCCTTTCCAGTGCTAATTCATGGCTCTATGAATAAGCCAGATTGGGTTTTTGTTCCCACCATCATGTAAATAGTAAACAGGGAAGACAAAATGTAATTTAAACTTTTCTAGATGGCTCACAGCTATCACTACAAGAATTTATTATACTGGCCTGCATTATGCGACTCTCTATTGAAATTCAATGAATCTAGTCCAGAAAAAAATTTATTAAGCACCTTCTGTGTTCCAAGCCTTGGGCAGCTGATTGGCACAGTAGATACCCTGGCAGGAAGACTCATCTTCCTGAGTTTAAATCTGACTTCAGACACTTACTCTATGACCCTGGGCAAATCATTTAACTAGGTTTGCCTCAGTTTCCTCATCTATAAAATCATCTGGAGAAGGAAATGGCAAGCCATTCCAGTATCTTTGCCAAGAAAACCCCAAATGAGGTCACAATGAAGAGTTGGACAGGACTGAAAAACCAACTAACACTTCACACCCCCCAAAAGAATCGGGGTTTGATGTATTGTTTTGCTGATCCTTCAGACCGGAGGTCAGCAAACTATCACTAACAGCCAGAGGCAGCTGTTTGTTGATCCCTGGCCTACACTCACGAAAGCGGTGGAGAAAATGTTAATAAATAATAAAATTTAAAAGGGTGTCGTGCATTCATTAATCCCCCTCCCCCAAGACTTATTAAATGTTTAGCAGACGGCAGCCAGCCACCGCGAAATCACGGCTTACGCCATGGAAAGCCCGGGTGGCTTACACTCACTCTCTGCCAAGCTGAGGACGATGGCAGGATCCAGACCGAGCTCACAGGATGCCGATTCAGCAGAAATACGTAGTTCTCCCACATGTGATCGATCCTTCATTCTTGATGAAAAAGTAGTTTTTTCATGCACTTTCCTACCACGGTTCACAATTTTTTCCTGCATATTTAGAAGATTAAATCACACATTATTGTTTGGTACAACAGTGAAGGGACATACATCCCTGGAATGTATGCTTTGCTGTTAGTGCACGAAGCACACGCAGTGAATTTTTTGCAAATGGAATGAATCACACAGAATGGTGCCAGGGAAAGAACTGGGTTTGGAGTCAGAGAACTTAGCTATGATGCTTCAAAGCTGTGTGGTCTTGAGCAAGTCACTGGGTCTCTCTCAGTTTCCTCATCTGTAAAGAGAGGGTTTGGGGGTTTGGGAGTAAATGAATTGTAAGGTGTCTTCCAGCTCTAAGGTTCTATTGCCTTTCTTTGATATCTTCTTAATTGTCATTTTAGCCTTTGCTTCCAATTAAAAGCTGAATAAAGTTGTAAATGAAAACCTTGAATTTTATGAAGACTGGATGTAAGATGGGAGAGAGAGATGGGAAAGAGAAGGGAAGGAGATGAGAGAGAGAAAAGAAGAAGGAAGAGAATGAGAGGAGAGAGGCATTGATGGAAAGAATGGAGAGGAGAAGGCAGGGAAGGATACATGAACTACTATTATGATTTTATTCTCCGAAGTCTTATGCTGCCCAAGAAGTTGTATTAGGAAGCTTTTGGCTTTGCCCCAGCCCCTGGACCGTGCCCCTTCTTACAATACACACACACACACACACACACACACACACACACACACACACACGCTTATAAAATGTAGCACCATATTTAAAATCTATTTATATGTATCTATGTGTCTTATACACACGTATTGTATGTAAGTATGATAAGGACAAAATAAACACAAGGTAATTCAAAGGGGATCCACCAGCAGCAGGACGGGAAGGCATGGATGGGCTTCATGTATTAATTGGTTAGAACTGAGTCTCTGGGGAAAGAACAAAAGGAAATGCACCTTTGGGTTGTAGGATTTAAAGTAGAAGGAAACTTTAGCATCCAGCCCCCTCATACCCTGGAGACTCATGTTCCATGCTCCATACGCCAGTGAAATTACAGATTTGATGCAAAAGAGGGCAACCCTTTATATACAAGTAATTTTTTTTGCTTTTTTTTTTTTTTGGAGGGCAATTGGGGTTAAGTGACTTACCCAAAATCACATGGCTAGTAAGTGTGTTAAGTGTCTGAGGCCGGATTTGAACTCAGGTCCTCCTGACTCCAGGGCCGGTGCTCTAATTCACTGCACCTCCTAGCTGCCCATATATACAAGTATTTTTTAAAAACCACATATCTTCATAGAATTTCAATGGAGCTAATGGAAAAGCATTTACATGCCTACTATGTGCAGAGCAGCTAGGTGGCTCTGGGTTCTGTTCTTGGATTCAGGAGGACATGAGTTCAGATTAAGCCTCTTACTAGGCAAATTACTTACCTCTGTTTGCCTCAGTTTCCTCTTCTGTCAAATGAGCAGGAGAAGGAAATGGCAAACCACTTCAGTATTTTTGCCAAGGAAACCCCAAATGGGGTCACTAATAATTAGATATGACTGAAACAACTCAATGTGGACAGCAACTACGTGCGAAGCACCAAATTAAGTGCTAGGGGTACAAAAGACAAAAAACAAAAACCGTCTGTGCCCTGAAGGAGCTTACATTCTATTGGGGAAAATTACTGTGTATTTACTCATCTGTTATATTTCCTCTAGTAAAATTTTAGAATGAGGGTAGCTGTAGAAGGTTGTTGCTATTTGGGAGATCTCTAGGTGAGCCTGGGGAACACCTTCCAAACACCCTGTGAGAATCTAGCACAATATCTTGCTGGTACACAGTAGGGGCTGAATGAATGTTTGTTATCACATTGGCTTGCTCCAGAGGGGGCCCAGCTGATGCACTGGATACCTTCTTCTGGGTCTCTTAGGGTTCCAGTGTACCACCACAGCTCTTCAGCCCACCCTCACCTGCCAACCACCGCCCCTCCTCATCTGATCATACATAACAAAATTAATATAATATAAACACAAAAGAGGAACTTTAATATTGGATAACACACACACACACACACACACACACACACACACACACACACCCATTACAATGTAAGCTCCCTGAGGTCAGGGACTCTCTTTGCTTTTTAAATTTATTTCCAGAGCTTACCTCAGTGTTTCACCCATAACAAGCCCTTAATAAATGTTTTTTTCATTCCTTCATTCATAAGACAATGCATAAGAAATAATAAGCACATAAGAACCTTGACGCAAGATAATTCTTTGGTGTCTAATCATGGTGATTAACCACGATTTTAGTTGGAAACACTCACCCTTTCCTTTTCTTCTTGTTCTTTTTTTTTGAAAAGAAACATATCTTCAAAATAGTACGTATACGGCATGTTTTTTTCACAGCCAGCTCTATTTGCATTTTCTGTCAGAGAAAAGGACAACTTTTTTTCAGGGTCATTTTTATAAAAATATGCAGCATAATTTAGTGGGTTGTTTTTTTTTTTTTCGATTTAGAGGTCACAGGACAGCGTGGAAAGTCTGTGAAGTTTGTCTTCCATGCCTGACCTGCTCCCTGCTGTCCCTGGTTCTTCAGTGGAACAGAATGGAATAAGTATTTATTAAATACCTACTATGTGACAGGTACTGTGCTAAGCACTTTACAGATATTATCTCATTTGATCCACACAACCACTTTGGGAGACAGGTGCTGTTATTATCCCCATTTTATAGCTGAGGAAAATGAAGCAGATAGAAGTTAAAAGACTTGCCCAGGGTCACACTACTAGTAAGTGTCTGAGGCTGGATTTGAACTCAGGTTTTCCTGACTCCAGACCCAGGAGTCTATCTACTGTACCATCAACTGCTTTTGTGGTTGCCTATGGTCTGGTTGTGTTCTTCTCCCTGGGGTCCTGCTCAGCATTGATGCTCGTAGCCCTTTCCCAGTTTTTCTTCTTCCAGCCCACACTTAAGTCCATCTACCAACCAGAGAGCAGTATGGCTTAGCAGAAAAAGCGAGGCCAGAGGTCAGAAGACCAATGGGGGCAGTTTTCATATATTTCCACCAGGGGCCGCTGCTTTCCTGATAAAGAAAATATGGAGAAAAAAATATTTTTTTAAAGGCTCTTCAGTTGTGGCCCAAAATAAAGGGCTACAATTATGATAGAATGATAAGACTGTAGCTTTAGAACTGGATAATCATAGTCCCACCTCGTTTTTCAGATGAAGAAACTGAGGCCCAGAGAAACAGAGGGCCTTGTCCGTGGCCAGACGTCATTCTCTTCCCCACTTAAACATTTAGAGGAGACAAATATCCTTAAAATGTAAGTGTTTTGGCTGTTGAGTCACTGCTAAGGGAAACACTTTCAGGGCATTAATTATTGTAGGGTTATACGTTTGGGGCTGAAAGGCCTGTCAGAGTCCAGCCCCAACATTTTACAGGTAAGGAAGCCGACACTGAGCAAGATGAAGTGACAGGCTCACAGTCATCGAGCTAATAAGTTTCTGAGACAGGTTTTCATCCTAGGTTCCTGATTTTAAGTTCAATGCCTTTTCTAGCATACCGTGCTGCTCCTTAAAGACATAAAAAAGGTTGATTTTTCCAGCATTTGTCTAAGGTAACAATATGACTGAAAAACTGTTGGTGCTCTACCCATTGTACCATCTAGCTGCCATGTTTCCCAGCACTTTTAAACATCACATTATTCATCTATCGAACCCTTCGCTACCAGACTAGAAGTGACACTTTCTAGAAAAAAAAAATCTCTATTGGGGATAATTCTTGCCCTAAGGCTGCTCTCTCTGCAGTCCAGAGAGAGCACAATAAATTCTCAGACTTCAGTTTACTCCCCATTGAGGAAGGCAGAGAAAGAATTCTCTACTCCTTGTTTATAAGAGTAGTCAGACTGGACCTCTGATTTCACTGAGAAAGGGAACTCTCAGATGAGGAAACTCCCTCTGCCAATGCAGGTTGGCACTTTCTCCGCAATTTAAAATCTAAAAAGAATTGCTTAGAACACCTTTGGCGTCTCACCCAGAGTCATAAAAGCAGGATGCATCCAAGACAAGATTCTTCTTTAAGCAGAGGCAGCTAGATGTCTCAATGGATATGATGCTGGCTTAGTAGTTAGGGAGACTTGAGTTCAAATCTAGTCTCAGACGCTAAATAGCAATGTGACCCTGGGCAAGTCACAACCTGCTTCAGTTTCCTCATTTGTAAAAGGAGGGATAATAATAGCAGCTATCTCCCAGAGCTACTATGAGCATCAAATGAGATAACATTTGTAAAGCTCTTAACACAGTGCCTGGCACATAGTAGGGGCTTAATGAATGGTTATTTCTTTATTTCTTTACTCCCATGCAAATCCTGTGCCATGCTGACTCTCCATTTCCTCCCTGTCATGAATCACCATGTTCTCTGAGTCTGAAACTGGAAAGAATATGAAATTCATTTTGCCCCCTGATTTTCAGGTTGGTTTGCTTGTTTTTGATGGAGGTGAGATACTTTTTACCTAAATACCCAAATTCTAAATTATGTGTTGGTAAAAGCCACGTCTTAAATTAGTGCAGAGCTAGGAACATAATATTAACTCAATAGAGGGCAAGCTCTTTGAGCCCAAGTTCTGTTCCAATTTTGTCTTTCTAACCCGATCACCTAATACACTGCCTGGCACAGCATAGGTACTAAATGTTTTTCATTAACCAATTAATTCATTAACTCATTCATCTGCGGATTTTCCTCCACAGCACCTGACACTACGTCTGCCACTGAGTAGACAGCCCTTCCAGAAAACCTTTCTGGGAATGAAGGTGGAATGAATAAAATACCTCCTGGCTTGTCTTCTCTGTCTCTAGTAGAGGTAGTTGATCTGGCGGTCGATCTTACAGGTATCAAGTGTGTTGACATGATGACTTCTTCTCACTCTGTCAAGAGAATAACGATAATTAATAATAATAGTAATAATAACTAACACACATATTATGTGCTGGGGTATCATGTTAAGCACTTTACAATTATTATCTCATTGGATCCTCACAACAATTATTTGAGGTAGGTGCTAATACCTATAAATATATAATATTATAATTTATATTATTATATTATATATTATATTATATAATTATAATATAATAATATAATAAATAGGGATACCTATTTTACAGATGAGGAAACTGAGGCAAACAGAGGTTTAGAGACTTGCCCAGGATCACATACAGAATAGAAGACACTGACATTTATCACTGAAACATGCCCAAGAGGCAGGGGCGGCTAGGTGGTGCAGTAAATAGAGCACTGGCCCTGGAGTTAGGAGATCCTGAGTTCAAATCCGACCTCAGACACTTAACACTTACTAGCTGTGTGACCTTGGGAAAGTCACTTTACCCTGATTGCCCTGCCTTACCCCCTCCAAAAAGCAAAAAAAGAAGCCCAAGAGATAGTCTGATATCATAGAAAGCCAACCTCAGAGCAAAAATATCCAAATTCAGATGTTGCCCTGACACATTCTGGCTGGGTGACCCTGGAGAAATTAATTGAATTTCTCTGGGTTCTAGCCACCCTCTGAGACTGGAAGTGGTCAAGAGGGTGCCAACTTGCATTGGTAGAGTTATTTCATTGGGGACTTTCCTATACTGGTAAAATAAATAGAACTGACCCCTACCCCTAAAGAAACCCCATTTCAAGTATTAGCCCATCTTGGCTTTGAAGGAGCCAAGAGAAGCCTGAGTGACAGAAGAGGCCCAGAAGGGGATGCACCATCCTGCTGTTAAAGCAATAGGTGGGCAACATTCTGGATGCTCCCATCCTGACTGCCTCAATTCCCAGAATCCCTGATCTGTGTGATAACTCCCTCTGTGCAGAATGCAATCTTCTCTACTTCTTAATGTTTAATGAATTGTGGAGGCCAAAGAAATCTTTAGGATGCCCAAAAAATCAGTTAGTAGCTAAGTCTTGGGTGACATATACATACATGAACATATATGTATATGTGTGTATATATGTATATGTATATAACATAAGAATCTCTCAGTGAGAAAACTCCCTTTAAAGGAGAAACATCCCTGATAGACTGTAAACTCCTTGAAGGCAGGGACTGTCTTTCACCTTTCTTTGTATCCCCAGCACTTAGCATAGTGCATGGCACATAGCAGGCATTTAATGTTTACTGATTGGCTTAATCAGTGCCAGCTGGCATCTCTCCTTGCACTTGGAGTCTTTAGAGAACTGTTTGGGGGCACTGAGAGCTTAAGTGTACCACAGCCAGTATTTGTCAGAGACAAAACTTGAACCCAGGTCTTTGACTCAGAAGCCCAGCTCTCTATATACTACAAGGTACTGCTACTTAAGCAAATGTATGGGGTCTACAGACCCAAAGCCTCTGTTAGAGGTAGGTAAGAAGTTTAGTTGCAACCCATAGCCTGACTGGGAAGTGATTCAAACCAATTCTTTTCAAGTTAGGGTCACCCTAAGGAGTTTGTATTTAGTCCCATATGTAAGAGAAATCCAATAAAAAATGGTAGACATAGCCAGAACTGTACATTAGAAAGACCATTTGGGCAATTGTGTGACAGACTATAGAAATAAGAAAAAGGAGACAGAATGACAAATCAGTAGAACAGCTCTGAACTGTGATGGCTGAGTGAATACAGAGCAATCTGATCCAGCCAGCATTTCATCACATTCCAGGAGTGTAAGTAGGCTGTCAAGACACAAAGAGCCCCTACAAGGACCTCACCTTCTACTAGGGATAAAACACATTCATAAATAAGTGAATACAATAATTCAGGAGCACATTGAGAGCACTAAACAAAATGAGAATCAGGAAAGACTTCCTGTAGAAGGCAGTGCCTGTGCTAAGCCTTGAAGGGAACTGGGGATGTCAAGAGGTAAAAGAGAAGAGAGAGTCCGTTCCAGACAAAGGACAGGGGTGGATGGAATGCTCTGTCTAGGCGTAAGAGGGAATAAAATAATATAACTCTGGAAAGATAGGCTGAAGCTAGATTAGGAAGGATTTTAAAGACCAAGCAAATAATAATTTTTCTCTGTTACAAGGGGAAGATTCTTTGAGTGTTGGAGTAGAGCTGGAAAGCCTCTTAGAGGCTTTTAGAGAGGAGAAAACTGAGGAATGCTAAGTGATTTGTCCAAGATCTGGGGCAAAATTTGAACCAAGGGCCTTGATACTCTTTTAATATCATATTTTAGCTAAAGTTTGATTTAATCAAACAAACTGCTCTGATTAAAAATGCCTTTCTCTGTGTCTGTAACTTCAAAGTCGAGAGGTGAGATTTCCTTGATCTTGGGACTTTCTCCACATAAGAGCAACACAGACATACTGAGATCATAAAATGTAAATAGACCCTGCTCTGGTCGTTGTCCATTTGCATTTACAACCAGGGAACTCTGTTTTCACATATAGATCGAAACAAATGGAAGTCATAAAGTTTGGTGACAGAGTCATCTTGCACTGGATGGTTCTAAAAATGTATAAAAAGTCTTACGATTTCTCTGTTCGTCAGTCAGGACTTTAGTCCCGCACTCCTCGAGCAGGTAATGCTAGTCTTAAGGGAAAAATAAGAAATAAATAACGTAATTTTTATATTACTATTTGTTTGTCTCTTTAACCAAACATTTGTAGTGGTTGGCAGCCTCTTGAATTAAAATGAATTGCCACCAGGCATATCTTGGAAGTGTGATTCTGCTACAGGTGGACAAGACTGGTTGGTGACCATTTGTCAGGCCAGTGAAACTCTGGGATTTTCATTTCCTTGACTTAGATTTTAAAGATGAGGCATCTCAAAATTTTACAACTCTTTCCTCCTTTAACAATCTTATTTTTCTCCCTCTTCAGGTCTTACCATTTCCTTCTCCCAGCCTCTTTTTTTAGAGTCCTCTTGCCTTAAGAATCTATATGATTTCTGCCTACTCCCTGACTCCCTTGAAAGACTCTAAACTTAAAGTCTTTTTAACTCAGTTGAAATTCAGAGTAGATACCTGCTTTCCCAACTAATTCTCTAATATTTTCTAAGACTTGATAATGGAATCTGTGAGACAAATTGCCCTCTGAACTAACACTTTGCTGACAGTGAAGTCAAGGATGAGGAAAAAGCTGAAGAAAGGAAAAACAAAAGTTGCTACCTGGGCAGGGTCAATTTGATGTACCACACAAGAGAAGGGTAAATCCAGGAAGTTCTTTTGGTGAGTGGAATAAAAATCAGGTGCTGTTTACACACTGCCTCTGTGATAAGAATTTGAAAAATGGGAAAGAAATCACTGTCAGGTGGGGATTTCTGTCAGTCCTAGCTGACAATACTATTTGGTCCACATAAATTCTTTGGAGCTTAGATTTAGGGTGCGAAGGAACCTCGGAGGTCATCCAGTCCAAACCACTCATTTTACAGACAAGTAAACTGAGGCCTGGAGGGGTTCAATGACTTGCTTAATATCACCCAGCAGAATGGGGATTTGAACACAGAATCAAGACATCCCTCTCTTTCCCCTTCAAATTCCTGTTTAAGAATCTAGTAACTTTTTGAGCCTTGATAGCAAATTAGGGAGAATTTTCAGTGTGCTGTATCCTTTCATCACATAGGGATCAAAGTGATGAGAAATGTATTGTGTAGGATAAGTCCTCGAATTCTATAAATTGTAGGGCATTCTATTAATACCAGTTATTATAAAGCATTACTAAATTGGGCCCTTTTTAAGGCGTTTATGGGGCTGAATTTCTTGGTCTGCATGGACTTTTATCATTTTAATGGGTTAGTGCCAAAAAGGAAAGATAAAAAAAATGCCCCAAGGTCAAGAGAAGGGGATGAAGGGGAGGAGAGTGTCCCCAAGCTCTTTGGGCACTGACGAGCCTAGATTGCACCACGGGAGGGAACGGTTGCTTTCAGAAGAAGATTTGAGGGACACCACAACAAGGCCTGGTTGGGTGATTCTTTTCTGAACAGACTTTTCTCCAGCCTCCACCTCCAGCTGGGTCCACCTTGCAGAGGAATCCCGTAGGTGGATGGGCGCCTGCGATCCCTAAGAGCAAAAGCCGGGCTGGAGAAGGGAAGCCGCGGGCCAACGGTTTCCTACTGCAGGAAGAATCGGGGAGCAGGCAGGTGAGAGCTTTCCTGGGGGAGTCCGTGAGATCCGAGTCAGTTTCAGCCCAAAGTACCTTGGAGGTGCACTGCCTTCCGCTCCGCACCTGCCCTGGGAGTCCTGGGTGAGGGCCGGACGCCAAGCCGCTCAACAGCTGGATATGTTGTGCCGCCCCTCCTTTCCTCCCGAGCCCGCGAGGCCAGGCGCCCCCTTCCCCCCCCCCCCCCTCCCCGCGCCACTCCCTTCCCTCCGCCACGGATCGCTGCATTTAGAGCCCTAAGCAACTTTAGGAATCAGGCAGAGAAAGTGGGGGCAGCTAGGTGGTGCAACGGGTAGAGCACCGGGCATGGAGTCGGGAAGATCTGTGTTCAAATCCTGCCAGAACACTTACTAGCTGTGTAGCCCTGGGTGAGTCCCTTAATTCCTATTTCGCTCACTTCTTCATTTGTAAAATGGGACACACTGGAGAAGGAAATGGCAAACCACCCTAATATCTTTGCCAAGAAAACCCCATGAACCTTACATAAAGTCGGGAACAACTGAACAAGGGCGGAGTGCCAAAAAGTAGGCTTTGAACCCAGGTCCTCTAAGTTCAAAGCCAGGGCTTGTTGCATTTTAGCAAGCAGCCGCTTTATTCCACTCCTCCCTGCCTCTCCTATCCCCACCCTCCATTCCAGCCCCACTGTGTAGAGGAAGAGTCTGAGACACTGAGTGACTGACCCATGGCAGAGACAGGATTAGAAACCCACAGAGGACTTGGGTTCGCATCCCACTTCCAGTATGCATGACCTGTGTGCCTTTGGGCAAATCACTTAATCCTTCCTGGGCTTCAACCAACTCACCTTTAAAAAAAGAGGATGGGGCTAGACTGGAAGGTTTCTGAGGTCTTTCCCAGCTCTAAATCTGTGATCTTAGCATCCTCTAGACAGCTAAGGGTCTCAGTGGCTAGAGTGCCAGGCTTGAGGTCAAGAAAACCAGAGTTTAAACCCTTAACTAACCATGTAACCTGTAATAGTAATCAGTTTAGCAGGATACTTAGCACTAGTGCTAAGTGCTAAGTGTGGAAGGTGCAAACTCTGTCCCACTGTTGAGAAGGCATGAACTCCCCTGTTGATGTGGAAGAAGGGGACTGGCTGAGCCCCTGTTGATGTGGAAGAAGGGGATTGGCTGAGGTGTGTACATAA
>CM053581.1:411772171-411801309 GCA_028627135.1 Pseudochirops cupreus
TCATATTCCAGGCCCTTCAATCCCTTAATGTAGAAACTGCTAGATCCTGTGTTATCCTGATTGAGTTCCACAGTATCCAAATTGTTTCTTTTTGTCAGCTTCTAGTATTTTGTCCTTGATCTGGGAACTCTGGAACCTGGCTATAACATTCCTAGGAGTTTTCTTTTTGGGATCTTTTTCAAGAGGTGATCAGTGAATTCTTTCAATTTCTGTTTTGTTCTCTGGTTCTAAAATACCAGGGCAATTTTCCTTGAGAATTTCTCGAAGGATGATTTCTAGGTTCTTTTTTGATCATGGCTTTCAGGTAGTCCAGTAATTTTTAAATTGTCTCTCCTGGATCTATTTTCCAGGTTGGTCCAAGGAGATATTTCACATTGCTTTCTATTTTTTCATTTGTTTGGATCTGTTCGATAGTATCTTGATTTCTCATAAATCATTAGGTTCCACTTGCTCATATCTAATTCTGAAGGAATTATTCTCTTCAGTGAGCTTTTGAGATTCTTTTTCCATCTAGCAAATTCGTCTTTTTAAGGCATTCTTCTCCTCATTGGCTTTTTGGGTCTCTTTTACCATTTCAGTTAGTCTATTTTTTAAGGTGTTATTTTCTTCAGTAGTGTTGTTGACTCTCTTTTCATGATTTTCTTGCATCATTCTCATTTCTCTCCCCAATTTTTCCTCTACTTCTCTTATTTGGTTTTCAAAGTCCTTCTTAAGCTCCTCTATGGCCTGTAACAGTTTACATTTTTCTTGGAAGCTTTTGGTGCAGGAGTTCTGACTGTGTTTTCTTCCTCCTGTTCCATGCTTTGATCCTTTTTGTCCCCCAAAAAGGAATCTAAAGTTGGATTGCTGTGCTTGCTTTGCTTCCTTTACCTGCCCATGTTGCCAGTCAATTATTTGAGATTTTAGCTCTGTGCCACAGTGGGACTCTGCTTCCAGACGGAAGAGCTTTGTCCCAAATCGCTGGGGTTTTTGCAACTGCTGGAGCTATTATGAAGCCACCATCTCTACAGCCCCCACCAGCTTTGGCTCACTGGTCACGCACCTCAGGACCACCACCCCAATCCAGACAGGTTAAGGCAAGAGCACTTGGCCTCTGAATTGGTCACTTGGCTCCCCTGCAATCTGCAGGCAAGAAGCTCTGAAGCAGCCATGTGGAGGTGGCTGCAGGGCTGCTGCTTCTGGCTCTGGGGGCAGAGGGTCAGACCCATTCTTCTGTCCCCCTCAAATTCAGCTGAGTTCCACTGACCTTTCACTTTGTCTTTGGCATTTATGGGTTGATAATTCTGGAAACCACCACAACTGCTGGTGATCCGCTCTCCTGAATGCTCCAGCCATGGCTTGTCCTGGCCACCCTGGGGCTAAAACCATGATGTGCCTGGTCTCAGCTCCCAGCATGCTGAGATGAACCCTTCCTGTCCCGCTGCCGGGCTGCCTTCAGCAGGAGATTTGTTTCTCTGTCACTTTGTGGGTTCTGGAGCTCTAAAATTTGTTTAGAGTTATATTTTTATAGGTATTTGAGGTGGTTATGGGGGGAGCTCATGGAGTTCCCCTGCTTCTACACTGCCATCTTGACTCTGCCCCCTCGTTCTCCACTTTCAATGTGTATGCAGGTGGAGAGCAAATTTTGACAGGTCTTGACAAGTTGAAAGGCCTAAGACCATTTGGTGGAGGGCAATCTGTCATCTTCAAACTAGTCTTTGGAAGTGAGAAAACCCTGTTACCTGAAGGTGATTCATCAAGTGACAGATGTGTTTGTTCATAGCAATTCATGGAACTATTCATTGAGGTCCAAATGAGTTGCCAGCTACTTTTTTTTTCAGAGGCCAAGATTTTATTCTTTTATGGGCATTTCCCAAAACAGGAATCTAATAGATGAAACATTTGTAGCATTTGGAGTCCCATCGCAGGAGAGGGAGCTTCTGGGCAGCCGAGGGCTGGGGCCTTAGATTAATGCAGGGGGAACAACCAAGGTCCTTTTGTTAATTAAGGTTTCAGGCTGCACATTGTTAGCATATTAAATGACCAGAGAAATCATGCAAAGTCAAGGATGAGGACACATTTTGTATCTGCCCCAAGCCCAAGGCCAGGGCTGGGGTGGAAAGGGAGTGGAGGGGGGCAGGGAGGAGAGAAGAAGGTTAGAGGGAGGAGGAAGGAGGGAAAAGCAATGGGAGTGTCCTCTCTGATGGAGCCATAGATCTTTAGACGTATGAAAGGAATTACATTATCCTATCCCATTTTTTCCCCCAGAGATGGTTGCATAAAGGCCATAGGTCCAGCTGATGCCATCAGAAGAGAATTTTCTAAAATATCATTTGAGGAAAGAATTGACTGCTCTGGAAAATGCATTCTACCAGGTACTTACTTCTTTGGTCTACCCATTAAAAATGGGTTTTAATATTCTTTGGAAGTAGTGAGAGTGAGTAAAGGGTGACAGGCTGCTTGTCCTGTATCTAGAGTTGGGAGTCACCTCACAGATCAGCTGGTCCTATCCTGCCCCTCTTCCATTTTACAGATGGAAATACTGATACCCAGAATTCACTCTAGGTCACACAGGCAAAATGTATCAGTGTAGGCATTTGAACTCAGATCCTTGCCAGTTTTTTTTTTTTTTCTTTTCAGGATGAATCTTACTAACTATTTCACATGTATTGGGAGTAAAGAGCAATAAATTTGGGATCAGAAGTCCTGAGTTCAGATCCTGCCTAGTACTAGGACTGTAGCCTTGGCAAGTCATTTCAACATTCTGGGCTTCAGTTTCCTCATCTATAAAATGAGCCTCTGACCTCTAAGACCCCTTCCAGTTCAAGAGTTAGGAGTCTAAAAAGTGACTTCAAACTAGGCTCTGACCTTCAGCTTGACAAAACTTATGAGTTTAAAACCCCGGTGCAGTATGGGACCCAGTGACCAAAAAAGTTATCTATATTTAGGAATATTTATATCAAGAGAACAGGAGAGTTGAGCTTCCTTTCTTCATTCCAGGGATATACTAGGCATCTAGGTGGCCCAGGAGATGGAGCTGCTGGACCTGGAATCAGAAAGACAGGAGTTCAAATCTAGCCTCAGCTACTTACTAGCTGTGTGACCCTAAGCAAGTCATATTGTCCCTGTCTGCCCTCAATTGCCTCATCTTTAAAATGGGGATGACAATAACACCTGCCTCCCAGGGTTGTTCGTAAATTTCAAATGAGATAATGATAATAAAGCATTTAGCACAGTGCCTGGCACGTGGTAAGTGCTATATAAATGTTAGCTTTAAAAAAAAAAGAATTGTGTACCCTTTCTGCATTCCAGAGATATACTAGGCAGAGAGGGTGGCCCAGTGGATGGAGCCAGGAAGATCTGTATTCAGACCTGGACTGACAGTAGCTATGTGACCTTGAGGGACTCTGTCTGCCTCAGACACTCAAGGCTTTTAAACTCTCTAAACCTTAGTCTCCTCATCTATAAAATAGGACAAATAATAGAAATAGCCCCCACCTCCCATTATAGGGATTTATGGTGAGGATCAAATGAGATAACATTTGTAAAGTTCTTTCCAAACCTTAAAGTGCTACGTAAATGCTAGCTGTTATTATACCTACCACAAAATGACTGGGATACTTGCATCAAGAGGTCAGGACCCCTTCGTGCTGGATAGCCTTGGAGACAAACCAACACAGCCTAGGCTCCAGGTTGGAGTAGAACCCTTCAGTTTGCATTGGGTCATTATGTTATTATTCCAATATGTTTTCAAACAAGGCAAAAATGTTCTTGTTTACAATATACATTATATATAATAAGGGAAGGGACAACATAGGGAATTAGAGACTGGAAACCTAGTTCCCGGTATGTATTTATTTTATGTCTTTAAAATATGACTCTGAGAAATGACCCAAAAGCTTCACCAGGCTTTCAAAAGAGTCTGGTAAAACCCAAAAAAAAAGTAGGTTATTTTAAGGCCTCATCAACCTCTAAAATTCTGTGATTCGGATTGTTTCCTCCTCCTCACTTCTAATCAACTGCCAAGTCCTGCTGATTCTACCTTCACAATAATTGTTTATTCATCTGTGCAAAATTCATTTTCTAATTTCTGGTGAGCACACTTAAGTAGAGTCAGGCCAATAAACAGTTATTAAATACCCACTGTGTGCCAGGCATTGTGCTTAAGAAAAAGAAATCCAAAGCTGCTGGGAGGATGCTTACAATCTAATCCTGGGCAGCCAGGCGGCACAGTCAGATCCAGCCACGTCACCCTGGGCAAGCCACTTGTCCCTGTCTCCCTCAGCTTCCTCATCTATAAAATGAGCTGGAGAAGAAACTGGCAAAAGCCATTACAGTATCTTTGTCAATAAAACCCCAAATGGGGTCACGACGAAGAATCAGACACAACTGAAGTGACTTAACAACAACAACAATCTAATTTACCATCTTTCTGTTCAGCCAAGTGTTGTGACCTCAGAATCACCCTCACCCCTTCCCCCTGCCACATCCCCCATATCCAATCAGTTGCCAGGCCTGATATTTTCTACTCTGAAAACATCTCTCAACTCTGTCTCTTCTCTCTATCCACATGTTCAGGCCCTCAACTGTTTGCTGGGCTACTGAAACACTAATTGGTCCCCAGCTCTATTTTCCAGTCTCTCCCCACATTGATCCATTCTCCACACAGCTTACAAAATCATCTTTCTGACCACTTCACTCTTCTGTTCAGTGTCTTTCAGTAATTCCCTATTGCCTCTAAGACGATGTATAGATGCCGCCATTTGGCCTCTCACAATATGGCTCCAGTATACCTTTGTAAGGTTATTACACATGCCTTTCACACAATCTACGTTCCATCCAAATAGCCCTTTCTTGCTGCTCCAAAATTTGGCTTTCAGTCTCTTGACATGTGCATTTGAATAAGCTGTCCCCCATGTCTGGTACTCTCTCCTCCATCATAATGTCTCTTAGAACCCCTACATTCCTTCATGGAGAGTGCCTATGCCATCTCCAAATGGGAAACCTTTGTTGATGTTTCCAGTCACAGTGTTCTCTTCCTCCTTAGATGACTGTTTATATCTGTCTGTTATATGCCCCAATAGAATGTAAGCTTCTTGAACAGAGATATCAAACATGAGGCAACAAGCCAGCAGAACCAGGTAAAAATGTAACTGGGAAATATTTTTTTAAAATAATAAAATATACATTTTGAACACAGATAATGTTAATGTGTGGTTTTCTAAATCACTATGCTACAGGGAAGGGATCTTTAGGTATGGTCTAATGGCCTCTGTTTCTACTCAAGTTTGATACCACTGTTCTTGAGGGTAGGAACTGTTTTCTTTTTGCATTCTCAGTGCTTTCCATGACAGATAGCAGATACTTAATATTGATTGATTTTTACAAATGAGGGAATTGAGCCTTCCTCTATAGAGGACAATAGTGACTTGGCCAAGTTCTCATATTCAGGAAGGGTCAGAAGCATATTTGATCCCAGGTTAGCTTAATTCTAAATTGAGTGCTCTAGCCAATGTTTCCATGCTCCCTGACATATACTCACAGTAACTTGCCACATTAGGAGATTCGAAAGAAATAGCATGATAAAGCATTCCAGCTGAAATAAGGAAGTGTTATTTGTATATTTTACCAAGAGCAAATCACTGTGGAATCTGGTTTATATCCAAGAACTTTGAATCACTCAAGTAAATGAATTTTTAAAAATCTTATACATTAAAAAACTTGCATGAAAAAATTATATATTCCAAATGTGTATGTTCTATTAGGCGTTAACTTGTGTTGCTGGTTTCACTTAGGTTTGGTGGATGCCCATACTCATCCAGTGTGGACTGGGGACCGAGTTCATGAATTTGCAATGAAGGTAATGTCTGTGGATGGTGACATTAAAATAAAGAAGGAAGACAGATGGTTCTTTTTCTAGAAAGTTTTTCTCGTGTATTTGCCTCATTTTTATAGAATCTATATTCCACACAGCTCCCAAAATGCATCCTGCCTGCCATTTCTGTCTTTCTTTTTCTTATTTGTGTCCCCAGTCCTAAGCACAGTGCCTGGCACGTGGTGGTTATTCAATGAATGCATCTTCTTCTGTATTGCTGTACTTGTTTGAACCGTTAGAAAAATCACAGAATGGCAGTCAGAGCTTAAAGGGACTTCAGAAGTGGCCAAGAAGTCCAACACACACCTGAGTAAGACACTCTAAAACAAAACCATGGTCATCTAACCTTTACTTGAAGACTACTAGTGAAGAGAGAACTCATCACTTCCCAAAGAAGCCCCTTCCATTTGCAGATGACTCAAATTGGAAAATGTTCCCTTCTATCTAGCCTGTTTGCCATGTCCACTTGTATCCATTGCTCCTCGTTCTGCCCACTAGGACAAACAAGGTACAAACCTTCTTCCAGGTGACAGCCCTTCAGATATTTGAAGTGTCCTTTCTAAATATATTTTTTCGTAAATGTTTTTATGTCTTTATTGTTCTGTCTGTGTGAACCATTGGGAAATAACCTGGAACAACATTAGATTTAGTCATGGTAGCCACAGGCTTTCCTCAGAGAGGGACACACCTGTCCACAAGGTCATTTGTATGTATGTGTGTTTGCATGTATGTATCTACCTACCTATACGCTTGTGTCTATGTATGAACCTATCTATATCAATATCTATCTATACTCATACATATAGATATGGATACAGATATAAAGATGGATTTGGATATGGATGAGGATAGGTATATCTATGTATATATATAGAGAGATATGGATATGAACAGATACATAAATATGATTACAGATATAGATAAACATAGAGATATGGATGTTGATAGATATATAGATATGGATATGAATATAGAATACATCTATATATGGATCTACACAGATATGGATATGAGACAGCTAAGTGGTACAGTAGATAGTAGAGTTCTGGGCCTTAAGGCAGGAAGACCCAACTCCCTGAGTTCAAATCCAGCCTCAGATACTTACTAACTATGTGACCTTGGGCAAGTCACTTAACTCTGCATCCATTTTCTCATCTGTAAAAATCAAGGGATTGGACAAGATGGTTTATTAGATCCCTTCTAGCTCTGAACCAGTGATTTTCTGGTCACTTTTAGCTCTAAATTTTGACCCTACAAAATTGGGAAGGTTTTCAATCGTGGGCCTAATAGTGATTTGCACTTGTGTCAAATTCAAATTTAAAGGGATCTCTCTGCAGGTTCCCTGTTGACTTAGAAAATCACAAATCAACATTATCTATGTCTTATTGTACTTTTATTTATTTTTTTAAATATTTCCCAATTACATTCTAATATGGCTTAGGCCATAGTAGAGACTTTGGCTGGCAGTTTGCAGCCAGTGAGTTTGACACCTCAAGTGTATTGTATGTCTGGTGGAAATTACCAAGAGGCCAAATTAGGATTGACAAGTAAAAAAAGAATCCTAATGAGAGCTTTCCTAAAGAGAAGTGGGCTGCCTGGGGAAGCAGGTGTTCCCTGTCACTGGAGGTCTGCAGCTGAGGCTATGGACAACCACTTGGCTAAGTATGTGTTGGACTAGATGGTTGCTGGGGTCCCTTATGTCCCCCAAATTGTATGATCTGAGGCCTAGTCAGGTCATATTCAGAGAGAATCATTATCTAGCTGGCCAAAGGTGGCAGAATGTTTCAGACCTCTTAAAACTGTCAGCTGAGACACAGAGGGGTGCTAGCTTGCATCATGCGTGAAAATTTCCACCCTGACAAAAATCACAGACACCTGAAGTGTTGAAGCATTTTGTCTGTAGACACCAGTTCTTCAGGCTTAATTATACTGCCTTTTCAGGTTCACCTCTTAGCATCTCTAGTGCCCTTTCCTTCAAGACTCATCTGAAATACCACCTTCAACATGGGGGCTTTTTTGGTCCCCGTTACTTTTTTTGTTTTGTAAATATCTCTTCCAAACTACATGTACTGTGCGTGTTGGTAGAATGTAAGTTCTTGCAGGGCTGGGACCGACTCACATTAGTCTTTGTACCCTGGTGCCAAATATATTCCTTAGCACGGAACAGATACTTGGGCAGTCAATAGTGCAGTATCATTCAAATCTGGCATCAAACACTTACTAGCTGTGTGACCCTGGGCAAATCACTTTACTATTTGCCTTGGCATATATAGCAGATACTTTGGCAGCTCAGCAGTACTATTAGTAAATAGAATGTTGGGTCTAAAATCACGAAGACTCATCTTCTTTAGTTCAAATCTGGCCTCAGACACTAACTGTGTGACCCTGAGCAAGTCACTTAACCTTGTTTGCTTCAGTTTCTTCATCTGTAAAATGAGCTAGAGAAAGAAATGGCAAACCACTCCAACATCTTTGCCAAGAAAACCCCAAATAGGGTAATGGAGAGTCAGACAAGACTAAAAAAACAACTAAACCAGCGTAATGGTTGATTGGTTGATTTATCAACTGATTCTAAATACTGCCTCAGACACTTATTAGCTGTGTGACTCAAGACAACTCACTCCATCTCTTATCCTCAGTTTTTTTAATCTATGAAATGGGCAAAACAATTGTGCCTAAGGGTTATCAGATGAGATTACATATATCTATATATATATCTGTCCTAGAAGTAAAGTGATTTGTAAACCCCAAAGCACTATAAGTCTTAGCTAACAGTGTTATCACCATTATAATGATTCTTTTTTTTGAAGAGAGGAAGGCAGGGTAATTGGGGTTAAGTGACTTGCCCAAGGTCACACGGCTAGTAAGTGTTAAATGTCTGAGGCTGGATTTGAGCTCAGATTTTGCTGTACTCCAGGGCCAGTGTTCTATTCACTGCACTACCTAGCCTCCCCCATTATCGTTATTCTTAAGAGAAACTTGTGCTCAGTTGGCAGGTGCTACATATATGGATATACACCAGGCTGGAGGAGGGATAAATTTCACTGTGGAGCATACCCAGAAGGCTTGTGAAGAAGAGCTTTTCAACACTTTCAGACACCGACTGCTTTGTATGATGAGGGCGGGGACCACCTTGGTTGAATGCAAGAGTGGGTATGGCTTGAACCTGGAGACAGAGCTGAAGATCCTGAGAGTCATTGAACGGGCTAGGAGGGAATTGGATATCAGCATCTCCTCGACCTACTGCGGAGCTCACTCGGTGCCCAAGTAATTAAAGTGTCTTTCCTAGAGTTAATGGTGCCCCCTCTGAGAGTTTGTAATCCTCTGATATTCCTTCATGACTTTAAAGAAAAAAGGAATGATGGGGGAGGGGGAATAGAGGGAAATGGAGTGGAGAATCGTTGCTCTGGTTGGACAGATTAGCTATGGGATCTTTCACATCCTCCCAAAGAGGAGGCTGGGCGGACAACTCTTTGAAAGATGCTTCACTTTCCCACTCTGACGAAGGACCTTAGAGGCCGTCTAATTCAGCCTCCTCATTTTGCAGATTAGGAAACTGAGGCTGAGGAAGAACATAGGGTCATAGAGTTAAAATTGGCAGACGCTTCAGAAACCATCAAGCTTTGTTGGCTGCTCAGTCATTCTTCACTTGTGTGGGACTCTGTGATCCCATTTGGGATTTTCTTGGCAAAGAAAAGGGAGCAGTTTGCTGTTTCCTTCTCCAGCTCATTTTTATAAATGAGGAAACTGAGGCAAACAGGATAAAGTGACTTGCCCCAGGGCATACAACTAGTAAGTGTCTGAGGTTGGATTTGAACTCAGGTATTCCTGACAACAGGCCCAGCACTCTGTCCACTGTATCACTCTATTGCTCACCAAGTCTAATTGCCTCATTTTTACAGAAGAAGAAACTCAGGCTGAGAGAGATTAAGGTCACTTTCCCAAGGTCACAGAAATAGTATTTAGCAGAGATGGAATTTGAACTAAGGTCCAACAAATTTACCACTGTACCATGCTTTCTTTCAAATAAAGGAGTTCTTTCCCCTTCCCCAAAGAGAGAGAGTACTACCATATGGCTTCTGGAGTCCAATCAACCCAACCAAGTTCAGCTCAATCCAATAAATATTTATTAAGTGCCTACTATGTTCCAGGCACTGTGCTAAGCACTGGGGATACAATTAATAAAAAGAAAGACTGTTCCTGTCCTCAAGGAGCTTATAATCTAAGGGGGTAGGGAGATAACATGAAAAAGGAATAGGAAAGTGGGGGTTTTGTTAGGGTCAAATAAAGAGGCAGAGCATAAGGGGCAGGTTAGGTGATAGGCACTTGGGTTAATGAATGACAGTTCTCTTTAGGGGTAGATGGCTAAAATGCTACCAGCAGAACACTTAAGAAGATGTACCTCAGCCAGTGGACCTGCTGGGGTCATTCATTCTATTCAATAAGTACTTATCTAGTGCCCTGTAAGTGATGCTAGCTTTGGAGTCAGAGGCCCTGAGTTCTAATCCTACCACTGTAGTGGTTAATGCCTGTGTGATCTAGAGTAAGTCACTAACTTCTTAGGGTCTCGGTTTTCTTACTTGTAAAGTGAGGGAGTTGGACAGGGTGATCCTTTACAGCCTCTTCTAGCTCCAGATCTATGATCTGCTCATCCACATGGATGTTCCCCCAATATTCCAATCCTCCTTCTCCCTATGGGGCCCCTCTTACAAAATGCCAACATCTTTACAAAATCATTTGACATCTCTTCCCATATTTTCTTCCATGAGAGGGAAAACCCCAACTGAAGCTGCTGATGACATTGTCCACAACCACCTTCCTAAGCTGAAGGAACTTTGCCAGCGTGGTGAAATCCGTGTTGACAATATAGATGTGTTCTGTGAGAAGGGGGTCTTCGACCTTCATTCTACTAGAAGGATTCTTCAGGGGGGAAAAGCTATAGGATTGCAAATTAACTTCCATGGGGACGAGCTCCACCCAATGAAAGCTGCTGAGGTATACCTTTTTCAAATGTATTTGTGATGATTTTCTGATTTAACCCACGTGTTCAATTCAAAAAATGTTTATTGAGGGACTTCTATGTGCAAGGTATGGTGATAATAAATGAAAACAACAGGATTTTAAAGCACTTTTAAGGTCAGCAAAGCACTTTATAGATAAAATAAATAATTTAACAGATTGTTACAACAATCCTTTAAGGTAGGTGCTGTTATTATCCCCACTTTACAGTTGAGGAAACCGAGACAAAGAGGGTTAAGTGATTTGCCCAGGGTCACACAGCAAGCAAGCGTCCAAGGCCAGATTTGAACTCAGGTCTTCCTGATTGGAGACCCAGTGTTCTATCCACTGCTATACTTAGCTGTCATTTAGATGGAATCTAGAGCAGGTGAAAGGAAGTGAACTACTCAATAAGGCTAGAAAGGTAGGTTGGAGCCAGAATCTGGCTTTGAGTGCCTTTTGACTGACTAGCTGGCTCATGATGTTGCCTGAAGCCAAACAGCCACAGCTTTGACTTCCCCTTGCCCAGTGTTATTTCTACCCTCCTAGGGCAGCTCACTGAATCACTACAAGAAAGCCCACAGAATGCTTTTGGAAGGGGGAGTAAACACAAGGCAAATGAGGGGACCACAGACTTAGAGCTACAAAGAATTTTAAAGATCATATAGTGCAGCCTCATTCTTATAGAGGGAAGAACTGAGGCTCAAAAAAATAACTTGTTCAAAGCCACATAGCTAGAAAGAGGCGAGATCTGAACTCTTGAGTCCAAAATCAGTGTCTCTTTCCATTGAGTTGTGCTACTTCACGTGATGGGCTTCCAAATCCTTTAAACATTGGCTACTCTCTTCTTTTAACCCAAAAGGAAACTGAGGGAAAGTGAGTCTGCTGCTGGTAAGAGAAGAAGCTTCAGTTTTGTTCAGACCATACAAAGCTTTTTTCCTAGCATCTTCCAGGCCCACAAATGACATGCAGAACTGATATGCCAAGGTGAGGGTTTTATCTCTTGAATCTGGGAACAACTGACCTTTATTCATCACTTGGTTGTGGCTTGTCAAATATTGACTTATCTTATCTTCCACTGGTGATGTCAATGGAAAGAGAGAAATCTCTGTGATGTCATTAATTGGCATCACAGCATTTTTGACTATTCAATATAAATTTTTTGCAAGGAGTACCTAGAATGGCGCTGAGACTTTTCCTTTTTGGACACCATATTAGTAGATTCAGGGAAGCCTGAAAAGATAGAATACCTGGATGTCAGCAAAGCATTTGATAATGTCTCTCCTGTTCTCCTTGTAGACAAGGTGGGGAGAAGTGGACTAGAGGACGATGCAATTAATTTAACTCAGAATCCCTTGGATGACTGAACCAACAGGCCAATGATGAATGGAGATGTCCACATGGAGGGATGGTGTTGGTGGGATGTCACAGAGATTTTCTCTTGGGTCTACTACATTCAGTATTTTTATCAGTGACTTGGAAGAAGATATAAAAGCCTTATTTATCAAATTTGGCGTTGGCAAGAGTTGGATGAAAAAAGGAAAGATCCAAAAAGAATGATGGGTTAAATCTAATAAGATCAATTTTTCATAGATACAAATGAAAAGTTCTACCACTAGGTTAAAAAAATTAACCACACATGTATGAAGTGGTGGAGTTATGACCTAACCATAGCTTGTGTGGAAAGATCTGTAATTTTAGAGGACTAAAAGTTTAATATGGGTCAGCAGTGTGACATGGCAGTGAGAACAGCTAATGGGATCTTTTTCTGGTTGTTCAGCCATTTTTAGTCCAGAATCTTTGTAACCCCATTTGGAGTTTTCTTGGCAGAGATACTGGAGTGGTTTGCCATTTCCTTCTCCAGCTCATTTTACACATGAGGAAACTGAGGCAAACAGAGTTAAATGGTTTGCCCAGGGTCACACAGCTAGTAAATGTCTACACTCAGGAAGATGAGTCTTCCTGACTCCAACTCTGTGACTCTATACACTATGGCACCATCTGGTTGCCCAGTGGGATCACAGGTAAGGCCTTAAGACAAGCAGAAGTTCAGGAACATGGGATGTGATCATCTCACAATGTTTTAAAAAGAACATTAACAAACTAGAGCACGGCCAGAGAAGAGCAACCATAACAGTGAGATTTGGAAAACATGCCATATAGAGACTGTGATAGCACAACAGAAATAGTGTACTCAGGAAAATCTGGGTTCAAATCCTACCTCTGACACTAGCTGTATGACTCTGGGTCTAATAATACACACACATACATATGCATATGTTTATGTTTGAAGCACATAAATGTGTATATGTATATATGTGATGGTGTATAGATTGTGTATATGTTTATAATTTGTGTGTGTATATACACACATACACACATGCACATACGCATATATTCTTGTCTCTTTATCCCAAACTGAACTAGATACTCTCAAAATGTGTATAGGCTTCTAAATTTTTGAGATTAGCTCTTATGTGTTTTTAATTTATCTATTTTCACAAAATTCTTTCAGGGCACTTCCTACAAACTCTCTCTTGCTTTATTTTTTTAATACCATGATAGTGACTTTTCATTATCAACCTTATTCTTCTGAGTCAATGTGCTTACTCTGTTCCCAAAAGCAGAAGTATAAATAAAGTGGGAAAATGAGGGCTTTGTCCCAGGGAATCAGTATTAGAAAGTGTCTACGGCACCTGCCTTTCGGGAGAATAGAAGTAAAAGAGCTTAGAATGCACAGAATCCCAGAATCTCAGAGTTGGAAGGGACCTCATATGCTATCTAGTCCAACCCATACCTAAAAAAGAATCCCCTCTATAATATCAATCAATAAGCATTTATTAAACACCTACTATGTGCCTCAGACTTTACTGGGCACAGGGAATACAAAGAAAAAAATAGAACAATCCCTACCTACCTTCAGAAGATTACATCTGAGAAGTCATAAAACCTTGATTTAGATACCCAGAAAGAACCATTATCTCCTAAGGTATATTATTGTACTTTTGATAGCCCTAATTCTTAGCAAAACTTTTCTGAAATCAAGCCTAAATGCAAGAGCAATTAGTTAAAGGAGAAAACTACCAAAAGATGAGCTGGAGAGAGCTTTGCCCCATCCTACTCCATGGTACTCTCTTAGACAGCTTCCTAGACAAGCCTCTGTACATTCCCTCCATATGGCAGTGGCTTGTTTTGTTTTTTCTCAGGAGAAGTCTGTGGTATTTGCCCCAGGACCAACAAACCCCAGTTATAATTCTACACAAAAGTATTCATATTTTTTTCATACTGGTCTTTGAAACAATAAATTAGCTAATGACACTTTTCAAATGAATTTCTTATTACAAATGACTTATCCAACCTTAAAAAAAGCATGATTGCAAAAAAGAGAGCAACAGTTAATTTTTGGAGGGGAGACGGATTGGAACATTTTTTTTTTTAGCATCTCATTACCAATCCACCATTAATGTCTGTCAATCTTTCCTTCTCTGCACATTTTGCATAGCTTGGAGCTGAACTAGGAGCCCGGGCAATTAGCCACCTGGAAGAAGTTAGCGATGCAGGTATTGCTGCCATGGCAACCAGAAAATGTTCAGCTGTCCTTCTACCCACCACCGCCTACGTGCTGAGGTAACGCCATTTAACACATTGCTAAGAATAAAGGCACATTCATAAACCAAGGATGACTCTGCCTTCCTTAGGTATAGCTCTTAACCATATCTGAAGACCTTTTAAGAAACCAGCTCCATCCAAGTCAGTTACTGGAGGTCCCTGCCGTTGCCCCACTGGGGTTAGCCATTATAGCAGGTTGGTCCATTGAATGGGATGCTAAAGGCTCTGGGTTCAAGTCTTGACCAGGGATCAGTCCATGATGACCTACAAAGGAAACTCAGGTGTAAAGTCCTAAGGAACAAATCAGAAATTTTCTCCAGGTCCAATCCATAAATTTTTCAGTAGGGGTTCATGTTGTATTTCTTTACTACATTAAAAGTTCCTAGGGGAACTCCAAATCTTTAGGTATAACAGTGAAGGGAAGGAAGATGGGTGAGGACCACTAAGACAGGTACAAACCAAGAATGAAGCAATAAGTCCACTAAAAGGTCTAAGGAGCACAGGACTTTGACAGGGCTTTAGAATTGTAGCTCTAGAGACAGAAGGGACCTCAGAGAGTATTGAATCCAATACTCTCATTCTAGAGCTGAAGAAACTGAGACCCACAGATGTTAAATGATTTGTGTAAGGTCAAACCAGGTACACTGATGAATTCTGAAAATCTGGTAATCAACTGTCAACAAACATTTATTAAGCATACTAAGCATTTACTCTGTGGGCAAATCACCTAACCCTACTTGCTTCAATTTCCTCATCTATAAAATGAGCTGGCGAGGGAAATGGCGAACCACTCCAGTATCTTTGCCAAGAAACTCACAAATGGGGTCACAAAGACTCAGGCACAACTGAAATGACTGAAAAATAATAGATTTATATAAGTATATGAAAAAAATTCTTTACTCATGCATATATACATACATACATACATACACATATACATGTAGATCAGTGGCTCTCAATCTGTGGGTCGCGACCCCTTTGGGGGTCGAACAGGGTTGCCTAAGACCATCAGAAAACACATATTTCTGATCGTCTTAGGAACTGAGACACTGCTCCTCTATCCATCTCCAGGTGGGTCCACCCACGTGCAGATATGCCCACATACGAGAATTAAAGGGTCACAGCATTAGGAAGGTTGAGAACCACTGATGTAGATAGATACACATATACATATATATACATGTATGCACGTACACATGTACACACACATATTTGCAAAGATTGGGTAGTGACTAGACTTGTGATTTTAATAGATTAAGGAGCTCTGGGAAGGGGCTCTATCAATGTAATTTATATGATTGCCTATAATGTAAGACAGAAGTTGCGACTTACTTGTCAGAGGTCACACAGACTCTGTGTTGGAACACGACATGAATGTTTCCCTTACTCCAAAACCAGCTTTCTTTCCAATATAGCAATATTGGAAAATAATTAGTCCTTCTTAGAGCAATGACAACTAACTCATTTAACCTCCCAGTGCTCCAGCACAAATTTTTAAGACCATAAGTTGCAAAACAGGTAGCACTGTGCTATGGTAAAAGGAATTTCTTCATTGGGAGTTTCCTATAGCTATGAAATTGAATGTTCAGTGTCCTTTTAATTAATTAATAACTTAATTAAAAACTATTAAATGAGTTAAATAGAATTTCCTTTGTGTTATTAGTCACTATATTTAAAGAGTAACGTATAATTTAGAGCAAGATTTAAAGACATACATAGATCTAATTAAACACCTTTCTTACTGATCACAACTATCCAACCTTCATTCTTCCCCATGACTGAGTCAAATACTTCCTTCAAGTCATCACTACATCACTGCTCTCTGAACCTAGACCAGAGGTTCTTAACTTAGGATCCATGAACTTACCTTAAAAAACATATTTTTGATAACTGTATTTTGATACAATTGGTTTCCTTTGTGATCTTCTGAATTTTATTAATTTAAAAACACTATCCTGAGAAGGGGGTCCATAGGCTTCACCACACTGCCAAAGGAGGCCTTGCAAAACGGGTTAAGAACCCCTGGCCTAGAGTAAAAATCTTGCATGGCTACATAGAACTTCAAGTCAACTTGTTATCAAAAGCCTTTGCACACGACTTTTTCTGTCTGCCAGTAGTTTCCTTTTTTCATTGCCGTTTTCGGATGGTGAAGCCAATTAAAAGAGGAACATTCCTTCTGATTCCTCTGAACCTGGTTCCCTCCAGCTTCCCACCCTACCCCATCCCCCTTCTCTACATTCACAGCAAAATCAAAACAAAACTAGAAAAAGAAAAACCACTGACATGTAATAATGTGTGTGCTTGCTAGTTGCCTGAATATTATAATTGTCGATTTTCTATCCAGAAAGTCCTTTGTTTAAGTCATGACAAGATGGCCTTCCATCAGATATTTGCTTGAAACTTACATAAAATGTTTAGGTAATTATATCATCTGGCAAGGACCTAGCTTTCTGAAATTTTGTAGTCTGACATTTTACAATCCCACTTATTTATTGAATAACTACTGGGCACAAATACTGTTAGGTCCTCAGAGAACAAAGTATGCTATTTTAGAAATTTCATACTAATGGCATCAATGATACAATTATATAGATCACACAAAACGCAAATATTCAGTGTGGGAGAATGTATAGATTTTCTTTTCCTTCATAAATATCCTCAAATGATTCATTGTGGTTACAAATTGAAGACATGAACCCCGTCCTCTACAAACTTTTAGTGTAAGTTAATAAGTCAACAAGCACTTATTAAGTCCTTGCTATGTGCCAGACATTGTGCTAAGCATTGGGAAAGCAAAGAACAGCAGAACAAAGTTCCTGCCCTGGAGAGGTTCACAGTCTAAGGAGGAGGGCATGGAAAAAACAAGCATTTAAGTATTCCTGCATGAGTCAGCTAGAGGGTACCATAGTGCATAGTGTCTAGTCTGGAGTCAAGAAGACTCATCTTCCTGAGTTCAAATATGACCTCAGACACTTACTAGTTGCGTGACCCTGGGCAAATCATTTAACCCTGTTTGCCTCAGTTTTCTCATCTGTTAGATGAGCTGGAGAAGGAAAATGGTATACCACTCCAGGATCTCTGCCAAAAAAAACTCCAAATCTAATGGGATCATAAGGAGTCAGATGTGACTGAAAAAGGACTGAATAGACCATGTGCCAGGCACTGTACTTTACAATGATCTCATTTGATCTGATGGGTTTAATGGGGGAGAAACATGCAAACATCTATGCACAAACGAGATACGTACAGTATGAACTGGGTGTAAGCAACAGAGGGAAGGCACAAGAATGAACCGAGATTGGGAAAGACTTCCTGTAGGAAGTGGGATTTTAGCTGGGACTTGGATTCCTCCAAGGAAGGTCAAGAGGTAGAGTTGAAAAGGGAGAGGGGTTAGCCAGTAAAAATGCACAAAAGGGTTTGGGAAAATGACACGTCCCATACGTGTGGGGGGAAATCCCTGTGCAAGCTGCAAACAGCAAGTAGTGTGGATGGAAAAAAAACCCACTTCCTTCTGAGAGTGACCAGGAAAGCATCGGGGAGCAGGTAGAATTGAAGCTAAGCTTTAAAGGGTATGAAGACTGACTTTCTTTCTCCTCCTAGGCTGAAGCAACCACAAGCAAGGAAGATGTTAGAGGAAGGGGTAATAGTTGCTCTTGGCAGTGATTTCAATCCTAATGCATATTGTTTTTCCATGGTAAATTATGTTTGTGTTTGTGTGTGTGTGTGTATGTGTTTTGCTAAGTATATAGAGAATCAAAACCTCTTGAATATTCCTTTGTATAATTCTTTCTCTATAGAGACAGTGTAGCCTATTGGATAGAGAACTGGCTATAAATACCACTGCTGACACATGCTGATAGTGTGACTCTGGGCAAGTCATTTGACTTTTTAGTGACCCTAAGCAACTCTCTAAGGCTAAAAGACACTTAGCACATACTGATGTCCATTGGTAGAGGAGGTTGTTCCCTGGGAGCACTTTACACCAGGAAAATCACAGGTCTGGTTAATTTCTCTAAATATTTTTTTTAAAACAGATTATTTTGTGAAAGGTAACAGAAAGTGTCTAGAGACTGGGCAAGACACATAGTCATTATGATGCTGTTTAGACCCTCTTGATAATTAACACAGGCCATCACTAAACACCAATTCTTTATGATATTCCACTTGAAGACATCCAAGAATATGGAATTCATCTCTCCTAAGCTAGCTATACTTTGGGATAGCCCTGTTAGGAGGCTAATTCCTAGAACCCTCCTCTCTGCAGCTGAGAGGAAACGTGTTGCTGCTGGGTTTGGACTCAGAGGACCTGGGCTCTGCTACTTCCCTGTGATGTTATGACCGTCACCCCATGAAACTGGTTCTGTCCCATGGAGCTAAACAGAACATGCTACAGCCTTTCAAGTTATTTGAAGGCCCCCCCTAATTCAGGCTAAATATCCCTTAGTTCCTTCAGTCAAACCTCTTATGACATGATCCCCATCCTTGTTGTTCTCCTTTGGACCCTTTATTGATGTCCTTCTGAAGATGTGGTACCCAGAACTAGACGATATGACAGATGCAGTCATTGCCCACTAGGTGGCACCCTAGTGCGTAGAGCGCTGGGCCTCGATTCAGGAAGACCAAGGTCAAATTCAGGAAGTTACTTGCTTCAGAGCCTCAGTTTCCGTATCTACTAAATGGGGCTAAAAAAGCATCCACCTCACAGGGTTGTTGTGAAAATCGAATGAGATGATAATTATAAAGTGTTTAGCACAGTACTCTGAACAGAGTAAATACCACCTAGGATTCATAAGAACCTGAATACAGGGAGCTCAGAAGCCAACTAGTCCAGTGTATATATGAGATAAATGAGATTCAAAGAGGTTAAATTGTATGATTTGTCTTATTCCCTTAAGCCCCCATGGGTCTGTAAGAGCCCCTGTTTGCTTCCTTGTAACAAGAGTCAGACATAACAAGATAAATACTTTTGTAAAAATGGAGTAATTATCTGATTTAAAATGTGCACATTGGGTATGGCCCAGAAAAGGTGAAATTAAATAGAGTTTCTGTAAAGTGAGGGATAGTTTTGGTCCTTTGAGTACCAATTTAAATGGTACTAGAGAAACCTCTATACATCGGCTCATTTGAGCCCCGTAAACAACCCTGTGGGGAAGTAGCTGTAGCTATTATTGATTCCATTTTATAGCTGAGTATATGGAGGCCTAGAGAATGTAAGTGTCTTGCCCTGGGTCAAACAGCTAGTAAGTATCTGAAGTGGGATTTGAACCCAGGACTTTATGACTTCAAATGAAACTCTCTACCCATTTTATGACACTGCCAAAAGCACACTTTTACATTGAACACATCATAACCATTTATTTTATTTAACAAGACTAACAGTGATTTAAGGAGAGACTTCAGACAGTTGTCACAAACTCTTTGGTGTCTCTTCTTTGAGCTCATATCTCTATCTTAGTCGACAGTCATGCACTTGGCCTGTGTAAACATGAGAATGTCGATGCCTGAGGCTTTAGCTGCTGCCACCATCAATGCTGCGTATGCCCTGGGACGATCTCACACCCACGGATCCCTGGAAGTGGGCAAACAGGGAGATCTCATTATCATCAACTCACCCAGGTGGGGCTCTTCTCATCTCACTATCTTATGTCCATCTCCATGCCAAGTTGTGTTTTAAATCGTATCGCTAGAGATTAGCTACGTCGGGATCTACCTAGCCCAGAATCTATCAGTAGCAGCCTTTCTCTCTTCCTTCTTCCTCCTCTCCTTTCCCCTTCCACTTCTTTCCACCTTTAGGCCCATGTTTTCGGATTGGCTCAAACCAGAATAGGAAATATAAAAACTGCTTGCCTGAGGCTACCTCAGCCCTGGCTTGTAGTTGTGCCCCCAGCACTTTGCTCAGAGACTGGCACCTAAGTTTCTAAGGAATATATGCTTTCTCTTCTCTTCTCATCTCTTCCCTTCTCTTCTCTCTCTCCCTCCCCCTCCTTCCCCCACTCTTCTGTCTCCTCCTCCTCCTTCTCTCTTCTTCTTTCTCTCTCTCCTTCCCTCCCCTTACTCCTCCTACTTCCTCTCTCTCCCTCTCTCCCCCTCCCTTTTATATATAACTATCATCTATCAATCTATCTCTCTCTACCTGTCTCTTCTCTGTATCATATATTTGCTACTATCTACTTCACCTGTTATCTATCATCCCTCTATCATCCATCAATCTATATGCCTACCTATACCTCTATCTTCTTTCCCTTGCCCTATCATCTGTTTCTATCTACTTCTATCAATCAATCATTGATTGATCTATTATCTATCAATCTATACCTCCATCTTTCTATCATCTATTCCTCCATCATTTTTCTATTTACCTCTCTTCTCTCTCCATAATCTATCTGCTTCTATCTGTCATCTATCTATACCTCTATCAACTATCAATCTACTATCTCCTCTCTATCATCTGTCTATCCATCCATCTATCTATTCTATTTCTATCTATCTATCTATCTATCTATCTATCAATCTCAAGGCATACCCTTGTTAGTGATGTAACTCTCAAGTTAGAATTTTCTATGGCCCAAGGGGCCTTTCCTGGTTATTTTTCTCAAATGAGAAAAGTATTGAGGATGAACCAAGCTGTGGACCATGAGTTTGTTATTGGACAACAAACCCACTTACATCTGGAAAGCCCTGTCTTACTAAGTGACCAATTTTTGTTGTTGTTGTTTCTGATGAGTTCCAAAAAGTAGTGTATGGGGAGAGATCATGGATCTAAATCCTCAAATGACCTTCGAGGACCTTGAGTCCAACTCTCTCATTTTATAGATGAGGAAGCTGAGAGACAGAGACATTAAGTGACTTGCCCAGGGTCATGCAGCTCTATCCAATGTGGAATTTGAACCAGGATCTTTCTGCCTCTGTCTGCTGCCCTACCTAGATGGGTACTGACATAATGAGGGTATTACCTGTACTGATAAAATCCAAGATCTTTGAAAATATTGGACTGACACTTGTCAAAGGGAGATTTGTGTCTCATCGACATTGAAATGCTTTCATTTCTTCCTAGATGGGAACACTTGATTTACCAGTTTGGAAGCTACCAAGAATTAATTGAATACGTTGTGGCTAAAGGAAAAGTTGTCTACAAAAAGGACAGCACCAACCTAAAAGGACATGAAGAAAAAAGATAAGAAAAGAAAGACTGCATATGCTAATGGAGTTCGGTTCTAGCCAATGTTGAGATCTGTGGTTTCCTCAAAAGCAGATAAATCACATTTAAATAAATCTTATTTTGATTTCCTAGGTAATTTATTACATTTATAATGGGGCTCTGAGATGAGTACTAGTTTTAGAGTTGGGGAACCTAGACTCAAATCTTTGTTCTGGCAGTTATCACATGTGTGACCTTGGTCAAAGCAACTTGCCTTCATGAGTCTCATTTCCCTAATTTATAAAGTGGGAGATTCTAAAGTGCCTTCTGGCTCTTAGTGATTTGATGATTCCTAATTATCCCATTTAGTGATTCCCCTTTAATTGATTTCCATCCATGATTTCATACACACACATACATATACATACATACACATATCTATATCTATACATAACTTTCTCTTTGGGACTTTTCTTCTCTGTCCGTTTAATGTAATGTTGCATATTGTAAGACAAACTGCTTTGGAAGACACAATCTACGATCAATGAAATGCCCACCCTCAATTCCAGAGGACACAGGTACAGCAATTCCTCAGGTCCTGACCCAGAAGTGATAGATTCAATATACAGAAGGAGAAAGGTATTATTGACCTGACCAGTATGAAAATTTGCTTTGCTTGACTATGTGTATTTGTTACAAGAATTTTTTTTTAACTGGAGGTGGGGATGGGGGAAGGAAATAAAATAAGTTCTTGTTAATTGAAAAATAAGATAAAATAGGGAAAAGTAATGTAATGTATGATGATATCAAGACCTTCATGCTATGGATGTATTTTTGAAACAATCCTAATAAACTGATTTATGTGAAATGATTTTTAAGTTGCAGTCAATGACATCACAAATGAATAACAGTCTATCTAAACCCCTCTATGCCATAGACAATGTCCTAGGACTGTCTGTGACAAACAGCCTCCTGACATGTATCTATAGTAAGAGCATGCACACTGGGAATTCCCTACCTTAATGAAATCATTATTCTGAACCAAAAATTTTAATAATAATAATTTTTAAAATTTTCCTTATGGTAAAGGCTACACACTCATCTTTTGAGTTACAGTGAATGACTGAAGGTAATGGAAGCAATGGCCAGCCTATATTCACAAAACCTCAGAGGCTACATGACAGAGCAGAAAGACTCTGGGATCACAAGACATATATTTAAGTACACTTTGGGTGTTTATTCTGTGTGTGACCTTGGTCGATTTCTTCATCTGTAAAATGAGGGGGCTTTGAAGTTTCTTTTCATCCTAGATTCATGATCCTACAAATATTTTCAAAGAAACACATTTTAATTCTCTCTCTCTCTCTTTTTTTTTTTTTTTTTTTTGCTTTTTGGAGGGCAATTGGGGTTAAGTGACTTGCCCAAGGTCACACAGCTAGTTTTTTATGTTTGATTTGAACTCAGGTCCACCTAGCCACCCGCATTTTAATTTTCAATTAGAAGAAGTAATAGAAACTAGATTAACAAAGTACTGAGATCCTTAGGGGCCTGATTTAATGAAAAGATTTTATTTTTTGGAATTAGTATATTATTTTGCATCTAAATGAATGTTTCAGAAACTATGTTGCCCCTTTCCAATGCACTCATTATAAGGATGTATCGTTATAGTTCTCTGGGCTTGCATCTTATCTTTCTCAATTGTAAACTCTGTGATGTCAGGAACCATGTCTTAGCCAAGATTTGTAGGAGGCGGCAAGGTAAGTACAGAGTCAGAGCTGGAGTCAAGATGACCTGAGTTCAAATCTGGCTTCAGATACTTACTAGCTGCGTGACCCTGGGCAAGTCACTTAATACCACTTACCTCAGTTTCCTCATCTGTAAAATAAGCTGAAGAAAGAAATGGCAAACCACTCCAGTGTCTTTGCCAAGAAGATCCCAAATGGGGTCACAAAGAGTCAGACATGACTGAAACAACTGACCAACGATAAGCAAGCAATATGATTGGAATTTGACAAAATGTATATGAAAGGATGCAGAAGGAAATAAGTAGAACCAAAAAAACATTATAGAAATTGACTATAACAATGTGAATGATAAGATTGTGAAATGGAACCTGAAGCCTGGGTAACAAAATTTCTGCTACTGGTTCTGGAGAAACAGCTCATGTTGGTGAGGGACCATCAGGGCAGAATGCTGCATACATCGTTAGAAACAGTCACCATGTTGTTCATTTTAATTTCCTGTCGTAAGGAAGGGCTCATTGTGGAGCGTGGATATTTCCAGAAAAGAATGTGACATAAAAACAGAAGGTACCAATAAAATGTATTGATTTATTTATAAAAAAAAAAACAGGTTTAAGAAAAAAATTAGATCTGGGTAACCTTTCACTATCTATTCCTTATTAGAGACAGAACAGACACCTGCTTGGCTAAGGGCTAAGTTCCTACATCAATGACAATGGTCACAGCTACTCAGTTGGCTCCTGGGTCATGGTGGGGCTCATTGGTGGGGTACATGGATTGCTGCTGCTAATAGAGATGAATAAAAATAGTAACAATGCTTGGTGCTAGCATCAATTCCTAAGAAACTCAGATCTTTATTTTTCATTTTCAATACATACAATAGGCCCAAAATAAAAATCTCTTTTAAATTGGAAACAATCTTATTGTTCCCCCTTAAGAGAAGTCTCTATTTATTCCTATATTTCCTCAAACATTCTCAGTTATTTGAATTTCATATAATCTATAACTATTTTAAGTGGTTCTGCCCTTGGGGAGTTTATAATCTAGCAAAGAAGACAAGATTAACAAAATAAATACTTACTTTAATACTTCTAAAATGTATAATTCGTTCATTATGAGATTCTCTCTATATCGACCTTGATCACAACCTCTCTATGACTTAGTAATCTTATGTCTTATGTCTTATGCCTTAGCAATTGCCAAAGGACCAAAAAAATTTGTGGCCTGATAACCAATCTGGTGAAGGGCTGTTCCCAGACAAAAGACACAAAGTCTCGATCACTGAATCCATATCAAACCTTTCCTGGTCTGTCAGGTCCAACAAGAGCTGGTACTCAGTTGACATAGCCTTTGAGGACCCACACATGCCATGCTAGCATGAGACAATCCGTATTAAATGAAAGAACAATGAAAGAGGGAATATAATTAAGAGCTAACTTAGATGTTGATCATTACCTTCTCTTTGTTGTCCAGTCATTTTCAGTCATGTCAAACTTTTTGTGACCCCATTGGGGGTTTTATCGGTGATGATACTGGTGTGGTTTGCCTTTTCCTTCTCCAGCTCATTTGACAGATGAGGAAACTGAGACAAACAGAGTTAAGTGACTTGCCCAGGGTCACGCAGCTAGTAAATGTCTGAGGCTAGAATGGACCGAGGGCTCTATCCACCATGGTGCCACCTAGCTGCCCTACCTTCTGTTACTGGCCCTCTTTTAAAAGCCATCACAGCTTTAGACCTAGAAAGGTCCTTAGGTGTCATCTAAGACAACCCCTCATTTTCCAGGGAGGAAACTGAGTTCCATCGAGACTTAGTAGGCAAGTCATCTTGGAAGGAAAATCATTAGATCAATTAATCAACAAGCATTTATTAAGCACCTACTATATGCCAGACACCAGGGATATAAAGACAAAAAATGAAACATTCCCTGCCCTTGGAGAACTTACATTCCACCAGGAAAAGGACATATAGCTAACAATTCTACTTACATCTAATTATGTAGAGGAAAACACAGTTTAATGATATTAAGTTACCAACAGCTTAACATTAATGAATTTTCTTGGTTCTTTTTTCCAACATGAGAGCCTAGTATCTGGTGGAGTAGGGACTGAAAGCACGGGAGAAGAGGCAAGGAGTTTCTATGACAAAATTCTCCTGTTTCATAATTTTTACCTAGTCAGCCCTGCAAACATGATTATTCTGAAGGGCAATGATCTTAAAAAAAAAAAAGTCAGGGAATTTCCCAAATTTCCCAAAGTTTTTTCCCCAGCTGAAGGAATGATTAGAATTGTCTGATGTGGGTATAAGTCATGTACCCCGAGGATAAAGCCACACCCTGACTGTCAGCTGACATCCAGATCCTGCCAGATTCCATGGACACCACTGGGCATCCCTTCCACATAGACCTTGAGCAGTCACTACTTACTTTGGATAATACCTGATTCTACCTTCATAACATCTCTCATATGTTCCCCTTCCTCTCCTCTGGCATTGCCCACATCCCTCATCATGTCACACCTGGATTGCTGCAACAGCCTGCTGGTGGGTCACCCTGCCTTAGGTCTTTCCCTATTCCAGTTCGTCCTTCTTCATTCAGCTACTGGACAGATTTTTCTAAAGCACAGGACTGATCATGTCACTCCGGTGGCTTTCTATTCCTTCTGGGATCAAATGTAAACTCATTGGTTTGGTTTTTAAAGCCCTTTATAACCTGACCCCTTCCCAGCTTTTCAGTCTTCTTACACCTTAGTCATGCTCTAAGATCCAGTGACAACATCCTGCTTCCTGCTCCTTGCACGTGATATCCTATCTCGAGACTCTGGATATTCTCACTGGTTATCCCCCTTGCTTCTCTTCCTCCTCATGTTTGCCTCCTGGCACCCCTGGTTTCCTTCTAATATCAAGCAAAATCCCAGCTTCTCCAATAAGCCTTTCCCAATAATCCTCTCTCTTTCTCTCTCTCCCTCTCTCTCTCTCTCTCTCTCTCTCTCTCTCTCTCTCTCTCTCTCTCTCTCTCTCTCTCTCCCTACCTATCATCTGTCTTTCTGTCTGTCCATCTATTTTCTGACTAAAAAACTGAACAACAAAAAGTGGGAAACAAGGCTGAAGAATCACAGGGAATGGGGGGGGGGGGTGGAATTCATAATGGCAGCAGATAACTTGGAAACTAAGCTGTTAAGTTTTCGTGATTGACTGGTAGAATTCAACCAGCTCATTCGAGACTCTGCCTCCATCATAAAGATCTTACCTCCTTATGATGAGACTAGATCATGGAGGACTCCAAATATATGATTGAGTTTCAGTTATATTTGGCAGTCTATAGAAGTCATTGAAAAGTTTTGAGTGGTGGAATAGCATTCAGAACTATGCCTTGGGAAGGTTGTTGTTGTTCAGTTGTGTCTGACAGTTCATGATCCCATGTTGGGGTTTTCTTGGCAACAATACTATAATGCAGTGGTTCTCAACCTTCCTAATGCTTCAACCCTTTAAAACTTGTATGTGGGCATATCCGCATGTGGGCGGACCCACTTGGAGACGGGTAGAGCAGTGTGTCAGTTCCTAAGACCATCGGAAATATGTGTTTTCTGATGGTCTTAGGCAACCCCTGTGAAAGGGTCATTTGACTCCCAAAGGGGTCGCGACCCACAGGTTGAGAACTGCTGCTATAATAGTTTGCCATTTTCTTCTCATTTTACAGATGAAGAAACTGAAGCAAACAGGGTTAAGTGACTTGCCCAAGGTCACACAGCTAGTAAGTGTCTGAGACCAGATTTGAATTTCTGAAGATGATTCCTGATTCCAAGCCCAATGCTCTATCTACTGTGCCATCAAGCTTCCCTTGGAAATATTGCCATTTATGGTAAAATGTAGGGTTGAGTAGAAGGGGCAGCCTGGAGACTGAAAGACCATTAGAAAACCACAGGAATAATCTAATTTAGAGGTAATTAGATCCTTTGGCAGAGTAGTTGCAGTGAAAATGGGGGGAAGGGAACATATGGGAGAACTACTTTGTCAGCTTAGGGAAATGGGGTTTAAGAGATGGAGATGTCAAGATCATTGGTTAAAGAATTTTCCATGATGACTTAGGTGCTCTGAATTAGAATGTTACCATCAACTTTGATGTTACAAGATGGGAACATTTTGAACAAAGAGAGGTTTCCTTCCTTGACTATGTTTTGTGGGAAGAGATACTGTTTGTAACTAGATAAAGTTCAGACCTACTCTTTGTTTATTTATCTTGCCAAATAGAGATAAAAAAATCATACTTAGAGAGAACTGTGTCTCCTCTGTGCAAACAATCCTTTTCCCAGCACATTTTTTGTTGACTGAATTGCTTTAATCTCTTTGGACAGTGTTTCCCCAGGTCTGTCTTTACCTTCCCTGTAAACATTTTCTGACCTAAAGGGTGAAAATTTGCCTCAATTATGCAATATCTCAACAGACCTACATTTGGCTGAACAACCATGGTGCAATCTGGGGGTTGTTTTTGTCTTAGAATCAAAGAATCAATAAGTTTAAAGTTGAAAAGGACTCTATAGGTTATCTGGTGAAACCCCTTCATTTTACAGATGAAAAAATCACGGCCCCAGAGGTTAGGTGATTGCCCAGCATTATTCAGATAGTGTCGGAGGTGGTGGGTGTCTGACTTCAATACAAAAGCTCCTAACTTGACCACTTACAGCAGTACTATCTTCTATGGTTGAAAACGATTCCATTTAGCCACCAGTGGAGAGGGGAAATTTATCTATTTGTATTAGACAACTTCAAAGATTCCTTCCAAGCTAGAGATTTTGTGACTCTAAGAGTCTGATTCCATGACCTTCACTCTTGTCCTTCCCATCAGGCAGCATAACCCTTACCATTTTTCAGAGTATTTGATCTTTTTCTTGACATAGACCCTGCCCCCCAAAGGTTAAACAACCTTCTTGAGTAATATATTCCATTGTCTACAGGGATCTCCAACCTTCTGTTAGGGGGAAAAATGTAGAAGGTTTGAAAGAAGATTTCTCTGGATCCTCAAGGTTACTCTGGAGATGAGAATGGAGTGGAGGGAGAGGTTAGATGGGAGTGGGGACAGTGTGAACTTGAAGTTAATGACAAGAAAGTGCCATATTAAGAGCACAAGTAACTGACAGTAAGTGGTTCAGCTACACTATGCTCCCATCCCTATTAAGAATCACAGGGAGCCATGGGGAGAATTTATGATGGTAGCAGACAGCTTAGAAATCAAGCTGTTAAGTTTTTGTGATTGACTGGTAGAACTCAACCAATTCATTTGAGACTCTGCCTCCATCATAAAGATCTTACCAAGGTCAAATTTAAATCTTTTTTTTTCCATTAAAAAACCTTTTCTCTTGTTCTAATAGTTGATGGTGGTTGTGATGGGGAGGGTGTTTTATATATTTATATATTTACATTTAGAAACAGATATAGCTTGTCCCTGTCAATGACTCTATGATCTTTAAGATATATATGCTGAGACTCAACTTCGTGAATTCAAATCTTGCCTCAGACACTTATTAGCTGCGTGACCCTGGGCAAATCACTTAACTTTGTTTGCCTCAGTTCCTCATCTGTAAATAAGCTGGAGAAGGAAATGGCAAACTACTCCAGTATCTGTCAAGAAAATCCCAAATGAGATCATGGAGAGTCAGACACAACTGAAAAGCAACTTAACAACAAAATACACATACAATATATATGTGTACTGTGTGTGTATACACACACACAAGTTTGCTTGTAGAGGCGGATGTCAGAAGAATTGTAGTTTGTGAGTTTGTGTGTTGTGAAGTATATATA
>CM053581.1:411801809-411836729 GCA_028627135.1 Pseudochirops cupreus
TGGATGGGTGGATGGATGGGTGGGTGGATGGATGGATGGATGGATGGGTGGATGGGTGGATGGATGGGTGGGTGGATGGATGGGTGGATGGATGGGTGGATGGGTGGATGGATGGGTGGATGGATGGATGGATGGGTGGATGGGTGGGTGGGTGGATGGATGGGTGGGTGGATGGGTGGGTGGATGGATGGATGGATGGATGGGTGGGTGGAAGGATGAGTGGGTAGATGAGTGGGTGGATGGATGGATGGATGGATGGATGGGTGGGTGGGTGGATGGATGGATGGATGGATGGATGGGTGGGTGGATGGGTGGGTGGATGGATGGATGGATGGATGGGTGGGTGGATGGGTGGGTGGATGGATGGATGGATGGATGGGTGGATGGATGATAGGTAGAGATACAGATAAAGACACAGATATAGATACAGAGAAAGAGGAGAGAGAAAGAGAGAGAGAGAGAGATGCAGTTGAGTAAAGGGGGGGGTATCAAGAATGGTTTCCTGAAGAAGGTGGGATTTAGCTAGGACTTGAAGGAACTAATGGAAACCTGGAGGCAGAGACAAGGAGGGGGAGCATTCCAGGCCTGGGGACGGACAGGGAACATGCGTATAGTCAGGAGATGGGAATGTCTTGTGCGAGGGACAGCAAGTAGACAAGTGTTGTTACTAGATCACAAAGGATGTGGTGGGGTATAAAGTATAAGAAGCCTGGAAAATGGGAGAGGAGCCAGACCAGTGAGGCAAGCTGAGCAGCCTGGACCAGCTGGGCTCAGGGGGAATAGCATGAAGACATCATGTGAAGAGAAAATATAATAAGTGTGTTAAGGTTTGCAAAAATGCTGTTTTTCAAATGACATGTTATGTCATCTGGTTAGACATTGGGGCCCTATAGCCTGGGAATATGAAGGGCTGTGGCCACCTGTATTCCCTCATATCTACTAGTCTTCTCACTGTTGCTGTGCCTTTTTGTGGGAGAGTGAACCCTAGGCTTGTTGGAGGTGGTGTTTTTTGACTATTCATGCTATATTATTTCAGTAACCACCTTTGCTTTGAGGGAAAAAAAAACTGCAGTAACAGTTTCTGTTGTATCGATTCAGTTATTGATGAGAAATGGGCTGTGGTCACGGCCTTGCCTTATTTTAACTGTAAGATTTTTGAGGGGAGTTTTGACCTTGCAGCCTTTAAGATTCATTGGTCTTCTCGTTTCAGTGATAGAAGGGGATGTGATGTCTCCAGACTTCATTCCATCTCAGCCAGAAGGAGTTTATCTGTATCCTTTTCAGAACATCATCTTATCCTTCTTTGAAATCATCATTGCACTGTTATGTACATGTTTTCTTTAACAGACTTTTCAGATACAGCAAATACCGGGAACCTGACAAGGTAGGATTTAACCAGTGGTGTTTCTGGTAGGAAGAATGAGCCAGGTGGTGCCATAATCAATAGAGCACTGGTCCTGGAGTCAGGAAGATTCATTTTCCTGAGTTCAAACCTGACCTCAGACACTTACTAGCTATGACCCTCGGCAAGCCACTTAACCCTATTTGCCTCAGTGTCCTCATCTGTAAAATGAGCTGGACTCCAGTATCTTTGCCAAGAAAACCCTAAATGGGCTCACACAGCATCAGACAGGAATGAAATGATTCAACGACAACTTTCTGGGAGGAAAATGCAGGCCAACAGTGGCAATTTTTATTGTTTAAAGGAAAGTGTCCTGAAACCTTTCTTACTGTTGACAGATAGATTTAGCCCTGTCTTCAAGACACCAGGATGACCCAATTCAGCAAGCATTTAGTAAGCACCTTCTATATGCCAGGAGCTGGGGGAGACAAAGACCAAACCACAATAATTCCCGCCCTTAAGGAGCTTACATTCTACAGTATGACGCCTTTTAAATAGTAGACACCCATGAAATACTTGTGGAACTGAAGGAATGCACAGAAGGCCCTCGTAGCTACAGGAGAGATTTGGAGAAACTATGCCAACTTTTGCTCTCTATCACAGTTTAGTTGTCCCTTCCACTGCCTATTTTGGAATCTACTATTTTTAAAAGGGAATAGTGACTGTATTCACATTTTACTACAGTGGCGAAATCTCTGAAGTGCCTATGTTCAGTTCTGTATATCACAATTTTAGCATTGGAGGAGACCTCAGTGACCATGTAGTCCAACCCATCCTGGAAACCTGACATATCTGATAAAATGGTTTTCCAGCCTCTATTTGCAGAATTTCAACGAGAAGAAAAACAGCATTTTCTAGGGTGGCCCGTTCCACCTATGATTTTAATTGCAAGGAACTTTATCAATCCTAAATGGACCTATTGGCCAACATCTACCTACCCACTCCTAATTCTGTCTCTTGGGGCCAAATAGATTAAATGTAATCCCTCTTCCCAGGTGACAGCCCTTGGAACACTTGAGGACAGTATCATGCCCTCCCTTCCCCTTTTCTTCAGGCTAAACAGCCTTGATTCTGCCATACTTAAATGCAGGGGTGTGCTGGTAAATATTTAACTACCAGCTTTCTGGAAAAAAAAATATACGCAAGACACACTTTTAAGTTTCATATGCATTAGCAACATTTTCTCCATCATTCTATAAAGTCTGGACAATCAACAAGATAAGAAATCAAGCTTCAGTTTGCAGTTTGCTGATTTCCAAGGTGTAAATGCTCACAATGGAATCTATCTATCTATCTATCTGTCTGTCTGTCTGTTTATTATTTATTTATTTTTGGTATTTATTTTATTTTTATTTTTCCCCAGTTATACATAAAGACCATTTTTAACATTCATTTAAAAAAATTTTAAGTTCCAGATTTTCTCTCTCCTTCCCTTCCCTTCCCTTCCCTTCCCTTCCCTTCTCTTCCCTTCCCTTCCCTTCCCTTTCCTGAGACAGTAAGCAATTTGTTATGAGTGTTCAGTCTTGCAAAACGTATTACCATATTAATCATCACGCTGAAATTTAATTGGCTCCAGCCCTGCCCCCCCCTCCACCCATTTATATGGCAGTGGTCTTCTCCATTCTGTTTGCACTTCTCTGTACACTCTCCAGCTTTTATCAATGTTCACCTTAAACTATGGTCCGCAGAGCCTAACACGGCCCTCTAGATGCAATATGGCCAGGGCAGAGTGCAATGGGACTTATCGCCTCCTTATTCCAGAAATTGTTGCCCCTCAATGAAGCCCAAGATTGCATTGGCTTTTGAGGGGCTGCCACTTCACCCCACTTGTTTGTAGTATCTCATTATACCCACTGAGTTCTTCCCTCACTAAAACCTGCTTCTTTTGACCAGTATATCGCCTTGGATGGTGATAGCCTGACAACCGAGGATTTGGTCAGTTTAGGAAAAGGATTCTACAAAATCAAGGTAAATGTGTCAGGTAGGGGGAGACACCCTGAGATCACCGTGGCCCTGCCTTGGGAAAGAATCCCAACCGAGTTCCTCATCTACTGTTTCCTAGCTTACTCCGGAGGCTGAGAATCGAGTGCGGGACTCCAGAGAGGTCATCGAAAGTATCGTAAGAGAGAAAACTGGTATCCGTTCTCCTTTGGGTCCTGAGATGTTATATAGTATTTTTTTAATGAGATTATTATCTGTGGGTAATCTACCAAATATCTTTCTTTTTTCAGTTGTTTATGGAATCACTACTGGATTTGGAAAATTTGCCAGAACTGTCATCCCCATCAGTAAGCTAAGGTAGGTGGGAAACATTTTATACAAGTAATTTTTATTTTTATTTTCTGTGTTTTGGAGGACGGGAGGTAGGGCATTTGGGGTTAAGTGACTTGCCCAAGGTCACATAGCTAGTTTTGTGTTAAGTGTCTGAGGCCGCATTTGAACTCAAGTCCTCCTGACTCTGGGGCCAGTGCTCTATTCACTGCGCCACCTAGCGGCCCCTTCCTATGAGTAATTTATTCAGATTCCTTGTGAATTCATTTCATAATGCTCCTAGAGAGCTTGGTGGCATATGAGATTGAGCACTAGATTTGGAGTTAAGAGGCACTGAGTTCAAATCTTGCCACAGATAACTTATTAGCTGTATGACCTTAGACATATAACTTGGCCACCATCTGCCTCAGTTTCTCCATTTTTCAAATAAGGGTAACAATAATGGAAACTACCTCCCAAGGTTAATGTAAGGATAAAATGAAATAATACTTGAAAAACACTTAGCACATAATTAGTGTGTAACAAATGGTTTGTTGACTGGCCTCTATCATTTTGGTGAAAATCGTTAAATGATGAGACCCAGACTGAAGATTAAAAAGAACTTTTCTTTTTTCCTCTCTTAGGGAACTCCAGGTTAATTTAGTGCGTTCACATTCCTCAGGTAATGAGAAGTGATTTGAAACTTCTGATTTTGATTTGATTGGGGTTGATTGGGAAAGACAAAATGTTTGCTCTGTTAATGTCCATATAGGTGTTGGGAAACCACTGATCCCAGAGAGATGTCGGATGCTCATGGCTTTGAGAATCAATGTCTTAGCCAAAGGATACAGTGGAATTTCCCTGGAAACTCTCAAACAAGTTATCGAAATGTTTAACGGTAATGACCTGGACCCAGTGTTGGCTGGGAGTTTAATGCAAAATAGAATGTCATCAGACTAGTCAATGAGATGACAGGAAGGACCGGAAGAAGGGGATCAAAAAGGATTGAGACAAGAGGAGGGAAAGGGAAACGAGGAAGATGAATATTACCAGAGATAGGGTTTTGTTTTTTATGTCAAAATGCAGTCTACAAAGAACCTGTATTTCCTGTTGAGTGTGGAGTCAGGAAGGCCAAAATTGGAATTCCATCTTAGATTTTACTACTAGCTCTGTGATCCTGGACAAAGCTTCAGTTCCATTATCTGTAAAATGGGGATAATAATAGCATTTCCCTTCAACAGCAAGACTTGTTGGGAGAATCAAATGACCTGATGTGTGTAAAATGCCTTGCAAACCTTAAGAGACTAAATAAATGTGAGCTATTATTGTTTTTACAAAGATAAAAACATGTTATATAAGCTTTAAATATTAGAACTTTTGTCCCCAATAGTCATAGCATCTCAGAACTAAGGCTAAAAGGTACCTTAGAGCCTGGCTAGACAAACTCCTTCATTTTACAGATGGGGAAACTGAGGACCAGGGAGGGAATTGCTGACTGGCACAAAGCGGACAAAGCCAGTTAGGGAACTGACTGTGATGCTGTTAAATTCTTTTGGATGGAAAACACCTTGTACTTGCATTGGGGAAATTCCATTGTGAAGCAACATTGGACACTCCCACATAATGAGGCTGCAGGACCAGGCCTCTAGAGTGTTCCATTTTATAGGCTTTCAGCTATACCATCTCTGTTCTGCTGACCTGATTCAGCAATTGGCAGTTTTACCATTGGTCAGTATTCCTCTGATTAATTAGATCATAGAATCATGGAATCCCAGAGTTGAGAGGTGGTATAATGAGAAAAATACTAGATTCAGAATTAATAGACAAGAGTTCAAATACTGACTACCTCACTTATTATCTATACAATCTTGAGGAAGTTACTTCTCTGGAGCCTCAGTTTCCTCATCTGTAAAATAAGGGAGTTGGTCTAGATGCCTCTAAGATTCTTACCAGCTTTAAAGCTATGCTTCAATAATTATCTCACCCAATCTTCACCTATAACATGAATTCCTTCTACAAGTTACATAAGCTTAAAATATTGGACCTTTAGTCTCCTTAATCATGGCATCATAGGTCTAAAGTTGGAAATGACCTGACAAGTTGAATTCAGCTTCCAAATTCAGCCTCCACATAAAGACCAACCAGCTATGCGGATGCACTTGGTACCTCCTGGGTTAAGTCTTCCCAATCTTATTCTACCTTGGGATTTTCCTATTTAGACAGGAAGACAACATGTAAATTGACTCCAGAGTTAGGGGAGCTGGGTTCAAATCCTGATATTGATGGAGTAATAGAAAGAGTGCTGGATTTGGAGTCTTCCCACCTTCTGGTAGTCACTATTAGTGTAACATATGACTCATCAATAAATGTCCCTGATCCTCAGTTTCCTCAGCTGTGAAATGAAGGAGCTAGATGAGATGATTTCATAGTTCCTTCCCATCTTTCAATCTCTGATGCTTACTAGGATGACCTCAGATAGAACACCAGGCCCAGAGTCAGGAAGACCTGAGTTCAAATCCAGCCTCAGACACTTCCTAGCTATGTGACCCTGGGCAAGTCATTTAACCCTGTTTGACTCAGTTTCCTCATCTATAAAATGAGCTGGAGAAGGAAATGGCAAACCACTTCTGTACCTTCACCAAGAAAACCCCAAATGCGGTCATGAAGAGTAGGATAAGACTGAAAACGACTGAGCAACAAAAAGATGACCTTCAGCAAATCATTTTATGTCCGTGAGCCTCTGTTTCCTCTTCTGTAAAATGAGGGAATCAGACTGAGTGTCCTCTGTGGTCTCTCCAAGTTCTAGATCTGTGTCTCATCCTCTGGATTTTGCTGGAACACGGTAGCTACTCTGTGCAATAGCAAATAATGCCAGATTTGGGGGGAGGTGAGACAGGTGGGGCTGGGGGGAGGGGGAAAAGGGAGGGTCCCTCTCCATCAGGAATAGTATGGTTAGCACATACCATGTGCCCCACGGTAGCCTGATTTTTTTTTCTCCCTCCTCCCTCTCTGTTTCTCTTAGCATCCTGCCTGCCCTACATTCCAGAGAAAGGAACAGTTGGAGCCAGCGGGGACCTGGCCCCGCTTTCTCACCTTGCCCTGGGTCTTATAGGAGAAGGGAAGATGTGGTCTCCAAAGAGTGGCTGGGCTGATGCAAAATATGTAAGGAAACTCTGGGGGTGCCCACATGGATTGCCAGTACATATCTGTGAAGCCTGATCACATTTGACTCAGGGTGCCCCTCTAAGGCGCAGGATTGGATCCTGTTGGGAAATTTAAATTGTGTTAGTGGCTACTCCCATAATACCACCTCCTATAGAGCTATAATGCTGAGTGAGGGAGGCAGCCTAGGATCAGGCATATTCAGATTAAGGAGGTCCTGGGTTCTAATCCTACCTCAGATGCTTAGCAAATCACTCTGGGCCTCAGTTTCCACATCTGCAAAATGATGAGGTTGGACTAGATGTCTTCTGAGGTTCCTTCCAGTTTGATGATATTGTTGTTTATCATATCCAGCTGTTCATGACCCCATTTGAGGTTTTTTTGGTAAAGATACTGAAGTAGTTTGCCATTTGCTTCATTCTGCAAATGAGGAAATTGAGGCAAACAGAGTTTAAGTGACTTGCCCAGGGCAGATTTGAACTCATGAAGATTAGTCTTGCTGACTCCAGGCCCTGTGCTTTATATACTATGGCGCCACCTAGTTGCCCTGTGTTTGATGTTACCAAAATGCATTGCGACATCAATCACTTTGCCTTTAATGTGTGTGTGAGAATGACATCTTGAAACCCAAGACTACTCATAAGCACTGAACAGCATAGGTACTTAATAACTGTTAGCTGAAAATTAGCTTAGAAAGAAGAGAAACTAAGGGTACATAATTAGTCCCTGAGCAATTATGAAAGCCTAGAATTTTAGAGCAAGGGACCTCATGGAGGACCTGTCATCACTGAACAAGGTAGGTGCTTAATAATTGCTGATTACATTTAGCTTAGAAAAAAGAAGTACTCAGAGTCTGGGCAGTCTCCACAATGGATAGTTGTTCCCTGAGCAATTCTTGAAAGCTCAGAATTTTAAAGCAGGAAGGGTCTCCAAGGCCATGTAGTCCAACCCACATCTGACAGAAATTCCCTCTACAAAATCACCAACAAGTGGTTATCTGTCTTTTGTTTAAAGGCCTATAGTGACAGGACATCCAGTAATTCACAAGGCAGTTATCTAGAGAAAGGAGTGACCACTGCTGAACAGCTCTGATTGTTAGGAAGTATTTTTCTTACTTTGGCTTGACATCAGCCTCCCAGCCCCTTTCTGTTGCTCCTATTTCTGGCTTCTGGAACTAAGCAAAAAAAAAAAAAATCCATATATATTTTCCATATAATAGTTTTCAGATACTTGAAGATAGGTATCATGTTCCCTGGATGAACCTTTTAGTTTTAGCGCTGAATAAACTCAGTTCATTCCTTCCCACACCTTATTTTGTAGCCTTGTGCTGCTCCTACTCATGGTTCCTGCGGGGAGGGGAAGGATTTGGGGTCTCTTCTCTGCCTGGGTCCTCTTCTGCCTACAATCCTGTGTTCAACAATCAGCAAATGTTCTTCAGGCACCTGCTGTATGCCAGGCACTGTGCTTGACAGAACCATAACTCGGGCAACGTGGTCCACCCTTTGATCCACGGTGCTGAAAATTAGAGGGCGCTCATAGTACCTTCAGCAGCAGAGAAACGACTGGACTCTGAACTTAAAAGTGAAGCAGCAATTAGATGAGACAGGAAGCTACTAAATATTAGTTTTCTTGTGCTATTCCACACCCCACGTCAGCATCTCCCCTTCAGCTAACCAGCCCCATTGTATTCCGGAGTCTTTGTCTCTGTTTCCTTCAACTTAATTTATATTTAATAGTGGATATGTAAGTATATTTTGCAATGCTTGTCTCAGGCAGAAAAAATATTAGTTATGGCTTTGTTGTTTTATGCTATGAGGTACAGAGTTAGTCAACAAACATTTATAGGTGGTGTTGTGTATAGAGCACTGGGTTTGGAATCAGGAAGATTCCTCTTCATGAGTTCAAATCTGGCCTCAGACACTTACTAGCCATGTGACCCTGAACAAGTCACTTCACTCTGTTTGCCTCAGTTTCCTCATCTGTAAAATGAAATGGAGAAGGAAATGGAAAGCCACTGCAAGTATCATTGCCAAAAAAAACCCAAATGGGGTCAGAGAGAGTTGGACGTGACTGAAAACAACTGAACAACAACCAAAACCAAAAGCAGGATGGGTTGCAGAATGGGCAAGGCTGGAGCTAGAGATGCCAACCCATGCAGCTTCCCTGACCCCTGAAGATGCCTTTACCAGCATAAACAGGGTTATAGGATAAGGCTGTTATTTATTTCTGAAATCCCCTCACATCTTGTCAATAACTCTGTAGGTCCTGGAAGCCCACGGATTGAAACCAGTCACTTTGAAGCCAAAAGAGGTAATGTATTTTAAAGGCTCTGCTTGGAGGAAACCATCAGTTCATAGTCTCACCTCCTGCCACATTTATTTGTAAAATGAGAATAATTATAGTATCAGAGTCAGGACCCAAATCCAGGTCTTATGAGTCATTAATCTAGATCTGGGAAGGACATCAGGGAAAATCTAATCCAGTCCCCTTACTTTGCAGATAAGTAAATTGAGACCAGAAACATTAAATGATGTAACCAAAGTCACCCAGCTGTGAAGGATTAGTTGGGATTTCATTGTAGGTATTCTAACAGCAGGGCAGGCAGCTAGGTGGTGCAGTAGATAGAGCGTTAGCTCTCAAGTCAGGAGGACCTGAGTTCAAATGTGACCTCAGACACTTATTAGTTGTGTGACTCTGGACAAGTTGCTTAACCCTATTTGCCTCAGTGTCCTCATCTGTACAATGAGCTGGAGAAGGAAATGGCAAACCAAAGAAAACCGTAAATAGGGTCACAAAGAGTTGGGCATGATTCATTGACCTAAAAAAAAAAAATCAAACAGTAGTTGACAGTTCTCTGCTGAGTCAAAGGTGAAGAATCTAGTAGAAAAATAAATGAAATAAAGTGAGCATTGACTCAGAATTGAAATTACCTTGGAAGTCATTTAGTCCAGCCCCTTTGCTTTTTCAGATGAGAAAACTAAGACCCAGGGAGGTTATTTAACTTGCCCAAAATAAACAGGCAGAAAATAGAAGAGTTAGGATTTGAACCCAGTACCCTTCGACTCCACCTTTGGGTACTTTCCACTGTATATCACCCTGCTTAGAACAATTGGGTCCATGTGTCTCTCTACCAAGGGTCTGGCTCTCATCAATGGAACCCAAATGATCACATCCCTGGGCTGCGAAGCAGTTGAAAGAGCAAGTGCCATTGCAAAGCAAGCTGACATTGTGGCTGCTCTGACCTTGGAAGTGCTGAAGGGTACCACCAAAGCCTTTGATACAGGTCAGTATCAGTGCTGCTTTCTCCTGTGGCTGAGTCAGCCAGTGGGTGCTGGACAATTCAAGGATTAGTGGTAGAGAAAGCATGGGGACCCATGTCTCTCAAATCACAAAGGAGATGTTTTGGGTAAATACGGATTTTTTTTGTCACCAAATCCCCAAACTGGAGCCAGGGGATCTGTCCCTTCCACCTTACTACTGTGGTCAAGTCACTTAACTTCCTTAGGCTTCAGTTTCCTCATCTGTAAAATGAAGAGATTGGTCTAGATGGCCTCCAAGGCCCCTTTTTAAAGATTCTACATCTATGACCCTGTGCCTGCCCTTAGATAAGTCACCTAGCTTCCTTAGACCTCAGTTTCCTCATCTGTAAAATGGCTGACTCTTAGATCCTTTCTAGTCTAAGAGCTTTAAGCCTATGGTCCTTCTGCTTGATGAATTTAAGAAAGATGAAGAACTGGCCCTGGAGTCAGGAAGACCTGAGTTCATATCTGGCCTCAGATACTTGACATTTAGTAGCTATGTGACACAGGGCAAGTCACTTAACCTTGACTGCCTCTCAGAGGGAAAGAAAGAGAGAGAAAGAGAGAGAGAGAGAGGGAAAGGGAGAGGGAGAGGGAGAGGGAGAGGGAGAGGGAGGGAGAGGGAGAGAGAGAGAGAAAGAGAGAGAGAAAGAGAGAGATTGACAGTGAGAGAGAGAGGAAGAAGGAGAGAGAAAGAAAGCAAGAAAGAAAAAGGAAGGAAGAAGGAAAGAAGAAAAAAGATGAATCATTGCATTGTCAGTACGAAAACAGGGAAATGTGTTAATCTCATGAGGAGATAATTATTTGTGATCTGGTTAGATCAAGTCCCGTTCACCATATATGGAAAAGAGAAAAGTACAGATGGAATGACCCATGATCCCTTTGAGGAATTCTACCTCCCCCAGTATTTCTTATTAGCTGGTCTATCCATGATCAAGGTATTCAGAGAGGACAGGAATTTGTTTGATGCACCAGTAAAAGGCTTCATCTCCTTTTGTTCTCTCAGCATTCATTTCAACGACCTCTTATTAAGTGTCTACTATGTAGAAGATATCGTGCTAAAGCTCAGAGGGTACAAAGGCAAAAATCAAAATTGTGCCTGCCCTCAAGGAGGTTTATATTCTTCTGAGGGAATACAACATCAATCAATTGATTAATCAACAAGTATTTAGTAAACACCTACTGTGTGACCTAGCATTACGCTGGAGCCGGGGATACAAAGACAAAAAAATGGAAAGAGTCCCTGCCCTCAAGGAGTTTATAGTCTAAAGAGAAATAAGACACACATTATTATGGATGTATAAAGTGTTTTCAAAGAAAACCAGGGAGGTTATTTAACGAGGTGGGGTATGTGTGTGTGTGTGTGTGTGTGTGTGTGTGTGTGTGTGTGTGTGTGTGTGTGTATGTGTCTAAGGGGTACACAGCAGTTGAAGAGATCAAGAATTCTTCATTTAAGACGAGGAGCTTGTGCCTTGTTATGAAGAAAGCTTGGGATTCTAAGTAGGTGAGAAAGATGTGCGTTCCAGATCTAGAAGACAGTCTGTCCAAAAACCTCTTCCCATCATCCAAGCTCATACCTCCAGACCTCAGCAGAGGGTGTCCCCATACTTTACCTTGTCACCCTTGGAATACTGTGTGAAGGATGGTCTAGGCTAGAGGCAGGAAGGACAGTTAGAGATTGCTACAATCAGCTAGGCAAGAAGTGATGAGATCTGAAATGGCTTGGTGGTCCTGTGAGCAGAGAGAAGGGTGTGAATGTGAGAGATGGTCCTGGGAGTAGTGAATATGAGAAATGAAGAGGTAGAATTGAAAAGACTCAGCCATCAATTGGATATGTGAGGAATTTCTGACCCAGTTCAGCCTCGCTCTATAGGAAGATGAAGGTCTTAGGGTCTTTTTATCTTCTTAATTCCAGACATCCATGCTCTGCGTCCTCACCGTGGGCAAATTGAAGTTGCTTTCCGGTTTCGATCCCTCTTGGATTCTGACCACCACCCATCAGAAATAGCAGGTAAGAGATTCTCTGGGAGGAAACGTGTGTCAAGTTAGATGTCGGAGTCAGGGGGGAACGTCAGCATATCAAGATATGCCTCCCTCTGTCTCACACTCTCTTTTCCTCTCCCAGAAAGCCACAGATTTTGTGATCGAGTACAGGATGCCTACACGATGCGCTGCTGTCCACAGGTGAACCTAACATAGTTATTAGAAACTTGAAAAAGAGAGTGATTGGAAGAAAAAGAAAAAAAATACTCTGTAATGGGTCCCTCCTTACCCTTACTTTGTTGTGGCTTGTTCTGTGTGGCTAACTCTAATGATTAGGAAGATTTTACTTAGGCTCGACTGAAACGTAATGCCATGTAACTTCTTAGGGTCATAGATTTATAGCTAACAAGACCTTAGAGGTAATTATTGTTATTGTCATTCTCTAAGAGGACCAGTGACATCCTGAGGGTGGTGTCTTGACTTGCAAGTGAGTTGGATTTAAGTGAGGCAGAGCTGCGCAGTCATTGGCCTCACTCTCTCCTCCAGAGTCTTTGGAGTCCAGTGCCAAGGCATGAGTCAAGATGGCTGGTGATGGCCCTGGATGCAGTAGGAGACCCTGGCCTTTTTAAGCTAAGGTCTTTCCCAGGTTCCAGTTTGTCTGAGACAACACCCATTCAGTGATTTAAGGTTAGGTTAGAACTGAGACAAAAGATGGCCTAATTTGCCTTCTCAAAAGAATCAATCTGAGAGGGGGACACTCTCAGAGTTTCTGGCCAGAACAGAAAGCAGTTGCATTTTATACTTACTATGAGCCATCAACACCTACTCCTAGAGGTCAGAAAATTGTAGAATCATCTGTTTAGCTGTGGAAGGGATTTTTGATGTCTACAAGTCCTAGGGACATAGATTTAGACTTGGAAGGGATCTGAGAGATGATCTAATCCAATACCCTCATTTTATAGAGAAAGAAACTGAGTCCCAGAGAGGGGGAGTGACCTGCCAAGATCACACAAGGATGGTGTCAGAGGCAGGATTTGAACCCAGATCCTATCTTGTCAAATCCAGCATTGTTTTCATTGCATTAATTACCCCTGGTTCTAGTTCTGTTCTCTGGAGCTTAGCACAAGTTCAATAACCTCTACAAATAACAACTCTTTAGATATTTGGTGGTAGCCTTTAGCTCCAATCCCCCTCCCCTCCCAAACTTCCTACGACAACCCCTAGCCCTGGGAAAAAAAAATTCCAAACTTTCTCAATTGGTCCTTGCATTGCCATGATTTTGAATCCCTTTACCACCGTTAAAAAAGGAAATTGTTCCTTCCTCTGACTTTAGTATTTGGTTTTGTTTTTACCTAAATACTTATCCTGCTCATATTTTTCATTTTATATAGTGAAGGTATGTTTCCTTTTCCTTGCTCAACACCTCTTTAAGTCAGGCCATTGGTTGGCTATGTGTCCTCATTTTTCACACTCCCACTAAGTCAAATTAAAAGACTGTCTTGCCCATCTAATTAAGAAAGTGTCTGATCCTCCCAGTAAGAGAATGGAATCTTTTAATGTATGTGAGAGAATGACTAAGCTTTTCCATTTAGAAATTCAAATGCATCATTTCCATACTCATACCATCTGATTAGTATTGTGATTCTTACAAATAAAACCACAAAATAGATTAAAGGGAAAATAGTCAGGGATAGCATCTTATTGATGAAAACAATCCATTCAATCCAACAAAATTCAGTTTAGCTAAGAAATTCTTTGAAAGATGGGTCCAAGTCACCTCTACTCCACCATTAACTAGAGGTATTGGATTTTTATAGAAATCAGTTGTCTTCCAATGCATGTTGGTAAGGAATGTTTCTTGATTTAATGCTAGGAAGAGACGCAATGTGGCACAGTGAATATAGAGATGGCCTCAGAATCCAGAGGACTTAGGTTTGACTTGTGCAAAAAGAGGGAGAGAGAGGGAGAGAGAAAGAGAGAGGGGGAGAGAGAGAGACAGACAGAGGGAGAAGGGAAAAGAGAAAGGGAAGAAAGAGCAAGGAAGAAAAGGGAGAAAGGAAGAGAGGGGGGAAAGAAAGAAGAAAAGAAAGGAAGAAAAGGAGGAAGAAATCAAGGAAGAAAGAAAAAGGGAGGAAAGAGGGAGGAAGAAAGAAAGAAGGAAAGAAAGAAAAAGAAAGGGAGGAAGGAAGGAAGATAGGGCTAGATAAGAAGGAAGGGAGAAAGACAGATAGAATTCTTGTCCTCAAGGAGCTTACATTCCACTGGGATGATCAGTCAATGAACAAACATTTATTAAGCACTTATGAGAAGAGAAGATTGGGCGTGTAAATAGATAAATGTCTGTGTGATTATTTGAGGAGGGATGGAACACTAAGGGGGAGAATTAGCAGAGATTTCCCCTTGGAGTGGGCACATTAGTTGAGTCTGGAAGAAAGCCGAGATTTCTAAAAATGGAGATGAAGAGTGTATTTCAGGCATAGGAGAAAATATGGGCAAAAGTATGAAGGGAGGAGAAGGAATACTAAGTTTAGGGAACACCTAGTGGCCAGTTTGACTCTATCTGGAAATTTAGAATGGAACCAGACTGTGAAGGCTTTCCAATGCCATCCTGAGGAGTTTATGTAGAGGTGATAGGGAGCCACAATTAGTTTTTGAGCATGGGAATGACATGGTCATATGAGTAGAGTCATGAGGACTTTCCTGAAGGCAAGATCACATCTATAATGAGATACTTTTTGTATTAGATGTGGGATCAAAAATGACCCCACCTTAAACAATAGTTTATGGTATAGTATTATGGCAAGGTCCTCATGAATTTATAAAGTAAATTGAATTCTTTTCAAATTAAAATTATGCCATGATTTCCACTGACTAGCCTTCATTTCAAAGACTCAGATTTTCCTAGAGCACTTTGCCTGGCTCTACCCTCACCCTACTTTCAGCCTTATTGGTAGACATGCCCCTTCTTCAACTTTAAGCCTTTTGAGTCTAGAGATTGTATCATTTCCCCACCTTTGTATTTCCAGTGCCTAGTCCAGAACCCATAATAGGTGCTTTATTTTTTTTAATTTATTTTTATTTAGTTTTTTATTTTTCCCCAATAACATGTAAAAACAGTTTTCAACATTCATTTTTAAAATTTAGTACCAAATTCTCTCCCTCCCGCCCCACCCCCCTCATTGAGAATACAAGCAATGGGATATAGGCATAGTGGGTGCTTAATGATTGAATCTGAGGTGAGGGGAGCTATGAAAAATCCTCAGGAATTCTTGGTTGCCAGAGAGGGGAGAAATTCTATTTGAGCCAGTTGGTCCTAATTCTATGTTTTGGTTCTTCTAGGTCCATGGTGTGGTAAATGACACAATAGCCTTTGTGAAGGACATCATCATGACAGAAATTAACAGTGCAACAGACAACCCTGTATCCTTTGATGGCTTGTTGGCCTCTAGGGAGTCTTGGCTCTGGGGAAAATGAATATTTTCGTTGTGTATCTTAAAATAAAATAGACAGCCCACTGGATAGAGGAGCAGCCTTGGAGTCATAAGGACCTGGCTTCAAGTCTTGCTTCTGATGTGGGATGACTGTGTGACCATGGGCGAGCCCTTTAATCTGTGCCTGCCTCAGTTTCCTCAACTGTAAAATGGGGATAATAATAGCACCTACTTCACAGGGCTGTTGGGAGACTGAGATGAGATAGTATGTGTATATAGACAGGCTTAGCACAGTGCCTGCATGTAGTAAGTGATAGTAAATGTCAACTATTTTAGTAGTAGTAGTAAAAATAGGGGTAGGAAGTAGTAGTAGTCGTCGTCGTCGTCGTCGTTGTCGTCGTTGTCATCATCATTGTTGTAGTAGTAGTAGTAGTAGTAGTAGTAGTAGTAGTAGTAGTAGTAGTAGTAGTAAGAAGTAGTTGTAGTCAGAAGCAGGACTTGAACCCAGATCTTCCTGGTTCTGAGGCCATTAGGCCTATAACATGGTGCCTCTCTGTATAGAAGACGGGGATTTCATCAGTAAAGGAGACTCCCAGGTGAGGAAAATCCTTCTCCTCGTGCAACAAGGGGTACCTTCTCTGAAATTTCATCTTAGAGAATGGAGAGTTGGTACTGTTGCCCAGTTTAGGATGTGTCAGAGGCAGGATTTGAATCCAGATTTTTAGGCCTCTGAGGTGAGCTCCCTATCCATACTTGCGGACCATCTGGTATAGCGCCCTGCTCCCCTTCAACAACATGCCCTGACAAGGGTCATTTATCCTTCTCTGGAAAACCTCTGAAAACAGGAGGCCTGGTATTCTTTTTTAAATCAGTCAGGGTTAAGTGAGTTGCCCAGGATCACATAGCTAGTAAGCATTTGAGTTCAGATTTGAATTCAGGTCTTCCTGACTCCCCAGCCAGCACTTTATTGATGTAGTGCTTGCCATCTAGCTGCCTACTACTTTCCAAAGCAAGCCAGCACCCCTGGGAAGGTTCTAATTGTTATTATTCTTTGCAACAAGCCAAAATCTGCATCCCTCCAATTACCCCCCCCCCCCCCCCACTGCTCCTAGTTTAGCACTGGTAGGGCCAAATAGCACCATGGTAGGGCCAGCTGTTAGAGAGCTAACAATAAAGGGCACTTCCCTACTTATGTCCTGAGTGTCTTAATTGATGGCCCTAACCCTCACTGGCATAAGATCTGCAGGTCATGGGAATAACGGCTGGAACAGAAGTTAGAACTGCATGCCTGGTCATGGAACAAATTAATTTAATACTTCTTTTTTTTTTTCCCCTAGGGATGCTCTGATGCATTTAACAAAAGGCCTGTAGTACCAATTTTGAGTATGATTTCTCTGTCTAGAATTTTTAAAAATCATTTAATGTTTTATCCTGAGGCTTGACTTCTGAAACAGACTTTAGTTGATTCAGAGCATAGGTGGTTTTCAGCTTTTATGGAAAATGGTGAGGAAGTTTTCCATTCTCACATAAAAAGAGCACTCTACTTGCCTCAGTGGTGTAGAATTTCTGCTCTAGGGACCATTTTTCATCTTGGACACACAAAGGGACTGCAAGAGAAATTCTGCAAAATGTCCTGTGGTGGCTTAGACTCCCAGGAGTTAACACTGTCAGTCAGGAGTCAGACTGGCATAAATCTTTTTTGGAAACAGTGCAGGCTTTGTGAAAAGTGTCAGTCCCCTGAGTAGCCCAATCTCCATATTCTCTCTCTTTCTCTCTCTGTCTCTCTGTCTCTCTCCTTCTCTCTCCCCTTTTCCCCCCTCCCTCTCTTTTACTGTCTCTGTCTCTGTCTCCTCCTCCCTCTCTTTCTTTTTCAACTCCCTCCCTTCTGCTCTCTGTATCTGTCTGTTTCTCCTCTCCTCCCTCCCTCCCTCTCTCTCTGTCTCTCTCTCTTTCCCCCCTTCTCCTCTCCCTCTGTCTCTGTGTCTCTCACTGTCTCTCATTCTTGCTCTCAATTTAGTAGTCATGAAAAAGTGCAGGCTAGGCTACCCCAGGGGCTGAAGTCCTCTGTTTATCCCCCAACCCAGGTTAGCAAAGGCCAGACAGCACCTGTCTGAGTTCTCCTGAAAGGCTCTGCCATAATAATGTTCCTTCCCTGGGGTTTGCAGAACCTCCTCCAGCAGGAGGAGGGAGGAGAATGTTTCATGTCCTATTTGGTTGCACAGCTGGAATTGCCAACTTATACCAAGGATGAGTGGCACAAATTATTCCCAGTGGAGATATCCATATGTCATTAAGCTACATTGGAGCCCTTAACTCACTTCCTATGCCCTAATAACTTACTTCCAGCTCTACATCTATCAGTCAGTCAGCAACCATTCATTAAGTGCCTATTATGTGCCAGGCATTGAGTGAGGCCCTGGGAAGACAAAAAATGGAGCAGGCCCTCACCTTAAGGCATTTATGCTGTAAGCCCACCTGGCCCCATCTGCCTTTCCAAACTCATTACCAACAGTTCCCTTGCAAGTGTTCTCCCATCCTGCCAAAGTGGCCTTCTCAGTGTTGCTCATATATAACCCTCCATCTCCTTTGCATGTGGTCCCTCCTACCCCAAATGCTCTTCCTCCTTGGCCCCTTACCTTTTGGGATTCCTGATTCCCTTCAAGTCTCAACTCAAACATCCCCTTTTAGAGGAAGCCACCACTACATCACTCCAGTCTTGCCTTGTATCTGCTTTGCACCTCTGGGGTGCAAACTGCTTCCCCCTTTGGAATGTCTTCTTGGAAGCAAGGGCAATTGAACTTTTGTTTCTATGTTCTGAGTGTCCCGCACATGGTAGGAGATGGGGAGAAGGGGATAAGCATTTATATACCTACTATGTACCAGGCACTGTGCTAAGCACTTTACAATTATTACTTCATTTGATCCTGACAACAATCTTGGGGAGGGGGGTAAGTGCTATTATTACTCCCATTTTACAGTTGAGGAAACTGAGGCAGATGGAGGTGAAGTGATTTGCCCAGGGTCGCACAGCTAGTGTCTGGTGCCAGATTTGTACTCTGGTCTTCCTGACTCCACGTCTAGAACTCTATCCATGTGCCTTACACGGTAGAAACTTAATAAATAATAATAACCAAAACCTACTAAATAATTGACTAATTAAAGGATTAGATGAGGTAATCTCTGAGCTTCCTTCCAGCTTTGGGTCTGTGATCTCATTATGGATCAACTGAGAACCATGCTGATTGTTTTTTCTGCAAAGATCGGAACAAAACAGATCCTGTCCTCAGGGAGCTTACATTCTACTGGGGGAAGTAACATGTACACATGAGTAAATACGAAACATGTGCAAAGCTCCCTCTCCATCTTTGCCTCTGAAACCCTTGTCTTCCTTCTCCATGTCGCCATCTCTGATTCTCACCAGCTGTTAGCCTTCTCCCCTTCCTCGGGTAGGGCAAGCTCGAGGTTCATATGATCTTTCATGCTGACCCAAAAGATAGCTATTTTTTTTTTGCTTATTACTCTTTCCCCCCAGAAAGCTTACTCTAGGAATCTAGCTTATCTACAGTTTGCATCTATACGTAGCATATCCACAGACAAGTAATTGTGGAATAATTTGAAGGGGAAGTGAATTCTCATGATTGAGGGCAGGGAGCGAGAGAAGGGAGGTCTTCAAGGAGGAGGTGACCCCTGAACTAAGCCCTAAAAGTCACCGATCCGAAAAAGCCAAGGTGAAAAAGATATGAATTCCAGGCGGGGGGGGGGGGCAGCATGCACAAATGTTTGCATGAATGAGCAGTCATATGAAACCAACATTTATTAAACCTTTACTATGTACAAAGCATTGTGCTTGGTACTAGGGTTACAAATTTGGAGAAACAGAACAGCCCTTCCCAGCTCTCATTCTGATGGGGTAGGTTTCAGCTGCAAGTCAGATGGTAAGGAAATGTGTCCCTTAGGCTACAGTGGTAGAGCTACTGGTGATGCCTCATGGTTCATTTCCATTGATAAAATCATACCCCTTTCTGATGTCGAACCATTTAATGATGCCAAGGATTTGATGCTGAGTCCCAGGAACAGCTAATTAGTCAATCTGGCTTTTTAGTGGTTATTAAATATTCAGTGAACATTCTTTTGTACAATAGACGCTTTGCATGAGAGACCAGGATTTTTTTTAAAAAATCTAACAGTCTCTTTGACTTTGTATTTTTTGGCTTAAGGGAAAAGTGGGGGGTTTGGCAGTTCTGTTCTGAAAGCAGCCATCCTTGGTCTAGCAGAGGGGGATTTTTTCTCAGAACTGAAGGAAAGTAGACTGTGAGATCTTAGTTCTTACATCTGTCTAGGAAATGGATATGGGCTGGCCTGCCTTGAGAGCAGGGCAGCACTAACAAGGATTTTAATACTTTGACTTGTTGTCTAATTGGATGTTTCTCTTCCCAGTGCCCACTGGAGAAATAATGGAAGTGGAATGACTATTCCTACATTTGTTATGAAATTAGGCATAGAGGATTTTGCAAACAGTATCAATTTGTGACTGTCAGCAACAATAATGATGATTTTGGTTTCTTTTCTTTTTGGTAAATGCAATAACATTTGTAAAGTGGTTAGTGCAGGCATATAAATGCTTGTTTTCTTGCCTTCCCTTCCTCTCTAAAAAGAAAACTAAAAACTTCCATGAATCGTTCAGGTGTTTTTTCCTAGCACTTGGCACATTGCCTGGCACAAAGCCGGCATTTAATCAATGCTTATTGATTGACTGTCAGAACCTGTGGTTTTACCAGTGTAGGAAATTTGCAGTGTGGTAACTCCCTTCACCAGTGTAGGTCAGCGCCTCACCTGTCAGTCAGTCAATAGTCCTTTATCAGGTGCTAACTCTCTGCCAGGCACTGTGCTAGTTTCTGAGGACACAAAGAAAGGCACAAACCATAATAGCAACTTATTGGGCATCCAGCAGTCTTAGATTATAAAGAGCTTTCATAGACATGATCTCATTTGCTTTTCCTAACAGCCCAATGCGATATTGGGGAAGTCACATACCTTTTGGAGCCCCAGTTCCCTCATTTATAAGATGAGGGCATTGAACTGTGTGGCCTCTGGGGTCATTGCCCATTCTAGATCTACATGCTCTGCTCCTCACTTTACAGATGAGGAAACAGGCTTTTCCAGGGTCCTACAGGGAATATGTAGGGGGAGCTAGAGTGAAATATTTCTAACAGGAAGGGAGGAAGTGGCATTGCAACCTGCTCATCCCATTAGTGAGTTCCTGGTTCTGGTACACAGTTTGTGGCAGCCAGCTTTTTAACAAGCAGTGTGGCCTGACTTGGAGTTCAGATCTCATCTCTGATACTTACTAGCTAATTCAATTTGCTTTATCTCTCTAATATCTCTCTAATGCTTTATTTGTAATATGGGTATAATAATGCTTTATGAGAGAATATACATAAAGCTCTCGGAATCACACACCTAAGACTGGAAAGAACCTCAGAGGCTCTTTAACCCAACCTTATCATTTTACAGCAGAGGAAACTGAGGTCCAAGGAGTTGTGACTTGCCCAATGTCCTCTACCTAGTAAATGAGAGAGGCAGTACTTGAACCCAGATCCTCTGATGACAACCTCAGTGTTCTTTCCATTATACCATGCTTTGTAAGCCATGTAGCAGGACAAATGTGGCAGCTTTTATTATTGCCTGCAGAGAGGCCACTGTGGTGTAATGGAGAGAGAGCTGACCCAGGAGACCTGAGCAGTCTTTGCCTCCAGCATCCATCGGCCATGACCTCCTCCCATCACTTCTCTTCTTGGTGCCCCATAAGACTAGAATTTGTGGAATTGTGGTTGACTTGGATTGGTACAAGGTCTTCACGGGGAGCTCTCCACACTTATTGGACCTCATGACCAGTCCAGAATCAATACTGATGCCTTCCTTTGCTCTAATAATGATAACTAGTATTTATAAATGTAATTATATATAAAACTATAAATATATAACTATATATGTGTATCTACACACATATAACACATGCATGCATACATACACATACACATATATGTATGTATGTGTGTATGTATGTATATAAAACACTAGTACTTCACAACCATGGGAGGTAGAGTTTATTATTATCCCCATTTTACAGATGAGGCAACTGAGGCAAAAAAAAAAAAGAATAACGTGACTTGTTCAGGGTCACACAGCTAGTAGGAGATTAAGGCCATACTTGAACTCAGGTATTCCAGACTCCAGGCCCAGTGTGCTACCTAATAGTGGCTTAGTGAATTGTAGAAAAAGAATAGTACCTGCTTGCTTACAATCACATGAGCCCAGCCAAGGATATTCCTCCTTCTTCCACTCTAAATGAGCCTGGAAGCCCACTTTTCAGTCTGTGCTCTACTCTCTAGTCTAAGCCTTGACCTGCCTGAAAAAGATGGTTTTTGCCAATAGAGGAGAGACCATTTCTGGGGGGAATTTCCATGGTGAATACCCAGCAAAAGTAAGTCTAAAGATACCTTTTCTTCCCCAGGAAATGTCATTAAGAATAGACAAAATAACTTAGCAGAGATATTTTCTTAGGCTCTGGACTACTTGGCTATAGCTGTCCATGAACTTGCCGCCATCAGCGAGCGGAGAATTGAAAGACTGTGCAACCCATCACTTAGTGAGCTGCCTGCGTTCCTGGTGGCTGAAGGAGGCCTGAATTCTGGGTTCATGATTGCTCACTGCACAGCAGCCGCTCTAGGTAAGAACCTACTCCTCTGCAGGCGGCACATGGGAAAGGAGCTGTTTCCCCAGGTCTCTGCCCTGGCCAGATCATATTTGGGAAAGAGAGATCTTGACAAGTCCATGTGTGTCTGGAGGTGGAGGGAGGGTCAGGATAGTGAAGTTATGTCTTATGAGGATCAGTTAGCAGAAGGGAAGGGAAAGGAAGGGAGGGGAAGGAGAAGAAAGGGAAAAAAGGGGAAGGGAAAGGAAGGGAGGGAAGAGAATGGAAAAGAAGGGAAGAGAAGGAAGGGAAGGGAAGGGAAGGGAAGGGGGAAGGGAAAGGAAGGGAAGGGGAAGGAGAGGGAAGGGAAGGGAAGAGAACAAGCATTAATTAAGCACCTACTGTGTTGCCAGTATTTTACAAGCATTTTACAAGTATTATCTCATTTGAACTTCACAACAACGCTGTGAGGTATATGCTGTTATGATTCTCTATTTTACAGTTGAGGAAACTGAGGCTGAAGTTAAGTGACTTGCCCAGGATCACTCAGCTAGTGTCAGGATTTGAAGTCAGGTCTTCCTGAGTTCAGGACCAGCACACTATCCACTACGACACTTAGCTGCATAGCTAACATTTACATAGGCCTTTAAGGTTTACCACAACCCAGAATAGTGACCATTTAACTTCTGCTTGAACACCTCCAGTAATAGAGACCTCTCCACCTCATGAGATAGTCCATTCCATTGATGGCTAACTCCAGTTATTGGAAAGTTCTTCAGCCACCTATGGCATTCAAGGTGCTGTGCAAGAGACATGGAGACAGATATAGCACAGACCCCTCTGAAGGAGCTTATAACCTTAGAGCAGTACTGTGATATGATGGGAGGATCACTGGATTTGGAGTCAGGAAAACCTGGGTTCAAACCTCCCTCAGATATTCACTAGCTGTGTAACCCTGGGCAAGGAAGTTCACCACTCTGGGCCTCAGTTTCTCCTTGTGTAAACGGAGGGAGTTAGATTCCACTGCCTCTTAAGTTCCTGAAAGCTCTAAATCTAATCTTGGGGGGGAAGCAGATCTGTGCACAAACAGCTCTGTTAGGAAGTATAAGGCGATAACTACAAAGAAAAGGTCAAGGCAGTGTGCAGATATTTGTGATACTTCCTGGTGTGGTTGTAAGGAAAATGCTGCATAAAGTTCAAAGTGCTTTGATATCGTATATTTAAAATGTACTGTAAGCTTTACTTACAGTAAAAAGCTCTCTCGCTAAATTTTATATATAGATTTTATTTTATTTATACTATAATATTTTATCAAATTATGTTTTATTGTATTTATATATTATAATATTGTATATTTATATGAATTGTATAGAGATTTTTTGTATATAACATATATAAATAGAGCACAAGAGGGAGATACACACATATATATACATACATATACATATCGCTCACACACAAATATGTACATTTGTGTGTGATCTGTTATCATAACATATAATATAAGCAATATAATAACATGTTAGCTGTTATATACTACATTACTATTATTCAATTAATGTAATTCCAATTTATAATAATTACTGTAACAATATTAATAGACCATCGACCTGATTTTATTAGCTAATGTACTAATATTATTTCTCTATTAATATATTAATTAATGTAACAATGACATATGTGTTAGCTGTTATTCTTATCATATAAATGTGAACCATGTTAACTTCCTTCCCCTTTTCCCACCCTTCAGTCTCTCCTTTCCTACTTCCAGATCCTCTCAGGCTCTCAGCCTTGCTGAGGTCTTCTCTCTCTCCTTACCCAGTCGCATCCCTCTGGTCACACTTCAATAATGGCCTCTCTTTCACTTTCCAATGTCCAGTCCTCTGACCTTCCGCACTTCTTATCCAACTAATCCAGGCCAACTCCAACCATCTACCTCCTCTCCTTCCCAAGATTATAGCCTTGATCTTTTTTTCTCTCTCTGCTTTCTCCCTTCCTGACCTTGACATGCATATCTCTAATGTTCACTTACATAAATAACTCTATATCTTCACCCCAATCTCTTTCTAGAAATCTAATCTCACTTTTTTCCAGCTGCCTTCTGGTGTTCTCCACATGATGTTGTTGTTCAGTCATTTCAGTCGTGTCCAATTTTCTATGACCCCATTTGGCATTTTCTTGGCAAAGATCCTGGAGTGGCCTGCAATTTTCTTCTCCAGCTCATGTGACAGAGGAGGAAACTGAGGCAAACAGGGTTAAGTGACTTGCCCAAGGTCACACCACTAGTAAGTGTCTGAGGCTGGATTTGAATTCCACCTAGATAGAATGTGAAGTTCTTAAGGACAGAAACTGTTTTCTCTCTGTCTTTGTACCCACAGCACTGAGCACAGAACCTAGGTTGATTAGGCCTGTACACAATGTATCAAGAACTCAGCTCATCATTCCTTCAAAATAGGCGCCTTCCGCCATCTTCATAGGACCACGAGATTATAGATTTAGAGTTTGATGGGACCTCAGAGGCGCTTGTGTGGACACTGAGGACCAGAGACGTGAAGAGATCTGCCCAAGGCAGCATTTGAACCTATCTCCTCCAATGGCAAAGTCAGTGTTCTTTCTACTGCCTTGTACCTGTACCTTTGTGTACCCAGCACCTGGCACAGTCCTGAGCACAGGAGTGCCTAATTCATTGTCTAAGAATTCGCTAAAGATTAGTCGTCCATCAATGGAATGAATTTTTTCCTTAGATAATGAAACCCTTTCACTGTAAATGTTCCAGTAGAGTCTAAGCCATCAGTTTTCATGGATCTTGTGAAGAGGATTGGTTCATATTTTGGATACAAATAGCCCTAGTTCACTAAGAATTCCCTCCCACTCAGGATCGTGTGGGTGTGATTCTACTGCCCTTTGCCGAAGAATATATTGCCATGCTCTCTCAAATCCTGTCTCTACCTCTGTTTTCAGCCCAGCCCTGTAAACATTCAACCTCTTTTTTCACGGCAACCAAAAAGAGGAGACAATTCCAATCAATTCAATTCAATAAACATTTATTAATCACCTATTACATGTGTTAAGAACTGGAGACACAAATAAGAAAAAGCAAGACAGCCCCTACCCTAGGGAGTTTGTTATATAAGGACAAAGGACAATAAGGAAAAGGAAGCTGCAAGGGAGTATGGGACCCCAGCAGGGACCTGGAGTGGGGGCATGTTTGTCGTGTTTAAATGAAGAGGCAGATGAGCTTCTAAAAAGCTCAGCAGAAAGTAACGATCTTTGGATGAGTCATGCTCAGAGAGTAGTAGGTGACTGAAAAGCACCATCGAGTCGAAAGTCTTGTTCAGCCTCCTTTCCCCAGGAAAGGAAGGATCCATACTGATGATTACATTGACACACACACAAAAATCTTAGTGTTGCTACTTACAATCTGTGTGACTTTAAACAGCCCCTCCTCCTCTTTAGGTCTCTGTTTCTTGATGTGGAAATTCTTGAAATAGGAGTTGGGTAGATTTAGGCATCTGACCTCAGACATTTACTAGCTGTGTGACCCTGGACAAGTCACTTAACCCTGTTTGCTTCAGTTTCCTCGTCTGTAAAATGAGCTGGAGAAAGAAATGGCAAGCCACTCCAGTATCTTTGCCAAGAGAATTCCAAATGGGGTCATGAAGAGTCAGATACTGACTGAAATGAATGAACAACAGCCGATTTAACCAGAGTCATAGAGCTAGTAAGTGCCTGAGGCAGTATTTGAATCCAGGTTTTCATAACTCTCAAGTCCAGTATCCTGTCCCCTGTTCAGGTATGCCTCATGATGGTCTGAAAACCATTTGAGTGGGATGGACAGACTGGGTTCTACCAGCAAAGATAGCCAGAGAGGCTTTGCTTAAATGCATATGTTGGCCAGAGTCCATAAAAAAGAGAGGAATAGGTTTGTTAGAGTTATGGGCAGCTAGGGGGCACCATAGTGCATAGAACACCTGGCCTGGAGTCAGGAAGATTCATCTTCCTGAATTCAAACCTGGGTTCCCATACTTACTAGCTGTGTGATCCTGGGCAAGTCATTTCACCCTGTTTACCTCAGTTTCCTCATCTGAAAAATGAGCTGGAGAAAGAAGTGGCAAACCACTGCAGGATCTTTGCCAAGAAAGCCTCAAATGGGATCGTGACCAAGGTGTGGTCTTATGAAGTCACTTAACCCTGTTTGCCTCAATTTCCTCATCTGTAAAATAGCAGACCACTCCAGGATCTTTGCTGAGAAAACCCCAATAGGGTCATGAAGAGTCTGACCACACTTATAACAATCAAACAAAAGCAAGAAATTCTAGAGTTCTCAAGAAGCAAATTGTTCCCATGGTGGGTTGTTAAATGAGAATTCTCCTGAAAAATGTCAGGTGTGACAAAGCCACAAGCCTTAAATACAACCACTGCTGCATCCCTGGGGGCAGTCCTGGAAATTTCCCTTCTCTCCCATCCCTCAGGGCCCGTCCCTTGCTTCTTGCATTCTGTTACTAAAGAATTCCTCCTGTGCTTTGGTTACAAGGCCAGATATATTTCCTTCCCCAGATAATTTTACAGATGAGGAAACTGAGGCAAACAAGGTTAAATGACTTGTTCAGGGTCAAACAGGTTGGAAGTGTCTGAGGCAGGATTCAAGCTTGGTTCTTCTTGACTCTAAATCCAACCTTCTGTCCACCAGCCTCTTCATCTCTCTGAGCAGACAGTCCATGACTCTCCTCCATACTGTCATTCACTACTAATGCTACCTCAGTCACTTATGTGTGACCTTGCTCAGTTTCCCCAATTGTAAAAATGAAGAGGTCAAACTAGAACTCTTAAGGTCCCTTCTGCCTATAGATCCCTGATCCTATGGTCCACTCCGCAACATCCCTAACAGCTGGTAATCCAACTTCTTGAATATTTCCAGGGCCAGGGAGCTCTTTACTTCATTACCGCTGTTGGACAGTTCTAATTCTTGAGCTAGGTGACTCAATGTATAGAACTGTGGGGCTGGAGCCCAGAAGCCCAGAGATCAAAATCAGCCCTAGAACCTTATAGCTGTGTGACCCTGGGTAAGTCACTTAACCTCTGTTTGCCTTAATTCAGTGGAGAAGGAAATAGCAAACCACTCCAGTACTTTTGCCAAGCAAACCTCATGGACAGTAGGGTTCATGGGGTCACCAAGAATTGGACATGACTAAATGACAGTGCAACAACAATTGCCAGGAAGATAATCCTATAATTTCTACCCTTAGGTTCTTGGTTAAGTAACCAATCAACCATTCAATGGCATGTATAAAGCATGGTACCTTTACACATAGTAAGCACTTACTAAAAGTTGTTTCATTCATTCACCTACTCTTTGCCAGACTAAGGAAATGAAGTTAAAAGTGAAACCATCCCTGCCCTCAAGGAGCTTACAGTCTGATTCTTCTTCTGTTGGACAGCACCTGAGTGTCTTCATTCTGTCTCCTCACCTCCAGGCTAAACATCCTCAGCCTGTAATAGGCCATGCCTTCAATGCCACTTCCCCTTCTCTACTCCATCCTAGACTTGTGTTATCCCATGCAGATCTGACTGCCCCTTCCTAACTCTTAAAAGCAAGACAGTTCTGCAAAGATTTAGTTTGTTTGGCACCACAGGGGAAAACTAGGATCAAGTGATGGAATTTGTGGGGAGGTAGATTTCAGTTTGGTATAGGACAGGCTTTTTGATCATTTGAGCTATCTGAAGATAGAACAGGCAGGCTGCTTCATGAAATAGTGAACTCTCCATCATTAGCAGTGTTCAAGAAGAGGCTGGACAGCCATCTATTAGTGAAGAAGTAGAGGAGACCAGAAGAGATGATACCCAAGTTCTTTTCCTTCTCTGAACTGTTTTTCTTTGCCACTCCAATTTGTCAATCAACAAACATAATTATAACAATTTTTATATACAACAAATATATGTAACAAATAATTATAACAAGCACCTAATATATGCCAGGAAAAAAATGTTCTAGGCACTAAGAATACAAAGACAAAAGTAAAGCAGTCTCTGCCCATAAGGAGCCTACAGTCTGCCAGATGTGTCACTTTTAAAACGTGTCCCTGTCCCTCTTGAGATCTGTCATCTGGATTTTCTTACATTGTGCATAAAATATAGGCTCCTCCCCCTTTTTTCCCTTTGAGCAATTGGTACTTTTGTGGTAGAAACCAAAATTTTAGGGGAACATTTGTTTGAAGGCAAAATTATGACCCAGATGGCCTGAAAGTGTCTGTGTAATGCTAGGAGGCTGGGACTTTAAAACTTCCTTTAATCTCAGTTCTTTGCTCCATTTTTCAGGGTGGTGTTGTTCAGTCTTTTTAGCCATGTCTGACTTTCATTTGGGGTTTTCTTGGCAAAGATGTTGGAGCAGTTTTCTATTTCTTTAACTCATTTGACAGATGAGGAAACTGAGGTAAACAGGGTCAAGTGACTTACCCAAGGTCACACAGCTAGCAGATATAATGTGTAAGGTCACATTTGAACTCAGGTCATCCTGACTCCAGGCCTGGCACTCAGGGTGAGTAGTGTCTAATTTATTCACATTGGACTTTTGCAGTTTCAGAGAATAAAGCCCTGTGCCATCCCTCCTCTGTGGATTCTCTTTCCACTAGCGCTGCTACAGAAGATCACGTGTCCATGGGAGGCTGGGCCGCAAGAAAAGCCCTCAGAGTTATCGAACATGTGGAACAAGGTAATGCAAGTGATGCTTCTGATTTTGTAGGACTCCTTCGACAGACTGTTATACCACGTGAAAAGAGCTTTGGGTTTAGAGTCTGAGGATTTGGGTTCAAATCCCCATTTCTGCTTCTTTCTAATTGTGTGACCTTGGACAAATCACTTTCCTCTCTAAGCCTCAGTTTCCTCATCTATAAAATGGGGATAATATTAGTACCTACCCTACAGGATTGTAGTGAAGATATAATGAGATAAGTTATTTAAAGCCCTTTGCAAACCTTTGAGCACAATATAAACATTATTATTGTGGTTGTTGTTGTTACTATTAAAATGAGGAGGGTTAGGCTAGACAAGATATGTCATGTGGTTTAATAGCATGTTGAACTTGGAGTCAGAAGGATCAGCCTTACCTAAGACATTTACATATATTCATAGACATATACACATACAAAATATTACATTATATTATATAGTATATATTATAAATATTATGATATATAATGTATTATATGTATTATATTATATAAATTTATATAGAATACCTAGGTTACATAGTGGATAGAGCACTAGTCCTGGATTCAGGAAGACCTGAATTCAAATTCAGCCTCAGACACTTACTAGCTCTTATCTGTAAAATGGGGATAATAATAACATCTACTTCCCAGGGCTGCTATGAGGATTAAATGAGATAATATTTGTAAATAATATTTGAGATAATACATATAAACCTTTAATTGCTACATATAATGAGAGGGCTGGACTTAGTGACACCTCTAAGTTTCTTCCAGGTCTAAATCTATTATTCTGTGATCCCTTGCCTAGCATAGCTTCTTGTTATTTTAATTGACTTTCTGTAAATATTTGGGTTATGTTCCTAATTTTAGTATCATTCCCCAGTTTTCCAGCCCCTCCCCATTCAGAAGTGATTCTATCTCTGCCTGCCCTCATGTTTACAAGGCACTTAAACTCACTGCCGATACCCCAGTAATCCTGAACTATGTAGATCAGAATGATCCTTACTTTCACCTTCCCCCTTTTCCCTGTCAAATAAGGGAAAAGCTCAGGTGACAGGGTCAGACCCCAAGATCATTGTAGAGTTGTGATGACCCCTGGAGATCAGCCAATCCCACACTCTCATTTCATGGACAAAGAGAGGGTGGCTCAGAGACTTTGTATGTCTTGTTGAAGGTCATAGACCCTGTTAGGGGCAGAGGTCCTGTCTCCTAATCCAGTGCTCCTTCCATCTAAACCAGTGGTGAAAGAGGGAATCAGGTGATTCCTAGTTAGACTTGATTGGTGATTCCAGGTAAATTGGATAAATGCAGAGGAATGAAGCTGTGGGCTCTCAGGGTGAGACTGGGGGGATCTGCTTGCTCTTTCTGGATAACTATCCCTTTTCTCTTTACTTTATCTGACTGGATAGTCAAGGATATAGGGACTGAACCAGTGATTTCATTGGTACCAGGAACTTCCAGGAGAAGGAACTCCCTCTACCAGGGCAGGTTGGCTCCTTGTCTACTACTTACCATCCCATGGCACCCAGAGTCACACAGCCAGCATGGTGCAGAGGCAGAACTGGAACCCCTAGGTCTTCAGGGCCAGCTAACTCTGTCTGCTGCCTTTCAGACTGTTTAGATACGGCCAGTAAATTGGTGGGAATATGGAGGGAATACGGAGCATGGTCTGCTTTGTTCTGAGACAGATTGAGAGTCATCTTCCTTCTACTTCTCTGGATGTCTGTGAGCAAAGCTTGCCTTCTCGGGCCTCACTCTGCTCATCTGTGAAATGGAATCCAACCAGCTTGCTTCTGGAGGCCCTTCCCCAGCTCCAGATTTATGTCTCTGTGATCCCAAGTCTCTGGATCTCAGTTTCATCATCTGTAAAATTAACAAGGTGGAACCAGAATTGTGATCTCCATAATTCTCCCCTTCAACTCTTATTCCTATTATCGTGATAGAGCGTCCAATCCAATCAAGCCAATCTAAACAACATTTATTAAGTTTGTCATGCAGCCTACTGTATGCTGAGCATTGTGAAGCACCAGAGATACAATTAATACAAAGACAGCCCTCAAAGAGCTCCTGATCTAATGGGAGAAGGGGGATGGGAAACAGCACACATTAGAAATAAGGGGGATCTTGTTTTATAGGTGGAGCCCAGAGGTGTATGACTTATACAAGGTCACACAGCTAAAAACTTGGCTAATGAAATATATGAGTTTTTATATGCAACTAGGAAATAAGATACACAGTCCAGTGGGGTATAGAAATCTATCTTGCCTTGCAAGAAAGTAAACAGGGAGGTGATGAGAGGGGGGTGATAGAAGGGAGGGCATATTGGGGGAAGGGGCAATCAGAATGCATGCCATCTTGGGGTGGGGGGAGGGGAGAGATGGGGAGAAAACTTGAAACTCAAAATCTTGTGGAGATGAGTGTTGAACACTTAAAATTAAATAAACAAATAATTAATTAATTAATAATGAAATGAATGAAATGTGAAATGCCTGGCTTCCCTGGCTTCCTTTAAGTTTTAACTAAAAGTCTGCCTTCTATGAGAAGCCTTTCAGGAGCCCCCCCTAAAGCTGGTGCCTTCCCCTGGGATTATCTCCAAGTTATGCTGCATATGTCTTGTTGGCACATAGCTGTTGGCGTGTTGTCTCCCCCATTCATATGTAAGGTTTTTGAGTGCTGACCCTGCTTTTGCTTTTCTTGGAAACCCCGGGACTCCACATGGTGCCTGGCACATGTAGTTGTTGTTCAGTCATTTTCGGTCATGTCTGACTCTTCCTGACCCTGTTTGGGGTTTTCTTGGCAAAGATGCTGGAGTGGTCTGCCATTTCCTTCTCCAGCTCATTGGACAGATAAGGAAACTGAGGCAAACAGGGTTTAAGCACACAGTAGGTACTTATTTAATACTTCTTGACTTGCCTTGACTAATGATGAGCCTATGCTTCAGGCTTTGTAAAAATGTAATTTAGCATCTGTACCCTTGAGTTGGGCTTTGTAAGAACCACTACCCCCCTTTCCACAATTCTGTCTCCTAGTGCTGGCCATTGAGCTTCTCGCTGCTTGTCAGGGCATCGAATTTCTACGCCCCCTGAGAACAACCACTCCGTTGGAGAAGGTCTATGACCTTGTGCGCACTGTTGTAAGGTAAAGTCAAACAAACACCTTTCTGCAGGTTAAAAACCTCCAGCCATGGCAGCGGTTAATGTTTGGCTAACATTTGACCTTCCTCCCAAGGCTGTTGTGAGGAGCAAATGAGATAACATGTGTACAGTGCTTTGCAAAGCCTTTGAGTGCTGTGCAGACTCTGCAATTATTATTATCGTGATTAACGCACAATGGTCTTTTTTCACCCTAGGCCTTGGATAAAAGATCGTTTCATGGCTCCAGACATTGAAGCAGCTCATCGACTGCTTGTGGATCAAAAGGCAAGGTCTTCAGTTTGGTCATATGGATTGGTCATAGAGGAGAGATTTAGAACTGGACAGGACCTTCTGAATCATATAGGCCAATTCCTTTGTTTCACAGATCAGGGAGGGCATTGAGATCCAGATTGGTCAAGAAGTGCCTAGAACTTAGAATTGGAACTAGAACAAAAAATAATCTAGAACTTAACATTTAGAACTTGAAAAGACCTCAGAGGTCATGTTGCTCTAGCCCTCTCCTTCATTTCACAGATGAGACTGAGGCCCAGGTTTAGAAAGTGACTGCCCAAGGTCACACACATAGGAAGTGTGGCTTGATCCCAGGATCTCTGGCTTCAAAAATCCAGCACAATTTCTACTACACCACATTGATCACAGTCATTGTAAGAAAGTAAAATGGTACCACTGTTGCTGGCATCTCCAATTCTTCCCCAACATGGATTCCTCAGTGGAAGTGATTGAGGTATATTTGGAGGCTGCATGAACATTCCTTGACCACTAAGGAGCCATTTGCCAAGTTATTGCTTTGGTACATTAAACATGGATTGACCATGAGAAGCACCATTGTATAGTGGGAATAGCCCTGGACTGGAAGTCAGGAGACCTGGGTATCAGCTCCAGCTCAATTATTTAGCTGGGTGACCTTGAGTAAGTCCCTTAAGCATAGGTGTCTGATCTATAAAATGGAGGAAGGTAGGGATTGGTAGCAGCACTTAAACTAACAATCTCCCAGGGCTACTTTCTGTATGTTTTCAATCAAGGCAAAGAGCAGGTCGCCATGGGGAGAAGATGATATGGAGAAAGGGTCCAGCATTTCCTCGCTCAACCTGTGTTTCTTTAACATAAAGCAACAAACCAATCTGAGAGTTACCTAGAGTTGTCCAAAGCACTTTCAGAGTTTTTTGGACTGGGCCAGTAATTTCGTTCGTGTAGGGCGGAGGTATCGAACTCTGGCTGAACTAGACTAAAATGGGATTGGAAAGTATTTCACAAAATAAACAAAAGTACAATGCAACATAGAGGATGTTAATTTGTAGTTTTCTTTTTTTACATGATGATCTTATTATATATTTGAAAGGAATAGCCAGCTGTGCATGATAGATTTGCAGTTTCACATACAATCATCTTTTTTAAAATTGTACTTTGTTATAGAAATGCTTGTTTTATTCCATAAATTAAAAATAAAAAAAATCATTATTGGCCATTAAGATCTTGTAGTTTCTTAGATCTTTGCTAAAAGACTGAAAGGAAGGTTCTTGTGAGTGAGATACAGATCAGGTGAGGGGAGATACACAGAACCGGGAAAAGGGGGAGAGAAAGGCCAAGGGCGTAGCTATTGCTAAGAAGGTCAGGGCTGGGTGGTTTCTAAAACACCCAGGAGCCCAAAGGGATGACACTAAATGTGTGCATATGATTGAGGGAGGATCATCAAAGGTGGTCCAGGTGCAGGAACAGATACTAACCAAGGACAGGATGTATCTGTAGAGTCCTGAGTCTGCCCTCACCTACCTATTTTATGCCCAGTCTGGCTATAAAGGTAACATTCCCTGTAGGTCAGATGGGTGGGGAGAGAGTGAAATGAGCAATAAGTGAAAGCCTCTTTGATTTTCTTCTGGCTTCTCTTCTTAATTTTTTTTTTAATTTTTAAAATTAGAAAAAAATTTTTTTAGATATCATCCCTTCCTATTCAACTGATCCTGTGTCCTCTGTCTATGTATACGTGTACACACATATACACACTCACATATGTATTTATACATACATACACCCTCCTGTACATACACATATATGTATGTATGCATATATATTCATATATATTCCCTTCAACTATCCTCATGCTGAGAAAAGTCTCATGAGTTACAATTATTGTTTTTCCATGTAGGAATGTAAATACTTCAACTTTAATAAGTTCCTTATGATTTCTTTTTCCTGTTTACCTTCTCATGCCTCTCATACTTCTTGAATTTGAAAATTAAATTTTTCCGTTCAGCTCTGGTTTTTTCATCAAGAATACTTGGAAGTCCTCTATTTCACTGAATGACTATATTTTCCCCTGAAGCATTATACTAAGTTTTGCTGGGTGGGTGATTCTTGGCTTTAATCCTAGCTTCTTTGACCTCTGGAATATCATATTCCAAGCCCTTCAATCCCTTAATGTAGAAGCTGCTAGATCTTGTGTTATCCTGATTGTGTTTCTTCCTGACATCTCGTAATATTTTCTCCTTGACCTGGGAACTCTGGAATTTGGCTATAATATTCCTAAGGAGTTTTCTTTTTGGGATCTTTTTTCAAGAGAGGATGGGTGAATTCTTTCAATTTCTATTTTGCCTTCTGGTTCTAGAATATCAGGACAATTTTCCTTGAGAATTTCTTGAAGGACGATTTCTAGGTTCTTTTTTTGATCATGGCTTTCAGATAGTACGTTAATTTTTAAATTATCTCTCTCGGATCTATTTTCCAGGTCAGTGGTTTTTCCAATGAGATATTTCACATTGCCTTCTATTTATTCATTTGTTTGGATCTGTTTTATAGTATCTTGAGTTCTCATTAAGTCATTAGCTTCCATTTGCTCCAAT
>CM053581.1:411837229-411852930 GCA_028627135.1 Pseudochirops cupreus
CCAAAAAGTGACATAGGAGAGAATACACTGGGGGAGGGGGGAAATACTGGGATGGCTGTTTTGGGGTGGTGGGCGGGGGAAAGACGGGGAGAAAAGATGTAACTCAAAAAAATTTAATAAAGAATTTAATTTTAAAAAAAAAGAAAAAGAAAAAAACTAGTCCCTCTCAGTGGCCAAAGGTAATGTATGTTCTCACTGGGTCTCCAATGACCCCCTCTTAGGCCTCACTGCGGTGAGGTGGCCTGTTCCCACTTATGCTAAGAGAGAGCAAGTGCTCACAGATGCTGACAAAGTGGGAGTAGGAAGCCTGCCAAAGTCTCCATCATCCCTTCCAGATCTGGGACTCTGCAATTTCTTTGTTAAAAACTAGTCCCTCTCAGCGGCCAAAGGTAATGTATGTTCTCACTGGGTCTCCAATGACCCCCTCTTAGGCCTCACTGCGGTGAGGTGGCCTGTTCCCACTTATGCTAAGAGAGAGCAAGTGCTCACAGATCCTGACAAAGTGGGAAAGTCTGGATGGGTTGAGGATCAGCATCACTGAAGTTAAGGGGGCTGATCAGAAGCCTGACTGTTCTATTGTTCTGTTCTGGCTGTGGAGAAGGGGAAGCTCAGACATTCATCAAACCATACAAAAGATACAGGAGTGTCTCAAAACCCATTGTTGGGGTATGAAATGAACCAGACTCTTGGAGGCCAGTCCCATTGGGCTCTGTGGGAGAGAGCACTGATCATTCATTCTACCTGCAGCACCCACCAAGGACTTCCCGAAGTCAGACCTGGGACAGAGGAGCACTGGCTTTTGAAGGAAACACTTACTTTGGTTTTACAGGTGGCAGGCCAGGAGAGAAGAACCAAGCATTCCAATCAACTTGGTTAAGAACATCAGTCTGCAAGCAATTGAGAAAATTATTCAGTTGGTCACATGATAACCTTCTCTGCCCAATACAGGTCCCCACATGGTGCTATATCTTCAAGATATGAGATTATAATATATATCACAACAGTATTAATATTAAGAGACAGTGTGGGATAGCAGGTAGAATGCAAGGCCAAAGAGCCAAGTTCAAATCCTGTCTCCTGACACTTTACCTACCAGGTGACCTGGAAAGTCACTTAACCCCTTGAGCCACAGGCAACTCCCTAGTACTTGTTTACTAAGACATACAAGGGTTGCCATCTGCACTGGATGAAGGAATTCTGACACAAGGAGTTGTCCACACTGAGGTCATTTATGTATATTTTAATAATGACAATAATAGCAATTATGTAGGATTCTGTTTGCAAAGTGCTTTACAAATAGTACCTCATCTGATTCTCAGAGGTAGATGTTAGCAATACCTTCCCTGTACAGAATGCAATATACAATTATAACGATGTGCCTCATGCCAAGAGCATCCCTAGGCAGCTGTATGCCAAAGGCTTGTAACGGTGCCCTGCTGATTAGTAAGATAATCAGATCTAGTGTGGAGACATGTTCAAACTGAGTCTCAGAGGAAAATTCTATAAAATCATTTATGTTGTTTCGATCAAATAAAATGAGGGAATTGAATGAGTTCATTCTTTAAACAATTCTAGTCTACTACCACCAGGTACAAAGTAACTCAAAACAGCCTTCATAGAATGTGTGCCAGGTATAAGAAAATGCCATCTGCACCTCACCTTGTCTTTGAAGTGGGAATACAGGAAAGCTTTCCAATCATCAGTCGTTATGCTCTTGTAGGAAAATTCCTTAATATAAGCTTTTAAGAAGGCCAGGAAAACCTCTAGGAGAAAAAGGGAAAATGAGCTCTCATTGTGCAGCCAGGCACCTTGGAGAGTTCAGAAGAAATACCTGATTTGATCCCCACCCTCAAGTAAGGTTTACAATCTCCTTGTGAATACTAGACTAACATGTGAAATTGGCTCTTGCAAGATGGGTAGGTTGTGGCTACATGGAAGAGAAAAGGGATCCCTTGTACATGGATGGGGATGTGGACAAAGGCAAAGGGAGTGAGCATGGAATGGTCATTTGCAAAAGAGGCCTGCCTGGAGTAAAGGGTCCATACTGGAAATAGTGGAAGATGAATTTGAACAGTGAGGGAGGATCCAGCTCCAAAGAAATCTGAGACCCAATGAATTCTCAGGTCATCAATGAGAACACGGGAAAAACACTGGCCACGAAATCAGGACCCACCTCTGTGCTCCGATTTCACCTCTGACATTTACTATTTGTGTGCCTTTGGAAAAACCACTTAACCTCTCTGAAACTCAATTTCCTCATTTGCAAAATGGGACAATAATGGAAGAAGCAGAGCACAGCGAACAGAGGACTAGCTTTAGTGACAGAGAAGATCTGGGTTCAAGTCCTGTCTGATAAACTAGCTGTGGGACCTCAGCCAAGTCACTAAACCCCTCAATGGCCCAAGGTGACCGGCTGCTTTGTAAACCTTCAAGGGCTACACAGTTACATGATGACAGATTAGGTTTCTGAGCCACAGTGCAATTACGAAAACAGACAGAGCAGAGATGCTTTAAGAGAACTGAGTCCCTTCAATCTCTTCCTTCAAAGCAAAGAATAAAGACAATGTCCAGTGTTACCTGGTCCTCCCAGAAGCTGCTCAAGATAAAAGAGCAGAGCAAAGCCCTTCTCGTATGGGACAGAGGAATACACCTCATCAGGATCCACATCCTTCAGGTTCACCACCAGTTTGGTGAAGGCATGAGTGTCTCCAAAAGTCTTGATCTACAAGAAACAACACCCAGTGAACATGAACTCAGCTAGGCAGTGGGGGAGGTGGGGAGTGGAAGGAAGGGTGGGGGAAGTGGTGCCACAACGCAAAGAGTATTAGGCTTGGAGTCAGTAAATCCAATGTTGGACACTTACCAGCTGTGTGACCCTAGACAAGTCACCTTACCTCTGTTTGCTTCAGTTTCCAGATCTATAAAATGGGGATAATAATAGCACTACTTCCTAGGGTCACTGTGAGGATCAAATTAATAATTGAAAAGTGCTTAGTGTGGTGTCTTGATGCATAGTAAGCGCTATGGAAATGTTAGCCATCACCATCGTTATTATCTATAAATGGGGATGATAATGGCATCTGCCTCCCAGGGTTATGTTGGGAGAATAAAGTGAGATAACATTTGTAAAAACCTTTGCAAAGCTTAAAGCATTACATAAATTATTATGTTATTAATTTTGTCATATATTAATATATAATATTATTATCTTATTATAAATTAGATAAAACACTACTGGGAAGTGTTAATTGAGTGTTGGGTGAACAAAGGAACTCACTGCCTCAAAGGAGACTGGGAACGTTTTCATGGCATCTGGCTGACAAATCACATTTTTTAATTTTTGGAGGGGAGGGCCTAAGTGAGCATCAAAATGACCAACTTCATTTATTTTGCAGTAAAATTAAATATGGTAAGAATAGCTGACATTTAAACAGAGCTTTAAGGGTTTCCCACATGTTCTGCCTACATTATCCCAACTGATTCTGCCATCAACCCTGTGAAGTGAGTGCTATTACTGGCCCTATTTTACAGATGAGGAAACTGAGGTAGAGAAGGGTTAAGTGATTTGCTTGGGTGATGCAGCTCAGAGGGATCAGGGCCAAGTCAGGTGTAAGACAGTAATGAGAAGCTCTAGAGAGAGGGTTTTCTCTTTTTTTAATCTAATACTGTCAGTCTCAGTCCTGCACACTGAGTGACGCTGACCTAGGACCAACATCTTTTATTTCTCTTATGACACTGACCTTCCTGTGCCTACAGAAAAAAAGAAACTTCAGGAATCAGCTGCTGAGCCTGGCAAGTCTAGTCATGTCTCTGGGGGACAGCTCTGAAGGATGACCGTCTTACCGAGTTTTGTAGCTCTCCCCACCCTCCTAAAGCGTGGAAATGCCTGAACTTTTCACCAAACAACCGACCACAAATATGGCGTTCCAAGTACACAGTATGTCCTTCATTTAACCTAGAAAGGGAAAAGATCACTTTTCAACAGCAGAGGTGAGAAAACGTTCCATTCAAACACATTTCTTGATACTGGTTGAGTCAGTGTCAACAAGCATCTATTAAGTCCCTACTGTGTGCCAGGCACTCTGCTAAGCACTGAGCCAAAGAAAAAGGATAAGAAAGGTGATAGACAGTCCCTGCCCTCAAGGAGCTTACAGTCTAACAGGGGTAAAACAAGCATATTACGATAGAGGAGATACAGAGAGGACAAATGGAGACTAGTTTTAGAAGACAGACAATAGGATTAGGGAGGACTGAGAAAGGCTTCTCAAAGAAGGTAGACTTGAAGGAAGCCAGAGGATGCAGAGGAGAGGTAAGTACACACCAGGAATGGTGACTGCCAGGGCAAATGCCTGGAGTCTGGAGACGTGAAGATATCCTGGAGGCCAGGGTCACTGGGTTAGAATACATGCTCGCGTGTGAGTTGTAGGAAGACTGGAGAGGTAGGAAGGGGTCAGCCTATGTCGGGGTTTAAAAGTCAAGCAATGTTTTTATATTTGATCCTGGTCGTAACTGCGGGCCACTGATTCAATGAGTAGAGGAAATGGTCTAAGCTATACTGCAGGAAGACTGATTTGACAGTCAAGTGGCGGATGGACTGGAATGGGGAGAGGGACAATAGATAAAAGCAACTCTGATGCCCAAAGCAGGGTGGGCTACACAGCTAGGCTCCAGTGGCTGGCATGTGGCTCCCAGCTAGCAGAGTCTGAGAGCTCCAGTAAGCATTTCACCCCAGCAGGGGGCTAGGCCATAAGCTGGACCCCAAGTCAGCTCATGCTCAAGTCAGGTTACACTGGGAATGAACTGATCATGGGTCAAGCACCTCCTCTGTGCCTAGCACTGTGTCCAACAAAAAGAGCTCGTGATCTAAGTGGGGAGACGAGATGTCCACAACAACGTGTGTACAAATCAAGAATGATAAAGACCAGTGATCAAATCCTACCAAAAGTGGTCCCAAGTTTTGTTTGTCACCAGGTTTCCTGTCCAGCTGTGAGAGATCTCGTGGGCAATCACCTAAGGGAAGGGGGAAAAACTGTCAGGCCTTGCAAGGGGACCCATCTTCTCTTCCTCCAACTGCATGTAATCCAAGTTTTCTAGAGCTCAGCCTCTAGCTAATATATTCAAAGCCTCATTAAATCTATTAGTCAATTTAAAAAACCCTAAAACATCATTTGGACAAAAAGTGAGTAAAAAAGAATAGTTTATACCTCTACAAACAAAAAAAGACATTCAGAGGAGTGGAGAATTGTTTTTTTTTTTAATTATATCAATGCTCTTAGTCAAAATCTGGTTATAGCAAAGAGATGGGGGGGGGGGGGGAGAGAAAGAGCCCAGAAGTACATTAAAGTACTAACCCCATCCCTTGACTCTGTTGTGAGGCTGTCCAATAATAATGGCCCTGGGGTTGGGACTCCAGTCTTGTTCAACTATAAGTAATTTTCCTATTTTTTTCTTCCTTTTGACACCAAGAAAACATGATTTTAGAGATGAGTGGGACGTAGGAGACCACCTAGTTCAACCCTGGAGGTAACACAGGCCCAGACAAGTCAAGTGACTCGCCGAAAGTCACACAGTTCACAAGCAGCAGAAATGGGACCTAAAGTAGGGAGACCTCTCTCCATTCAGGGCACTTTGCACTGTAATATGCTGACCCTTCCTATTTCTGACTAGTAAATTCAAAACACCCCACTACATAAATCATATGGCAAAATAAAACTAAAGCAGATAGCCAATTGTAGTCTCAACTAAATGCTGCTAATAATTTTTGTTTAATGTATCTCTATTACAATAACATAATAAAGGAGGACAAAGTTGGGCTGACTAAACAGTTCTGTACAGTGAGAACATGGTAAAAGAAACCTTGACTTACATTGGAGAGTGACTTGTCACCTGCCTGAAATATAAAAAGAGAAAGTTACCTTTAGGTCAGAAATTAAATTCCCAAATGGATCTAAAGATAAGCTGTATTTAAATCTCATGCTGTGGAATTAAGGACCACTGGAATTCTGTGACTGGGGATAAAGGAGACACCTGAAGAGAGAAAAAAGTAGACAGAAGGCAGACCACTGAGCTCCTGACCCCATCTCCCTCGTTACGGGTGGGAGTCTCAAATATTAATCCCTGGTATAAAGCTTCTTCTTTCAGGTCTTTTCTTGTATCGTTTATTTTCCTTCTCTTTTTTCCCTCCTCCCCAGCAGATAATATTGAAAATGAACAAATGCACATGTTAAACAAAGCCAGTTAAGCAGCCTACTCCCTAGTTCTACTTCTGTATGCATCTGACATATCACTGGCATGATTATGGGCTGCTTACATGCCACCTATGATTGGTGCAGTGCCACTGTCCAGAGGATGCCCAAACTGTGGAGGTAAATACTATTTTGTTTACTCTTCAAGCAAAATCCAAAATCTTTTGAACTCAAATGTTTTCTCTCCTAAGTACAGAGGCTTTAAAAAAAACTCTTTTGAAAAATGGAGTCATAATAAATAGCTATAATAATCTATAATGAAAAATGTTATGTTAACTAAAATTAGGTAAGTAAGTGAAAATACTTGTTATTATGACACAAGGACTCCAATGTTCTTCCCATTTTGGAACATTTCTGTACCTAATGACCTAATAGCAGCCTCAAATTGTATAATATTAGTACTCACCAATAAAGTGGGTGTCACAAAAGTAAGGCAAGGATTTTCCATGCCACCATAAGGGAAGGAAGGTGGTAAGACCAGCAAGTCATACTGTCCCCAAACATAAGGTCCTCCCAGATCTTCTGCAATTTTCAACATTCGTTCAGTCTGGAGAAAGTAATTCAGATTGTTTTCAGTAAAAGCTTCTGTTTAACATTATACTTAACAGCTACACATTACTTAATAAGATGCCATATGCACTTCCTCCAACTTCTTCAGAGGTTGAGGGACTATGGGTGTGGAACACTGTATATACTGACAGATTTTTTTCAACATGTTGGCTATTTTGCCGAATTTTTTCACCTCCTTTTTATTCCTTGCTATAGGAATACCAAGGGAGGAGTTTCTGGGAGGAGCAAGGAAGAGGGATACATTAAGAAATATACATGATATAAAAACAAAAGATGACAATAACATTTTGTTTGAGAAAATAAGATATGTTTACATAATTCTGCTGACCACAAAAATAACTTAAAATTAATCATAACAATTAAAAGACATTAATCACCAACCTCAGAAAATTCCAAAGCAGATTTTTCCACTTGTTCCTTCTCAGACCACACCAATGTTCTTGGGCCAATCTTTCTGTAAAATCATACTTGAATAAGTTTTTAAAATTCAAACACATCTTTTGATCAAATTTCCTATCCTGCAATAGGTAAGAAGGATTGACAGAGAAAACAATGAAGAGAAGGTGGGTCCTTCACATAAAACTAATGCTCTTCATATGGTTATTGGTCCACTGTTCTGAAGAGAGGCACGGCCTGGCACAGAAGAGGAATGAGACATAAGTGCCCTCCTGGGATTATATGGGCCCTGGGTAAGGATCCCAGAGGAGTGGGGGCACATTCTTTGCCCTCCCCATCCAGGCAGGTAGCTAGCTAGAAGTAAACTGCTTCTTTTTTTTGGAGGCAGTTGGGATTAAGTGACTTGCCCAGGGGCACAGAGCTAGCAAGTGTCTGAAGCTGGATTTGAACTCAGATCCTCCGGAGTCCAGGACCAGTGCTCTATCTACTGCCACTGAGCTGCCTTTAAAAGTAAGTTTCTTAATCTGAGGTCTTGAACTTTAAAAAAAAGATATTCAATAATTATAACTGGTTCCCTTTGTAATCCTATATATTTTATCTCATGCATTTAAAAACATGATTCTCTGATGGGATCCATCCATAGGTTTCCCTAGACTCTGCCAAAGGGATCCAGTATACAAGGAAGGTTAAGGACCCCTGTTCTATCTAGAAAAAATGGTATAGCTGAGCAATAGATAGGAACTGAATTCAGGAAAATGAATTCTTCTCCACACCTCCAGGGGGCCACACCAATGAGACATGAAGGGGCAAATAGTGCTTGTCAAACTTTTATCAACAATTATGTCTCTCCTTGAGTAGTAAATAAACTATTAAGTATCCTCTTCATGTAATCTTATTATAATGGATTAGAATAGTCATGGTAAGAATAAAACAAAAATAATTTGCTTTTTTCCCCCTCTACTAAGTCTGTGCCACGCCCCCATCTGTCAATCTGTACTTCAGTATCTCTGAGTATAAGGGGATGGGTTTGTTACTATTGGTTTGAGACCATATCCCAAAAAAGAGATCAGAAATGTTCCCATCCTACTCTTTGGCAGAAGTGGCAGGTCCCCTAGTATGGTACATTGTATGTTTTCAGACTTTTTCAATGGACTGATCAGTTTTGCTGAGTTTTAGTTTTTTCTCTTCTCCCCCTTTACCTTTCTTTAAGAAAAAATATACATGTTATATGAGATGGCTCTCTGGGAGGTGGGAGAGAAAAGGATACTAGGAGAAATTCTGGTGATGTAAAAAACAAAAGACACAAATAAGTATTCTTAAAAATGAGACTCTGGGAAAACTGTGAATGAGGGGGCTAGCTAGCTCAAGCAAAGACCGCTACAGAAGCAGGGTGAGAGTCAGACTGCAATATCTGGTAAATCTAAATTTGTATTCATATTCAAAATGATTTTTAAGATCTTCTCCAAAGGGGAGTGTGTATTTTAAGGAATAGGTGAACAAGCCATTAATTATTAATATCCATGAAAAAATTCAGGGGGCTAGTTCATCTTGCTGCCCCAAGTCTGATCTTCCCATTGACTTCAAGCCAAGTACAAAAATGCTTACCTGCTTTCTAAGGCCCCAACGACAAGCGCGATCAGATAGCATGGTATTGGGACCTGGGGAAGGCAAAAAGCCAAACAAACATTCACATTTACAATCCAAAAATTAGCAGTGTGGGAGCCTATGGATGTGTAAAAATGAAATAAATCTACCTTCCTAGGAGAACACAAAGCAAGGCCTTATACCTGCCTGTCACAAGAAGTTCCCCTTTCGAGGGGCCAAATTGTTCCAGCTCTTGACAAAACCCATTTCAAGATGGTTCCCTTAGTTCCATAAGGAAGGCTTTATGACTTTGGCCCATGAACCTGCCTTGGTATTATTGTGCAATTTATGTCATTAGGAGATAATGGTGACAACATACTGTAAACATCTCTTAAAGACAAAAGGGTATTCTTTATTTTCCCTTTGTCTTATCAGAATGTTACTTACCTCCAAAGGTAGCAGGTACTTGGTCTCTGTTGTTTTATTACTAATTATCATAGGACCACAAAAGTTTCCAGAATTACAAAAGCATCTGACCCACTTCCCATTTCCTGTTTCAGCATTCCTAGTTTTACAAAATGTCTTTTTATATTAGCTTGAGCTACGCCAGGGGAAAAATCTCACAGATAAATCCATTCTTTACTTAAAGGGTTTTTATAAGACAAGACTTCGCGTGTGGTAAACATTTAGAAACACACTTGACATAGAAACAGTATGTGCCCAGTACGTGTGAATCCTCAACATGAACCACAGCTGGGAAACACCAAAGAGGTCATAGAGTCCAAGTTCGTCTTGATGGAAAGGTGAGGGGCTCATCCAGACTCCACGGGAAGACTTCCAGAGGTGGGGAATCTGTTGTCTCCTGAACCCTTTGTTTGCCCATTCCCCTTGGGACAGCTCTCATTATTAGCAACTTTCTGCATTAAGCCTAGTTAAAATCTGAAGCTTCCAACCCTTGTCTGTAGCTTTTCCCAGCAGAACTGCTCTAACCCCTTCACTACCTTTCATCAATCCTTCCAAGACCTGAAGACAGCTATCCTGTCCCCTTAAGTCTCCCTTCCTCTGGACTAACATCATTTCTTCCTTCAACTAAGCCTTCCATGGGATGGTCTCCAGTGTTATGACCACTCCAGCTTCCACCACCCCCTCTACCCTGAGGAAGTACCCTTGAAAAGTACCCTTGAAAATGTCCTTCCTAACACACTATGTTCAGAGCTAAATCCAGATAACGGATTCACTGGGGCTATGGCAGTAACCAAGTCCTTTGGCTCAACATAAGGAAGACCCTCCCAACAACAGGAGCAATTTGAAAACAAAGGCCACCCTGAAGGGTAAAGACACTGCCATCATCAGAAACATGTAAGGAGAAGTGATTATTAAGTCATTTCCAGTCACATCTAACTCTTTATGACCTCATTTGGGGTTTTCTTGGCTAAGATACTGGAGTAGTTTGCCATTTCCTTCTCCAGATCATTTTACAGATGAGGAAACTGATGCAGACAGGGTTAAGTGACTTTCCCTGAGCACACAGCCAATAAACGTCTTAAGGTCATATCTGAACTCAGGAAGGAGAATCTTTCTGAGTTCAGGCCTGGTGCTCTATCCACTGTACCACCCAGCTGCCCTAAGGAGAAGCTGAGTGACCATTTTTCAGAGACGTACAGTATAGAGGAAATGTATGCTTCAGGGAGGGCGTAGGCTAGAAGCTTCTGAGGTACTTTCCAATGTGGAGACTCTGGGATCCCTTTCCTGGTCAAATTAGAAGTAGCAGGAGAAAGGATTTAAGAAAATTCATAGCCCCATTACCACCACTTAAAAGAAAAGGATATTCTAAATACAAATATTAATTTTAGATCTGTCCATAAACAGGATTATATTTTCCTCTCTACTAGCACTCCGAAGGCTTGCCTTGGCACATAATTAATAGAATGCCGTGCAAGAATCTGGTCTCCATTCAATGACATAAGGTCACAGCATGCTGGGTGGCCTCCTGCATTTGATCTGCAGGATGGGATGGACAAAGCCTCACAGCCTAAGCAGGAAAGGATGAGTTGCAATCTGCATGTGTGAAGGGAGTTCATACACTGATGAGATCACAGATCCAAGGGAGTAAAGGTCACAACAAATACAAAGACTTCAAGGAAAGGAGGAGAGAATTAGCAAACAATGAGGAGTGAAGAACAATGACAATTGGGAAAGCCAAGTTAAAGAGACTAGGGCTGAAGCTGGGATTGCTCTGGTGCAAGGGCCTCTCAAATGAGGCAGGTCGTCACCTTCTCTAAAATTAAGAAAAATCCCTGGGGCGGCTAGGTGGTGCAGTGAACAGAGCACCAGTCCTAGAGTCAGGAGGACCCGAGTTCAAATCCGGCCTCAGACACTTAACATTTTAAAAAACTGGCCATGTGACCTTGGACAAGTCACTTAACCCCAATTGCCCTACCTTCCCCCATCTGAAAAGCAAAAAAAAAAAAAGAAAGAAAAGAAAAATCCTAGCTAATAATGCTTTAAAGTTTCGAAGGTATTTCATGTACATTACACCTCAGTTCTGATTAGTGTGAATAATGAAGACACTGAAATGGCCCATGCTTCTCATTTCCACTGCATGAAGTTCTATTTAAATAAAATGTAGTAACTGGTTTCCAATGGAAATATGTAATGAGAATTCCAATGATTTGGCCCCTTGAGGAAATTCAGCAGCCACACTAACTGGGAACTAGCTGCATCTCATTTGAAACTCATGACCCTAGGATGTGGATGCTATCATTATTGTCATTAATTAATCATATTTATTATCATTATTTATTCTCAAGAAACCGAGGCAGACAGCTGCTAAATGACTGGCCCAGGATCACACAGCCAGGCTGCATCAGTAGCAAGACCTGAACACAGGTTTCCCTGCAATGGACAGAGAAGCCGGCTCATTCTCTACTCCACCACGCCATCTCCAGGTAAATAAAGCCAACACAAAATAGCAAGGAATCTACTGTCAAATACATTGGACAGAGCTGGTGCAGTTACCCTGGTAAGGTCAGAGTACAAAGCCATGCCTGTTTTGAACAAATAAATGACCCAACAGTTTGAGGGCTTGTGCTGACCTTGACGCATCACTGTGCACCTTGTCCCTAAATCCCTGGGGTCCCTGAAGAATCTTCCACATGACAGGGAGAACTCTCTCCTTCTCATCCTCAGAACCATGTCACCAGGCCAGGCTCTGACCAAACCACAGGCCTGCCTACTGGGCTTCCTTCTCCTTCTCCCCCCACCCTGCTTCCCATCACCTTTCCAACTCTAGCTTTATTCATGTGTTGTCTTCCTCTTTTAGAATGGAAGCTTCTTGACAGCCTGCACCGCCTTTCTGGCTTGTTTTGGTATTCCCAGTACTTAGCATAGTGCCTGGCGCACACACAGTAAGTGTTTAATAAATGCTTTTCATTCATTCATTCATTCATTCATTTATTCATCCATCCATCCAACCATCTATTGATTCCTGTGTCATCTCCCCCTTCAGAATGTTAGCTCAGTAAGAGAAGGAGATGCTTTGCTTTTATACTTAGATCCTCAGGGCTTAACAAAGAGTAAACACATGCTAAGTGTTTAATCAATCCTCATTTATCCTTTTGTGCCATTTTACTTGTCATTAGGGCCTATACTTTGCTTTAACATTGTTTACAAGTTTAAATCTATCTGTGATATGAAAACACACACACACACACACACACACACACACACACACAGAGTCACATAGTCCCCAGAAGTCTTTATACAGTTTGAAATTATGAAAGCTTAAAACCACAGTCAAACTTTCAAGACACCCTGCTTCCACTAGAAATGTGGAGATATTTCTCTATAGAGAACCTCTATCTTCATTTCTCACTTCATGAGGGTTATCCCTCCAAGCAGAGTTCACACACCCTTACCACCTCACCTACCATTAAACACTAGAGCCAGGATTTTACAGCTGAAAATGAAACTTCTTCCCACCCCACTCTCTGAAATCGCTTAGTCCAGTCCTTCACTTTGGGGATGGGGAAGCAGAGGCCCAAAAGAAAAGCAGAGGTCATCCATTCCGAGCTGCCCAAGCTCTCACTGCAAGCAAAGGAAGAGCTGGGGCTGAGCCAGCTGAGGTTAGCAGAGTTACAGTTGGCAGGTAAGAATAAGACAGCAGATGGAGAAAAAGATCTATAGTTTTAATATGTAATCAGAGATACTAACTTCCCAACATTTCCCTTCTTTTATATGAAAAAAGGTACTGTTATTGAAGCATAAAATCTAAGTACTCTACTAAAGGTAAAATATATTTTACATGAAAGAAATGTACCCTATAATAAATTTAGTGTTATACAAATTCAGATATATTTATTGTAAAAATGACAAAAGGAAGTCCCTACTGCTTTTAGTTAAATCTCTTAAAAGAAAAATTAATTTCACTGTTTGAACATTTTCTCATTTCCCAAATGAGCAAAGAATAGCTGACTTTATCTAAACTTTTGTCTCTGAAGATTAAAAATGGAAATTTTTAAAAGAAAATAGGAAAGGGAAACATCCTCATTTTACATGCAAATAAAAGGAAAAAAAGGGCAATTCCTTGCAAACATACTGGCTGGACTAGGACCTTACTTTTTGTATGAATTTGTAGATTTTCCTACTGGAATCTGCAGGATCAGGGGCTTCTCCATCACGGACGGCACTCATAATAGCCACCAGTTCACTGGGAACTGATACCTAATCAAAAAGAAATGTGAGCTCCTCATTAGAAACAAAACTCAACCCACAATTATTTAATATACATATATTAGTCTCCCTTTTCCCCCTTCCATTCTTCTTTGGCTACGTACTCAACATATGAAATGGACAGCAGCCAGCAGTCTGGACCAATGTGGACACAAGCACCTAAACCTGGTCCATGCTTTGACAAAGACCATTCCCCTACTAGGCTTCCATGCTCCCAAATGCCCACCTGTTATTTCTTTATAAACAAAAGTGAAATAGACAACGTGCCGTTAGCCTCCAAACTATGTCGTAGGGGCACGCGCGCGCGCACGCGCACACACACACACACACACACACAGAGTTAATACAAAATTGAAATTCTGGACACTGACACTTTCTAACAGTACGAATTATCAATATTAAAAAGCCTGCAAATAGCTGAGACATCATCTCTGGCCACATTTATGAAAGGAGAGCAAGCAGTCATAATGGCGTGTTCTGAACACGGTTTCCTCCACAGCCAAAGTGGTGGGCCACTGGGACATCAGAGATGCTCTAGCACCATAAACCCTGGGGCCCAGTTTTCTGTAAACATCAGAATTTAGTTCTTAGCCCTGAAGGCCCAAGCAAATGAATTACTCGAATACATGTTGGGCCTTTAGTATCACTTAGGTGGAGACCATGGGCCTTAATTAGGTTTAAAACCAGAAGAGTAGGGAATCCAAGCTGAAGGCCCAGCACAGACCTTAAATTATGTAAAACACTAGTTCTGTTGTTCAAATGAGGCAAGTGAGGCCCAAAACGTGGTAAAGGGCCAGGAATGCTGGCCTCCTGACTTCTGGGGCCGCGCACTCTCCACTGCGTTGCTTGGGTTAAGATCCTGGGGTTATCAGTCACCCAGGAGGCTCTCACAAGACCCCACTTATTTGGTAAAGCGGATTTGGTTCTGGGAGAGCACGGGAAGAACTGGCCCACATCAGAAATGTTTGTCCTTTATGTGATGCCGCTATCTGCAACCTAGAAAGTCTGTAACCGCCACTGTTAAAGACATCTGCAGATTCTCTGACATCTCTGTATCTCCAGAGATGTGTCAACTGAGCTTAAAAACACATTTAACCTAGAAAAGGTAGTTGCTTTAAGTTATGACTATCTTAAAAATTTTTCTCCATTTGGATGTTTTTAACAGGCAGTCCTTTCCTTTTGTATTCGGAGTACTGGACACTGACTTCACTCGAGTGACTCTAAGTGAAAGCCAAAGTCTCTGTTCACAACCCCTGGCCTGAATTTCATGTGGCAAGCCCTTCTCTAGCTACAAATCTTCGTGTAATGATCTAGTCCCAGCCTTGACCAGAGGGGCAGCTCACAGCACCCTGGGAAGGTGTGACACCTTACCTCAGCACTGTAGGTCAGCTTCACCGAGGGAGTGTCCTGGCAAGGGAGAATCCCTCTGCAGTGGATGGCCTGGGGCATAGGAAGGGAAAGGAGAGAATATTAGCTACCAGAGCTGTTTAAAGCAAAGGCGTGTTTCACAGCGACTTCGGATTTTGATGAATTACCAAAACATGCTTTGTTGATGAATGGAAATAGCACCTCTATTTTCCACTTTAATACGCAGGTAGACTTTCATGGTTCCACTGAAGCAACAATGGCCTTCTCTCTGTTGATCAGTTCCCACCTTCCCTGCAGATATCTGGTCTGTACGTCCTTGTTTACATACTGTCTACCCCATAGGATGGGGACTCCCTGGGAGAGGGACTATCTTTGCTTGGCACATAGTAGGTGCTTAATAAATGCTTGCTGAGTGACTGCCTGCCAGGCTATAGTTTCAAAAGTTTTCAGTACTGTGGTCAACCTTACGATGGAAAATAAAGGAGGACTGAGCCCCCCACTCCCTCCCCAATCCTAACATCTTCATTCATACTGCGTCTTATCAAAAAATGAGTCCTTCCTTCTCACATTCATCTGGCCCAGTGCTTCCTTCAAGGTCTAAAGGTTTGGTAGAACTTTTGACTTTATCCTCATATCAAGAAGTCAATAGACACTGTTACTGTAACGCCATGCACCAGCAGATTCCCAAACGAACAGCTTTTATAGTTCAGATTACAAAATATAGTGAACACTCTGTTTATTCCATTACAAATCAAGACAAACATTCAAAACATTATAATATTCACAACATTACATCTTATCACAGAA
>CM053581.1:411853430-411882241 GCA_028627135.1 Pseudochirops cupreus
TCCATCTCCTTCCCATTTCTTATAGCACAATAGTATTCCATTACATTCATATACCATAGTTTGTTCATCCATTCCCCAATTGATGGGTATCCCCTATATTTCCAGTTTTTTGCAATCACAAAGAGAGCTGCAATAAATATTTTTGTACGTATGGGTCCTTTTCCCAAGAAATAGAGAAGTTTTGGGAAGAATTGGCTAAATCCACCAAGACTAAATCCATGTCTATCTTACTATTAAGTGACTTCAGTGCCAAGTTAGGTACAAGGGACAATAGTGAAAACTCTGGTGGAAATATAGTTCAGAATTGAGAAATGAAAGAAGGTTCTCCCTTTGTCAGTACATACACTAAAGTTGGAACGATAAAGAAAAGATTAGTATGGCTCCTGCCCAAGGATGACACTCAAATTTGTGAAGCAATTAATATTTTTAAAAAGAGAGAAATGAAAGCAGCCAAAAACTTGTCAATCACTCAGAAGCATTACATATGCTCTTGAATCTTCTTACCTATGCCTAGGTTACAGGTGCTGGGGATACTGAGACCAGCTTTCTTGGCTTCCTTCAAAACTCAGGTTAAATCCTAGCTTATCTAGGAGTCCTTTCCAGTCTCTCTCTCCCCACTCCATTACTAGATTACCTCTGAGATTACCTCTCAAACTTTAAAATGATCCACAGTGCCTGTTTCAGCCACTTTCATGGCTATTGGAACAAACTTGTTCTCATTCACCCATATAAGCACTTAGATCTTGGCCAGATGTGGAATGCACCATGGTCATCCACTGAATCCCAGGCCATCATCAATTGTCCAGATTCTTGTCTTGCCACTGGATTTGAGGACTCTGGAAGTGAGAATGAGGCTGGCAGCTTTGTGAAACTCTGCCTCACTGAAATCCAATTCACACACAAGTCAAGACATCATCCTGTGATATCACTGGTCCTCTTCGAAAACAAAGGACAAAGAACAATAATATATCTTATATACACATGTTATTTGTGTGTTTCCTCTCCCATTAAACTGTGATCTCATTTCAGGCAGGGACTTGTTTCTGACTTTCTTGGTATTTCCATTAGTTAGCACAGTGACTGGAATATAGTAAACATTTAATTAATGCTTGGGGGGTTTTTATTAAAAATTTTAAAAACCAGCACAAAATCTCCTTCTTGCCTTCCCACCTTCACCTCTACCCTACCCTAAATGGAAAAGAAAGAAAACAAAACTTCTATTACAGACATATATAGTTGAGCAAAAAAAAAATTCTTGTATTGGCTATGTCTGAAAAAAATACGACTCACTCTTTACTTTGAATAGACTTCATCACTCTGTTAGGAGGTAAATGGTATATTTTATCATGAGTCCTCTGGAATGTTGGTTGGTCATTGCAGCCATCTGAATTTCTATGTCTTTCAAAGTGATTTATCTTTACAAATTATTTTCATTGCATACATTGTTCTCCTAGCTCTGCTTGCCTCAGTCCCATACAAGACTCATACCAGTCTTCCCAGGGTTCTTGGAAATCATCCCCTTCACCATTTCTTACAGCATAATAGTATTCTATCACATGTACGCACCATAATTTGTACAGCTATCCTTCAACTGATTAGCACCATCAGTTTCCAATTCTTTGTCACCATAAAAAGAGATGCCACAAACATGTTTGTATTTCCTTGGTTAGAATCTACTTTGCTCAATATTAACCATTCCTTTAATCTACTCTTCCTCTTTGTACCATCTTTTCATTTTCCCCTTCCCCTGCTGTTTGCCCATTCAATAAAATGTATTTCTGTCCCTCCTCTGACCAGTTCACCTGTGATGTCACTAATTCACTTAAAAAACAAAGGACCAACAACAACAGTTCAGATGAGAGGATGAGTGTCACCCACTCTTTCTACCACTTTCACCTTGTTTGTATAGACTTCTACTTGCATGTGAGATAATTTCCCCCACCCTTAACCACAATATATTCCTTTTCCCTTCCTTTCATTCTATTGTAAGATTATTCAAACCCAACAAATCACTCCCAGGCTCTCCTAATTTGATTTCCTCTAGGACCCCTAATGATGGCAGAGCTCTGAAGGGATATGTATCATCTCCCCAAATTCAAATGTAAGCAGTTTATCCTTGTTTAGACCTTTATGATTATTCACTAATGTTTAACTTCTTACATGTCTCTTTACTCCTATGTTGGAACTTAAAGTTTTTTCCACAGCTTTGATCTTTTCATCAGAAACGCTTAAAAGTTCTCTATTTCATTAATGATACGTTCCATGCCCACGCTCACCCACAGAAGCACTAAATTCAGTTTTTCTGGGCAGGTTATTCTTGCCCATAAGTCTATATCCTTCCTCTTCTTTAATACTGTATCCCAAACTCTCTGCTCTTTTACAGTGATAGTTGCTAAATCATGTGTGAGCCTGATATGGCTCTTTGCTGGTTGAATTTTTTTTTCTGACTACAGCACTTTTTCTTTTAGTTGGAAACTCTGGGTTATGCCTAAGATGTTTCTTGGAGTTTTCATTTGGGGTTTCTTTCAGGAGGTGACCAAAGGATTCTCTCTGTTGCTACTTTGTCTTCTATTTTCAAGTGGGCTGTGGTTTTGTTTTTTTTTTAATGATTTCTTAAAATATGATGTCTAGGCTTTTTTGTTGAACATGTCTTTCCCAAGGTCCCATAAATCTTAAATTCTTTCCTCAATCAATTTGACATTATGGCCAAAAGTCTATAAAAATGTACATACCCTGTGACCCAGCAATACTACTCCTATATCCCAAAGAGATCAGAGAAAAAAAAAAGACTTACACATACAAATATATTTATAGCTACTCTTTGTGGTGACAAAGAATTGGAGATTGAGGGGATGCCCATCAATTGGGGAATGGCTGAACAACTTGTGGTATATGATTGTGATGGAATACTACTGTGCTATAAGAAATAGCAGGTAGTAGGTTGTTGTTTTTTTTAACCTAGGAAGACTTAAGTGAACTGATGCAAAGTGAAGTGAGCAGAACCAGGAGAACATTGTACATAGGAACAGCAAAATTGTAACAGTGATCCACCAAGATCCACTTAACTAATCCTGTGCAATACACTGATGCAAGACAATTCCAAAGGACACATGATGAAAAATGTTATCTACCTTCAGAGAGAGAACTGATGAACACTGAGTGCAGATTAAAGCATACTTCTTTCACTTAGCTTATTTTTTTTTGCAACATGGCTAATATAGAAATAGGTTTTGCATGATTTCACATGTATAATTGATATCATATTACTTGCCTTCTCCATGGGTTGGGTGGGGGCTGGAGGGAGGGAGAGAAATTAGACCTCAAATTTTTAAAAAATAATGTTAAAATTAAAATAAAATAAACTACTAAAAAAAATCTCTCCTCCATCTGTTTTCTGAGTTAGTTAGTTGTTTTTGTAATGAGATACCTTGCATTTTCTTCCATTTTTTCACTCTTTTGACTTTGTTTTACATCTTCTATTTGGTCCATTCTAATTTTCAGGAGTTTATTGCTTGGTCAAGATTTTATAACTCTTATGCAAAGCTGTTAACCACCTTCCTAATTTTCTCTCCTATAATTTTCATTTACAGCTGGTTCCTCTAGTATTCTCATTTAATTTGGGAAAAAAATTTTTTTTAGCACTTTTTAAGCTCTTCCAGGAATTTTAGTTAAACTTGTGAATTTTGCTTTGAAACTTTGCTTGTAGATGTTTTGGAGTCATTCTCTTCTTCTGGGTTTATGTCTTGAGTGTCTCTGTCATTATAATAGCTTTTTAATAACAGATTTCTTTTTGTTTTTAATTAATATTCTTCCAGCTTGTTTCCTGATTTCAGATTTTATATTAAGGCTGAGGTCTGTATACTTCTCAAGGGATAGATATCTGGGCTTATCCTACTGCTGCTTTCTTGGGAATATTGAGTATTCTGTATCCTAGGATCCTGAGGACTGCTTGAGTTGAAGACTGAAAGCTTTCATGTTTCTAAAATGAAAAAACAAAGTCTAATTTCTGCCCTGTAGGTCTGAGTTCCACAAGTTCTGGACCTGCATTTGGGTCTGAGCAACACTCCAGTGTGTTTTCCCTGGTTGGATTTCCAGTAGACTGTTGTTGGACTCAGGTACTATCTATGAGGAACTGGGAAGCTCTGCTAGTTCAGAATAATAGAACTGTAGGATCTCTTTTGGTCTGGGATTCTTCCCCTAGTTATTCCACCTTAAGCTTCAGACCAGATGGGAGGCTAGAACTGACACTTCCCTGCTATGCTTTTCTCCCAAGGTCAAAGATACTACTTCTTTGGAACGACGGCCTTGCTCAGTATACAGCGGAGGGCCTGTATATATCCACTCCTCTCCCTGGGAATGCCACCCCTAGGTTCAGGTTCTCTTTTCATTTAGCCCTAGATCTGTGACCCAGAACTATGCAGTGAGCAACAGAGCTACCAATTTGCACTTATTCCTATAGCCTGCACATATTTAGATCCTCTGGTGTTAGATTTGAGACATCTTCTTGTCCTGGTATACAGCCTCTCCTTGCTCTGGAATGCTTAGAACAGCCATTCCTGGGTAGACTTTATTACTCATGTTCACAGATCTTTCTCTCTTCCTCCCTAGGTTGACCTGGACTGGAAAAATGACTCTTGGTGACATTTTCTTGGATTTTTCAGGCAAGACCCTGGCTGTCTTCTAGATCTGTTTGGAGGAGCTGGGGAATTCAGTTGTACTTTTTTCTGCTGCTACCCCATCTTGGCTCTCTTAATAAATACTTCTTTACTGTCCTCATGGAATTTACATTATTTTAAAAAGAGAAACAAGATTATACACACACAATACATAATTAAATAGAAAATATATACAAGGTAACTTCTGTGAAGGGAGGCACAGATCTAACATGAAGAGCAATTTGTTAAAAAAGAAATGGGATTTGCTGAGGACACAACTGTAAAACAGAGGGGAGTAGGACAGGTACCTAGGTAAAATGGGATTGATAGATAAGCTCCTTTCAAGTAGGAATTGTTTCTTTCTTTGTCTTTATATCCTCAGGACAATGGAACACAGCAGGCCTTAACAAATGCTTATTGATCAAGGGATGGATATGGGGGACTGAGGAGTGGTTTCTAGGGAAGGGGAGCTTCTTCTACCTAGTTAAAATCACAAGCACTTTTCATGGTAGTAAAGGCAATTTTGATTTGATTCTTAATCCATGAGCAGAAGGCAATAAAGTAGGGTTGCATGGAAGCTAGCTTCGTAACTGACTTGCCCAGGGTCACACAGTTAATCAATCAGTTCCTAAGGATTCAATGTGACTCCAATTCCAGAGTTCCATCCACTATACCATCTATTAAGAGCCAGATGTCTAGGCCAGTTTCATTTTACAGGAAAGGAAAATGGGGCACAGCGGGGCTAAGAGGCCTGGTCGGGGTATACAGCTAGTAAGTATCTGAATTGGGATCTGAACTCAGGTCATCCTAATGCCAACTTCTATTCATTACACCATCTTACCTCTCAAGAAGGCACTGATCCATGACTGAACAGTCAATCAAGAAGCATTTATTAATCACCTACTATGTATCAGGCATTGTTCTAGTTGCTGGAAACAATATAAGTAGTTTGTATCAGAAGAGGGCAAAAATGCAAAAAGAAGCCATGACCTAAAAACCCACAAGACTCCATTCAGAATCTACATTTGGGTCTGCTATAAGCAAATTTGGGGCTTGATTATTTTTGTGGGGCCTCTAATTCCCCAAAGTGGCAGCAAGCAGAAGAATGCTCTCTGAACACTTAGTTGTGGCCATTTCCTACTAAGAGTCATTACTGACTTCAACTTGGCTCACAAAGTAGCAGAATTTGAGAGCTGGAAAGAACCTTAGAAATCATAGAATTTTGGAGCAGATGAGAACATTAGAGATCATCTAACCCAACCTGCTCATGATGGAGTGATCTGCCCAAATTCACCCAGGTCATGAGTAGCTGGGAGCTAAACCCAGGTCTTCCCGCTGCATAAACCAGCACTTGTTCTATCTCTCACATTACATAGAGAACCTGAGTTCAAATCCCACCTCTGATGTTTACTACCCATGTGATAAGGGCAGGTGATTTAGCCTCTCTGTGCCTCATTTTTTTCCTCTGTTAATGAATTAGATTGATGATATCTCAGCTCCCATCTCTTTGGGCCTCAGTTTCCTCATCTATAAAATAAAGGGGTTGGACTAGGTCAGGGATGGAGAACCTGCAGCCTCAAGGTCATACATGGCCTTCTAGATCCTCAAGTGTGGTCCTTTGATTGAACAAGGCTGCACTCAAGGATCTGGAGGGCCATATATGGCCTGGAGGCCACAGGTTCCCCCAACCCCTGGACTGGATGGTCTCTGAAAACCCCTCCAGCTCAGTGATCCTATTTGTAACACTGGATTCCAGGTTCTATCCATTACACAGGCTGCCTCTCAAGAAGGCACTGATCCATGACTAAACAATCAATAAGCATTTATTAATCACCTACTATGTGCTTGGACTCAGTGCCTCAGTTTGGTCTTTGGTAAAATGAAGTTGAATCAAACAATCTCGGAGCTCCCATTCAGCTCTAAGGCTAATGAAGTCTCTTGTAGTTCTAGAGCTAGGAACCCCATCATCCAATAGTATGCTCTAGCAAGGGCTCTCATTCCAAACCATTCCCTCCTCAGCTTCTGGCAGCACACGTCCAGCTGAAGCTGAAGTGGTGAAACAAACTCCTTAGCCTACTTCCCAAGTACTACATCTGAGTCATTTTTGCTTTTCATAAATGCTGGGTCAATGAGATCCACCCTGTCCGCCGTGGACCCAAGGGAAACATATGCCTCCCCTAAGAGTGACAAATGGAAAACACAGAACAGATCCTTCCCTGGGGAGCCAGGATCAAGTCCCTAGAAAGAGGTTGTTTTTGTCTGAAATGCCCTCAAAAACATATCCTCTGAATTTACAAATCAGGCAAGCAATGCGAGCCCACACAGTGGGAATTACAGAGGTGAACAGTCTTAGATTAAAATCGACCAGCCCCAAGAGCCATGAAAGGGGACTGGGCAGAAAAAGGAAATGGACTCTACTGTTGGTAAATGCTTTTAGATGCTGTTTACGTTTGAACTTTTCTCTGTTTTCCTGTCACAGCTTCCGTATCCTCTTCCTGTGTCCTTACAAAGGTTTGTACAATGCAGGCCCAGACTCCCCAGCCAGCTCCACCTTGCTCCTTCCTGCAGGGATATCCTTTCCATAGAGAAGAGCAGAGCATGGAGTGCTCATGTGAGAATGTGATTATGTTCCTTATCTCAGTCATTTGATGATTTGCGGCTTGGCCACAATGAACCAGGCCGCCAGGCTCACAATTAGAGGTGGCCAGAGTCACTTCTTTGGCACATGCTGTTTTCTCAGCTGAAGGGGGCAAATGTCTGTGGGGAAGGCACTGATTGTTTTTCTGGATCTTATCATGGGTTCACGTCGAAGGCCAAAAAGAGAAGGGTGGACTCCATTTTTTTTCCTCCTCATTGTTTCCAACTGAATGAATAGGAAACAGGAGTCTTCTACCTGTCCCACTCTGGAGCAAAATGGATTAGGTTCCATTTTTTGAATATGCCTCCGTCACAGTAAGAAGTTTGGGACTTTTTCTTTATCTCCCTCCACCCCTGAATCATGTGTATGGCATTGGGCATTGGCACAAATCTTTCCAAGTCTTTCAGATTTGGAAATGAATAGTAAAGTAAATATTAAACGAGAGAAGCAACATGATTAAATACTGCTATGAGTGGCATGTGGCCCATGAGTGATGAGTGTGGCCTAAAGGAGATGAAAATGGAACTAGGAAGTACTTAACAAAATAAAAAAATACAATAAAACAGATAATATTCATATAGGCTTTTCTAAGTCATTATGTGGCCCACTGAGGCCTTTATGCGTGATTTAATGGCCCCCCATTTCTATTTGAATTTGACATCACTGGCCTAGTGGATGGAGAGGGGAAGAGAGAGGGGAGAGAAAGAGAGAGACAGAGAGACACAGAGAGAGAGAGTTCATTTACTAAACATATATTATGTCCCAGGAACTAGGGAGACAGACAGACAGTTAGACAGATAGATAGACAGATAGTGATAAGGATGACGGATAGATGGATGGTGATAAGGATGATAGAGAGATAGATGATAGAAAGATTGATAGATAGCAGATGGTAGATAAATGAAAGAGATGATCAGTAGATGTTGGATGATAGAGATGATAGATGGATGGTAGAGCACTCATTAAGTACTTTCTGGGTGCTAAGAACTGGGGGTGCAAATGAAAACAAACAAAGCAGTCCCTGTCTCAAGAGGCTTATATCCTAAAGAGGAAGGCAGCACTTACAGGAGTGTTAGAAAGGGAAGGAGGCAAAAGCACTGGAGCAGAGACGTGGGGAAGAGACCAAAGGAATGGGCCGAAGTATGGTGGCATCACCCAACAGAGCTGGGGTAGACGGCAATGGAGTCTGAACCTCTCCCTCAAACCATGTCACTAGAAGGCCAGACTCCACTCTTGGCTGCCGCAGCTGTGCTGGGATTTCCCATCTGTAAAATTATGGGGTTAGAGTTGGCAAGCTCCACAGGCCTGGTAAGCAGGCGGCTCAGGGGCACAGACTTGGAGTCAGGATGTCCTGAGCCTCAGACTAGCCATGTCATTTAAGCTCTTGGTGTCTCCGTTCCCTCACACGTAAAAATGGGGATAATAACAGCACCTGCTGTGAGGATAAAATGAGATAATATTTGTAAAACACTTTGAAACACTTAAAGTGTTATATAAATGTCGTTTTCATTATCTCTATTATTGCTCTTATTATTATCCCAAATCTATTGTCTTTGAGTCCGTCATCTCTGATGATTGTAGATTTATAGATAGAGAGCTAGAAAAAGACCTTTGAGGCCATCTGATTCAATCTCTTCCTTTTTACAAATCAAAAGATGATTCATAAGCATACATACATATACATACATATAATTCATTATAAAATGAAAAACACAATACATGTGAATTACAATAATTATCTAATAACAAATTTAATAATGAAGTCCAAATTCCTTAGTGTGGCACTCAAAGCCTTCCATGATTTAGCTTAAACAGGGGTGTGATGGCAAATATTTAACCACCAACTGAGTTAGAAGGAGAAGGAACACAGTTAGGACACACTTTAAAGTTTAATCTGTCCTCAATTAACCTTTTCTCCAACTCTTCCTTAAGTTGAGACAATCAACAAAACATTAAATCAAGCCCCGTTTGGCAGTTCTGATTTTTGAGGTATAAAAATTCACACTGAAAATTTATCAGCTCTCCCTAACCTGTTGAAGGCATACTCCTCCACCTGCCAACCTAGATACATTTTACCAATGGATGGGGTTGAGAAGGCCATTCCAGATAAAGGCAACCATGTGAGTAAAAGCACAGGCTTTGAAAACAGAGTTCGGAGAATGGCAGGTGGTCTAGTTTGCCTCACCCATAGCTAATGTGAATAGAGTGTAATGAGAAACAAGGCTGGAATCAGATCACAAAACAACAGAATTCCAGAGTTGAAAGGCACTTCAGTGGTCACCCACCCAGCTCATGACTTATGGTTGGAGCATCCTTCACCAGGCCTTGTGTTGTAGATTAGGGAAAAGATTTAGGCAGGACAGCCTTGTGCTTTCACTTCCTGTTTTTCAAAGACAGGTGTCCTGGACACATCCCCACATTGGGTTTTGGGTCACTTGCCTAGAGCAGGAATGGATTATATGCTTCATGACTCAGCTCGCCTTAAAAAAAAAACCAAAACCTTTCTTATCTGCAAAGTTCCATGTTTTATTTCTGGGTCAGTTACTACCATACATGTCTCTCTCTCAGGAATTGGGGTTTCTGATTCTAAATTAGTGGAGGTATGGGGTGGATAAACGTAGGACAGAGGAGACACTGAAGCCCGGGGACATATACTGAGCCTCCATTAGGTTCTTTAGAATGTACTTAACAGAAGCTACAACAGATATTTTACAGACGGAAACCAAGACTCACTTAAGCTAGTATCAGAAGCACTAAGTTTCTACCCACATTTCTCCTAAATCCAAACACAATAATCTTTTCCAGGAGGCAGCAGGGTATAGTGGCTATGGTGATAGACTGAGACACAGAAGAATGCCAGGTGCAGATCTTGTCTCTAATATACATTAACTGTGGGCAAGTCATTTAACATCCCTGACCCTCAGTTTTTCTTTTCTGTTAAATGGGGATAATGATACTGGTAATGGTCATAGTCAGACACAACTAATTGACAAAAAAAAAATAATTTCCTCAAGGAAGTGGAGTGAGGCTCACATAAGATAGTAAATACAAAGCTCTTTACAACCTCAAAGTGCTACATAAACGCCAGTTATTTGTTCTCCTTGTTCTGTTGTTATTGTCACATACCCACGTTGCCCCTCTAATTAACAACGCAGTAAGTCCTACCCGTTTGGTTAGGAAGCAGCTAATCTAGACTGTGGTTTCTTAACCTGGAGTCCCTAGACCCTTTTTAGGGGTTTCATGAACTTGGATAGGGGAAAAAGGACACCTTTATTTTCACTAACCTTTGGTTTGTTATAGTTCAGTTGTGTTGAACTCTCTGTGACCCTATGTGGGGTTTTCATGGCAAAAATACTGGCGTGTTCTGCCATTTCCTTCTCCAGCTCATTTTATAGATGAGGAAATTGAGGCAAACAGGGTTAAGTGACTTGCCCAGGGTCACTCAGTTGGTAAGTATCTGAGGCAGCATTTGAACTCAGGAAGAGGAATCTTCCTGACTCTAGGCTGACCACTTTATCCACTGTGCCCCCTAGCTGCCCTTGGTTTCTTTGATAGTCCCATGTATTTTATTTTATGCATTTAAAAACTTTATTCTAATAAGCTTCACCAGACTGCTAATGGGTCTGTGCTGCGTTTGGACTGTCTTGAAAGAGTCTATTATTAAATTTTCAACATAAGCACTTATTGGTGGTGATGATGTTGAATAGTTTCAGGCATGTCCAATTCTGCATGACCCCATTTGGGGTTTTCTTGGCAAAGATAATAGAGTAGTTTGCCATTTCTTTCTCAGCTCATTTTACAGATGAGGAAACTGAGGCAAACAGGGTTAAGTGACTTGCTCAGGTTCACACAGCTAGTAAGTGTCTGAGGCCAGATTTGAACTCAGGTCCTCCTAATCCCAGGGCCAGTGCTCTATCCACCATCTCACCCAGCTGTAAGCATTTGCCCCCTTGGAAATGAGCAAATTTTACAAGTTGAGGATCGATTTACTGTTTTGTTGGATGTCTACACTTGAGAAAGAGAAGGAGAAAATATTATTGCAGATTAAACTTTAAAGCGTGTTGTGGGTACATTTTTTGGGGGGAAGGGGGCCTGGTTGTTAAACATTTACCTGTATACTCCTAGGTCCAGGAACCCAATAGGCTTTAGGACCCCTGATTCAGATGTTTGGTATCATGGAAATTTAAATGTCAATAATTGAATTTTTAAGTGAGTTCACAGCCTACAGACAAAGCCTAAACAGTAATTTCTGTTCAGTTCAGGAATCTAGACAAAGTGATTACATGCACATGTAACAGTCTGCCTGGTTGAGACTCAGCAAAGTGGAAGGTCAAAAACAGACACTAAAAAGTGAAAGGGAATCCACACTTTCATTTATAGAGGAAACTTTCACCATCCAAAAAGCCCCTAAGGCTTGAAGCCTTGAAGCGCTCTGCTGTCTAAGAAGAGGTGAGTTAGGAGGAGGAACTTACCTCCAGGACACAGACTGTAGTCCTCTCTTTATTCCAGTCTGTTATTGGCAGACACCAGCAGGAGTCTTGGGAGTATCACTGGACAAGAAGGGGGTGAGTTGGCCTCAAATGACATAGGCCTACTGGCTATCCCTCACACAAGACAACCAAACTCCAAACTCTGGGCCTTTGCACTGGCGGCCCGTCTCTCCCCGCCCCCTCCCCCCAATCTCTGGAATGCTCTCCCTCCTCATGTCTGCATTCTGGCTTCCCCAGCTTTCTTCAAGCCCCACCTAAAATTCCACCTTCACTCTAGTATCTTCCCTGGGCTAATTATTTCTGATTTATCCTGTCTATATTTTGTCTGTACATAGCTGTTTACATGCTCTCTCCCCCATTAGACTGTGAGCTCCTTGACGGCAGGGATTATCTTTTACCTTTCTTTGGTACTTTGAAAAATTCCTGAACATAATAGATGCTTAATAAATGCTTACTGACTTAATGGAATTTCAGATGTCCTTATGCTGGGCTTTTTTTATGCCTCTGAAATTATATGTGGAAGGGCATAAAATTTCGTATAATCCAATGGGGAAGATAATACACCAAAATGATGTATGTACAGTATAGGTGGGAGGTAATCTTAGAAGGAAGGCACCAGCAGTTGGGAGGAACAGGGAAAGGCCTGTAGGCTTTCATAGGAGGTAGGCTATGAGCTGAGTACTGAAAGAAATTGGAACTGCTAGGTGATACCATAATGCACAGAGCACCGGGCCTGGAGTCGGGGAGACTCAACTTCCTGAGTTAAAATGTGGCCTCAGACAGTTATTGTCTGTGTGACCCTGGGCAAGTCACTTAATCCTGTTTGCCTCAGTTTCCTCATCTGTAAAATCAGCCAGAGAAGGAAATGGCAAACCCCTCCAGGATCTGTGTCAAGAAACCCCAAGTGGGATCATGAAGAGTCTGAAACGACTGAATAACAAAACTGAAGGAAGTCTGAGAAGGCTGAAGGTAGAAATGATGGAGGAGAGTATTTCAGACAGAAGAGACAGTTGGTAAAAAAAAAAAGAGAGAGTTGTCTGAGAAGCAGCAAGAAGGTCAGTGAATCATAAAGTATGTGAAGACATTAACGTGAGGGCCTGGACAACAACTTGGAGCCCATAAGCAGCCAGAGAATCACAGATGCCTTTGGCTCTGTCCCTTACGGTTTTCCAACGTTGACTTGCCTAACAATTCAATAAGTATTTATTAAGTATGTCTTATACAGCAAGTGGAGGCAGCTAAGTGGTTGAGTAGATAGATCGCTGCGCTTGGAGTCAGGAAGACCTGACTTGAAATCCAGCCTCAGACACTTACTGGCTGTGCGACCCCTGGGCAAGTCACTTAAGCTCTGGTTGCTTTAATCTACTGGAGAAGGAAATGAAAAACCACTCCAGTATCTTTGCCAAGAAAACACCATGGATAGTATGGCCTACGGGGTCACAAAGGGTCAGACACAACTGAACGACGGAGCAACATACATTAAGTACTACTCTAGCCGTGGTGGGTATACAAATCAAACAGTCCCTAACATATGTGCTGAAAATTGATTACAATATAATTTCAGTTTAATTTGATGCTTGGGAGGAGACTAAAAGTAATTATCCAGCAATCAATTCACAACCATGCAGAAAAATACAAGTTTCTACTGATTGGATAGACATAAAAAAGGAATTTGTACCAGAAAAGTTTAATTTATTCTAAGAGTGACAGGTCTTGTTGTCATCTGGATTACAGTTAGGCATGGGGTTATGGGGGATGTGGGAGCACTGAGAGCCACTCTATGGCCCTTTAGATTCTCCAAACAGCTGACATTAGGGAAGATGACCTTCTGACAAGCTGCTTGTTGAAAATAAATTTTCTACTATTCAGCCTTCCAGAGGATAGCAAGAGAATGCCCCTTTCTATCAGAGACAACTCCCTCTTGTCCCCTACCCTCAGTATGTCCTCACAGCAATCCTGTGGGGTAGGTGCTATTCTTATCCCCTATTTTACAGAAGAGGAAACTGAGTCTGAGAGAAGTTATGTGATTTGCCCAGGGTCACACAGCTAGCTAGTATCTGAACCAGATTCAAGGAATCAGTATTCTGCCCCCAGATCTACGCTGAGAGGAGCTTCAGGTTGAACTCCAAGAATCCTGTTCCCTTCCCTCTTTTCTCCTACTTTCCAACTTTCCCCGTCTCACAACACTGTGATGAGGTTTAATTAAGGTTTATAAATTGCTTTGAGATCCTCCAATTAAAGTTGCTAACAAAGGACAGCTATTTTTATAGTTATCTGTAAATTATCAAGAATTCTCACAAACTTTTAGTCAAGGGAATATTACCCTGAATTTGAATGAATGGAGATGTTAACATGTTTGCAGTTGATTTTCAGGGCTCTTGCTTGGGGAAAGCCCATCATGAAAGAGGGATTCAAACCATGAAATTGCCAGGATGAAAACGACCGCTGTGGGATTGAAAGTGGCCACTTTAAAGGCCCAGTTTATCATGGAGACAAAAACACACAAACAAACAAGATGGCGCTGGGATTGCTTGTCTTATGGTTCAAATATCATTAAAGGAATATCCACATACTTTGTGCTGCAATTTTGCTGAACCAAGTATTTGGGCTTTTTTTGGCAGGGCGGGGAGAGTCATTGTGAAAGGTAGGAAGAGGTCCAGACGCATGACTTCTTCGACATAGGGAACTTCTGGAGCACCTATTCACCTGCTGATTCAGACGGACAGCTCCTCTGCTGGCTGGTATCTCCAGTTCAAGTCTCTCCCCACTCCAGTCCATCCTTAGATGACTGTGGAGGAGGGAGTGAGGCTGACAACTTTGCACAGCTCTGCCTCACTTAAATGCAATTCTCTTGCAAGTCAAGACATCATCCATGATGTCATTGATCCTCTTCAAAAATGAAGGACACACAACATGTTGACACAATTAGATGAATCTGTTTAAAACACCACTTTTGTTTAAAAAAAAAAAGTAGTGGCACAGGAGCAGCTAGGCAGCACAGTGGATACAGCACTAGTCCTGGAATCCGGAGGACCTGAATTCAGATTCTGCCTCTAGCTGTGTGACCCTGGGCAACTCATTTAACTCTAACTGCCTCAAAAAATAAAGTAGTGTGGTGTAGTGAGGAGAGCACTGAATTTGGAGTCTGAGGAACTGGCTCAAATGATAGTTGCTGCTTGTTCCCTGTATGACCACTGGGCAAGTCACTTAACCTCTTTGTGCCTCAGTTTCCTCATCTGTAAAATAAAGGGGTTTGACCAAATTAAGATCTCTTGCACCTCTAAATCGAGGAGGAGAACCAAATCTCTGGCTCAAAAATCTTTCAGTGATCCCCCATCTCTAGAATAAAGTCTGACTCAAGTTCAAATTCTGTCTCTGGCACAGACTGGCTGTGTCACTCTGGGTAAATCACTTATCCTTTCCATGCCCTTGGGTAACTCTAAAACTATAAATTGTAGAGAAGGTGCCAGCCTGCAGGGGTAGAGGGTCTTACCTGTATCAGTGAAATCTTAGGTCTAGTCCCTGTGAGCAGCTAGGTAGCGCCATGATGCACAGAGCCCCAGGACTGGAGTCGGGAAGACTCTTCTTCTTCAGTCCAAATTGGGTCTCAGACACTTACTTGTTGTGTGACACTGAACAAGGCACTTAACCCTTTTTGCCTCCTTTTCCACATATGTAAAATGAGCTAGAGAAGGAAAGTATCTTTGTTAAGAAAATCCCAAATGGGATCACGGAGTCAGACATGACAGAAAAGATTGAACAACATTCCTTGTTACTTAATCACAAATTGCCTCAAATTATTGTTGGGATTTTCATGTGTAGATGTCTTTCTTCTCCATTTTGACCGACATCCCTGAGAAAAGCCATAGTTTTATATTCTCCATAGCGTCTTGCCCATTTGGGCAGAGTCTAGACCCTTGCTGCCCTCAGGGTAGAGAACTCCTAGAGCAGTAATCTTCTCCCTCAGTGCAGTAAAGGCAAGAGCGGAAGCAGAAACTAGAATCTGGGTGTCCTGAGGCCCAGGGCAGTAGCTGGACCCATAGCCCACTTCTTATCTTTCCTTTCCTTAAAGTCATTCTTTTTTTGTGGCACATTCACAGCCACCTAAGGTCTTTGCTGTGGACTTGGGACACAATTACAACTTAATGACTCACTGCCACTTTAAAGGAACTGATGGTGAATGAAACCTCCCCCTCTTCCCTTGTGATTATAACCAGAGTTTTAGAAGTTCTGGAAACCATTGACAATTCCTCACTTTTTCTTTTTTTAAAGTATCTTCATTTACAGAGCTTGTATACCAGATAGGAAGTCCAGAGAGCCAGGTTTCAATCTTATCTCTAACTAGCTGTGACTCTGGAAGCCACTTCATATCTCTCTGGACCTCAGTTTCCTCATCTGTAAAATGAGGGGGTTGGCCTAGATGACTTCTGGCTCCTTTCCAATGATAATACTCAATATTATTTGACTAATTTTTATTAAGTGCCTATTTGTACAAGACCCAGCTCTGGGGGGATAGGTGAAGTGTGGTGAGGGCAGAGGTGAGGGAGATAAAACTGACTAAGTCAATCTCTAGCCTCAAGGAGCTCACAGGAACATATATATTTAAAGTATAAAGTAGCCCAATGCCTTCATTTTACAGGTAAGGAAAATGAGGCCCAGAGAGATGAGGGGATTCCTCCAGGCAAACAAGTAGTAAGTAACCAATGGACAATCTGAACTCAGGTCTTCCAACTGTGACACCAATCTTCTTTCCAATTTAGCATGCTGTCTATCTAATTGGCGGAATAAGGCAAGCAAACTAAAAAAACATCATTCAAAAGAGAACTAGTAAGTGCCTAAGGAAAATTTAAAGAATATACAAGGTTCAAAAAATACATATGAGGTTCAACAAAGAAGAGATTACAGCCAAGTGGAAGAGAGGGGAAATCTGGGAAACAAAAGTCGAGCTCACCTTCACATACAATTTTCGTTTTTTTTTGTTTTTTTTTTTTGTTTGTTTGTTCATTTGGCCTGGGCCCATGATTTTATTGATGTAGGGATTTCTCAGTGAGGAAACTGCCCTACCAAGGAGAGTTGCCCAAGATACTGAAAAGTTAAGTGACTTGCCCAGGGTCACACAGCCAGCATGTGGCAAAAGCAGAATTTGAAGGCTTGTCTTCCTGATTCTCTCACTCTATCCTCTAAACCACAACAGTTTCCTCCTTTTGTGTATCTAAGGTTTCTCAAAGGTTTTCCTCCACAACCCTATCATGGAGGTTGTGCAAATGTGGCCATATCCATTTTGCTGATAAAGAGACTGAAGTTGGGAGAGGTCACACCCCATGGCCATGGCCACCCAGCCAGTGGGGGACGGATTCAATCTCAGGTGTTCTGTATTCTCATGTACAATGTCATATGTCCATCCACACATGTATATGTATATGTGTATATGTATACACAAGATTTTTTTAAAAAGCAGAAATAATCTAACATCACAGGGTAAGGAAATGAGAGGGGACCAAGAAAAGCCTCATGTAGGAAGTGGTGTTTGAACTGAATCCTGAAAGAAGACAGGAGGGCTCCTTAGAAGTGGAGGTGGGGAGGAGCAGCCAGGATGAAAGCACAATGATGGAAAATGGAGTGTACTGGGTGAGGAATAGCAAGGAAACCAATATGGCTGAACCACAGATTGTGTGGAGGGCAATGACAGATATAGGCAGATGGATAGATAGATGGATGGATAGGAAGACAGATGGATAGAATATAGAAGGCAGATAGATAAATAGAAAATAGATGGAAGACAGAAAGACAGCAAACAGAGACAGAAGAAAGACAGAAGGCAGACAAGAAGAAATGTAAGAAACAGACATGAACAAAAGAATGTTGAGCAGAATTGAAACAGATAAATGGAAGATAGAGAGAAGGTAGATGTGATCAGAAAAACAGATCAAAAGCTAAAGACAGCTAGATGGACGGACAGACAAAAGAATGATGAATGGATGGATGGATGTATAGGTAGATAGATAAGAAATGGACATGGATGAAAAGAGCAGAATTGAGGCTGACAGAAGATAGGATACAGGAGAGATAGAAAAGACAGCAAGGTAGGTAGGTAGACATATGCATACATATACACACACATGCATGCATACAACATTCATTTATTCAGTGCTTACTTTGGTGAATGCTACACTAAGAGCCAGGGATACAAATACCAATGAGTGAGACAGACCCTGCCTTCAAGGAGTTTGCATCCTAATAAGATAACACAACACATAAGGTGGGGGGGGCCTACAATGCCAGGAGGTGACTCAGACACCTGGCTGAGGCCAAAGGAAAAGTCTCTTGTCAGAGCTCAGAGTGGTTCCAGGGGTGGGGTCCACAGTTCCTGCAGGGAGAAAATGGGGGCTGTGTGAATTCATTCTCCAGTACTTCTTGCTTTTTATTAGCTATAGACAAACCCACAGACACTCTTGGGTGACAATCTGGCCAGAACAACCCAGGGCTAGTTCTTATCAACACCCTCATTATTTGCCAGTTTGGATCATGCACTGGCTTCTCCCTGCTACATGCTAGCACACAGATCCCTGGCACCTTATCAGTGCACCAAACTCTTCTAGGGATACACGCAGGATGAGACACCACTCCAACCCCTTATCTCCCTGGTGGGGTGGGGTGAGTTGAAGACCAACTTGGATGGAAATACAGACATAGAACATGGAGGCCAGGTTTGAGATGACCATTAGACCCTCTAGGGGTAGGGCTACTCCCTCTTCATCACGCTCTCTCCAAGTATAGAGACACCAATTTAGAATCCTTCTTAGCAAAAGCTGGAAAAAGCCAGTCAGAAAGGAATCACTAGCAATTAATAATAATAATATCAACAAGCATTTATGTTGTGCTTTGAAATTTACAAATCATTTTATGTATGCTTTTCTCATTTGATCTTCACAAATCACCTCAAATAATGAGGGTGTTGATAAGAAGTAGCCCTGGGCTGGTCTGGGCATACTATCATATGGCTTTCCCCGTCAGGATTTGGCCTGGATTATTTTCTAGGTCTGTTCAGAGGAGTTTTGTGGTTCTACCCGGTTGCTGTTATTCTCCTCATTTTGCTGAAGAGCAAACGGGTGAGAAAGGTTAAATGATTTGCCTGGGGTCCCAGGGCCAGTAAGCATCTTGAATAGGATTTGCACTAAGCTCATGTATAATACTTTCCCCTGTACCACCAGAAAGGCATCCTTTATATATAGTGGCTGTCCCATTCTTTCTGGGCAGGAGTAAAGACTAGTCTGGGAATAGAGTTTTAATATGTGGGAAGATGTTTATAAACTTTCACAGTTGCATTAGTCCAAAGCTTCTCAGTCTAAGGGATACAGTCAGCTTACAGCTGAGAAACCTCTGAGCTGGTGACAAACTTCATGGCAAATATTGTGCAAATTGGGAAAGAGAGGCTTCTGTCTTGGAAAAATCCTCCACAGGCTTAGAAGGATGCTCGGTGGAGTTGGCTGATTTGAGGAATCCTTATTGCTACAGCTCTGGTCTTGATCATTTTCAAGGGAGCTAAGAAAGTAGGTCAGAAGCTTGCATGGCAAGGGGTGAGAAACAGACCGATGAAGGGATGTTCTAAAGAGCAGAGTCTTTCACTTCAGCAGTGGATTGTTTTTGATGCTGCTTCTGGACAATAAAATCCTTGGTACTTTTTAGCCAAACTGCAAAATAGTGTGATAGGGCTCTGGAGTCCAGAGCTTTGGGTTCAAATTCCATCTTGGATATTTATGTTACCTAGATGACCCTAGGCAAGTCATTTCACTTCCTCTGGTTTTGAGGGTTGGGCTGGATGGCTTCTGGGGTCCCTTCCAACATTAGAACTATGATTCACCTCCCCTCTGTGGCCCTCAGTTTCTGAATCTACAGAAGTTAGTTGGAGCTGATGGCCACTGGAGTGGAGGTCCCTTCCAACTCTAGACCTATGACTCAATGATTAGTGAATCATGAATAAATGGAGCATCCATAGGAACACACAAATATGTTGAAACAGCTGTTTCAGTGCTCTGATTCTTTCCTGTCTCCAGACTAAACATCTCTAGTTCTTTGAACTGCTCCTGAGATGCCATGGTATCAAGGCCTCTCACCATCCTGCCTGCCCTCCTCTGAACACATTCCAATATATCATTGCCTTTCTTGAACCACAGAAGGGAAGGAAATGAGCATTTATTTAGTGTCTACCCTATGCCAGGCACTGTGCCAAGCACTTTACAAATATTATCTCAAATGATCACTACAACCACCATGAGGGAGGCGCTACTAGCCCCATTCTACCAGTTGAGGAAACTGGGGCAAACAGGTTAAGTGACTTGCCCAGGGTCACACAACTATTGATTGTCTGAGGTTAGATTTGAACTCAGGTCTTTCTGACTCCCAGCGCAGCACTCTATCTACTGTGTCACTCAGCTGCCAGTACTGAATATAATACTTCAGATGAGGTCTGAGGAGGGCAGAGTAAAACAGAATTATCATCTCCCTCTTCCTGGAAGATCTGCCCTTCTTAAAGCAACCCAAGATGACATGACTGTTTTTAGCTCCCATATCATCATGCTGACTAATATTAAGCTTTCAGTCCACTTGAGCCCCCAGATCTTTTCAATACAACTACTGTCTAACCATGCCTCCTCCATCTTATACTTGTGAAGTTGATTTTTCTTCCTAATGGGATGACTTCATATTGATTTCTTGGTCTGTTCTTATATTAAGGGCACCTAGATGGTTCAGTGGATGGAGCATTAGGTTTGGAATCAGAAAGACTCATTTTCCTGGGTTCAAATCCGGCCTCAGACATTAGCTGTGTGACCCTAGGCATGTCACTTAATCCTGTTTGCCTCAGTTTCCTCATCTGTCAAATGAGTTGGAGAAGGAAATGGCAAACCACTCCTGTATCTTTGCCAAGAAAATTCCAAAAAGGGTCGTGAAGAGTCATACACAACTAAAGCAACCTAACAACAACTATTTTTCCATTACTTTTTTTTTTTAACCAGCAAGCATTTTTTCCTCCCTCCCACATCACCCCACCAAACTGAAAAAAGAAGAATTACAGAGTAGCAAAATGCACTGCCAAGTAAACCAGTTCCACCATTGGCCACATCCAAAAATGCGCAACTCATTCTTTATGTTTAGTTCATCTCCTCTTTGTCAGGAGGTGGGTATTGTTGTTCTTTATCAGTCCTTTGAAATCACAGTTAGTCATTGCATTCATCAAAGTTCTTATTTTTTGCAAAGTCTGTATGATAGTGTAAATTGTTGACCCGGTTCTGTTCATTTCATTTTGTATCAATTCAAACAAGTCTTCCTGGGATTCTCTGAAATAATTTTATTGCATTTCATCCTATTAGATTCTTCCCAATGGTTCAGTCTGTCCAGTTTTTATTATCCAATGTGTTAGCTGATCATTCCAGCTTTGTCTCATTTGAAAATTTGATGAGTATGACATTTACACCTTTAACCAAGCCTTTGATAACCATGTGAAAAAGTAAAGAGCCAAGCATAGATCCCTGGGGCCTCCACTGAAAACTTCCAGCCACTGCTGACATGGACCCATTAACAGCTAAGCCATTGTGAATCCATATGATATATTATTGTCTAATCCAGATCTCTTCAACTTCTCTGCAAGAATAGTATGAGATACTTTATTAAAAGCTTGTTAAAAGCTAGATAAGCCAAATCCTCTCATCTACTAGTTTAATAATCCTACCAAAAAAAGAAAATGAGATTATTCTGGCATTAGTTCATTCTTGGTCTCTTCAGAGAAAACCCACTTCCCCTCATTGATTTGATTAGATTCTTGGGCATTTCCCATCTCTCATGGGACTGATTTACTTTAAGTCCATGGGATACTCCCTATCTCTGAAATCTCTTTTTCCACAAGTTAGGGGACATGTCAGACTATGCACAGACTTCTTCTTTTTCTTGGTTACAAACTCTAAGATGCAGTGGAGGTCATTTCCTTTTAAGGTTTCTATGATTTCTACCTCCATTAAACAGGGACTGATTATCAGATACAGAATAGAATTTTCATGTTTTGGTTCCTCAGTCTTTTGAAGGAGGAAATTATTATTAAGGAAAATCAGAAAGGTTTTTGTTGTTCTGCTTTTGAGAGAGAAAAAGACAGAGGGAGGAAGAAGGAGAAGAGGAGAGAGAGTGAGAGAGCGAGAGAGAGAAAAAGAGATAGAGAAAGAGAGAGAGAGAGAGCAAGTGCTGTGCTATAGGGCAGATAGATGATGTCTGGATGAATGAACTTCCTCATAAAATATTCCTATCCTGCTATGCTAGTTCTGTGGTCTGTTTCTTTCTCTTCTACTGTCTCTTTTTGGTTCAGATGATGACAAAATCACTTCTGTTTCCTTCTCCTTTGTTTTTTACCTAAATGCCCTCAGTCACATTTCTTCCTGCTATTCCTGGATTTCCTCACATGTACATTTTTTTTTTTTGAGATTGGGTCTCCCTATCTCATCCAGTTTGGAAGTATAGTGGCCACTCATGAGCCCAATCTCAATACTGATCTTAGGAATCTAGGTGGCCCTTCATTGTGAGGAAGGAAGCAGAGGGCAGGGATGACTCACCATATTGGTACCTGACCTGGTGTGGACACCTGATTGTTATAAGCCCTATCACAACTCAGAACTCCAGAGTTCAACAGATCCATTAACCTCAGCCTCCTCCAATAGCAGGAACTACATTTATGCACCATCATGCTTGGCTGAGTTCTTATACAATGTAATTGCACTCACCTCCAGTCTCCTTTTACTTCTTTTTCTTTTGAATAAATGATACCCATCCAGAGCCAAAATCTAGTCATGGGCTTCCTCTCATCTATAGGGTCAAACTTGCCCCTTTGTGTTAGGACATCTAATGCCTTATATTTGGCATTTGAGGCCCTGGGGCTTCACTCCTGGATCCTTCTTTGCATTTGGTCTCTTATGAAGGTTTGCCATATGTGTTCTCCCTTGGATTTGGAATGGTTCTGTTTGAGGATTTCTACCACTCTTTCTGTCTTATCTGTAATTCATCTTCCTTTTTCTTTCCCAAGGAAATACTTCCATCCTTTATGGACTGATTTAACCAGGATTCAAATCTAATACAGCCTAATTTTGATAGAGCATCCACTTTGGGCATGCTCAAGGAAATTTCTTCTTTGGTGAACTGGAACTATGATGCCCTAGCGTCCTTGGTTGATGTTTCCACCTTGGAAAATGTCCCAAGGCCCTGCCCCTGCCTTCCTATGCAATGGATAATGGCAAGGTCTGATTGTCTGCCTTCATCATGAATGTCTTCCCTTTCCCTCCACCCCCCATATAGCTTAAGTAGATAAGAACTGGCAAACCCCAAGTTACAAAGGCGACAATGACTTTTAAAAACCAGACAGGAAGTTTTGCCCTTTTGACCTGGAAAACTGAGCGGAAGGTGGGGAGGAAGACGATAAAGAATTGCAAGAAGGCTTGATATGTGTACCTCTCATGGCCCGCCCAAGTTTTCCCAAAATCTGGCAAGAAGTAGAAACAGGAATTTAAGGGCTATTTCTAAACTTGAGAGGACCCTCCCCTCTCCACCCCTAGAACTTAGAAGTAAATGTCAGGACACACTACTGTCTGTGAAACCTCTTTGGTGATATTATAAGTAAGCTAAGGTAGAGGCAGGGCAGTGTAACCAATAAGGGAGCCAGCCTGGGAGTCAAGATCTAGGTTCAAGTTTCACCTCTGAGACATCCTGGCTGTATTACTGTGGGTCAGTAATTTTACCTGTCAGTGTTCTAGGCAGCTCTTTAAGGCTCAAATTTGTAGAGAGGGTACCAACTTGTACTAGTAGAGGGAGTTTCCTCCCCTGGGAACTCCCTCCATCAATAAGGTCACAGATCTTACCCTTATCCTGGTACTTTCTCAGATATAAGTTGGAAAGGAAGACCTCCCTGAAACCTGGTGCCTATCATCAGTTGGTTACAGTTGTACTTTGTCAGGCCCAATCTTTCCTTTGGGTGTCTATTCTTTCTTGCTCTCATCTGCCCTTCCACCTTTCACAACTTTACATTTTTCTTCCCTGCCCTTTTGTTCCCTCACAGCTTTCATTCATTCATTCATTCATTTGGCAAGTATTAATGAAGCACCTACTATTTACAAGGGAAACAGCAGTTATGGCATAGTCGACAGAGGGTTGGCTTTGGAGTCAAGAAGGGCTAAGTTCAAATTCTGTCCCTGACATATACTAGCTGTGTGACCATGGGTGAGTCCCTTAACCTCTCAATGACAAGGATAAATCTCTAAGACAACACTGACTCTGGCAGCTAGGTGGCACAGTGAATAGAATATCTGGTATAGAGTCAGAAAAAAATCTGAGTTAAAATACAGTCTCAGACACTTACTAGTGTCTGGGCAAGTCACTTAACCCTGTTTGCCTCAGTTCCTCCTTTGTGAAATGAGCTGGAGAAGGAAAATGACAAACCACTCCAGTATCTTTGCCAAGAAAACCCCAAATGGCATCACAAAGAGTCAGACACAAGTGAAAATGACTGAACAGTAACAATTGGACTCAGAGGATAGAATTCAAATCTTGCCTCTGATGCTTACTTGCCTCTATGACTTTGGAAAATCTCTTAAACTATTTGGCCCCAGTTTCTTTCTTAGTGAAAGGAGGGTGTTGAGGTAGATGGCTTCAGTTCAAAATCTATGGTCCCATCATCCTAAATTGCAGGAAAATTTCTCTCTCCCTCTTTCTCTCCCCCGATTTCTCTTTATTTGTGACACTTTGACCCCTGTTTCTCTGTCCCAATAACTTTCTGGGTTCTTTTATATCCTTGGAGACTTCTTTAGAAACAGCACCTCCTGTCTGTAGAATAGGAAAGTAGATCTTGAAAGAGGGAAGGAAAGAAGGAAGGAAGGAGAGGAGGAGGAAAGGAGGGAGAAAAGGAGAGAGGAAGGGAGGGATGGAGAGGAACAGAAAGGAAGGAAGAGGGAAGGAGGGAAGGGTAATGGAAAGGAGGAAGGGAACAAATATTTATGGGCCATATTTTGTGCTGAGCACTTTACAAAATAATGAACCACCATCCCGAGGCTAAGCAGGACGGGAAAATGTATAGGGGCAGGAGACCAACTGTTACCGAGGCAATCAGAATTGACCTCCCCCTCTGTTTGGATTAGGGAGAGGGAATATTGTCTTTAAGTCCTCTCATTGGTACAGATTCTAAAAATACAGGAAACAAAGATACTATGACTTAAATTTTATGCTTTTATGACAGTAAAAGAAACAGATGTGCCCCCATTGCAGAGCTCTGATCTATAGACGTGGGAGCATTAGTTCCAGAAAGCAGGGAGGGGCTGATTGATGTATGGCCACAATCTGCCCAGCAAGTGGATCCTAGTATTTTAGAAGTGGAAAGGCCCTTAGGGACCATAAACTAATCAAGTCCGGAAGTATTTACTAAGCACCACTATCCAGTGTGCCAGGTGCTATTAATACAGAGACAAGAACAAAAAACAAACAAACAAACCCAGTCCTTTCCCTTAAGAAACTTACATTCTTTTGTGGGAAACAACACAGACTTGGACAGGTGATTTCACTGATACAGATGAAGAAACTCTCACTACCAAAGCAGAACAGCACTTTTTCTGTAACTGAGTCTTGAAAGTTGATTGGGCCACTGAGAGGGTCAGACAGTCAGTATTTGTCAGAGTAGCCCTTGAACCCAGTTTCTTTCGGTTCTAAGGTCAGACAGACCTCCATCCACTACACCATACCTTAATGAATCTGAGCTTGTCTCATCAGAAACTAAGTAGAGTTGGGCTTGGGTAAATACATCTGGGAGACTTCTTGGGAAAACCAGGTACTGTAAAATAAATTAATAATAATATGGCGCTTTAAGGATTAAGAAGCACTTTGCAAATATTCCATTTGATTCTCACAATAGCCCTGAGAAACAGTTGCAAATTATTATCCCCATTTTACAGATGAGGAAACTGAAGTTAAGTGCTTTGCCTAGGGTCATATAGCTACCAAGTGTTGGAAGCCACATTCTTGATTCTAGCAGGTCCTAGTTTCTGAATAGTGCTTGCAGAATCTAATCCAAATGGTTGTTGTTAAGCTCCAGTGAGATAATATATATAAAACATTGCAAACATTAGCATGCTATATAAATGGTATTAGTCAGAAAGCAATATTGGGTGGCAGAAATTCACAGGACCCTATTTCTCATCCTGGCTCTGTGTGACCTCAGACAAGTCACTTAATCTCTCTCCTCCAAAGGACTGTGATCTCTTGGAGACCAGGGATTTCTTCCTTTTTCTTTTTGGCCTTTCTTTGTAACCACAGCCCCCTAACACAGTGCCTGGAATATAATGACTTGACAATGTTCCATGCTCCCTCTCACCTTGCCCTTGATTAATGTTTGTCTTCAGTATTTCAATAAATCTGGGTTCTTTAGGATGTAGGCATTTCTTCCAATGCAGATAACAAATGGAAAGAGCACTGATTTTAGAGTCAAAGATTTTAGGTTCAAATCTTGACACTGACACTACCTGTGTGATCTAAGTGAATTAGCTTCTGTGGGCCTCAATTTCCTTGTCTTTAAAATGAAGGCATTAGCCTAGAGATGACCTCTGAACTTCTGTCTAGTTCTGGATCCCTGTTCCATCCATGACTGGCTATCCTAGATGAAGACTCTCATTGGGCTCTCCTGCCATTCCTAGACTAGCCACAGACTGAACACCCCAGATACCCAGCATTGCCAGGTAGGGTGTTGTAGTTCAATGGCAGCAGGTCACCAGTGACTGACAGGTGGCAGGAAACACACCAGGGGCCATTTCATGGGAGCTCCCCTTTAGCTTACCCAGGGACTTCCTTTCTAGACATTTGTTTCTTGTTTTCTGGCCTATGAATAAAACATAAACTCACTTTACATAATAAAGATGTATGTTTTCACTTAGCCCAAATTCCAAGGTTTTTTTCTCCCTCCCCCCATATTTCAGATGGCCCTGTTCATGATAAGCCTCTCTTGTTTCCAATGCTCTTTCATTTCCTTTGTCTTGGTCGGAGATATTAATGTTCTGTAGGCATTCACTGGGCTTGAAATTGAACGGCGTGTTGTGCGGGAGGGGAAATGTGTTTGCTGCTTCCTTTTGTCCCAAAGTCTTTCCTATTTATTTCTTCGCTGTGTAATCATCCCAAATGTCAAAGAATTTATGTTTTTTTTGCTGTAGACCTACTTGGAAGCTTAGCTACTGCCTCTCATAGAAGGGAGCATTAGTTAAGAAAAAAAAAACCACTTGAAAATACACTGACTATTCATAGAACTATAACCTAATATTTTGACAAATGTTGTGATACTGTGCTATCTTGGCCCAAGGCTTTTCCAGTTCATATAATACCACAGTAAAGGCCTACTCTTCTAAAATATGCAATAGAATTTTAATTTATTTCTGGAAGACAAGGAGTATAAGAATTAGTGTGGGACAGTAGAAAAAGTACTAGACTCAGACCCTGAACAAAGCAAGTATCTGAGTCCCCTTTCAGGCCCTTTGCACATGAGCAGAGTAGCCTCAGGTAGGTCTCATAACTCCTATCTAGACAGGGTGCAGTCTGTTCTAAGGGTATGACTATATTCCCAGTTATGATCCTTAACTATGTGGTACAGTGGTAGAAAACCAGGCCTGGAATCTGGAAGACCTGAGTTCAAATCCAGCCTCATTTACTAGCTGTGTGACTCTGGGCAAGTTACTTCATCTCTGTCTGCCTTAGTTCCCTCATCTGTAAAATTAGGATAATAATAGCACCTACCTCCTAGGGTTGTTGTGAGGATCAGACGAGATAATGATTGTAAAGCACTCAGCACATGGCCTGGATACAGCAGATTCCATATAAATGTGAGTTATATAGCAAACCAAATCAGTCAAATCTTGATCCTGACTGATTCCACCAATAGCCATGAGTCATAGTATCTTCTTATGAGAAATACAAGATTTTTTTAAACCCATTTCTTATGAAAAATATAAAGTGTTTTAAACAAACACGAAGTGCTAGAATTTAAGGTGACTAAGTTGAACAGAAACAGAGGAGAAAGCACGGTTTTGTTTTGGGCTCTGAGGTCAATTCAATTCAGATCAAATCAACAAAGGTTTATTTATTAACTATGAACTATATGTAAGGTGGTGTGTTAAAGGCTATGGATTCAGAGGGGAAAAGAAAAAGAAAAACAATCTCTGCCTTCAAGGAGTTCACATTCTACTAGGAGAATACAACAGAGAGCTGGATGGATGAACAGATAGACAGAAAGACAGAGGGGCAGACAGAAGGATAGACAGAGACAGATTGGAGAGACAAATGGATAGATAAATGGATGATAGATAGACAAGCAGAAATGGATGATAAATGGATGATAGACAAGCATAAAGACCGACAGACATACAGACAGACATACAGACAGACAGACAGATAGATGGATGGATGGATGGATGGATGGATGGATGGATGGATAGATGGATAGATAGATGGATAGGTGAAGAGAAAGACAAACAGAAAGGTAGGTAGGCAGAGAGACACAGAGATAGATAGAAAGATAGACAGATGGGGGGGGCGGAGCCAAGATGGCGGCGTAGCAGCAGCAACACATCGCAGCTCTCCAATAGCCACCCCAAAATACCCATAAGATAGGACTCTAAACCAATCCTGGAACTCCAAAACACACACAAAGATACTTCCCACTAAAGTCAGCTCGGCTACGAGGAACCATATCAGCACTGCAAACCGAAACCAGCCTGGCCTGAAGCTGCAGCTGTGCCCTGGGGGCGGCTGGACGGGAAGAGCTGAGAAGCTTCAGGTGAGCAGATTAGCAGCAGCTGTGAATGGGATTTGTGAAAGGGGGAGATAAGCAGTCCGGCCAGAAGGCCTCCAGAGTGGAAAAGCAAAAGGCAGAGGTTTTGCACCCGCCTCGGCTTTGCAGCTTCCCGCCCGCGGCCTGCAGGCAGCAGGGGGACTGAGCGATTTTTCTCGGCCAGCTCTCGCGTTGAGTGG
>CM053581.1:411882741-411909328 GCA_028627135.1 Pseudochirops cupreus
AACATTCCTAGGAGTTTTCTTTTGGGCATCTTTTTCAAGAGGTGATTGGTGAATTCTTTCAATTTCTATTTTGCCCTCTGGTTCTAAAATATCAGGGCAATTTTCCTTGAGAATTTCTTGAAGGATGCTTTCTAGATTCTTCTTTTGATCATGGCTTTCAGGTAGTCCAATAATTTTTAAATTGTCTCTCCTGGATCTATTTTCCAGGTCAGTCATTTTTCCAAGGAGATATTTCACATTGCCTTCTATTTTTTCATTTGTTTGGATCTGTTTAATACTATCTTGATTTCTCATAAAGTCATTTGCTTCCATTTGCCCCAATCTAATTCTGAAGGAATTATTCTCTTCAGTGAGCTTTTGAGATTCTTTTTCCGTCTGGCAAATGCAGCTTTTTAAGGCATTCTTCTCCTCGTTGGCTTTTTGGGCGTCTGTTGTCATTTGAGTTAGTCTATTTTTTAAGGTGTTATTTTTCTGAGTCAGGTTGTTGACTTTCTTTTCATGATTTTCTTGCATCATTCTCATTTCTCTTCCCAATTTTTCCTCTACTTCTCTTATTTGGTTTTCAAAATCTTTTTAAAGCTCCTCTATGGCCTGTAACCAGTTCATATTCTTCTTGGAAGCTTTTGGTGCAGGAATTCTAACTGTGTTGTCTTCCTCCTGTTCCATGCTTTGATCCTTTTTGTCCCCAAAAAAGGAATCTAAAGTAGGATGGCTATGCTTGCTTTGCTTCCTTTGCCTGCTAATGTTGCCAGTCAATTACCTGACTTTTGAGCTTTGCCACAGTAGAACTCTGCTTCCAGAGGGGAAAGTTTTGCCCCAAATTGCTGGGGTTTTCGCAGCTGCTGGAGCTATTGGGATGGTGCCATCTATACAGCTCCTACTAACTTTGGCTCACTGGTCACACACCTCAGAACCACTACCCAAGACCACGATCCCGATCCAGGCAGGTTAAGGCAAGAGCACTTAGCCTCTGAATGGCTGCTTGGCCTCCCTACAATGTACAGGCTGGGAGTTCTGACACAGCCACATGGAGGCAGCTGCAGGGCCACCACTTCCACTGCTTCTGGCTCTAGAGGCAGAGGGCTGGACCTGCTCCTCTGTCCCCCCCAAATTCAGCCGAGTTCCACTGACCTTTTACTTTGTCTTTGGCATTTATGAGTTGATAATTCTGGAAAACAGACAAAGGAAGATAAAAGTGATTGACAGAAGCAATGGAGAAGGAGGAAGGGAAAGTTAACAACCCCAAATTGAGAAGTTTTCACTTATCCCATACACATCTGTCTCCTACCTCCATTCTCGTTGCTACCACCCTTAACCAGGTCCTTATTGCTACCCACATTAACTATTGCAACAGCCTCCTTTTGGGTCTTCCTGCTTTTATTCCCAACTCCTCCTCATCTTTCTGATTTTAAATCTGAACCTCAAACACTTGCTAGCTGTGTGACCCGGAACAAGTCTCCTCACCCTGTTTGCCTCAGTTCCCTCATCTGTAAAATGAACTGGAGAAGGAAATGGCAAACCACTCTAGTATCTTTGCCAAGAAAACCCTAAATGGGGTCACAAAGACGTGACTGAAACGACTAAATAACAACAACAATAAGGTTGTAAGCTCCATGAGGACAGGGACTTTACCTTAATAAAACTTTATATTTTTCTGTGTGCCTTGCATAGCACTCCGCACTCAGTAGCTGATTCATACATGTGTACTGTGTTATATTACAGAGCTGTCCAAAAAGGATCAAGGCCGTTTGTGTTTATCATTATTATAAATGTTTCAGCAGTAAGTTGGATGACTGACTTTGGGTCAGGAATATTATAGAAGGATTTCTTCATGGTTTGAGAGTGACTGAAGGCAGCATGGCATGGTGGAAAGATTTCTGGGTTTATAGTTTGTGAACCTGGGTTCATCTTGACTCTACTACTTTCTGTCTGTATAACTTTGGGCAAGTCACTTAACTTTCTGAGACCTGGTTACCTTCCTTATAAAATAAGGCATATGGTCTAGATAATCTCTGAGATCTTTTCTTGGTAGGGAAATGCTGGTGTCAGAGCTCATATAGATGACTGTTAAATTTTCAGTGGGAGCACTTGCTTTACAACTGGCAAATACTCAAAGTCAAGGGTTGGCTGGTTGTTTTGTTGGTTGTCTAGTTTAAGAAAGTGATGGAGGAAATGTTAATAATGCAAATTAAAATGATTTTTCAGAGAGAAGGTTGTTAAACATTGACCAGCCCCCACTGTCTCTAGGTCTAAAAGCTATAAATCTAGGAACATGAAAGGCCTTTTCCAATTCTACAATACTGCCATTCCATGTCTATCTATATGTAAAATCAGTATATTTCAGTAACTAGAAGCTGGTGACTAACTGCATAAGAAAGGTCAGATTTTTGTCTTTAGAGGGAGGACTTAGTGGTATGGCCAGACAAAGATGAAATCAAGTGTTTCTCTGGCCATCCCAGCAACCCAACGATCCTAAAGCAGTAATGCCCCTAGCTCAAAGTCACGTTGCTGTTAGCCCTAGAGATAGACATCTTGTTTGGAGGGGGCTCAGACCAGAAGGTTTTCAAATATTTTAAGCCAAATTTTTATACATGGCTTGTCAAGGGCCAAGCTGATTTAGTCAGGTTTCATCTATGTTGTTATCCTCTTGGAACTTGAGTCCTGTGCTATATTGGTGCTAGGCAAATATCTTGACAGAATCAATTGCTGTTTGAACTTTGAAAAGGAAACACATCATATTTGCAAGGTGACTTGTGGGCATAAACTAGATTGGGCAGGGAGGGAGTGTTCTAATCAACTGTTTCTGCTAAATTTAGGGCTTTCAGCAAGGCCACCTTTACGGTGAGACAACGAAGGAAAGCTGTCTTGTCAAAAACACTTCCTTTCTTAAGCAATGTAAACTTGCCTCAAGTCTAATTGTCCTACAGAACTGCAATGGATCATAGATCTAAACTGTTTCAACTCATCCTACATAAGGAAACTTCCTAATTCCTTCTGTTTAGTGTCCTCAGCCGATTACTTTGTATATAGAGCTCGGGGCTCACTCTCCCAGTGCAGGCTGCGTCCTCAGAGGGTGGCCAACTATTCCTCTCTCACAATTGTAGGCATTACTGGAAGGAGCTATAGATTCTGGTACTATCCTGAAAAGCCCCCATTCAGTATGTTCCCCCATTATTAATTAACCTGTTGATGTACAAAATGGTATTTCAAGGTACAAAAAGGAGAGAGCTTATAAAAACATCCCTCCCCCCAACTAATGGCACACTCTCTTTTCTGTACACAATCAGTCCCTGGAGAGAGTGAGTTCAAACCTAGATGCCAAAGGCAGTGAGGGTCCTATATAGAGAACAGTGTGGTTGAAGGGTTCCTACTGGTTCTCCACAGGGTCCTCACCAAGTCCACTTCTGGGTGTGGAAGAACCAATGGCCAAATTATTTCCTTGTTCAGCTGGGCTAGTTTCTTCAGGACTCAGCCTCAGAGCTGATGGGTCAATCAAGTCAAACTCAGTTCCTGCTGCTTTCTCCTTGTGAGGGATAATTTATAGTGAAGTTTCCCCATTCTGAAAAATCAAATCTAGAATGGCTTCAGTATTCACTAGGCTTAGGGTAAAGTCACCTGACCTTCAAGCAATCTGGGGCTTAGAGCAATGGAGACCCTCCCCCAGAGCCAACTCAGCAGAAGATATGCCAAATAAGGTTAAGACTACTTTCATTGGACACCCACATGTTTCTGGGTCCTTTGTCTCAGAGAGATTCCCACACTTAGGTTGTAGGACAGCCCCCCTACCAATAAGAGTGAAGGCCAGTTGGGGGAGTTGGGTTTCTGCATTGGAAGATTATATAACCATAGGCTGGCTTCTACCTGTTGCTCTCTCCCTGCTGCCATGCAGGCGACAGGGGGCAGAGTCCTTTCTCATGAGAAAAAATAAAGACCTTTTCTGAACTTAGATTCAGACTCTGAACTCTTTCACCTCACACATCCTCAACTAGTCTCTGCCCCTGATTCAAGTGGCTGAGGGGACTTACATGTCAAAGATTACAGGTCACAGCCCTGTCGAATTCTGTCTTTAGATACTCATTCACCTACAGAAGGTAAGGTAAGGCCAAATGCAAGCCCCCTGCTTGGAGACCCACAGCAATCCTCATTTGAAAGCTGCCAAAGAAGAGACAGAAAGATCTCCCCTTGAACTTTTGACACACAACCTAAGTTAAGGCTCCTTGATCAATTAGAAGACCCTCCCCCCAGGTTCTGTTTTCCTCTTTCCTCTTTTCACAATCTACCTCTGAACACATTTTTTAAAACAGTTTTTGTTCTTACATTCTGTGGCTGCCCATGTTCAACTATTTTACCATGTTTACCTGTCTCTCCCCCATCCACCCCTGTTCACTCTCTCCTCAAATCTTTGCAAGGAGGGGATGGTAATGGTGGGCACAAAGACTAATTTATTAAAACATATTTGGGAAGAGGTGGGGTCCCCAGGGGTGTCTTCTACTGCCTCCTGTATCTACCCCTTCTATCACAGTCCCTCTTCTTTTGTTAATCTTCTAGTTAGGCAGGTTAAGGGAAGGAGGTCCAACTGATGTAGGGGAAGAGATTGTCCCAGAGTACCATGGGCCCCCCACTCTGGTTTCCTATTTGCAGTTATCTGAATAAAAATAATTTCCTTTTTTTTTGGACACTTACAAACACCCCACAGTTCTAGCCCCTCAACCACTTCCCACAGTGGTGGGAAACTGACCCCCTAAATTTCCATATGTTAGACTGAAACCAGTAAAAGGATTTTGTGTATGCCCTGCATAACAACAATAACTAGCATATATGTAATGCTTCAAGGTTTGCAAAGTGCTTTAAAAATATCTCATTTAATCTTTTAAAAATATTTTCTCTCAATTACATGTAAAAACAATTTCTAACATTTAGAAAATTTTGAGTTCCAAATTCCCTCCCTTCCTCCCTCTCCTCCCCCTTCCCTGAGGCAGTAAGCAATCTATTATAGGTTATAAATGTGCAATCATCTCATTTAATCTTTACCTGGAAGGTATCTACTATTATTATCTTTATTTTGCAGGTGAGGAAACGGAGGCTGAGAGGTCCAAAGACTTGCCCACTTAGGTAATAAGCATTTGAGGCAAGATTTGAACTCAGGTCTTCCTGACTCCAAGTGCAGCACTCCACCTAGCTGCCTCTCACACCCATTAGTAAAGGTATATCTGCAAGAGCTCTATTATAGTCTTTGTTTGTCCTATATTTGTTTGAACCTATCATTTCCATCCGATAAAATGTATGCACCATGAGCGTAATTGTTTTCATTTTTGTATCCTTGCTGTCTAGCACCGTGCGTGGCATCGATCGAGTCAACATTAAATAAATGTTTATTGACATGTAAAGGAAAGAGCAACAGCTGCAAAAACAGATGAATCTGAAGTCTGTGCAATGATAATGACCAAGCTTGTCCTCAAAGAAGAAACGCAGTCTCTCCCCTTCTCTGCAAGCAAGAGTGGAGGATTCTGGGCATAGGACATTGCATATACTCTCAGATTTGGAGGATGGGCCAGTTCTTTTGGCTGACTTTACTCCTCTCCCTCCTTTCCTATTCTTTTTCTGTTACATGGATAGCTTGATAGGAAGGGGATGGGGAGGAATATTTTCAAAAAAGGTGTTATTAAAAAAAAGATGTCAAAAATTTTTTTAAAAATTAAGATGGTTTTGACTTGAATTGAATTGAAAAGATATGAATTCAATTAGACTCACAGTAAGCAAAAAAGTTGTATTAGCTGATGGGTGAAGTTTGGGCTCTTGCTTCTGACAGGGCATCTGGGTACTTTGACCTTGTTAGGATTCCAAGGATAGTAGAATCCTGGGGTTGGAAGGGAATTCAAAATTTATCTAGTCCAATCTATGCCTGAACACAAGTCCCCTCTACAATATGTCTGACAATTAGTCATGAGCCACTATCTCCAGTGACAGGGGACTCACTACCTGTCAAGGCAACATGTTTCTTTTTTGACTATTCTAATGGCTGTTTTCCTATTAGTATTATCATTAAGAATGATGATAGCAGATGACATACATGTGCATCCATGTATCTGTCTGTCTGTCTGTCTATCTATCTATCTATCTATCTATCTATGGGCAGCTAGGTGGTACAGTGAATAGAGTGCAGGGCTTGGAGTCAGGAAGACCTGAATTCAAATTCAGCCTCAGACACCAGCTATGTGACCCTGGGCAAGTCACTTAACTTATGACTGCCTCCGTTTCCTCATCTGTAAAATGGGGATAATAAAAGCACATACCTTAGAGGACTATTGTGAGGCTTAAATTAGATAATCATTGTAAAGCACTTCAGCACAGTGCCTGGCACACAGTAGCATATACTAAGTGCTATGTAAATGTTTGCTGTTATTATTTTATCTTGGTCTTCACAACAAATCTACAGATATTATGATCCTCATTTTACAGATGAGGAAAGAGAAAGGGATAAATTAACGGCCCTAAAAATTAGAGCTATTTAAAAATGGAATGAGACTCCTTGGAAGGTGGTGGGTTCTCCTTCACTGTATGTCTTCAAGTCATGTCAACAAGCATTTACTAAACACCTACTTAAAAAAAAGTTAACATGTGGTTTTCTTTTTTTATATTTTATTTTCCCCCAATTATATATAAAAATAATTTCCAACATTTGTTTGTTTTTTTACTTTTGAGTTCCAAATCCTCTTCCTCCCTCCCTCCTTTTCCCCATCCTTGGGAAGGTAAGTAATTTGATATAGGTTATACGCAAAGCACCTACTTTGTGCTTTGCATATAACCCTGCCTTTGCCTCTTGCCAATTTCCACCTATCGCTTCCTAGCTCTCCTTCAAAGACCCACTGTGCCTGGAAACTCTCCTGGTAGTAGACTCATGTTATAGGAAGTCACCTGGCCTTCTCTGGAGGTGAAAGCTACATCTGCTTCAGCAAATCATCTGCATGGTATTGGCATTTCAGAGCTTGGCCTCTATCCCTTTTGTCCACGGTCCTCCATTTCCCACACCCCACCCACTCCAGGAGTTCCAAATGGGAGCCAGAATCCAGAGCTAACAAGGCCACAGTGGGAAGGTCACTTTCCAGTGACACCTGGTTTCCTAGCTGGGTCCCAAGGGGACAAGAAGCCTCAGCAGCATCCTCTTAACTGCACCATCACAGGAAGTCAGCCTGAGTAGAAGCAAGGATTGGACCCTCTGTCCACAGTCCTGAGGAGGCCCTTGGTAATAAGCAGGGTCAGTGCCATTTCCGGGCCCTTTCCTGGTCTGCTGCTTAAGGCCAGGTGCTGTTGAGATTGGCTGATTAGTACCTCCTCAATCACTTTTTCCAGGAAGGAGTGGTCAGGGACCCGGCAGTAGCTGGGGCCCTTTCGGCCATTGAATGTTGGATTTTTTTTGAGTGGGGGCCAGATCATTGTGTGGTTCTGGGGCTGGCAAGTTGCCTTGTCTAAGGGAGACACATATAACAATAAGGACAATTGTCCCTGCCAGTAACAGGTTTGTTTGAACCCTGCTGGGTGGATGGACTTGTACTTTGGTTCCCATCATGGGGGACTGAGGGGAAGGTTTGAGGGAATGGCCAAAGACCGCCATGCTTTCACGTGGGTTATTTTACATGGGTCGTTTCCAGACATGGGAAATGCTATGACCAACCATTTTTGTAGAAGAAATGGGCAGAAGGATCACAGGGTATAGATTCAGAGTTAAGAGCTGGATAAAAACAATAATAACTTTCACTGACATAATACTTTAAGGTTTATAAGGTCTTTACGTTTTTTCTTTCATTTGATCCAACCTTGGGAGTTAGGTGCTATTATTATCCCCATTTACAGGTAAGGAAGCTGAGGCCGAGATAATTTAAATCATTGCCCAGGGCTACCCAACTAGTGAGTGTCTAAAACAGGATTCAAACTCAGGTCTTCCTCCCAGTCTCATAATCTGGGGGTCGTAGAGGTGGGACCCCATGTCTAATATGCACTTCTTCCTCGCCTCTGCCTCTTAGAGGCTCTAACTTCCAGACAAAGCACAGAATGTAAAGAGCTAGAAAGAACCTTAGAAATCAACTCATCCATTTTACAGATAAAAGAGACTGAGGGTCAGACAGGCAAATTGAATTGCTCAAGGTTACGTGGCTGGGAAGAATAGGGGTAGGATCAGACCCAGAACTGGGGTGGGGTAACTAGGATTTGCCTCAAGGCACCAGGTTTAAAGGATACTCAATTTAGAGAGATACAGTAGCTCTAGAAGTCCTCCGACAGTGTAGAAACAAGAGCCTGCTTCCTGGGAGGGAGGAGGGGTTTGTGATTTCATCAGCACAGGGGAGCTTTTCTCTATCAGTGCAAAGATTCAACAATTTATAGTTACTCAGAACTGCCTGTGGACACAAGGCAAGCAGCTGTCAAATACCACACTTGAACTCCGGTCAGCCTGACTTGGAGGTAGCTTCTCTAGACCCCACACCAGAATGCCTCTCACTGCCCCAAGTCAGAAAGAATAGTGAATGAAAATAATGAACTCCCAAATTGTGAACTGGGGTGGCTCCTCCCCCATGCTGCCTCACTTTCCCAACCAAGGGCACTTGCCAAGAATGAAGTCAGTGGTCACTGTCCAAAACCCAGAAATTCCTAACTGTTGCTCTGGTAAGGATTTGAACCCAGGTAGTCTAAAGCTTGTGTTCTCCCCATAACCACACCTTGCCCTCTGTTCCCTGGCTACTTCCCTCTTTCCATCAACACTCCAGAAAAGGGAAGCAGGCCAGTGCCAAGTCCAATTGATAGCATTCTGAGGCTCCAGCCATTTACAGGCTTCCCAATGGTGATCCGGGTTTTATCATCCCATACAGCTCTCATCTCAGAGCCAAGGAAACTCAGAAATTACATCTCCAAGGGCCAGGCTCACCATTCCCTGAGCCCAGCAAACTGGGAAAATTTGCCCAAGAAGCTGAGGCTGGCAGCCAACACCTCAGGTAGCTTAGGCAGATTGCAGGGATGCAGGTGAATCACTGCTTCTGCCTGAATGGAGACTGAGTCAGGGCTTGTTCTCAGGGTTACAGCCTGACTTTCGTACCATGGAAATCTCATTGAAAGAGCCGCTGCTGCCACCAACAGGCCAAAAGCCCTCAAAGCCCTCAGCATGCTGGCTCCCACTTACCTCCCTTTCCAGTCCCCTTTCATTCTATGCCCCTTTCTTCCCTCTGTTTTAAATTGCTTCACTGTTCCCCATAAAGGACATTTCATCTCCTATGGGTGGTCTCCCACATCTGGCACGCATTTCCTCCTTAGAATCTCTACCTGCCTCCAGGCCCAGCTCAGGAGGCTTTTCCTGTTCCTGATTATTAGTGCTATCTCTCTATACTAAAACCTTAAAATTAATTTGCATTACATTCTATTTACCTAATTGAGAACTTAACTTTTTAATATTTATATGCAGGGCAGTTAGGTGGCACAGTGATAGAGTACCAGTCCTGGAGTCAAGAGGACCTGAGTTCAAATCTGACCTATGTATTTACTAGTTGTGTGACCCTGAGCAAGTCACTTAACTCCGATTGCCTCCACCCCCTAAAATTAAATGAGTGAATGAATGAACACTTCTGTGAAATGTGATGGGCGCTCTAAATATCTGGATGAGGCTTGTGGGTGGCATGGATAGATATTTGGGATCTAGCTCACCTTTGCAGAGAGTAAGGAAGACCCTTGACAGTAGCCAGGCTAGAATGTGGCCAGGCTCTCCAAGGTTGGGGGATTCCTCCTATCTCCAAAAGGAGTATTGGACTTGACAAATCTATGTGCACCACCTCTAACATATCTCTATTCAAGAGTTTGGAGTCTGGGCTTTCAATGAAAGGAAAACACTACCCAGACTGCTCTCAAAGGGTAGACCAGCCCTTAACTTACATTTGCCAGCTTAGCCCCTTCCCAATAAGTGCTGGTTACCATCTCAGAGAGCTAATAAGTCTCTTTATCAAAGATAGCAGTAAACAGAAACTGGAGAAGTTGTATAGATGAGAATATACCAAAGAATGTATAATAGCAAAGGAGCTCTCCAGCCTGAAGCAAGACAAAATATTTCAATTCACCCAAAGAGAGAGAGTGATCTCATCTGGGGAAGGAGGGGTATCTTCTGGGGCTTCAGGCACTAGAAGGCAAGGGACAGGAGAGGAGCTAGCTCCCCGACATCTCTGCAGCACTGGGGCTTCAGGTCACCATTCAAAAGTTTATATTTTGCCTCTTTGGAACCATGCCTCTTGAGCTCCTCTCTCATAGTATGTATCTAACAAAGTTGAATGAAGTACCTTCTCCATTCAAGTCCATGGGGTCATGAAGAGTTGGACACAACTAAATGACTCAACACCGCCAATAACAGTAACAACAATTCCTTTTCAAGCAGTGTCCTAGCTCCAGCTTGGTGCTCTCTCAGACAATCAAGAGCTATGTCCCTTTGCATATATGCAACACAATACCATCAGGGCAAAACCAACCGTCTTGCCTGGAAGGGAGGGAGCGTTAAACTTATATGTGTATGTATGTATGTATATATATGTATATATATATATATATATATGTATATATATATACACACATATACATACATATATACACGCTTCCCCAGTAGAGTGTAAGGTCCATGGGAGCAGAGTTGGTTTCATTTTTGTCTTTGTATTCCCAGTCTAGCCCTTAATAAATGTCTGTCAAATTAAACTGAACTGGATGATTGAGTCCAAGACTTCACAATAGAAACAATACTCTAGAGGACGAAAGATTTATCTGCAACATTCATGAACTGTAATCAACCAACCTGCCCCTGCCCCCAAAATTAGATGCTCCAGAAAGGAAATGGCAAGTTCCTAAAACTTTGTCCCAGGGGCAAGATACCTTTCAAAGTCTGAACTTACTATACAAGTGGTGGCTAACCTGGACCTCTTTATTTTGGTAAATAGTCTTTGAATTATAGACCAGGCTCTTTGACAAGAACTGAGGAAAGAAAGTGCTTATTTATAGGGTGAACAAACCAAATTCAGAAGAACCTGTAAGGCCAGTTTTTGTGAACACCTGCCAAAGATGCCCTCTGTGACAGAGTGTGGGGCTCAGTCATCAAAGCTGGGACCTGTAATGGAGCTTTGTCCCAATGCCAAAATGGCGCCTCACTTAATTTTCTTTCATGAATGAGTTGACCAACAAACCATACATTTTCCATGAGTTTTCCTAGAATTCTGAGCTGGAAATGAACTTAGAGGCCATTGATCCAATATAGATGAGGAAATTGAGGCTAGAGAGGTGAAATCATGAACCCAAGTTCACCCAGGTAGTAAATAACATAGATGAGATTTGACCTCAGGGCCTCTGACTCCACACGCAGTGTTTTTTTCACACAATGAATCCAAATTTGTGTTTTGATTTGTTATCTAGACCACATCACCTCTCATCAAGCACATTCAGTGAATTAACAAGCATTTATTAAACTCCTGTTATATGCCAGAAATTGTGATAAGCAGTAATGCAACAATAGGGGGAAAACAGTCCTCACCCATAGGAGGTACATGTGCTAATGGGAGAGACAACATGTAAACAACTAGGTACAGTTCAGATATATACAGAGTAATTAGAAAGTAATTTGAAAGAGGAACCACTGGTAGTAGCTGAGGGCACCGGGAAAGCATTCTTTCACGAGGTAGAGCTTGAGTTAAATACTGAAGGAAACCAGAAAAAACAAGAGATAGAGATGAAGGGGCAAAGTACTTCATGCATAGGGCACAGCCAATGCAAAGGTATGTAGGAGGGAGATTGTGTGTATTCAAGGAACAGCCAATATAGTCCAGTGTAGATGATGGGTCAAGGAATGCATGGAGGGGAGGTTGGAAGACTGGAAAGGTAGAAAGGCACCAGCTTCTGAAGGGCTTTACATTCCAAGAAGAGGATTTTATAACCTCCTACAGTAGTCCAGGAAGAATTATTATCCTTACTTTACTGAAGCTCTGAGTGGAGAAACAACTTGTTCTCTCCCACACCCACAGCCACAAAATACCAGAGCCCCTATGCCACTCTATCTCCAATGCTTTGTATCAACTGTTCTTACTAAAGCACATTTATAAACAACCTTTCTAAAAGCTAGAGCACCTCATTTTTTTTAATCACTGTATACACACCCTGGGAGTACTCTTTACTCTCCATCACCCACCTCTCCATATTCAATCAATTGCCAAGTACCTGTGACCTTACCTTCATTACAGCTTCAGAATCTGTCCTCTTCTTTCCACTCACAACACAACCATCCTAATTCAGGCCCTCACTCCCTCTTGCTTGGACTGCAATAGCATCTTAATTGCTCTTCTGGTTTCTGGGCTCTTTCCTCTCCTACACTACCAAAAGGTATTGCTATAGCACAGCTCTGATCATGTTTTTCCCCTGCTCATTAAACTCCAGTGGCTCCCTATAACCCTCTAGGATCAAATACAAATAGAGGAGCTCCTCTATGTGGTGTTTAAAGCCAATCTGGCTCCAATCAGGCTTATTTAATATTTTTCTTGTTGTTCAGTTGTTTCTGACCCCTCATGACCCCATTTGGGGTTTTCTTGGCAGAGATACTGGAGTGGCTTGCCATTTCCTTCTCCAGTTCATTTTACAGATGAGGAAACTGAGGAAAACAGGGTTAGGTGACTTGTTCAGAGTCATGAAGCTAGTAAATGTCTGAGGCTAGATTTGAACTTAGGTCTTTCTTGGCTTTCTTGACTCTCTAATCCCCCCAGAACCCTCCCCAAATTTACCTTGCATATACTTAGATTTGTACTTCTAATCTCTTCCAATAGAATGAAAACTCTTTGAGGGAAAAAAAAACATTTTGTTTTTGTCTTCATATCATGATCAGCTACCACATGGAGAGACAGGTATTGGAAGGGTGATTTCATTGTTATAGGAAACTTCCAGGTGAGGAAACATCCTTTACCAGTGCAAGTTGGTTCTCTTGTAACAGCATTTGGAGGTTGGATGATTTGCCAGGGCTGCCAGCCAGTACATGACAGAAGTTGAACTTGACCCTAGCTCTTCCTGGCTTTGAGGCCAGCTCTCTACCCACTCCCCCAAGGGGCCTCTCAATCCATGCTTGTTCATCATGATCGTCATCACCCTGCTGCTGCTGTTGTCATTTAGATCTTGAGGGGTTGCAAAGTACATCATACCTATTAGATAAGATTCACATTTATATAGCACTCTAAGGCGTCTGCTTACAGCAACTCTGTCATGTTGATACGAGTATTACTGCCTCCCTTATACTGATGATGAAATGGAGGCTCAGAAAGTTTCAGTTATTTGCCCAAAGTTAATTCATTAAGTAAAGGACAAAGGCAGGATTCAAACACAGTACTCCCCGAGTCTAGATCCAGTACTCATCCCACTGCACCTTCTTACAACATCCCAGCATTTGGCTGGAACTGGAACTTAGGAACCAGGATTCAAATACCTAGTGTGTACTGCTCTGGTCAAACATGACTACCTTGGTGACTGTAGCCTCCAGTACCTTTTTTTGTTTTGTTTTTTGCTTTTTGGAGGGGGGAAAGGCAGGGCAATTGGGGTTAAGTGACTTGTCCAAGGTCACAAGGCTAGTTTTGTGTTAAGTGTCTGAGGCTGAATTTGAACGCAGGTCCTCCTGACTCCAGGGCCCGGTGCTCTATTCACTGTGCTAGCTAGCCACCCCTGTAGCCTCTAGTCTTTAATCAAATGAGTGAATTGGACTAGATGAGTTTCAAGGGTTTTCTTGTCAGATCCAAACCCTGCTATTCAGTCATTCAGTCAACAAATATTTATCAGGGCTCACTGGGCTAAAGACTGGGAATATGCAGAAAGGCAAAAACATAGTCCCTGTCCTCAAGAAGCTTGCATTCTGATGAGGGAGCTAACGCGAGAATAGGCAGCTAGGCGGCGCCTTAGCACATAAGGGCAAGGACCCAGGCTTCTGTGCTCGCTCTGTGCTGTTTAACATTTCTATGATGGAATTAGGCAGCTAGGTGGCGCCATAGTGAATAGAGCACTGGGCCTGGAGTCATGAAGACTCATCTTGAATTCAAATATGACCTCAGACACTTATAATTATGTGACCTCGAACAAGTCATTTAATCCTGTTTGCCTCAGTTTCCTCATCTGTCAAATGAGCTGGAGAAGGAAATGGCAAACCACTCTAGTATCTTTGCCAAGAAAACCCCAAATGGGGTCATGAAGAATCAGACATGACTGAACAATGACTGAACAACAAAAACATGTAAATAACTAGGTACATAAAAAATAGAGGAAAGATGAAAGTGTCAGTAGATAGTACAGATCTTATTATTATCCCTCTTTCACAGGTTAGGAAACTGAGGGTCAGAGAGTTGAATTTACACAGTCACTAAGTGCTCGAAGGTAGAATTCAAACCCATAATCTAGTGTTATTCTCTAAGAAACTGCTACTGTGTGAAGTCTTTGAAGGAACTAAATGACTTTGGCTTTTCCCATAAGAAAATGAGAAATGGGAAAAGCTCATGTAAGGGACAGGGAACAGATCCATGGTGTGTAAGGGCATTGTTTGAAGCACCCAATGGGTGGGAACAGCTCTGGAAAAGCAGGTGTGCAAATGGAATAGGGCCCCAACAAAGCCCAGGGATTGAACGGCCTTTGATATGGAAAATCTCCATGGAAAATGAGTTTGATGCACAAGTGAGCAGAGTTAAGTCCAGGAACCTGTGGGCTGAGAACATAATAGGGCAAGACATCATTGGGTGTCATTTAGAACTGGAAGGGTCCTCATTTTGCAGATGAGGAGAATGAAGTTGGTTTCATTTGCAGACCTGCTTTTCCAGAGTTGTTCCCATTGCAAAAGCCTCCATTTAGTGCTTTTAACCTGCCATACCTGGACCTGCTCACAGCCCCTTACAAGAGCTTTGCCCATTTTTCATTTTCTTGTGAGAAAAGTCTAGGGCATTTGGTTCCTTCAAAGATTTCACACAGTCGCAGTTTCTTAAGAGAAAAGCAGTGTGGTCCAGTGGAAAAAACACCAGATTCTGGATTTGAATTCCACCTCCATACATACACTTATCAGCCATGCAACTTCAACTCTCTGCCTTTCAGTTTTCTCACCTGTGAAATGTGGATAACAATATGTTATCTATTGAACTTGTCATCATATTTATTCAATCATCTATCTATCTATCTATCTATCTATCTATCTATCTATCTATCTATCTATCTATTCGTCTGTCTGTCTATCTATCTCAATCTATCTATCTATCTTCTCTGTCTTAGAGAGATTAAATGATTTGCCTAGAGTCCCACAGCTAAGTGGCTGAGGCTGAACTCATAAGATCATATGAGTCCTGGATCACATGAGAACCTGAAGGACCTTCGGAGACTTTCCTTTGGGTTCAACCCCTTCATTTTATAGACAGAGAGATGTGAAGCAATCTGATCACACAGCTAGCAAGTGATCTGAGCCTTAGCTTCTTTGAGTCACAATGTGGTCTAGTGGAAAGAAATCTGGTCTCACAGTGTGAGGACCTGAATTAAGATTCTAGCTCTGCCACTTATTATTTGTATAATCTTAGATACATCACTCAACATCATTTTCTTCATGGGTCTGACAACGTAGTAAACACCTGCTGTTGTTCAGTCATGTGCAACTCTTCATGCCCTCATTTGGAGTCTTCTTGGCAGAGATACTGGAGTGGTTTGCCATCTACTTCTCCACCTCTTCTTACAGATGAGGAAATCAAGGAAAACAGTGTTAGATGACTTACCCAAGGTCACACAACTAGTGTCTGAGGTCAGAGTGGAATTCAGGTCTTCCTGATTCCAGGTCCGGTGTTCTATCCACTGAGCCACCAAGCCCCCCATAGTAAGCACCTGACCATTGCCTGACTATACACTAAGGATATCGAACTAGGTGGTCTCTGAGGTTTCTCCCAGATTTAAATCCATGAAGATATGGAGGTGGATTGTTACTCAAGATAAGGAAAATATCTTCCGGACTATTAAAACCATCCCAAAGTAAAATGGCATGCATTAAAAAGGTAGTGGGACACCCAGCTGTAAAGGTCTTTAGGCAAGAGTTGACAACTCTTTAGGGTTCACAGATCTAGGAGGGACCTCAGACAGAGAGTCCAACCTTATTTTACAGATGAGAAAACTGAGGCACAGAAATGTTAAAAGATTTGTTGACCCCCTTTCATTTTACAGATGAGGAAACTTAAGGCACAGAAAGTTAAAAAGCTTGCCATATCTACACAGCTAAGTCACTAACAGGAGCAAGATCTGAACTCAGTCTCACTCCAGAGGCAATGTTTCTTCCACTGTTTCATGGTGCCACCAGTTGAGGCAGAAGGTAAGATCAGAGGACCCTTTGCCATGCTGAGAGGCCAACTATGCGCATCTGGAGAGGTCTAGAAGAGTTAATGGCCTTCCCTGGCCTGAACCAATTCCTTCCCCTTTGAGGAGACAATTCTGAGCTCTATATGCAAAATCTTTGTAAAACTACACATTTGCTTTGCTGCAGTGTGGAGGAAAACAGCTACTCCCTGCAATCACCAGCTAACAATGACTGGACCTTGCTGTCCAGCTTCTGTTTTCTTTCCTCCTTTGGCAGCCGTTAGGGGTCACCAGTTCACCACAAAGCCACGTGTGAACAGATTGTGCTGTGGAGTTGTGACTTCTCACATTTTATTTCCTTCCAAGATTTGGAATAATCATCATAGCTGACATTTCTTTAAAGCATTATGGTTGGTACAATCCTTGAAATATGTTAACTCATGATACAGAGGAAGACAAAGTCCTCCACCTGAGTTCAAAAGTCCTGCCTCTGATAATTAACTCCAATGTGAACTTGGGCAACTCACTTAACTTTCTGGATCCCAGTTTCCTCATCTGTAAAATGAGAGAGTCAAACTATAAGACTTTTGACAACTGGAAGAGATCTTTATTTTCCTGCTACTCTGACAAAAAGAAAAAAAACCCTGCAACAAATATGCAGAGGCAAGCAAAACAAATTCTAGCATTGGCCGGGTCCAAAACTGTATCTCGTTTCACACCCCAAGGCCATCACCTCTGTCTGGAGATGCTGCCAAGAAAGGGTAAAACACTGTGAGGAAAGTAATTTCTCTCCAGGGCCAAACATTTGAAATACTCAAGTCTAAGAGCAAAGGGACAGCTTTGGGAAGGGAGGGAAGACCAGTGGGCTGTCTGGTCCCTCCAACAATTAGGCCTGAAGCTAAGGGGAGATGACAAGTGTGGGCTGGGAGCCAACAGACATTCATCTTAAAGCTGCCCCTTGGAGAAGTAGGTGGTTGGCAGAATGGAGAATCCAGAGCAGAAATAAAGCAAACAGCTTTATCTAAATCTTCTGCCAAGAAGTCACAAAAGAGATTTCCTTTCTCCTTTTTTTTTTAAACCTTTAGGGATGTTTGTTGTTGTTTTAATCTTGTTTCTGCTTGAACTTAGAAATCAGCTAAGCTTTTCTGGCCCAAGAGCGACTGAGAGAGCCTTGGCCAGAAAGAAGGCTGAGAGGGCTGGCTTTCAGGAGTTGCTACACAATGGAACAGGAATGGGGGTGGGGCAAGATAATAAATGGAATATATTAAATTTGCCCCCCTAGGGCAGGAATTCTTAGCCTTTATTTGTGTCATGGACCCCTTGGACAGTCTGGTGAAGCTTGTGGACCCCTTCTCAGAATTATGTTTTTAAATGTATAAAATAAAATCCGTAAGGGGCGGCTAGGGGGAGCAGTGAATAGAGCTCCCGCCCTGGAGTCAGCAGCACCTGAGTTCAAATCTGACTTCAGACACTTAACACAAAAACTAACTGTGTGACCTTGGGCAAGTCACTTAACCCCAACTGCCCTCCAAAAAGAACCAAAAAAACCCCCCAAAACAAAACAAAAAAATTAAATCCATAGAACTCCAAAGGAAAGGGGTTAAGTTGAAATGCAATAATCAGAATAAGTTCAAGGACTCTCAATTAGGAATTTATATCCTAGAACCTGTGTGGTTGATATGTGGTTGGTACCTGTGCGAATGGTACTTGGCACAAGCTTAACAAATGCTTACTGACTGAGTGGCTGATAGCATCAGCTTGGTAGATGGCTAAGAGACATGAGCTGGAGTCTGAATCCCAGCTCTGCCATTAAGTGCCTCTAATTCCCTTGAACAAGTCAGTTCATCTTTCTAGGCCTCAGTTTCCTCCTGTGTAAAGTGAGAGGATCACAGATTCATAGATTTAGAGCCAGAAAGGACCTCTAGATCTAGCCACTTGTTCCTTAAGTCAGTTAATACATCCCCACTTTACGCTGTTCCTTTGGCAAATCCTTTTCCCCCAAACACTGTAAAGGTAGAATTAACCCAGCCCATGCTCAAGCCAATCATACATTCAAGAAGGTCCAAAATAATGAGATTCTACTATGTAATTTATTTAGGCTTAAAATTGAATAATTTCAGAAATCATTCTATCTAATCTATCTAAAAATAGGTTCACATTTGTTTAGGTCAGAACACCCTGTTTGGCTAAAGAGTTAATAATAAATTTATTAGGTTCAAGTCTCATTCAGGATGACTTCATTTCTTTTCCCCTAAGAAGAAATAGTCTTTAAAACTTTTACTCACAAATCTGACATGGCCTGGGCAGCTTGTGTTGAATGACAGATCCTGACAGTTTTTTATCTTGGGGGATTAACCTCCAGAAAATGAAATAAGAAGTTAAATACATACCTAAACGGAAATAGAAAAAAAATCTTAGAAAAGACCCAGAGTTATGGCAAGCCAGGGAGGAAGAAAAATGGGGACAGTTATCACAGCAAATCTCATTATTTGAAATGAAATTTTCTTTAAAATCTGGAAAAAGAAGTTTTGTCCAAGTCCTAAGGAGATATTTCCAACATCATGCTGGTGTCTAAAGAAGCTTAGCAGGAAATTGCAAAACAAGTCGTGATGTGAGGAATGTACATTTATGAGGAAAGTTACCCAGAAGCCAAGTCTGCACATTCTCCCAGTAACCTCTTCTCATAGATTGCTCTTGGCTCTACTGTCCCTGGTATGGGTTTGGGCTTGTGAGAATCATATAAAAATATTCCTAAAGCACAGGTCTGACCAGGTCATTCCTCTGTGGTTCCCTACTTCCTCTAGGATTAACTAAAACCTCCTTTGTTTGCCACTTAAAGCTTTTCATAACTTGGCTCTAACCTGCTTTAGGGTCTATTGGTCCCCTTCATGCAATCCTCTTTCAGGTCAAACTGGCTGCTTGGTGTTACTCATCCAGGCTATCCCATCTTCCAGCACCTTCCTTTTATCCAGGGAAGAAGGGAACAAGGTTCCACACCAGGAATGCCCTAAATTGATAAAATCCTGAATCCTCATATTCATCCCTCAAAAATGCACACACTGATATTTGTTGGAAAGAAAGCAATTTCCATTCAATCTCATTAAATTTTTTATCCAAACCAGTGTTTGGTTTTCACAGGGTAGTGGTCATTACATCATCATATTCTCCTATTTGGGGAAACGTCCCTGAATTGAAACTAGGTGAAAAGAAGTTTTTAAGAGGCAACATTAAAAAAAGAAGTCAGCATGTTGTTAGGCAAAAAACAATACTGAAATTAGGGTCAAAGGACCTGGGTTTGAATTCAAACTCTGGTCCTCATTGCCTTGTAACCTGGAGCAAATCATTTAAACTCTGTGTGCCCTAAGTTCCTCATCTGTAAAATGGGCAAGCTGGGGGCAGGCAGGCTGTACCATATGATTTCCAAAGTCTCTTCCACCTCTAGTTCCTATGATCTTACATTTGTTCTGGGTAAAAACATTCTGGAAACTCTAGATCTGAGGCAGTTTGTGAACTCAAGGTGTTTCTATTAGTCTCAGGTGGCTAGACAAAAAAATATAGCCAAGAAAGTTACCCCTAGCGTTGGGCAAAGAAGAGAATAACAAAGGGGGACTCCTTTCTTGGCCACTCTGCACCTGTATCTCTGAGGACCCACCTGAAAGCACCAGTGTCTATCAGTATTGACCAGCAGGCAAAATACCTACCAATGTGCTCTAGTATCCTCTATAACCCACTAGGTATCTACCAGTATGCCCAGTATCTAGCCATATATACTAACATCTCCAAGACTGACCAGTACTAAGACAGTATGTATCATTCTCTACCAGTATCCATTAGTACCCACCATTATCCACTAGTATGCACAGGTGTTCAATCATTTCGGTCATATCTGACTCTTTGTGACCTCATTTTGGGTTTCCTTGGCAGAGATAATACAGTGGTTAGCCATTTCCTTTTTCAACTCATTTGCCAGATGGGGAAACTCAAACAAATAGGGAAGTGATTTGCCCAGGGTCTCACAGCTAGTAAGTGTCTGGGGCCAGACTTGAACTCAGGTCTTCCTGACTCCAGGACTGGCACTCTATTTACTATGCCACCTAGCTGCCCCTCTATGCACAGTACTTACCAATATGCGCCATTACGTACTAGTATCCACTAGGACAAATAATGTGCAACTGTATGCATCAACATGTACCACAGCTCAATAGCAGGCACCAGTATATACCAGTGAGCACCAGTACTCATTACTATCCAACAGTGTTCACTAGAACCCACCAATGTGAACCAGGATTCACTGGGAATCGTGAGTACCCACCAACATTCACGAGAATCCACTAGTACCCACCAGTTTCAATTCATTGGCACAGTATCCCCAAATATGTGGCGTTATCCACTTAGGATCCACCTTCATGTGTCAGTGTCTACCAGGATCCACCAGTTCACATCAGCAACCACTACCATGACAAACTAGTGTGTAAGGAAGCAGTTTACAATAATAGAAAAAGCATGGAATTTGGAGTTACAGGACCTGAGTTTGAATCATGACTCTGCCACTTACTACCTATATATAATCAGGTCTCAAAGGCCTCAGTCTCCTCATCCGTAAAATGAAGGCAATTGGAGAAGACTTCCAAACTCATTTTTATCTCTAAATCTATGACTATAATAATAGATTACACTGTTTTCTGTAATCAGAAAACTTGTCCAAGGGAACACATCTGAAGTATACTATGTGTTTCAGCCTTGATGTTGAAGCCACTATATATAATGGGAGTGGATGTATATTCTCTTTCTCCTTTAGAAATGCCCTTCTTCAGGCTTTCCTATCACTAGCTCCTATCAACAGTAAGCAGGTCCCCATCTGTCCTCAGTTCCAGTTCTGTGAAGTGACCAGATTATAGGATCATATATTTAGAAGCCAGAAGAAACCTCAGAGATCATTTAATCCAACTGCCCTCATTTTATAGTGGGGGTAGCTGAAGCCCTGGGGTGGGGGGTGACTTGGCCAATGTCACATGAGTAGTAAGGGCAGAGACAGGACTGAACTGAGATCTTTCTGACTCCATTGTTTTGTGTTATATATCTGAAGTTGAGCTCATTTTCTCAGTAATGCAGAGTTTATCCAAGCTTTTTTGAGGGTCTAGTGTTTCCTTAATGAAGGCACTCCATGCAACAATACCGGTCAGAACCCTGTACACCTTGGGACAGACACAGTCTTAGTGAACTGCTGTTGTCTTTATTTTTTTTTTTGGAGGCAATCAGGGTTAAGTGACTTGCCCAGGGTCACACAGCTAGTAAGTATCTGAGGCCAGATTTGAACTAAGATCCTCCTGACTCTAGAGCTGATATTCGAATCCACTGCATCACCTAGCTACCTGCCTGTTATCTTTAAAAAAGGTGGTCAAGTCTCTGGTTATCATCTTTTCTGAACTTAATGAGGCTGCCCTGTGGCTCTTCATTGCAATGCTGTTGCTGAAGCCTTCCTAGCTTTAACCTTCCAGAGTCTGTGCTGCCTCCATGGTAAGGACTGAAAGAGCAATGCTCACCTTGGCAAAGGAGAGTGGTATATGTAGTAAAGAGAAAACCTGAGTACGAATCTCAGCTCAGCCACTTACTACCAGAGTAACTTTGAGCAAATCTATTTGGGCCTCAGAGGCTTCATATACAAACAAGATAAGGGAGGAGGATCAGATGATCTCTGGGCCCAGAGGCCCAGAGAGATTAAATAACTTGGCCAAGGTCACACTGCTAGTGAGCATCAGAGGTGGATCTGAACTAAGATCCTCTGACTTGGGAACTTGTGTTCTTCTTAAATCTTATGATTCACATCTATGTATGAGAGCAGGATATGATGGAGGAGTTAACGTTGATGAATAGAAAATCAACAAATTTTCTTAGTTCCTAGAGTAATTTAAGAGGCGACTGATATTTTTCCCTATCTTCCTCCCTCCCTTTTTCTTTCTTTTCCTTCCTTTCACCCTTCTTCCCCTCCTTGCTCTTTTCCTTCCTTCCTTTTCCTTTCTTTTTCCTTTTGTCCATTCCTTTCTACTCCTTTTTCCTCCTTTCTCTCTTTTTCCTTTTTCCTTTTACTCTTTTTTCTGTCCTTCTTTTCCTTACTTTCTCTCTCTCCCTTATTCTTTCTCTTTTTTTTCCATAAAATTTTTTTAAAGAAAAAATGCTAGTCACAAGAGTGAGGAAATTTTCAAAATATCAAAAATGCAAAGTAGCAGAGAGTTTTCCTTCAGATGGAGAACTCAGATGAGGTTGCATCCTATATCATAAAGTATACTGGCACCAGTCACAGGCCTTGGTTCAAATCCCACCTTGGATGCTTGCTGAGTAATTCTGGACAAGTCATTTGACTTCCCTGGGCTTCAGTTTCCTTAACTATAAAATGAGTGATAAGATGGACTAGATCAGTGGTTCTCAACCTGCCTAATGCTGTGACCCTTTAATACTCGTATGTGGGCATATTTGCATGTGGGCAGACCGGCCTGGAGACCGATAGAGGAGCAGTGTCTGGGTTCCTAAGACCATCAGAAATATGTGTTTTCTGATGGTCTCAGGCGACCCCCAAAGGGGTCGTGACCCACAGATTGAGAACCACTGGACTAGATGGTCTCAGAAGTGTCTTCCAACCATAGTTCTATAGTCCTCACCACCACCACCCCAAAAGCTTTGGGATCTACTTCAGATAAGAGGGCCACAATATCTTCTTACTTGATTTGGGCATTTCATAAGAGCATGAGTGTGCTTAGGAGTCCAACCCAGCCATGTAGACAGGGGAGGTGGGTATACTACTTTAAATGTCAAGAACCCACATAGGGATGCGGAGGCGCTGACCTGATGACAAAACCCAGAGAGATGGAGGGAAGAATTGACAATCAAATTCTGGCCAGCGTGTGAATTGGGTCAGCTGCGGGGCGAGTGAAGGTGGCTTATGGTAGGGATCAGACAGAGATGGACACAGACTGGGACAAGAATGAGGAAATTCTGAAATTAGAGCAAAGTTTAAGCTAGGTAGTAGGTCATCCACTATCTACTATGTCTACTGAATCTGAGAGGAGCAGGTAGATGCAGGCTGGTACCCTGGATAGCTCCCAGGAGAAAGCTTGTTCTGATGTGTGTATTTATTTATATGTATGTACACATGTATATATGTGTGTATATATTATATGTATATATACATACATATACATACATACATATGTATATGTGTGTGTGTATGTGTAGATATATATATATATATATAGATATATATATATATATATAAAGTCCTTTACCCTAAGAACCCAAAACTAGTTTCCTTTGGATGTGAAAAAGTCTTCACCTTTGTTTGCCAAATAGTTTGTAGGGATCAAGGGATCAGCTTCAGCCACCTAAGATCTTTCTGTCTCCATATCGGACAGGAGAGGCACATTTCCTGCCTCAATATAGGACCTCTCAAATCTGTGCATTTCTCTAGAGTCCTAAAAGGCTGGCCATAAAGATGCTCAGAGGACCCTAGAATCACCAATTTAGAGCTAGAAAATACCTCAGAGAGCTATCTCATCCAGAAGCCTCATTTTATAGAAAATGCAACTCAGGCCCTGAGAGGTCATGTGACTTGCGTAGGCTAATGCAGTAAGAGGGAAAGGGGTTTTGTCTTTGTCTCCAAGATTCAGAGCTCATTCCAACTATAACACACTGCCTCTCATAAGAGGTGTGTAAAGGTATGGAGAGATTCTATATCCTCAGTCAGCAACAGAGAATCAATTTCCAGCCCACGTTTACACTTTGTCTTCATTTTCTCTTTCAGCTTGTGCTATGTGGAAGGGAGGAGCTCTGAGAAAAAGTAGCTAAAACATGAGGATAGTCAACAGGCATGATTCCTAACCTCAAACTCCCAGTTATAGGCTACTAAGAGGTAAGTAACCAACAATTATTGGATCCTAAGTCATTTGAAGGCAGAAAAAACAGTGGGATATTCCTTTGCCTATAATTAGATATTAAAGTTGTTGATAAAAAATATAAAAGATTAGTGAAAAAGGTACCAAAATGCAATGAAATGTAATTAGTTACTTTTTCCTGCTTTTTAGTGTTTTTATTTTATTTTTCTCAATTACATGGCTGACAATTTAAGCTTGGTTGCTTAAAGTTATGTATTTTGTTTTAATAAATAAGGTATAGATTGCAAAAATGAAAAACTTAAGAGACGAGAGAGAGAGAGAGAGAGAAAGAGAGAGAGATTATGTTGTCCATTCTTCATTTTTGAAAAAGATCAGTGACAACATGAGTGATGTCTTGACTTGCATGTGAATTGGATTTAAATGAGGCAAAGTTGTGCAAAGTCATCAGCCTCACTCTCTTCCAGAGTCATCAAAGTCCATTGATTAAGATAAAAGTCAAGATGACTAACAGTGGCCCAGGAGGCAGTGGATGACCTTGGTGTCTTCAATGATAGATAGATGATAGATAGCTAGATAAACAGATAGATAGATAGATAGATGGATGGATGGATGGATGGATGAATGGATGGATACATTGATAGAAAGACTGATTGAGGGGTGGCTAAGTGGTGCAGTGAATAGAACACTGGCCCTGGAGTCAGGAGGATCTGGGTTCAAATCCGACCTCAGGCACTTAATACTTACCAGCCGTGCGACCTTGGGCAAGTCACTTAACCCCAACTGCCCAGCCTTTCCCCCTCCAAAAAGAAAAAAAAAGAAAAGAAAAAAAGAAAAAGAAAGACTGATTGATCAGACAGACAGACAGATGGATACATTGATCAGACAGATGAATAGATAGAAAGATAAACAGATGGATAGATAGACTGATAGAAAGATAGATGGATATACTGATAGATAAGAGGTAGACAGATAAATGCACAGAGATAGACAGATAGATACATAGATAGACAGACAGACAGACAGACAGGGAGATATAGATGGATAAAGAATTTATTGAGTGCTTCCTATTGTCAGACATTGCTAAACGCTGGGAATATAAATATAAACAAACAATACAGTTGTAAAATTCAAGTAATCCACTGGAAGACAAAAAAAAAAAAGGACTTCATCTCCCTATCTCAGCCAGGCAAGAAGTACAGAGACTACTCATAGATGGACACCACTCAGATAGGCATGAAAACTTTGGCTTGCTCTATTTTTCAGCCTGGGCTTGTTTGTTCCTCCTTAAGCTACCTGGAGTCCCTCTGTTCTTTAACTTCACATGGACACTTGATCAGTTTAGCCCACAATAGATCAGAAGCCCATACTCAAGAGATCTGCCAGCCTCAGTATCCCTAGTAGCAAGGATTACGGGCAAGGGACACCACAATTGGTCTACCATAATTTGTACAAGAGGATATCAAACTGTTAACAATCACACTTTGGTCCAGCCCACCTGACCTTGCTGCTGTAGGCTCTCACATGCGACATTCTAGACCCCACAGAAGCAGTGTAGAATAGTGAATCTAGAGTCAGAAAGACTCAAGTTCAAATCTTGCTTGGACACATTTACTCTGTGACCCTGGACAAGTAACAACCACTTTGTATGATTTATTTGAGCTGTAGAATAACCCTGGGAGGGAGTCATGGAAAGAGTGCTGGATGTGGAGTCAGGAAGGCCTGGATTCAAATTCTGCCTTGTATATATAACAGCTATGTAATTTTGGGCAAGTCACTTAAAACTCTTTTTGCCTAAGTTTCCAATAACATAAGAGGGGGTGGACTTGATGGCTTTTAAAGTCCCTTCTGTCTTTGCATTTCCCCATGCAAATGCACTCACTCCTCATCCACCCACCTCTTAGAATTCCTGGTTTCCATGAAAACTCAGCTCGTTTCCTATGTAAGGCACTTCCTAATTTTTTTTTGAGATTCTAGTATCTTCCCTTCTCCAAATCACCTCATATTTATTGACTAAATGTCTACTGTGGTCCTGGTGGCTCTTTCACATAAAAGGGCTCCAGCTCTAGACTCAAGCCAATGGGGTTCATTGCTGGGAGAGCCTCACCTTAAAGAGAGAGGGGCAGGCTTTCTCTTATGCTATCTAAATCATCCTTGTTCATTGTTGTTCCTCCGTTTTCTTTCTTTTTTTTTTTAGAAAAATGTTTTATTTTTTTTTCTTTTTTTTTAATAATAAATTTATTTTATTAAAATTTTTTTGAGTTACATATTTTCTCCCCATCTTTCCCCCGCCCACCACCCCAAAACAGCCATCCCAGTGTTTCCCCCCTCCCCCAGTCTATTCTCTCCTATGTCACTTT
>CM053581.1:411909828-411929343 GCA_028627135.1 Pseudochirops cupreus
TTATTATTATTGACTACATCCAACTGGAACTTGAGATACACAGGCACTGCAGTTGGGAGATCCATCCTGCCCTACCAAAAAGTGACATGGGAGAGAATAGACTGGGGGAGGGGGGAAATACTGGGATGGCTGTTTTGGGGTGGTGGGCGGGGGAAAGACGGGGAGAAAAGATGTAACTCAAAAAAATTTAATAAAGAATCTCAAAAAAAAAAAAAGAATAACATAACCCACCACCCAGGGCTATGGGGAGGAAAGGATTCTGTAAACCTCAAAGTGATATAGAAATATGAGAGATTTCCTGAACATTAAAGGATTTGGCTCATGTGATATCTGAGGTTCTTTGACCAGGTGATACAGGAGCAAGAACATTGCATCTGGAGAACCCAAGTTCGAATCCCAAGTCTTCCACTAGAATGGAAAGAGTACTACTGGTTTTGGAGTTAGAAGACCTGGGTTCAAGCCCTACCTGTGTGACCTTGGCATTCATAGTCACTTAATTTCTCTGGGCCTCAGTTTCCTCATCTGTAAAATATGGAGGTTGGATTAGATGACCTAAGAGGTCCTTTCTAGACCTAGATGTAGAGCCCTAGAGAATGCAAAAGGACTGGTAGTTAACTTTGATATATCATAGTTCTCTTTAACTGAATGCCTTCAAATTACTGTTTTGCAAGAAGAGGAAGGGAAAGGAAGAAAGATTTGTATAGCACCTACTAAGTGCCAAGCAGTGTCCTAAGCACTTCATTATCATTATCTCATTTGATTTTCACAATGACCCTGGAAAGTAGGTGCTGTTATTATTTCCATTTTACAGGTGAGGAAACTGAGGCAAACAGAGGGTAAGTGACTTACCTAGGGTCACACAGCTAGTAGGTATCTGATGCTGGATTTTAATTCAGGTCTTCCTGACTCCAGGCCCAGTACTCTGTCCAATCTATCATTGAGCAGAGGAAAAGAACTGATTTTTGTCATATATCTACCATTACTTCTCTGGGACCATAGGATTAAATTCTGGGAACTGGAAAGGAACTTGGGAGTCATAAAAATCCAGCCCCATCTTTTGGATCACTAGATTAAATGTGCACAGGCTTCCCTTGGAGATACTGTGGGTCCAGTTCCAGACCACTGCAAGAGAGAGTATCACAGTAAAGCAAGTCACATGAATGTTTTGGTTTCCCAGTGCATATAAAAGTTATGTTTATATTATACTGTAGTCTATTAAATGTGCAAGAGTATTATGTCTTTTAAAATATACATATCTTAATTAAAAATACTTTATTGCTAAAAAAATGCTAACCATCATCTGAGCCTTCAGTGGGTCATAATCTTTGCTGGTGGAGGGTCTTGACTTCATGTTGATGCCTGCTGACTGCTCAGGGTGGTCATTGCTGGAGGTGGGGGTGGTGGGGGCAATTTTTTGAAACAGGACAATATGAAGTTTGCCCCTTTGATTGCCTCTTCTTTTTACTTGAACACTAAGAGGCTATCGTTGGGTTATTAATCAGTCTAATTTCAGAACTGTTGTGCCTTGGGGAGTAGGGAGGCTGGAGGAGAGGGAGAGAGGCGTGGAATGGCTGGGCCGTGCAGCAGTCAGAACACACAACATTTATCAGCTAGGTTGGCTGTCTTATGTGGGAGTGATTCATGGTGCCCCCAAACCACTATAACAGTAGCATCAAAGATCATTGCTCACAGATCCCCATAACAGATATAATTATCATGAAAATGTTTGAAATATTGTGGGAATTACCAAAATGTGACCCAGAGACACAATGTGAGCACATGTTGTTGGAAAAATGGTGCAGACAGACTTCGTTCACACAGGGTTGTCACAAACCTTTAATTTGTAAAAAAACAAACAAACAAACGAAATGAGATTAAAGTGAATTGAAATAAAACGAATTGGAAGAGTACCTTCCAGACACTACCTAGTCCAACCCCTTTATTTTACAGAAGAGGTTAAGGAATCAAGGGTGACATTTGAATCTCAGACTCTGACTCCAAAGCCAGTCAGTGTTCACTCCACAGAGCCACAAAGAGAGCCTGAGCACTTGAAGAAGGAAAAGCTTGCTTGGTGGGGGGGGTGGGGGCCAGAGGAAGAAGGGGATCCTCAGCTAAGCTAGGAGGTGATAGGTGAGCTCACCTCTGCTGCTGCCCCAACCTGCTGAATCCTGTGTCCCCAACCACCTTTGTGGAGCTGAGTAGTGTATATATAGTGTATATATGGTGGGGAGGGGGAGTATTTGGCTAGGTAGAGTATAAGGGAGAGATGTGAGAGAGAGAGGGAGGGAAGAAGAGAGAGAAAGAGAGAGAGAGAGAGAGAGAGAGAGTGGGTATGGATGTGGGTGGGCTGGGGCGGGGGTGGCACCTGCAGTGGGGAAGATACAGAGCTCTCTTTGGATATGGATTGGGGATAAAGCCAGAGGAAAAGGTAGCTGAGACTGCAGACACAGATAGACAAGATCAAGGTGGGCTCTTGGCCAGTGTTAACTTTACCCAAGCCGCTCAATAAAACTGAGTCCTTTTCCAGATGGATGAATAGTTTAGGGATTAGACTAGAGGTGGGGAACATGTGACCTTCTAGATCCTCAAGTGCAGCCCTTGCAGTCAAAGGTCCACACTTGAGGACCTAGAGGGCCACATGTGACCTCATTGCTGCAGGTTCCCCACCTCTGGACTAAACAACGAAGAGAAGCAGTTTGCTATATGGAAAAGTCTTGGATTTGGAATCTAAGGACCTGAGTTCCAGTCCCAACAATGCTACCTGCTACTTCTATAACACTGGGCAAGATATTTGTCCCATCTCAACAGTTGTTTTTTTCCATGAAACCTCTTCTGATCTTTTCCATGTAAACTATTTAGTAACAAACCTTTCCATCTTGGACCTTGATTTCTATTAGTTTTAGGCACTTAGCATGTTAAATATAATATAGTATGATTTGTATGTGTGTGTGTGATGTGCGTGTGTGCCCAATGTGAGGTCTGTGATCTAGGTCACTTAGTCTCTCTGAGCCTTAGTTTCTTCATCTGTAAAATAAAGGTGAGACTGGAGGGTTTTGAACTCTCTTACAGCTCTAAACCTATGGGCTAAGTCAGGAGTGTCAAGCTTGCAACCAGTGGCAACAGGCGCCTGCAAATTTCCAAGGTCTCTGTAAATGTGAACTAGTAACTTCCCAGTGACCTAGTCAATGTGTTAAGAAAAGAAATTGCTTGTGCTATAAGAAATGGGGAGGAGATGGACTTCATATTTACCTGGAGAGGCTTATACAAACTGATGCTAAGTGAGAAGAGCAGAACCAGGAAAAACTTGTACACGATCACAGACACATCATATGTGTGATGACCAACTTTGATAAACTGGACTCCTCTCAGCAACACACAACTATAAGACAACTCTACAAGTCTCAGGATGGAAGGAGATGTCTACATTCAGAGAAAGATCTAGAAAGAACAGAGTTTAAATGGAGACTGAAGCAAACTACATGCTATCACTCTTTTCCATGTTTGGTTTTGTTTCCTTTTTCCTATTGTCCACTCCATTGATTACAACCCTTACAACCAGACTAATGTCCAATGTGAAAGTATTTGCGGATTCTGTACCTGACTGCATGCCGCCATGGCGGCGGGGAGAAAACTTGAAACTCAAGGGACTCTGGAACTGAATCTTGTAAACTAAAAGTAAATAAACAAATCAAAGTAATAAAAAAAAGAAAAAAGAAATTGCTGAGCAAGTATGGATTTGAATTGGTAGAGGGAGTTTCTTCACTGGTAGTTCCCTGTACCAGTGAAATCACAAGTATGGTATATATGTTGTATTAACCATGTCTTGCCTTTTCTTATGACACAGTAATAATTCATTATATTCATATAATGTGTTTTTTCAGCCAACTGTCATCCCACCTTAGTTCTTTTCAGCAAGTATATATATATGTACATTCAAATGCCAAACTTATGTTTGCCCAAAAGACTATTTGGCAGAAAACTCAAACAAGGCAGGTGCTCACATGGAGGTCAGAAGAAGCTATACAAGGACACTCTCAGAGTCTCTCTGAAGAACTTTGGAATCAATTGGAAGACATGAGAGACACTGGCATAAGACTGCCCAACATGGCGTTCCCACCTCAAAGAAGGCTCATCGCTCTATGAGCAAAGCAGAATTGCAATAGCTCAAAAGAAACATGAGATGCACAAATTTAAAGACTTCTCCACTCCAAATGTTGTTGTGGACTATTTGTGCCTAACTTGTGGGAGAGCATTCTGAGCTTGTATCAGTCTGATCAGCCACAGTTGGCCACACTATACCTTGACCCCAACATAGTGGTCACTTCATTCCTCTTTGAGAACAAAGGATAACAACCCACCATATATGTGTATGAATGTATGTATATCTATCTATACATACACATGTACATATATGTGTGTGTTTTAGGTGTGCATGGTTGTTCATCAGAACAGAACCCAAAATTTGAAATAATTTTGGAAGGAAATTTATTAGGTTGTCAGGGAGGAAAGGAGGTGTGACTTCCTCTCTCCAGATTCTGGAAGATTTACATTACGTAGGATTTTGACAAAGGTTTCCTCCACAGGAACCCACATACCTCATGTTCACAGCTAAGCGGTTTTGCCTAGGGGGCAGCCTGAAAGCAAGGTAGATTGAGATAGATATAAATAATTGTAACCCCAAGCAGAAGCTTCAGGTGGACCCCTCAGGAATTCCTGGGTGCAGTAACCCAAAACAATGATGCTTTGGGTGAATCTGGGGCCTGGGAGAATCAGAAACATCTTAGAGCCATCTCTCTAGCCATCCTAGAGAGTTACTGGGTTCAAGTAACATTCTGGGTGTGGCCAATCTTTAATCACACAAGATTAGACTTAAACAATATAATAACTTTTCCTGAATAGTATAATAAATTACTTTCCCCACAGCACCCATATATGTGTACATATACATTATACATTTATTTTTGTAGGCAAGAAAAAGATTAGAAGATAATTGATCTCTACTCTTAGAGATTTTAGTAAAGTATCAATAGCGCTCAACATGAGTAAATTTATAAACGATGGGGGTTGTCTGGATATTTAGATGTGGCCTGTGGATGGTACGGGCAAATATAATCCCAGGTCTGGCCCCTTCTTCCAAGAGTAGGGAAAACAAGAACAGTGCTTGTACAAAAAAGCCAGATGGGGTAGAGACTGTGCAGGGGGAGAGGGCAGACAGATCCCAACTACCAAGAGTTTGAACACTCATTTATCCAGTCTCCTAGAGAGGGGTGGGGCTAGAATTATATCTCTCTGCTCTCCTCGAATATCTCTTGTCTGGGGTTATCAATCTGAGTTCAGAAGGAAAAGTTCCTTCCCTGATTACTCTTAAGGGAAAGGGTAGCCCTTAGCTTGAATTCAGTTGTTTAGATCCTTCACATGGAACACTGTTTACACAAAAGACTATCACAATTGAAGTATTGAGTAAATCCACTGAACCAAGCAAAACAGCAAATAGAAATTGCAATACATATTAGAATATACCAAAAAATATACAAGAATCAATGGGTTCTACATCTCAGAGGAAGAGAATATCTTAGGCCATTCTAGGGAAGCCAGTGGGAAAAAATGGAATATGTTGAAGACCTAGCTTCCCCTGAACGTCTGTTGTTTCTCTCTCCACAAAACTCGGAAACCAGCTCTGTATATCTCTTATGGGGTGTATGGGGGTTCAGGGAGGACTAGCACCTCTGGCATGAGGGCTTACCAAGCCGTTTTCAGGGTTGTTCAACCAACTTTGGTGTCCACCTTCACTCAACTCTCACCCGTTGGCTCCAAGAAGCTGTAGCATACGCAGTGCCCACACCTTGGAAACAACGGTTTCAGCTGATGGGCTATAAACCAGGTTGAGGGTAACCAACAGACCTGAAACCTGTTGGTGAGTTAGGAGGATGTCTACCCCAAGCATATGAAGACTTGCCCCGGTGGAATGGGTGAAAGAGAAGCAGGATCTGTGGAACACTTAGAGTTTGGTCAGCCATCAAAGAGCCCAAGATCATCACTGCATCCCGGGCCACCACCTCTCACCCTGTCTTTTGTCTCACCACTAGATTTTGATGATCCTGGAAGAGAGAGTGAGTCTGACAACTTTATGCAACTTTGCCTCACTTAATTCCAATTCATGCCCAGGTCAAGACATCAACCATGAGATCATTTATCCACTTTGAAAATGAAGGACAGACAACAATCCCTTATACAGATAGCATTGTGCTCAGTTCTCAGCTTTCTTTCCATTAATCGGGAGCCATGTCCATTAGACTATAAGCTCCTTGAGGGCAGGGGCTATCTTTTTGACCTTTTTTGTATGTCCTTGGTATTTAGCACACTGACTGGTACATTGTAGGCACTTACTAAATGTTTATTGAATGGAATCTTCCTTTATATAGGGAACAGCATGCAAAATGTCCCCAACTGATTCCAGTAGATTGTGAGTCCTAGGTGGGTATTGCTGTACCTAGATCACATAAGGTGACTCAGCACCTAGAACAGGGCTCAGCCCATACCAGGTAGTGAATAAATGCCTGTGTTTGCTGAGAATTTGCTCTATTCTAATGTAGCATCTGAGGTCAATGCAATAGAAATAATCCACTTTCAGTAGAGCTCTTTAAGGTCTGTAAAGTGCAGAGACCCTTCTCACATTTGAGAAATGAGGAAACTGTGGCTAACACCTTTATGCAAAGATTTAACCATGTCACTCGTTTGCTGAAAAATCTTCAGTAATGGGGCAGCTAGGTGGCACAGTGAATAGAGCACCAGCCCTGGAGTCCAGAGGACCTGAGTTCAAATCTGGCCTCAGACACTTAACACTTGCTAGCCATATGACCTTGGGCAGTTCACTTAACCCCAACTGCCCTGCCTTCCCAGTCCTCCAAAAAGCAAAAAAAAAAAAAAATCTTCAGTGGCTCTCTGTAGTTTCTGAAGTCAAGCCCAAACTTCTTTACCTGGTATTTGAGGTCCTCCTTAATCTGTCCCCAGTCAACTTTTCAGAGGTTTCTCATATTACTCCCCTTGAGGGACTCTACAAATCAACCAAACTGAACAATTCTGGGAATGATTGTTGCTGTTGTTCAGTCATTTCTGATTCATTGTGACCCCACTTGGGGTTTTCTTGGCAAATATTGCCAGAGTGGGTTGCCATTTCCTTCTCAAGCTCATTTTACAGATGAGGAAACTGAGGCAAAAAGGGTTAAGTGACTTGCCCAGGGTCACACAGCTTGTAAGTGTCTGAGGCTGGATTTGAACTCAGGAAAATGAGTCTTCTTGACAGTAGGCCCAGCACTCTATGTGCTATGGTGCCCCCTAGCTGTAGGAGTGATTGGAGTGTGAAGGATGTGGTTCATAACCACCTCTGAGATATCTTCAAGTAGGCATTACAGTGGCAAAAAGAGTATATCTATAATTAAAGAACCCAAGTTCAAGTCCCAACTCTTCCACTTCCTACCTCTAGAACCTTGGGCAAGTCCCTTAAGCAATCTAGGCCTCAGCTTCCTTGTCTATAAAATTAGGAGATTGAACTAAATGGTCTCCCAGCTCCCTTCTATGATATTGTCCAAATCAATGATACTGTTATCATATTCACTTGCTACCTGTGAGACCTTTAACCTTTCCTCATCTGTAAAATGAGGACATTGGATTAGATGACCTTCTCAGTTCTCAAAACTTCTACTTTCCTGCATTTGCTAGCAACATAAACTATCCTTAGACTGTCCTCCTTTTCCATCTTCATCCGATGAATTCCTTTCAATGGTAATATCACCTCCTCCATGAAACTTTCCCAGAGCCTCCCCTGTTAGCATCTACCTTTCCACCTTCCACCCTCATGTAGCACTTTCTTCAACATGTCATATTGTCTTTTGCAGTTATATGTGCCTTAACTCCCTAGTAGACTGTAAGCTTCATGAGTTCAGGGATTGTTTCTTATCTTAAGTGCCTAGTAGGGAATAGATGCTTACTTGATTGATTAGCCAGACTTTATATTGTCCCCAGTGCTTAGCATACCAATGTTGTTGTTCTTCCTTCATTTTTTTTAAAAAGACCAATGATATCACAATATTGGAGCCAGGATACGTTATGTTTGGCTGTTGCTGATAAGTTTAATATGAGTTTGGAAAGTACTGCCATACATTGGGCACAAATGGGCCATTAGAACACTTAGAGTGGAAGTGGTTCTGGATTTGCACAGCTCACAAATTTTCTAGTGCATCTGATTTTGCTTTGCTCATGGAGTACAGTGCCTTCTTTCACGTGGGCACTCCACACTGCACGGGCCTGTGTCAATATCTCCCACGTCTCACAGTGAATAATAAAGTTCTTCAGACAGACCTTGAGAGTGTCCTTATATTGCTTGAGTTCTCTATCTCTTGGGTATGTGTGCAAGTGTCCAGCCCATTGGAGTTGTGTTCTCTGTAATAGAGTTTGAATATTGGCCAGTTCACCTCTAGAGAGGACCTCAGTATCCAGTACCTTATCTTGCCAGATTATCTTCAGGATCTTCTCAGACAATTCAAATGGAATCATGGTGCTGGCTGACTGTCCAGGTTTCACAGGCATGCAGCAATGAAATTGCACAATGGCTCTGTACACCTTCTATTTGGTAGGCAGCCTGATGCCTATCCTCTCCACACTTTCTTAAAATGCTGAGCTGACTCTGGTGATGCCTACATTAACCTCATCATCTGTGTGGACAGCCCTGGAGAGTATATAGCCAAGGTAAGCTTACCTTGTTAGCACAGGAAATGCTTAGCAAATGTTTCTAGAATGAGACTCAGATGGGTTAATTGACTTGCCTGAGGAGTCACAGTTAAGAAACAATAAGAGAAAGCAGTAAAAAGTACAACTGCCACCATTTTAGAGGTGAGCAAATTGAGGTTCATCTTTATTATGAAAAGATTTCATTATATCATTCCATTGTTCAGAAATCTTTAGCAGCTCCCTATTGTTCAAAGTTGCCTCCAAGTCTCACACTGTTGAGGCAGTAACAGCAAACTGGATAGAGATCAGGATGTGGAGTCATAGATTTGGAACTGAAAGGGACCTTAGATGTCACCTGGTCCAACTCTCCCATTTTACAGATGAGGAAACTGAGGACCAGAGAAGTTGTAATTTGTTCCCAAGAGAAGGACAGAAGAGGATTCAAACCCAGGTCCTCCAGCCACACATCCAGCACTCTGTCTACCATACCATGTGTGTACCTGCTTTGTGATCAATGATTATCAGTTCTTTTCTCTGGCCTCTATTGGGAGCCTTCCAGTCTTGGGAAGGCAGTCTTTCTGGACAGCCCATCATTGTATGAAGGATAATTTATAGTGAAGTTTCCCCATTCTGAAAAATCAAATCTAGAATGGCTTCAGTATTCACTAGGCCTAGGTTTAGAGGTCACCTGACCTTCCAGCAATCTGGGGCTTAGAGCAATGGAGACCCTCCCCCAGTGCCAACTCAGCACAAGGTATGCCAAATAAAGTTGACTGCTTTCATTGGACACCCACATGTTTCCAGGTCCTTTGTCTCAGAGAGATTCCCGCACTTAGGTTGTGGGTCAGCCCCCCCACCAATAAGAGTGAAAGCCAGTTGGGGAGGTTGGGTTTCTGCATTAGAAGATTATATAACCATGAACTGGTTTCTACATGTTGCTCTCTCCCTGCTGCCATGTGGGCGACAGGGGCAGAGTCCTTTCTCATGAGAAAGAATAAAGACCTTAGATTCAGACTCTGAACTCTTTCATCTCACACAATTTGGAGGTTCCACCGAGATTTTTTGGACTCCTCTCTGGAGAGGGGAAGGGCTCCCCAGCCTTAACCGACAGGCAAAGGATGTCCCACTGGTTTTTTTTTCCAGTGACCTCTTAGTAAAGTGGGGGAGCGACTCCCCTCTATGAAGAGTGAGGCCCAAGGAGGTCTGAAACCGCGATCAGAAAACGCCAAAAGGGGGAAACAAAGATTACTGAAAATTGTGTAAGTCTGTGCTCAGAACCAGGTAAGAAGAGGCCTAGGTGATTTGATGGTGGGTGGGGTCAATCTCTTGGGAGGTTGACCTGGTCAGGAGTCCTGACCTGGTCAGGAGTCCAGACCTGAGTCTGGCCAGGAGTTGGGGAGATTAAGAGGCAGTTTTCGGGGGGACACTGATGAGCAGCCCCTGACGAAGGCCCCTCAGAATTAATGCCTTGGCACCCCAAGTTCTGGACCAAAAGGTTGACCGCCTGTCTGGCTAGACCTTGGATCCAGAAGGAGGGAGCTGACTGACGAGCTATCTCACCTGCCTCTGGTAAAGGGAAATTTTCAACTTTTACCCACAAGCTGTTAGTCAATTGGGAAGGAATGTTTCCTTCAACTCCCCCCCCTCTCCCCCCCATAATTGCTTGGGAGATAAATTTGGCAAAGCTGGTTGAGATTGTGTTTGTTCTGTATTTCTTTTTGTGTGTGTGGATATGTGTGAAGTTTGTCTATTCATGAAAAAGAGAAATGTTTTACCAGATCAAAAAGCCTTGAGAATGGTTAAAAAAAAATCTTCCTTCTCTGCTTTTACATTCTTAACTAAACTTAGAATAGAGAGAGAATTCAGATCTGTTAGCAGATAATAGGTAAGTGAAACCATTTTTTCTATTTGTCTGAAATGCCTAAGGCAGAGATGGAAGGAGAAGCAAAAAGGCCTGATTATGTTAGTTAGGGTGGGAGAACCTTTAGAAGGTTGGAAGAGAGTGCTAGTGAATTTTTAGCCTGACTTCAAAACCAACAAACCAAGTTATAGGAAGTCAGAAGGGATAATATCTATCTACTTTTCAGGATCTATTGGAATTTAGTTCAAAAAGTTCAGATAATCATTAAATTCCTAAGGCCCCCGCTTGAGAGGGTAGTTAAGATAACCACACCCAGTTTACTGGGTCCCAAACCCTTTGTCTATGAAAGGAGATAGGAGAAGGAATGGAGTGGGGGCGGGACTCCAGCCTCCACTGAAGATGAAATGGAGATCACACACCCAGGTGTCTTCTGAAATCCACATGTCTTCTGAAAGGCCACCTGTTGGCTTAAAGATATTTTTAAAGTTATAAAGTTATAATTTAATTCCTGTGTAAGGGGGTTTGGAAATTCATTCACCTAAAGTTGAATATAAGTTTTAAACATTTCTAAATTACGTAATTTGGAAATATTTATAAACTCTGATGTTAAAACAATTTTCTTATTCCTATTCAGAAGCTGTTAAGTTATCTAAGGATATGGTTGTGTATATTAATTTGGATGTAAGTGAAATGTGTAATGTTTTTGGAATTTATAGTACTTAAGAAATTTGAATTTAAAGATGGGCACTGAGTATGGTAAAGATATTTGTAACTATCACTAGAACCAAAAGAAGCAGTTAGAATAGCAGCATATTGTAAACTGATCTAAAATGTGAGCAGGAATGGGTATTATCTATATTGTAACAAAAGCAATTTTTGTTTGTTTGTTTAAATGTTGTTTAAAGGAATGGAAAATGAGGAATGGGACACTCTGACCTGAGTGTTGTAATATTTTTGAAATAATTATAATTTGGGAAATCTGTAAAATTCATTTGGCCAGCCTATAATTAAAATGGGAGTTAAATATCAGATTCTGATAAGAAAGATAAGGCTTAGGAATAGTAGGGAATTACCCTCCCCCACTTGGAAAAAAAAAAGACACAGGAGTGTGGGGAGGAGAAAAGCCTCTACTCATTTTGGAAATGCAATTAATGTCATAATGTCATTGTGTTATTATGGTATCTAAATTGCAAAATCCTCATATATTGTAAAAACTGAGTGAGAGCCAGGAATGGTGTCAGTTTTAATCTGAATTGGGTCGAAACTAAAAGATGGGAAAAAAAATTGTGTAAAATGTATTGTTATATGTTGTTCCTTCTGCTATTCAGAAAACCAGGTATATACACCTGTAGTTATGAATGATCCTCTGTGCAAGGTGAATTGGAAATGTGTTTTTGTAGGACTCTTTTGTAGAACAAATTTAAAAAAAAATATATATATATATATATATATACGTATATATATATTTAGAGGGACATGGCTCAATTTGAAAAATACATCCAGCTGAATTAAGGTCACTGGACTGGTAATTAATGGGTTTTGTATTCAAAAGTTTAAATGTACGAACATAATAATTGTTACTGGTCAACAGTTGTGTTATGATATTTTGAAGTATTGTAACTTAAGAAATCATAAACTTTCAAGTTTTTCTATATTTAAAAGGAAGTTTCAGTTAAGAAATATATTTGTGAGAAGTAATTATTGGTAGTTACATGAAGAAAAGACCAGTGAAAGCTCCTAAGTTTTGTCAATTATGTGGGAAAGATTTTTATGATCAGAGAATTCAGAAATTGTGTTAAATTGTTTTTGAAAAAGGGAAATATTCTTATTAAGAAATGCTTTACAAGGTCTTTTGTTATAAGATAATGGGGAACAGATTAGCAGACAGGAAGACTAGGAGAGACAGACCCCGATATTTGGAGAGTGGTGTTTATGGGTTTAACAAGATGAGGGACCCAAGATAAGAAAGCTCAGGTAGAGAAGCCTGCTCCTTAGTACCTTTAAAGACACAAGATAACTGTTAATGTGTATGGAAGGAAGGAGGGGTTAGGTGGCCCCTAGAAACCTCATCAATCCTAGAAAGAGGGGCAATAAGAAATTTAAAATTTGTAAAGGGAAAATTAGTGATTACAGAAAGACTTTGTGAGATTTCTCGTTATTTTATTGATTGTGTATAGACTTTGTAATATTCAAACTTACTGTGAATTTTAATTTCAGGGGGATTGCCTAAAGAGTCCTTATCAGGTTAAGCAAGGGAATTTCTCCACTCCCCACCAGGAAGGAGAGGGGAGGGGCAGCAGTTACTTCTTCCAGCTCTGAAGAAGCTTCACTGAGTCAGTCTTGAAACTGACCCTTTAAAGTTGATATAATTGATTTCTAGTAATTGGTTTTTGGTACCGATTTGGAATATAGAACAGGAATTAATCATGTATATGAGTCCTGGGAAACCTTTGTGGTATATTGTGTATTGCTTTATGTTTTGCAGAAAACACTTTCCTGTTTTAATCTGAATTTGTGGTTATTGCATGGTATAACCAAAAGTTAACATTTGTAACTGAATGTGTAAGTAAAGGGTTTAGATTCCTGAAGTATCTCACTCTTCCACACTGAGTAGAATTAGGGAAGAATAAACAAGCTTGGGAGAACATTCTTTTCTGAATAATATGGGAATAATTAGACCAAGGGAAAGAAGTTTGTGGAGCAAAGGTGCAAACACAATGTTGAATCATAATCCCATAAACTAAGGCTGGAATACAGCTGAGCTACTATAATAAAGTGTGTGTTTAGGATCTGAGCTATTCAGCCTCAGATAATGTTCCTTTTTATATATTAAAGAACTTGGTAAATGGGTATTTGGCCTAGTCATCCGCCTGTCACTAGATATTTGTCTGTATGGAATAGGGTCCTTAAATGTTTCAAAATGATGTTAGAATAATTGAGTATTGGTACAACTGATTGAGGGACCTAGCTGTTATTCTATTAATTACTGAAACTAGATCAGAAATGTCTTCTGTTTGAGGAAAAGAATTTCAGTGCAAATTTCTTAAAGGGAGGTAAATTATGGAATACTTTTGTATTAAAGGAAAAGTCAACTTCATTCAAAGTTTGTTACTATTGTGGAAATAATACCTGTTTCCGTGGTGCAAACATGTTTTATTATAAGCAGCTTATTGATATGTACTGTTTGGGGATTAATGGATACTCCCAAGTCTTTTATGATAACTGGAGTAGAAGTCAGTCTCTCCTATAAGCAAATTCATTTGTATAACTATTGAACTCAAGGATAGGAAACTTCTATCCACAAAGTGTTGATAGAGTTGAAAGTTTCTACCTGCAAAGTGTTGTTAGTTATATTTACATGTATAGAGCTGGATCCTCAATAGCATCAGATCCTCCTAAAGAACTAGACTCAGAGTGGAAACTTCTGAGGGAATAACAAGATTAGATAATTCTGTACGGCAGATCTATCAGTTTGTGAGGTTTAGCCGTTAACCTCTTTGCTTTGTCTAAGCAGAACAGTTATGGGTAAAAATGTAAAGGAGTGCTGAATAATTTGAATAATGGGTTTAAGAAATTTGGAAGGATAAATAAAGGTTTGATTGGGAATATGGAAGGCAAATAAGAAGATCTGGGGACAAATGCGAGTTTATCTACTGTCTCTTGATGGTGGTACCAGTTTTAAAGAGTTTTAAGTAAATTGAAAAAGAGTTTGAGAAAGTGTCTAGGAAGACAGAAAGATTTGTAACTTGATTTTATAATTAATAGGTCAATCGAATTTGAGAAGGAGAGGAAATAAGGATACAAGTGCAACTTTAAATCATTATCCCATGGACTGAGGTTGGGATTATAAAGTTGCTGTAGAGAAGGTATATCTGTGTATATGAGTGAAATGGGGTACCAGTGTATTTCAAAGTGATGAAAAGGCAATTGGGTATTAATACAATTAGTTGTTGAGATTAAACCAGAGACATCTTTAGTTGAGAGAAGAGAAATTTTAGTATGAGCTCAGATTAAGCATAATTATAAGAAGGTAGAGAAGTTTGGAAGTAGATGCAGCATGTGCTCTATGAAGTATATGCTCTAATGAGCAATAATTTGTAATCCCGATGGGAGATTTGATTTTTTTTATGAACAAGAATAAATATAGGAATGAATGTAAGTTATTTGAGGCTCACTTCAAAGATGTTCCTTAACCAACGTGAGATTATAATCATATCTTAAGCTGATTGTTGGTACTTGTTATTTAAGACTTGATGGGACTGTTAACTGTTTCTTTGAGTTCAACTCCAGATAGGAGTGTTAAAAGAGGCTGCCCAAGCTACCCAAGCCACCAATCGGTGGTGCCAGATCCTATAAGATACAGGTATGGAAGGTAGGAGGAACAACTGTTCAGCATGAGCTGAGGTAGGATTTTTCTGACTGGGGTCTACCCACAATCACCTGGCAGACTTTAAGCTTGGCTCAATGGAGATTGCAGCATGGTATACATTGTGCCTGCAATTGGCATTCTGAAGTTTGGGAAATATGGTTCCCTCATTATAATTTTGTCCCTATTCTTAGTGGCAAGTTTCAATAATCAAAAGTTTTGAAATAAAGCAACAAGAAATCTACTTGATTCTGGAACATCTTAAGTTACTATAAGATAAAGCTACTAGGCTTAGGGTTTAGTATGGGTATTCCTGTATGAGTCAGGGTCCTTTAGTTCTTTGTAATAATATGAGGACAAGTAGGTCAAGGGTTTGTGGGAATATTATTCCATTATTCAGTTAGTATCACATTTGTCTCCAATGTTAAAAAAAGAGGATAATTTTTGGACTACTTGAAAACATTTTTAATTGTTTTAATTGTGAGCTTAATGTAAATCCCTTAGTGAAATCCCATCCTCCTGGTGGAGGACTTAATAATAGATTAATGCAGAATATAAGAAACTGGTTCTAATGTGTGATCATGTCAATTGACTGAGACTCCAATTTTAATTTTGTAAGAATGATAAGGGTTCTGGAGTTGTCATTTACATTGTTCCAAGGTTCCTTTTGTAGGTAAATGAATGAAAGACAGCAGAAGGAAGAGAAGCTGGGATGCAGGGCTGAAGATGGGTGACCCTATGTGACCAGAGGACTCCCTCACATCTGGACAGCAGTGTCAAAAGAGACTTTTGGACTTTGAAAGGACAATTGTTACTGTTTTCTTTTGAATCTCTGCATCTGTATTCATAAAGGGGATTGCTCCCTTGTATGTTGTCAATGTATCTGTATTCATAAAGGGGACTGCCCCCTTGGATGTTATCAATGCGATGAGGGCTGCAAGGATAATTAGAATTAAGAAAAGTGGATAAACTTCAAAAGGTGTAAAAAGAAAAAGGGGGATTTGTGAAGGATAATTTATAGTGAAGTTTCCTCATTCTGAAAAATCAAATCTAGAATGACTTCAGTATTCACTAGGCCTAGATTTAGAGGTCACCTGACTTTCCAGCAATCTGGGGCTTAGAGCAATGGAGACCCTCCCCCAAAGCCACCTCAGCACAAGATATGCCAAATAAAGTTAAGACTGCTTTCGTTGGACACCCACATGTTTCCAGGTCCTTTGTCTCAGAGAGATTCCCGCGCTTAGGTTGCTGGTCAGCCCCCCCCACCAATAAGAGTGAAGGCCAGTTGGGGGGGTTGGGTTTCTGCATTAGAAGATTATATAACCATGGACTGGCTTCTACCTGTTGCTCTCTCCCTGCCGCCATGTGGGCGACAGGGGCAGAGTCCTTTCTCATGAGAAGGAATAAAGACCTTTTATGACCTTAGATTCAGACTCTGAACTCTTTCATCTCACACAATTGTTAGGGAGGTTTTCTTCCCTACCTCTCCTTCTGTAGCTTCCCTTCTTCCATCCTTGGCCCTTGTTCTGCCCTCCGGAGTCTGCAATGTGATTTTTTAAATTTCTTCCACATTTTTGTCCTGAGAGTCTATCTTCCCTTAGGCTGTTGGGTCTTGTGATCAACATTTAGCCACCAAGGCCCCAAACCCATCAGTATTTGGCCTGGAGAAGAACAGGAAGTGGCTTTGCTGACTCAAAGGCACTTCTTCTGAGTCAAGGATATACTGCACCTTGGCCAGTTCTAGGGGACAGGGTTTGTTTTGGAGGGGAAGGTCTAGCTATGGAATAAAATGAATGAGTCAGATTTTGACTAGCTCTGAGCAGCAAAAGAAGGAACAGAAATAAGGCTTTTTCTTTGTCAATTGATGACCTACTGAGAGCTGCCTTGACCAAAGATGGGCTCTCCCAGGGTTAAAAGGGAGCTCGGTGATCACTGCATTTAATCTTATCATTTTAGAGAAGGAAAAACTGAGGCCCAGAGAGATGAAGTGATCCAAGGGTCACACAGAGGAAGATCTGGGAAAATTGAATTCAATTCAAGACACATTTTTTCAAAAAAAATCTTTAATATTTTTCAAGTGCTTTGTTTATATATCATCTTCATTTCATGGGGTTCTATGGTAGAGTGTAAAGAAAATACTATAACCTTTGGGGGGGTCTGGGTTCAAATTTTGCCTTAATAGCTTACTACCTGTGGGGTGTTGGGCAGGTCATTTAATTCTCTGGGCCTCAGTTTCCTTATCTGCAAAATAGGGAAGTTGGACTAGGTTGTCCCTTCCAGCTTTGAATCTATGATCCTATGAATTCCAAATATGTCTCTCCTTCTACTCAAAGAGGTGAGGGCTGGAGGGAGGGGAAACAATTCAATAAAACTAAACAAAAAATCAACTTAGTTTGACAGCATATGCAAAGTTCTGCACCCATAGTCCCCCACCTCTGGGAAGGGAGGAGGGAGGTTTCTTTTCTCAGGTTGTCTTCAGGGTGAAGCCTAGCCATTGTAATCGCATAGAATTCAGTGGGTTTTTATTTCCATTCTTTCTGGTAGTTTCCCTTCCTCCCCCCCCCCACTTTTTCAGCTCCCCTTTTTATGTGTTGGTTTCCCCTGTTAAAATGGAAACTCCTTGAGAGCCGGGGCTCTTTCTTTTTGTTTCCATTTTTATTTCTAATGCTTGGTGTAGCACTTGGCTTTATAATTAATACTCTCTCTCTCTCTCTCTCTCTCTCTCTCTTCCTCTTTCTCTCTCTCTCTGTTTCTCTCTCTCTCTTCCTCTCTCTCTCTCTCTCTCTCTGTTTCTCTTTCTCTCTCTCTCTTCCTCTCTCTCTCTCTCTCTGTTTCTCTTTCTCTCTCTCTCTCTGTTTCTCTCTCTCTCTCTCTCTCTCCTCTCCTCTTCTGTGTCTGTTTCTTTGTGTCTGTCTCTCTCCCTCTATGTGTCTCATATGACCACTGCCCCTTTTGCTTTTCTCTCTCTCTCTACCTCCCTTATAGCGGTCATTGTGTATGCTCTTTTCCTGTTTCCACTTTCTTCTCTTTGCATTATTTCAGATATCATCCCTCATTTCTTTGAATTTCTCATATTTGCCATTTTGGGAGGCAAAGGAATATTCCATGACATTCAAGTACCACAATTTGCATGGCCATTCCCCAGCTGATGTCAGCAGGCATTTATTAATTAAGCACTCACTGTTTACAAGGCATTGTGCTAGGTTCTGGGGATGGTGACAGTTCTTGCCTTGAAGGTGCTTGCTTTTGGGATGCGGAGCAGGAGAACCCAAGAATTGAAGGAGAGAATGAAGCAGCGGTAAGTAAATACAGTTCAAGATGTTGTGGCCAGAGAGCAAGCTAAAGCAAGAGGTTGGCATAGCACCTGTTTTGAGTCTTCCAGGAAGCTGAGCAATCTGAGAGAGAGAGGAGGCAGGATTGCATTCTGGATAAGAGAGACCATAGAGATGGGAAGCCAGAGTTCTAATTCAAGGGAGAACAAATGGTCAGTTTCGTTGACATAAAAAGGAGTTGTGGTTTCTACCTCTCTTCGTTTTTAGGCCCACACTCCACCATCAAGGTGGGCCCCGTTTTTCTCTCTGTTAAAAGGACTAATTGCCACATTCCTCACCTTTCTTTTCCCCTTGCATTCCCCAGAACACCTCTTTCTGCCCTATAATCATAAAGGCCTGGGGAGATTTACTTAATTAGTACTGGCAGATAACACCATTACCCTTTCCTTTTACCAGTAAGCAGTGTCTATAAAGATGAAATCTGGCCGCAGTCATGAGCCATAGGTAGGAGGGCAGGCATGCTTCTGGGGCAATGTCTACACTAAAACCTATGGACTCTTTACAAAATAATGTCTTTAAATGCATGAAATAAAGTACATAGGACTACAAAGGAAACTGATTATATTGAAATATAGTTATCAAAATATTCTATTAAAAAATTCCTTATTCCTCAGATAAGAATGCTGAATCTCCTCATCTTACAGTTGAAGAACCATTCTCAGATTGGTTAGGTGATTTGCCCTAGTCATAGAGCAAGGAGTCTAGCCCAAGACTTCTGACTTCATCGATCTTCCCACTTCACTATCCTCACTCTGGCCTGTGCCATCAGAACTCTTCTTGAGCTTTCTGTCACTGTTTTTGCCATGTTTTGGGTTTGGGCTTTTTTTTTTTGTAAGAGTCTACCTTTTCTTAGGAAGCCTCCTCTGGATTGTCCAGAAGCCACCAATGCCACATGCCACAGAGACAAGTGTTTTATCTCCACATCCTAATTTCAAACTCCAAATAAAATGGTTTAAATGAAAATTTAGAAGAGTCACTTGCTTGTCTAGAAGGCTTTCATTTTAAGCCCCCTTTGGGTCATAGCAGATTTGTACCATGACAGGAAGTGACTCAGGATGGCTCCAGACAGTTTCTTTCTTGTATCTGCTCTGCAGATGAGAGCATTGACTCCCCAAGTTGGACACTGTGAGCTGGAATGTGGGCTGCTCTATTGGGTTTCCCCCTTTGCTCAGTCCTCTTCCCTCTACTAGGCCTTCCCTCTACTAGGCTCTTTCTTTTTTTTTTTTTTT
>CM053581.1:411929843-411951927 GCA_028627135.1 Pseudochirops cupreus
GCTGACTTTAGTGGGAAGTATCTTTGTGTGCGTTTTGGAGTTCCAGGATTGGTTTAGAGTCCTATTTTATGGGTATTTTGGGGTGGCTATGTGAGAGCTGCGATGTGTTGCTGCTTCTACGCCGCCATCTTGGCTCCACCCCCTAGGCTCTTTCTTTTAAACATCAAAATGAATGAGAATTCATGTCATCCTGGGAATTTCAGGTAAAATTTAAATGCCCCCAAAGCCAATTTGGAGACACCCTGCAGTGTCAGAAACAAAACAAGATTCTATGAGTCATTTACCCACAAACCTCCCCCAAATTTCTGGACCTACAGTGATGTCTCATTCCCTCAAATGAATGAATGGATTGCTAGCTGGCTGCATGAGGGAGCAAATGAATGAAAAGGCTTTTTATTAATAGTTACTATGTGTCAACTTTTCACAAAGCATTGATGATACTGAGTGAGAGAAGTGAAAACTTCTCAGACTCTACTCTAAAATCTAGTAAGGCTTTTCATGGGAAACTGGCCCAAGTTCCCATTCTCCAGAAATCACGAGATTTACAATGACTCTGAGCGGTAAGGAGTCACTCCTCTCCTCAGTGACACCTCAGCATAACATATGCCCAATAAGGACAGAAGTGCTTTCTCAAATGTACATTGGGTGGTCCACTGTTTCCTTGTTCCGGGACTTGAGGTAGATTGTCGTGCTTAGATTGCACACCTAACTTCCAGCCAATGGAAGAAAAGGATCCGGAGGGGGTGGGGGAGATTTCCGCGTTAGGGCTTTGTAACTTCGCCATTTCCTTTTGCAAATTGCTTCTCCACCCTGAGCATTTGTCAGGAGGGTGGCCCTTTCTCAAGATCGTCATAAACCATTCTGTTCTGCTTCCTACCTTGAGAAACCTTTGAGTATTATTTGGGTAAGGATTTCTGTTGCACAGTTTTTGGGGTACACACAATACAAATAGAAAATCAAGACATTCCCCCTCCAACACTCACATTCTCATCTAGAGGGAGATGTTACGCATAAGAGATTTTAGCTGCAGTGTGTCCATTTCTGGTGTTACTTTCTTTGTGCCAAGGACTTTGGTCATGGTGACAACCTCTCCAGGCTCCTGCTATAGTGAGAGCCTGCACCATACCTTTGCATATATTCTAACAAAAGAATGAAAAAGCATGCATTGATATGTGATATGATTAGGTACTTAGTATGTGCTCCAAGTTGTGTTACAAGTGCAAATCAAAGACAGTCTTTGCCCTCAAGGAACTGAAATTCTAATAGGGGGAGACCAGGGAAGGTGGGCAGGGAGGGATATTCTGGTTTGCAAAGGCATCTGATGGATAGAGACACTCATCCTTTCTAGGAATTAGGACAGAATTGATTAGATTAATGACAATAATAATAAGCTAGCACTTTAAGGTTCACAAAGAACTTTGCAAATACTATCTCATTTGGTCTTTGCAACAACCCTGGGAGCCAGGTGCTCTTATCATCATTCCTTTTTTCTAGGGGGCCAATGTAGCTGGAGGGTCAACAACAATAAGCATTTATTACGCATTTATTACGTGCCAAGCCTTGTGCTAAATGCTAGGGATACAAAGAGGAGCAAAAAACAGTTTCTGCTTTCAAGGAGCTCAGAGTCTTCTGGAACAGACAACATGCAAACAACTTTGTACAAACAAGCCATAGATTGAATAAATCGAAATTAATTTCACCGGGAAGGCATGAAGATTAAGGAGGGTTGAGGGGCAAGAGACCAGGTTATGAAGAGCTTTAAATGCCAAACTGATATAGAACTAGGAGGGACCTTTTAGGGGTCATTGAGTCCAACCCCATCATTACAGATGAGGGAACTTGGGCCTTGAAGAGGGCAAGTGATTTGCCCAGGGTCGCAGAGCTGATAACCTAAACCCAGGAGTCAGGAAGACCAGAATTCAAATCTAGCTTCTTATGCTTACCAGCTGTGTGACCCTCAGCAAGTCACCTAACCTTAGTCTGCCTCAGTTTCCTCATCTGTAAAGTGGGGGTGATAATAATAGTACCTTCCTCCTGTTGTTGTAAGGATCCAATGAGATATTCACAAGGTGCTTTATGAAACCTTAAAGCACTATACAAATGCTTATTATTGAGTGGGGTACACTCTCTGCACCCTCTGTGAAGACTCCTCAGAATGAGAAAGGAGAGAAACTATCTGAAAACCAGAGAAAGACTTTTGTAAGACTGGGCAGACCTGAGTCCTGGGTTTACACAACCTAGGACCCTTCCCCCCTTCCCTTGTTATCATCAGCATTAGGCTCCTTTCGGGAGTTTTAGACCTCCATCCTTGCTTGTGACCTTTTCCCCTCTCTTGCTCAGCCTTTACCAAGCAAGGACATGGGTGATACCTTGGCTTCCTGTCCCACCTCCCTGCCAATAGGAGATAGTGGCAGGCTTCTTTATCATCCACCATTGGGTTAAATTTCGCACCAAGACTGAGAGCCCGCCTCCTAGCCAATGGGAGAAGGGACAGCCAGGGGGAGGGGGCTTGACCACCTTAGGTTATAACTTCTTGTTCTGTCTTTTGTACCGCCTCCTCTCCTTGATCCCCACCATGGAGGGGACCGCCCTCTTCCTGCAAGGGAAGAGAACAAAACTTCCTGTTCCTTCCTCAAGATGCCTCTGACTTTTTAAATTTTTCTTGGGGAGGGGATTTTTGGGGTCCCCGTACCCCACACATTATTATTTTTGCATTTTGGAGGGAGGGCAGGGCAATTGGGGTTAAGTGACTTGCCCAGGGTCACATGGCTAGTTTTGTGTTAAGTGTCTGAGGTCAGATTTGAACTCAGGTCCTCCTGACTCTAGGGCCAGTGCTCTATTCACTGTACCACCTAGCTGCCCCAAATGCTTATTATTAATAGTAGGTTTCAGAAGCTGGAGCTCAGGTCTTCCTGACTCTGAATTGTATGCTTTTTCCACCAGGAGAGACTCTGTCACATACTCTTCCTCTGCCCTTTACAACACCTGAGCAGTCGGATAAAAAAGACAACATCCATGGGGGCCAGTTGTTATCCATCATTATATGATAGACTCCTTGAGGGCAAGGACTGTCTTTTATTTCTTTTTCATATCCTCATTGCTTAGCATAGTGCTTGGCACGTAGTAGAAGCTTAAGAAAAGTTTATTGATTGAGGACAAAATAAGACCAAATGAGCTTAACCCTATTGCAACCCTAATCTAACCCTAAGGATTGGATTGTCTGAAGGAGCATTTCCTGGTAGGGAGGGTTCATAGGATCATAGACTTGGATTCTGATACTAATTGACATCTTTTGTGACTCTGGGCAAATCACCTTCTCCCAAGCCTCAGCTTTCTCATGCAAGACTCCTTCCAGCCCTAAAGCAAAGCACATACATAAGCCCTGTTTGCTAATCACACATGACCTCATCTCTTTACCCTGTCTCCTCCTTTCTTCCCTTTGATGTTTGCAAATGATTTTACATGCATTATTTCATCCCTCTATTCCTCTGCAGCTCCCAGATCCCAGGTCATGATTTTTATGATGCACGAGGAGACATGGGGGGGGGGGGGTCTACTCTCCCATCCTTAGGAATATGGTCCCATTAATCTGTGAACTCCTTGAGTGTAGGGGCTGCTTTCGCCTTTCTTTGTATCCCCAAAAGATTTAGCACATTGCAGGACATACTTCAGTCATTGTTCAGTCATGTCTGATATTTTGTGAACCCATTTGGGGTTTTCTTGGCAAAGATACTGTAGTGGTTGGCCATTTCCTCCTCCAGCTCATTTTACAGATGAGGAAACTGAGGCAAACAGGGTGAAGTGACTGAAGCACTTTACAAATATTATTTCATTTCATCCTTAAGTGATACACAGCTAATAAGTATCTGAGACTGGATTTGAACTCAGGTCTTCCTGACTCTACTCTCAGCCAATTACTTGATACACACACACACACACACACACATACATATACATATATGTAAGTATATACATATTTGTAAATATGAGAAAGATTTCTGATTTCATTGGTATGGGAATCAGAGGTTCCTGGTGGAGCAACTTACTGTTTCAGAGCAGATACACAATTGTAATTTAGTAGCTGAGATCCTGAGAAGTTTAGATGACTTGGCCACATAATAAAATTATGTAACCACATAATGGTTACATAATAAAAATGAAAAGTAGTCAAGGTATGTTAGACGTGATGCTGGTTCTAAAGTCTAGAAGTCTTCTTCTGTCTTGTCCCTCCTCAGTCTCTTTTATTGGACCATCATCTCTATCCTGGTACATAACTTTGGGTGTATAACAAGCCCATCCTGGTCCCTCTTCTTCCTTCTCTCTATCTTCTCTCCCTTAGTGACCCCATCCCCAGCCCTGGGTCCAGTCATCTTCATCCAAATGACTCTCAGATTGGCATTTCCAGCTCTAGTCTCTTTCCTGAACTCCATTTCCACATTACCGACTGCCTATTGGAGATTTTAGACTGGATGCCCAACAGGCATCTCAAAGTCCACACGCTGAAATCAAAACTCATCATCTTCCTCCTCAACTCAGCCCTCCTTTCCTCCCTTCCCCATTTCTCTCAGGAGCATCACCATTCTTCTAGTCACCTTTGTTCACAACCTTGGAATCATCCTGAATTCTTTGTTTTCCCTTGGTTCCCAAAATGATCAGTTGCCAAATATCCTGCTTCTTCAACAGCTTTAAAATCTGACCCTTTCCACCTACAGAGGTCAGGCACAAAACAACTCTCTCTGGATTATTGTAATAGCTTCTAATTGGTCTCCGTCACTCAGGTCTGTTCCCTCTATTTTCCCACAAGCCACTGGAGTCATTTTCCTAAAGCATTGGTCTGCTCTGTAGCTGCTCAGTATATCATCGAGACCATCCAGCTTGATGTGCTGCACCAAAGAAGGCTCTGTGCTCTATGAGCAAAAGAGAATTGCAGTAGCAAAAGAAACATGATATGTGCAAATTTAGAGCCATCTCCACTCCAAATGTCCATACAGACCATTGGTGCCTGACCTGGGGCAAACAGAGCCTTCTGAGCTTGGATTGGTCTGATCAGCCACTGTTGCACACTCTGTACATTGACCCCAACATCATGATGTCATTTTGGTCCTCTTCGAGTACAGAGGACAACAATAACAATATTACTGTTGCTCCCCATTGCTTGGAAAAACACAAGCTCTTCTATTTGGCATTTAGATCTCTTCTTGGCCTGACTCCCGCCTGCCTTGCCAGCTTTATTTCACATGACTCCTTTTCACACTCGTTAAGGTCCAGGTAAACTTGCTGTGCTTAATAGTGGGCTGTTCTGCTCCATTCACCCCTTCCTGTTCCCCCTCCCCCTCCATGAAACCCTTTCCTCATCTTTTCCTCATAGAATTCCTAGTTTTCTTCAAAGTTCAGTTCAATTGCTACTTTTTATGTGTGTTTTCCTGAGGTGGTACAGTGGACAGAGTGCTGGACCTGGAATTGGGAAGACTTATCTTCCAGAGTTCAAATAGGACCTCAGGCACTTCCTAGATGTATGACCTTGGGCAAGTCACTTAATACCATTTGCCTCAGTTTCCCCATTTGTCAAATGAGCTAGAAAAGGAAATGATAAAACTCTCTAGTATCTTTGCCAGGAAAACCCCAAATGGAGTCACAAAGGGTTGGACATGATTGAAATGACTGAACAACAAACTGCTAATATTCTGCTCCCAGCTCAATTGCCTTGTATTTATTTTGAAAATATTTGTCAGTATAAATTGTCTCCTGGGGCAGCTAGATGGTGCAGTGGATAGACTCCTGAGCCTAGAGTCAGGAAGATTCACCCTCCTGAGTTCAAATCTAGCCTCAGACACTGAATAGCTGCATGATCCTGGACCAGTCACTGTCTCATCTGTCTCAGTTTCCTCAAATGTAATATAGGAATAATAATAGCACCTACTACCTCTAGGAGTCATTGTGAGGATCAAATGAGATACTATTTGTAAAGCACTTTGCATGATGCCTGGTATATTGTAGGCACTATGAAATGCTGATTTCCCTTCTTGGATTTCATCATCTAAATATTAAGAATACAAAGAAAGGCAAAAATACTGTTCTAGTGTGCCAGGAGCTCAGAGTCTAATGGGGGAGACAATATGGCAGCAACTCTGTTCAGACAAAATAGGGGATAAATAATAGGTAATCTCAGGTGGAAGGAACTAGGGGTGGGGAGTATCAGGAAAGGTCCCTTGCAGAAAATGGTACTTGAGTGGAATCTTAAAGCAAGACAGGGAAGCTTAGGAGGCAGAAGCAAGAAGATTATCCAGACATGAGAGCAGCCAGTGAAAATGCCAGGAGGCAGAAGATGGGAGTGTTTTGTCTAAGGACCAGCAAGAAGACAGGTGTTTCTGGATGGTAGAATAGATGGAAGGAAGTAAAGTCTAAAAAGACTGGGAACATAGGAAGGGGTTGGATTATGAGCTGGAATTGGGGCAGTTCCTGGAAGGAGTTTGGCAGCTTGTTGCCTGGTAGGGATTAAAAAATTTTTTGGACAATTCACAAAGTGGGAAAATTTACTGTGGATAGTCAAGAGTTGGATGGTTAGCCAAGCCTCTCTTATTTTCTCCCCATTCCTGTCCCCCCACCTTTACTCCTATCCTGTCTCTTGCATGTAATTCTCACACACTAGAAACAAGATGCTAGCTGGGTCCAGTTTCATGGGCAGTGTCTTCCTTGTGCAGACTTAAGGCAGGGGATACTCACTCCCCAAGTAGTCTGACCTGAGCCACCTGGGAAAGGATCAGTGTTTGGGATCTTTGAGATGTGAGAATATTCTCCACCAGGAACTCGTATGCTTGTTTCAGGTGGGGTGGGGGGGAGTCCATGGACATTGCATGCTCTCGGAGCTACTTCCTAGTTGCTGCTGGTTTCATGTAACTCTCTCAGGCAGCCAGGAAATCAACTCTGTGGCATACAGAAAGCCGTATGGAATTCCACTTTTAAGTCCTTCAGAACTCCCAGAAAAGACTTTTCCAATAGAATCTTGACTTGAAGTTTCAAATATTCTACTAGAAATGGAATTCTCTTCTTTTTTTGCACATGTTAAAAAAAAAATCTTGCCTGATTTCTGAGTTGATCAGGCAGAGCTCTGTGTTGTCAAGTCAGCAAGTATTAAGGGACTGTCATGTACCAGTGTGCTAAGCACTGGGTACACAAAGAAATGGAAAACCCCTTCCTACCCTCAAGAAGCTCCCTGTCTAATGAGGGAGATGGCATGAAAATAACTATGTACAAACAAGTCGTAGAGAGGATCAGTTGGGGGTAGTCTCAGAGGAAAGGCACTAAGATTAAAGAGGGCTGGGAAGGGCTTCTTACAGAAGGTGGAATTTGAAGGGAGCCAAAAAGCAGAGACAAGGGAATGAATTCCAGGCTTTTGGAACAGTCAGTGAAAACATAAAATCAGGTAATGTTACTTCATCTTGAGAAATATAGCAGGAAAGTCAGTGTCATTGAATCACTGAGTACCCAGGTGGAAGAAGTCTGGAAAGGTGGGAGGGGGCAGGTTATGAAGGGTTTTAATAGCCAAACAGAGAGTTTTAGATTTAATCTGAATTAGGGGTATGACAGGGTCAGACTTTCACTTTAGAAAGATCACTTTGACTACTGAGTAGAAGATAGACTGGAGTGGGAACAGACTTATGGCAGGTAGACCAAGCAGTTTCCCTCTTGCTACTCTGACTCAAATGATGACTCTGGGCCTCAGTTTCCTTAAATGTAAAATGATGTGGTTAGACTCCATGAACTCTCAGCTTCCTTTCACCTTTGGAACAATGATCCCTCAAAGCTATGTAAAGAGAATAGATACTTAGGGAAGAGTACTAAATATGTGAGAAGAGGACCTGAGTTTGAATCCTAGCTCAGCACCTAGGCTACCATGGGCAAGTCACTTCAACAGTTGGAGCCTCAACATGTGGTTGTTCAGTAGTTTCAGTCATGTTCTACTCTTTGTGACCCCATTTGGGGTTTGCTTAGCAAATATACTGTAGTGCTTTGCCATTTTCTTCTCCAGCTCATTTTACAGATGAGGAAACTGAGGCAAACAGGTTTTAAGAGACTTGCCCAGGATCACACAGCTAGTAAATATCTTAGGCTGGATCTGAACTCAGGAAGAGGATTCTTCCTGACTCCAGGCCCAGTACTATATCCATTGTGCCACCTAACTGTCCCTGGAGCCTCAGTTTACCCATTTGTAAATATGAATTAAATGGCCTCCAAGGTCCCTTCCAGTTCTAGACCAGTGTTCCTAGGATCCCTGAGGTCCATGCCAACTCCAAATTTATAATCCCACAATCCACAAGGACCCTACTCCAGTTTTAACATTTCAGGATGACCAGTTGTGTCCTGTTCTAAGGAATGATTCTAAGTGGAGTTGCATCAGGAAAAGATGAATTCTTTATGAAATGAATTCCATCATGTCATTCCATCTCTGGGGCTGCTCTATAGGGTGAGGTTGGAGAGTACAGAGTGGAACAGTTGGGGGGAGGATGGAGGACAAGAGGAAAATGTCAATTTTTCTCCAGCCCCACCACCTTGTACTATGTTAAGAAAAGGCTGCTCTTGTATCAAGTTGGAGCTGGTTAAAGGCTCCTCCCCTGGGGTGGTGGAACAGGAAGAGGTGGGGGGTCAGGAGCTCCGCAGTGTCTGTTCCGAGAGAGTGTCTGCGTGTGTGTGCGTGCGCGTGTGTGTGTGTGTGTGTGTGTGTGTGTGTGTGTGTGTGTGTGTGTGTGTGTGTAGTTACCGTTACCATTTTATTATGTGTGTGTCTTATATTACAGCCATGCTGAACATCAGCGGCCAGAGAGAGAGGAGAAGGGAGGAAAAGCCTGTTTACACAGACTGCAAACCGCTTGGGGAATAGCACAGTAAAGGAAGTGAGCCCGCTCTCTGTCTGACTGCTCCAACTTCCTGCTCTCTCTCTCTTACACACACACAGAGCAGAAAAAAAGAGAGAGAAGGGGAGAGAGGGAAAGGGAGAGAGAGCGACAGAAAAAAAAGGGGGGGAGAGAATCAGGATCTCATTACAAGAGAAACAGACCGTTCACAGATGCCTGTCAGCATGGAAAATCAGGGGATTTTACTCAGTTCCTCTTAAAATATTACCCAGCAGAAGAATTGGTTAAAGCTCATCCGACCTCTGGGTAAGTTGAGGGGGCTTCCCTCGCTCGTGCGATTGCAAAGTAAGAGCTGCTGCAAAGTTTGCGTACTCTTAGGGGCCGGGGCTAGGGGTATCGGGTGGTGATTTCTAGGGGGGCCCCTCCTCTGTGGATGACTTTTGTTGCAGAGGCTGCGTGTGTGTGTGTGTGTGGGTGTGGGTGTGGGTGTGGGTGTGTGGGTGGGTGGGTGGGTATGGGTATGGGTATATGTGTCCGCAGCCGGACAGACGGACCCGGTGCTGCTTGAGCTCCCTGGAGGCCACTCCCCGGCGGCAGATACTCGCCCTGAGCCTCTGGCTGTCTGCCCCACTTTGTCTGCTGCTGTGACCAGCGACTGCTTTCTGAGCCTCCTTTTTCTGGAGAAGGGGAGACAGAAGCAGTAGGGATGCTCTTACATCTTCGGGGAGCTCCCGCTTTCTCCTGTCCAGGGAGTGCTTGCAGTGGGGAGTGAGACGCATCACGAAGGGCAAGGGGGGTGGGTGGGGAGGGATGGACAGGGAAGATTGGAGACTCCTCCCTTTCAGAAAGAGTGTCTGCAGGAAAGGGGGCAGAGAGGACAACTATTTGTTGAGCCTTTGAGGGTGTGCTTATTTCAGCCCTGAGTTTAGAAGAGGCTGCAACCGTCCTAGGTGGACCCGTGGGGCGGAGGGGAGGGCAAAGCCTCCTCTGGAGAAGTGAAGGGATCTGGAGAGGGAAAAAAAGATGAGGTCAGTTTCTAGGGGGAAGAGAAGGCAAGGTGGGGTGAGGAAGAGAGTATGGAGCAGTCACTCTGGGGAGAGCTCTGGCCTCCCCTCTCCACCCCATGCGGGACATTTAAAGGTCCCTGAAGCTAGCCGGGGTTGGAGCCAGGGCAAGGGCAGGGAAGATCTGTGCTTTAGCCGGACTGGTACTGCTTTTAGAGATCACAAATGTTAGTCAATAAAGTGTGGAGGGTGAATAGGCGTGACATTGTGAGGAGGGTTGCTCGTGCATTTTCTTTTTCTTTTTCCAATCAAAAAAGGAGTTCTGGGTTTGTTGGCTAGGCTTCCCCAGCGGATCAAAGTGTGTGCAGGGAGGAGAAGGAGGAGGAGGAGGAGGAGTCGTCGTCATTTCTCGGGCCGGGGGTGGGAGCAAGCGCTATGATTTCAGAAACTGCAAAAGGGGCTTTAAAAAAAAAAAGAGGAGAGTGTCGGGAGAACTTCTGGCTTGTCTGGAAACAGGAGGACTAATTGCCATGCGCTTCCGCTTTGAAACTGGCACCAGACAACATCTTGAAAATGAGTCACTTCAGCAGCTCACAAAGAAACTCTGTGGTTTTTCTCCTGCTCAGGTTTATGTATTTGCGCTTTTTACAGTTTCCTTTGTAGTCTTCCAGAGTGTCTCCAGCCCCCGGCCCCCTAGCCTCACCGTGCTCCCCCCTCCCCAGGTTTTTAAAGCCCCCTGGCCTACTTTGCCACTTTCCACCCTCCTGAAAAAAAAGGGGGTGGGGAAGAAAGGAGAGAGTTGTTTTTGGATTTAACTTTACAGGAGAAGGTAAGAAAGACTGATGCTGGAGGGGGAAAAAGTTCCCTGAATTTTCCACTGGCTTTTGCAGGAAGAGAGCCCCTTCAGTCATCGCTAAGTAATCACACACACAGACACACACACAGACACACACAGACAGACACACACACACACACACACACACACACACACACACATCTCATTAGGAGTTTCCGTTCTTTTAACACAGGAGGGTTTTTGTGAAGCCAACCCCTGTCCTGCCTTTCTCAGACAGAGCCCTGCGATTGAAAGGGAGACAAGCTACATCTTTATTTATTTAGGGGCTCAAGAACAAAACAAGACTTTCCAGGCTCAGCAGCTTTGCAAGGAGTATAGCCCTTGAAACTTTTGCACAATCTCATCTCTCCCTTTGCCTTTATTACTATTATTTTTCTTTTCTGGCCAGCTAGCTTGCCTTTCTCCTCCCTAATTTGTTTTGCATGTGCTTTGAGCTTTTTTGGCTTCCAGAAGTTCTTACAGATCCATCTTCTCAAATATTTACTGTAGTTTTCCTTGGGGTGGGGAAGGGAGGCTTGGGAGGGAGAGAGAAGCTGAAACATGTTCCAGACATCTATTAATGACCCTAAATCAATTTCAGATCCCCGTTGCCAAGCAAAATAACCCTCTGATATCTCCCCCTCCCTTGTACAAGTTTATCTGGGAAAAAGTCAGTTATGAGTTTCAATTTATGGGGATTATAAAGTTAGAGATTGTCTTAGAAGGTTCCTGGGTCTGTCCATAGAGAAATTTGCCTATTTTTTTTAGAGGTGCCAGTAATAAACTTACAAGTAGAAACTCTGTGTGTGTGAAAGACTCTGGCATTTATATGGTAGTTAGAAAAAGGATGAAGGCTTTAGCAGATAAGTTTGTTTTTTTAAACCATTTGTGATTCCAGAGAAATGTAGTTATTCCACTAAAAAGATAAAGGCGTGTTGAACTGGGCAAAAAAAATTGAGAGAGTGAGCATGGGAGATATGGGAGACACTTGAAAAGTGCCCTGTGACCCTTTTCTGTCTTGGAGTATCATTGGAATTTGCAATCACTGGATACCTTTAGAAAGATCCAGTGCCCCACTTCAGAGGCATCTTGGTGTAGCTGGAAGTGTTGGACTTACAGACTTGTTGAACTGAATTAAACAGATTTGAATTGTGGTTCAGATACTGGCCCTGTCAGTCGTGGCAGGAGTGGGCAAGTAAGTGAGCCTCCGTTTCTTTTTCTGGGATAGGATAGGAATATTGTGCTGCCTCTCTTTTTGGTCTTTGGGAAGAAGGTCCTTTGCAAGCTTTAATGCATCACATATCTATCAGTTGTTATGGAGAGGGAAATTAATTAGTGATCTGGCCTCTGTGCCAGGAAAACTTGGGTTCTAGTTGGGACTGGCTGCTCTGTGACTTTAGGAAAGCAAGTCCTTGATCTCTATTTCCCAGCCAACTAAAACTCTAAGTTCCTTAGAAGTTTCTAACCTGTATTACTAGAAGGAATTCCCACATCCTCAAGTCTCAAATTCAGTCTCTATCAAATCAGATTTACTCTCTATCCTATTATTAGAATATAGCAAAGCAATCTGGCAATTGTATGCTGATCTCTCCTATTTGACCAGATACAGTGGAGGAAACTGAGGCAGAGGCTATGTGACTTGACTAGGTTCACAGTTAATAATTATCTGAGGCAGGATTTGAACTCAGGTCTTCCTGCCTCCATGTACTACCTGTTTCTTTTTCCTTTTCATCAAATAGGCAGATATGCATATTTGTTGCCTACAAAGCTGATAACAGAAGGATTACTGTACCAAAAAGCTTTCAGATTAGCAGTCAGGTCTCCATGAGGTTTCATTAATGATGGAGATTTAGGGCATTCTCATTTTTAGAGACTGCCCATCTTAAAATTTAAAAAGTTGAAGGTCTTAGAATTCAGACTATTGCCTGGAATGCATTGGGTCTGTACACAATTTCATATTTCACTACTGGACTGGAAATTTAAAGTTGTAATCTGCAATGCTTTTACAGATAAATTACATATTTTTCTTGAAACATATAATAAATTACATCATTATTATGCCAGTGGCATCCACATTGGACAAATTATAGGTTTCTAGGCTTCTGGGCACTCAAGTAATCTGCTTATAGGAGTGTAGGCTTTTAGAACTGGAAGAGACCCTCGAGTTCAGCTAGGGTGGGGGTTCTTACCTGTCTCTGTGTGTTCTAGACCTATTTGGGTGATTGCTGAAGCTTATACATCCTTTCTTGGAATCATGTTTTCAAAGTTGCATAGAACAAAATGCACAGGATTACAAAGGAAACCAATTCTATTGAAGTAGTTGTGAATTTTTTTTTAAAAGAAGTTCACAGCCCCCACCCCCAGATTAAGAACTCTGGATCTAGTCCAACTCCTACATAGCAGCTAGCATTTATATAGCAGCTTAAGGTTTGCAAAACTCTTTAGTCTATTTTCTCAATTTGATCAGTTTACACATGGGGAAACTGAGATCTAGAGAAAGAAAGTGACTTTCCGAGATAACACAGATAATGTCATACCTGACAGTCAAACCCAAGTCTTTGGATGCCAAATCCAGTGTTCTTTCCACTGTACCAAACTGTTAGAGTGTATTGGGTTCAAGAAAGAAATATTAGGCAGAAGCTACTGAGTGTCATGGTGGATAAGTGGAGGTTTAGTAGCTGGGAAGACCTGATTTCACATCCAACTCATACCCATTAGCCATTTTACTTATGTCCTCTTTACCTCACTTTCCTCATCTGTAAAATGGGGAGGAAGGGGTTGGGCTCTCTGCCCTGGGGTATGCATACTCTTCTGATCCACAGTTCTCCTAGTTCTTGGAGACGCAAAGACAAAAAGTGAACAAACCTAGAAATAGTGTCTGTCCTCTTTTTTTTTTTTTGAATGCCTGACATTGTCTAGTAGGAGAGAATAAAGATTATCTGTGGACTCACCTGAATGTTGGGACTTCATGCATTGAAAGGGGAAAGCAATAAGCATTTAGCAAGCACCAGCTGAATGCCAGATGCTATGCTAAGCACTTTCCAAATGTCATTTTGGGGTGGCTAGGTGGCACAGTAAATAGAGCACCAGCCCTGGAGTGAGGAGGACCTGAGTTCAAATTTGGCCCAAATTCGGCCTCAGACACTTAACACCTACTAGCTGTGTGACCTTGGTCAAATCACTTAACACCAATTGCCCAGCCTTCCCCCTTCCAAAAAAAAAAAGCAAATATTATTTCATTTGGTCCTCATAACCATCCTTAGAAGTGAGTGCTATAATTAATCCCTATTTTACAGTTGAAGAAACTGAGACAAACAGAAGTTATATGACTTGACCAGAATCAAACGGCTAGTAAGTACCTAAGGCTGGATTTGAACTCGGGGCTTCCTACCTCTATCTGCTGTACTACCTAGCTGCCCTTCTTTTTCACTAGGAATAAAATCTTAAAATGGAAAAAATATGCATGGATATAGCCCTAAGAGGATGTTTGGTCATCTGCATTTATAACAGCATTAATGGGTTTAGAACTATGACTTAACCCATCCTAAATATACTTGTAAGCAAGGTGCTTTTCAAGCAGGAGATGAGAAATAAAATTGTTTCTTAACTTTAACAGCTTACATAGAGAAGACACTTCACCATTAGTAAAGTAACAGAAGTTTTGTAATAAATCAATAAGCAATTACAAAGTATTCTGGGAGTAGAGTACACAGAAAAAAAATTAAGCCGCCCCTGCCCTCATGGGCCTTACACTCTTTTGGGAGGAAACAACATATAGGGATATAATTCAATGCAAAATATAAACAAAATAAATACAAAGTAGTTTTTTTGGGGGGGAAGCATGAATAAGTAGGGGGATCAGGAAAGACCACATGTAGGAACTTGAATTGAATTTTGAAGGAAGCTAGGAGTTCTGAGAGGTGGGGGTAAGGAGGAAATGCATTCTGAGAATCTGTTATTATTTTTCAGTGGTATTCCTATAAAAATGGGCCAGGTCAGCATCTTGCTATTATTCATTTACATTTAACATTTTAGAGCAGGAGTTCTTGATTTCTTTTTTGTCATGGATACCCTTAGACAGAGTCTACTGAAAGCTGTGGACTCCTTTGTTTTTAAAGGCATAGGATTATGGAGGAAATATATTGTATTTGAATGAAGCTACCAAAATATTAAAACTCATTTCATGGACCCCAGGCTAAAAACCATGGTTCTAGAAACCAGCGTTTTTTGTTACTGTCTCATTCTTGTCTCATACAGAGAGATACAATAGCCTGCATTTATATAGCACTTTAAAGTTTACAAAGTTCTTTACAAATATTATCTAATTTGATAAAACACAACAGCCCTGGGAGATAGGCGGTTTTATCATCTCCATTTTTCAGATGAAGAAACTGAGTCAGGTAATAGTAAAGTCACCTGCCCAGGGTCATACAGCTAGTGAAGCATCTAAGTCTGAGGATTTAGAGTCAAAGAATGGCAGTTCAAATCTTGGATCCATATATTAACACCTCCAGGATTACATATAAAATCCTCTGGAGTTCAAAGGGCTTCAGAACCTGGTCTTCTTATACCTGACTCCCCACTATGTTCTTTGTGACCATCTCTGACTCAGGGCATCTTTACTGGCTGTTGCCCATGCTTGGAATTTTCTTCTGCCTCCTTACTGCTTCCTGGCTTTCCTGGTTTTCTGCAAGTCCCAACTAAAATCCCATTTTCTACAAGAAACCCTTTCCAGTACTCCTTATCTTAGTGCCTTGCCTTTGTTGATAATCCCCAATTTATCATATATTATTTACATATACTCTCTAATATGTATATATAAATTCTCTAATTTGTCATATATTATATATAATCTCCAATTTATTTTATATATATAATTTCCCATATAAATATATAATCTGCAATTATCATATAGCATGTGTGTATATATATTCTTCATTATATATATGAAATCTTCCATATAGATCTGTAACCTCCAATTTTTCTCACATATACATGTATACACACAAAAGCAAGCTATATGTCTTGTTTGTATATGTTGTTTTCCTCATTCCCCATCCCTCAAAGGATTGTCGTTTTTGCTTGCTTTTCCTTATATGTCCAGTGCTTAGCACAATGCCTGATGCCTTAGTAGGCACTTAATAAATGTGACTAACAGCATAGCACTAAGCACATCATAGGTATTTAATAAATGTTTTAATAAATGTCGACTGTCTTTGTGGCCTGGGACAAATCTCTTAACCTCTCTGGGTCTCAGTTCCTCAACGGTAAAATGAGAGGATTGAACTCATTGGGCCTCTAAGGTGCCTTCTGGTTGATTCTATGATTCTTTGATCTTTGTTGGGGCAGCCAGATGGCACTGTGGTTAGAGTGCCAGGCCTGGAGTCAGAAAGACCTGAATTCAAATGTGACCTCAGACACTTACTAGCTTTGTGACCCTGGGCAAGTCACGTCACCCTGTTTGCCTTAGTTTCCTCATCTGTAAAATTAGCTGAGAAGGAAATGGCAAATCGCTCCAGTGTCTCTGCCAAGAAAAGCTCAAATGGGGTCTTGAGGAGTTGAGCATGACTGAAACAACTGAAGAACAAAAATGATCTTTGCTGATAGAGTTTAGACAGAAATGGTCTTGGGACAAGTCATTATGTAGCTGTTATGTTTTTTACATTTAATAATATGTGGATTATTGCATAGGTGGATACAGAATTTTTTTGGTAACTGAATATAAATATTGTGAATTTGCTTCTTATTTTGTAAATGAGGTTCCCAGAGGAGAATTGACTTTCCCTGCCTTCACATGCCACTGGTCTTATGACTGGAGCCCAGTTTTGGCACTGTTTCCATGCTATCAGGTACCAGATACCCTATATTTATGGGTGGCTTAAAAAAACCTCTTCTGACTCAGTTTCCTCTTCAGTGCAGTGAGGGGTTTACACTGGATGACTTCTGAGATCTTTCCAAGTCCTCAAAGGTCCAAGTCCTATAATTTGCTCATATTACTTCCAGAAGCACCTTCCCATGGAAGGTTTCAAAACAATGGTCTCATTAAAGAAATTAATTAAAAACTCTCTACAGGCATACATTTACTTCCTGGAGTGAAGGAAGAGCTTTGTTTTCACTGAAAATGATTTACTGCTTGCTAATTTTCAGCTACGCTTTCTTGCAACCCCTTGGAGTGACTCAGTCACCACCATCAGATCTATCCTTCACTTGCTGTGGTTTTTGAGGGTGGTGTGCCATCTGCTTTGTTCCCAAGTACGAAAGATGAAGAAGTTGGCAACGTGCTTTTTGAGGGTCTAGTTACCCATACACAGAATGAAGAGTCCAAAGTGTCACTTGGCCAGTTGAGGCCAGGGCCTGCCCTGATTGTGTGGCTTTTTTAGGCAGGAGTGATTGTGTCTTGAGCTGACTCTAAAAATCAATTGCAACTCTCTGGCTTGTATGTCAGTGGTCCTGAGTTAGGCTCAAGGATTGTAAATCTAGACTTGGAAGGAACTTTTGCAGCCAAGTGAATGTTTAAACTCAGGTGCTCTGACTACAAAATTCAGAATATTTCTACTTCACCATAGCAGCTAATCTGGAGCAGGAAAATGAATGGGAATTTCACCCAGTTATTGCCCAGTGAGCCCACTGGTTGGCCATGAAGTGTTGACTCATAGTTCTAGAGTTGGAAGGGGACCTTTTAGTCCATTTTGTATTTCTTATAAATGAGGAAACTGAGGCTTTACTATAGGAAGTTATTTGCCCAGTGTCACAGAGGCAGGAAGCCCCACCATCAGAATTGAACCTAGGTCCTCTGACACCAGCTGAGCTGTTACTTTTTCCATCATCCTGGTTATCACTACCTAACACACTGAAACAACATTTTTCTGCAAGGACAGTAGATGTGTTTACAGCTTGGTCGACTAGCCTGACTCCTCTTTCTGGAATGTTGAGGATTCTTGAAGGGCTAAGCTGCTGGAATCATGAAGTGGCTCAGTGCTCTCTCAGTGACTTAAAGATGAGTCACAATTTTCAGCCTCACATCAAGGTATAGTAACAGGAAGTCCACTGTGCTCTCAATCCACAAAAAAAAAATGTTAGCTAGATGGTGGCAGGAACCAAGCCAGATGTCTCTTGCAAACACATTTTCCTTCTGAGAAAAAAAAAGGAAGATGGAAAGGTAGATCTTCCGTACTCAGAACTGGCCCTTTGTCCTCACTTTGTTGTGTTACCTACTGGTGAGGGAGACATTTAGGTTTGGAGAGATTTGATTTTTTTTTTCCATCCAGGGCTTATCAGATTGAGGGTTGGTCATCTGTGTAGTTAACCGAAAGTACTGAAAACTTAGAAGGTGGTGACTCTGAGTGTTTGGAGTGGTAAGGCAGCCCTCACACCCTGGTGGTGGGGGGGGGGGGGGAGGTTAAGCTAACCTGAGTCTTCTCCTTTGCATCAAAAAGAGCTTTCTGCCAACCTTCAGAAACCATCTAGTCTGGTCTCAAAATCGGGCTGGTGTCTATTCCATCCAATATGGCAAACACCTGTTAAGTGTCTACAAGTAAATTTGACATTCTTGACCAGGATAAGACAACGAACAAACAAAAGCGGCCTTAAGCCTCATACATTTTGTGCTAGATTTTAATATGTTTTACCATTTTTCAACTATATTCCCCCTTATATCTTTCCCTTTCTGCCTCCCAGGGAGCCATTCCTTATGACAAAGACTTTTTTTAAAAGAGAAAGAAGGGAGAAAAAAACTTCAGCAAAACATTAGTACATTGAAAAAAAAATCTGATATCATGAGGTGTTTAAAGTCCCCCTTTTCATCTATGAGGAAACAGAAATCCAGGGAAGCTGAGTTGCTCAGGGTCACATGAGATGTAAATGACAGGGTGAGAATTCAGATCTGTTGTGGGGTTGGAGGGTTCTAGCCCTAGGCCTGGAAGGGACCTAAAGGACCCTCTAGTCCAACCCCCTTATTTTATAGATAAGGAAGTTATGGAGCAGGAGGTTAAATGACTTGGCTAAGGTCACACAATCAGAACCATTGAGGGTGACACTTGAACACAGACCCTCTGACTTCAGTGCTCCTTACCGTGCACCAGACAACTCCTGCCAATGATTCTATCATTGATGCAAGTTAATATGTTTTATGGAAAGTCATCCCCCTCCCCCTCCCCCCCCCCCTTGTTGTTGTTTTTGAAATGAAATAGGATTTGAGTCAAGTTTAGGACCTGATGCTTTCTGGAGCAGGAAGGGACCTTGGCTGAGTTCATAACTTTCCTCTTAGACCTACGTGGTCTTTCCCTCTGAGAAAAGGTAGAAGTGATTGTCAGTAAATGTGCATATTAATATGAGTATAAGTAATTAATCCTTTTAAAGGCAGTGTGGTACAGTGGAAATAGTGCTGGAGTGGGAGCCAGGAAGGCTTGGGTTTGAATCTAGTTTCATATATTTGCTGGCTGGGCCACCCTGGGTAAAGTGCATCATTCAGCCTCAGTTTCCTTATCTGTAAAATAGGGATAATCATATTACCTATCTCACAAGGTTTTTGTGAGGTGATATACTGGTAAACTATTGTTATTTTTCTTTTGGAAATTGGGAAAAAACGGATAACAGGAGTCAAGTAGAGGGCTTTAGAAACTGGGCATTAGACATTGGTTTGAAGATGCATAGACCACATTTCCAATTACTTACAAATGATTTATGACTGGTTCCCCTTTCCATGCTCAAGGAGGGCAAGTGTGGAAACCAGAGGACCTGGGTTCAAATCCTACTTTATAAACTTACTACTTGTGTGGCCTTAGGCAAGTCAACCTCAGTTTCCTCATCGGCAAAATGAGGGTGTCAGAGCAGATGGTCTCTGAGGTCTCTTCCAGCTCTAGATCTGGGATCCTATGGGTGTTGTGGTGGTGGTGCTGGTGGTTTATAGGCTTTTGGCTGGGAAGCGCCTTAGAGGTCCCCATTTTACAAGTGAGAACATTTAGGCTCACGTAGATTGAACAAGCTACCCAAGGTCACTTAGCTAGTAAGTATTGGAAATAAAATTTGGACCCAGATTTTCCTGACTCCCAAATGCAGCATCTAGTTGTCACAGGTGATGTTGCTTGGTAAATTACTCTGAAGTTTAAAAACTCCAGCACATTCTCTATTTTGAAATATTTAATTTTTATTAATGTTTTTTATTTTTACATCACCTGCATTTCTGAAGGTCTCTCTCCTCTACCACCCAGCAAGCTACTGATCCAAAAACCACACGTACAAAAAACAAGAAAAGAAGCGGTTCATTAAAACTAAGAAACTTCTGGGCAAAGTTGGACAGTATATGCAGAGAAGAGGAGGGAGGTGAATTGCCACCTTTTTTTCTTCGAGGCAAATATTGATCAATAGAATTATATAACACTCTCATTGTCTGATATTAAACCAAGTTTAATCTAACTAAAAAGAGCTGATAAATTAGGTCTTACTAAGGATTGTAACTTTCAGAATTGAATGTCCTTGAAGTATTATTTAAAGGTGTTTGGAGGGGTTTTGTGGAGAGTTCAGGTGAGTGCCTGCCTTTTCTCCACCATCTAGGCTCTACCTTCCCCTCCCCTCCAAGAATTGCTTGTTCTTCTGAGGGAGATTTTTTTTTCTCAAGGAGGCATTGAGATGGTACATTGATTCAAAGTATATCAGACACTTACTGGCTGAGTGACCCTGTGCAAGTCACTTAATTGCTGTTTGCCTCAGTTTTCACATCTGTAAAATGGGGGTAATTAATAGCACCTCCCAGGGCTGTTGTGGAATAAGTGACCTACCCGTAGTTATATGGCTAACGTAAGAGTTTTCGCCCCTTCTTCTACCCAGTCAGTCATCCCTTTTAATTAATAATAATAATGATAATACAAGAAAGATCAGAAAAACAGTTAATAAAACTAAATATCATGTCAACCAAATCTGACAGTATATGCACCATTCTGCACCCATAGCCCTCCACCTCTTCAAAGAAGGGAATGCAGTGTTTCTCATCTCCTTTTTGGGACCAGATTTCTTTTAGCTGGACCAGATGGAATCCCATACAATTCTTTGAAAAGAATTTAGAGTGTTGAAGAAATAGACTTAATTTTTTGTCAATAATCCTTAGCAGGTGGGGTGGGAGGACAGTAGCCTTTAAAAAACCCCACACACTTTAGTGTTCTGCAGAATCAAACTCTTCCTGAAAAAACAGATAAATTGCATTAGATTTTTCAGTGCTTAATAACAATGAACTTTTCTGCTATTTTGGAACAAACACTTAATGACTATGTGACCTTGGGCAATTTGTTCAATCTACCTGAGCTTAAAAGTTCTCATCTTAATGGGTGAGTTGAGCTTGATGACCTCTCAGGTGCCTTCCAGCCCAAAGCCTATGAACCATAGGAACATTTCTCCCTCTTGTTTCCTGTAGTTGCTCCTTGTGGAAGAAACATGGTGACCAGTATCATTTAATAACCTTTCTACCTGTATGGACTTGATCAGATCATTTAATCTCTTTAGCCAACAGATTCCTCATTGACAAAATGAGAGAGTTGGGCTGGATGGCCACCAAGGCCCTTTTCAGTTCAGGATCCATCTGGCATTTAAAGCCTTTTATAACTTGGTCCTTCCTGCTTTTTCAGTTACTTGTACCTTATTACTCCCCCCTCCCCCCACCCCCTCTCCTGGCCCTCCTCCCCCCTTTAATCTTAGATGATCTCGCTTGTCCTGTGTGGATCTTGTTTGCAGGCTGTCTCCTCCTTTGGACTGTAAGCTCCTTGAGGGCAGGGACCCTCTCTTTGTATCCCCAGTACTGAGCACAAGGCCTGGCATACAGTAGGGATTTAACAAGTGTTTGCTGTTGTTGACCCTCCAGGTCCATAGGTCTACTTGGCAAGTCCTTGAAGTGACTCTCCATTTCTTCTCTCCATGCTTTTGGACAGATTATACGCCATGCCTGGAACTCCCTGCCCCCTCACAAACAACTCTTTATTTCATTGTCTTCTCTAAAAACTCAGTTTACATCCCTCTTATAATAATACACATTGATATTATTTTCTTGTTTACATCACTCATTTCCACGAGATTTTGAGTTAGAAATTTTCTCCCCATTTTTCCCCTACCCACCACCTCAAAACAGCTATCCCACTGTATAGCCCCTCCCCCACTCTTGTTGTCTCCTATGTCCTCCCCATCGCCCCTCTGACTTTTCTGTAGGGCAGGGTGGGACTTCCTGCCCCAGTGCCTGTATATCTTAATACCCGGTTGCATGTAGTTAATAATAATAATAATATATACATATATATTTTTAACATTTGATTATAGAACTTTAAATTCTAGATTCTTTCCCTTCCTCCCTTGCCACCCACCCCCACTGGAAGAACAAGCAATTAATTACAGGCTGTACATGTGTAATTATG
>CM053581.1:411952427-411975436 GCA_028627135.1 Pseudochirops cupreus
GTCCTTCCAGCTGCCGTAGCTCTCAGGAAGATGCTGGGACTCTTCCTACTTACTTCCAGATGACTGGATAATGAAGACTCCAAGACCGAGGCCCAAGACGGTGATCCGGATCCAGGCCGCTCAACGCGAGAGCACTGGCCTGAGAACAATCGCTTAGTCCCCCTGCTGTCTGCAGGCTGCTGATGGGAAGCTACAACGCGGAGGCGGGTGCAAAACCTCTGCCTTTCACTTTTCTGCTCTGGAGGCCTTTCGGCCAGACTGCTTTTCTCCCCCTTTCACAATTCCCACTGACCTAGTTCTGAACGCTGCTCACAGCTGCCGCTAATCTGCTCACCAGAGAGGCTCCTCTGCTCCACCTGTCCAGCCACCCCTGGGGCACAGCCGCGGCTTCAGAGCAGGCTGGTTTCAGTTCGCAGTGCTGATATGGTTCCTCGTAGCTGAGCTGACTTTAGTGGGAAGTATCTTTGTGTGCATTTTGGAGTTCTAGGATTGGTTTAGAGTCCTATTTTATGGGTATTTTGGGGTGACTATGTGAGAGCTGCGATATGTTGCTGCTGCTACGCCGCCATCTTGGCTCCGCCCCCGAGAAGAAAGATTTTGGTTAATTGAAAAGAATGGAAATTTTTTTTAAAAAAGAAAGGTGATCCCTACTGTGAAGGTACTTCCAGTATACTAAGGGATGCAAGAGATTTTAGGAAAATAAAAACAATAACAATAGTAATCGCTTATATTTATAGAGATCTGCGTCAACACGGTACTTTATATATTGGGAAATATATTTTTCGGAAGAGAACTCCTTTTGACTGAAGTGTTTTATCACATTATCTGTTCTCCTAGATTCAGAATGGTTTCGGAAGCCAGCAGAGGTTAAGTGACTTGACACAGCTAGTTAGTGTCTGAGTTGGGATTTGAACCCAGATCTTTCTGATCCTAAGTCCAGTGACTTTGTCCAGGGAGGAAGAGTGAAGGAAGTACTTTCTTATCTGAGGCTCGTGTCTTCCTGAGATTGGGGGGGTTAGGGAGTGGGGGGATGGAGAGACAAACAAAAAAGCTACTGATGGGGAAGCTAGAAGCATGATCTTGAGATGGGAGGGGGGGGTCTCCTTTTGCCAATAGCTCCAGGCAGTGAGTAAACCAGCAGAGTCCCCACATTACTGCCTGCCTGGTCTCCAGATGTGGGCAGGAATAACTGGAGGCAGCCAGGTATGTGTAGCCCAGAAAGAATGCTGGCTTTGGGGTCCGGTCTGGGTTGGAATTCCCTTTCTTCTGATTCACTGTGTGTGACTTTCACCATGTTGCCTTCCCACTCCGTGCATCAGTTTCCTCAACTGTAAGATGAGGGGCTTAGAGTACATGACCTCTGAGGTCCCCTCACCTCTCTGGGCCTGGGTTTCTTCTTCTGAAAAATGATGAGGTTTGACTAATGATCTTCAAGGGGTCTTCACCACCAAGGGCCCTTTGTTTTTGTGCCTGAAAAATGGAAATGTTGGGCTTGACACGTCTAATCTACATCTGATTGCTTGGTGTCTAGGGAGGAGGTGGAGAACAGAGGGAAAAGAATTTGGAACTCAAAATTTTACAAAAATGAATGTTGAAAACTATCTTTACATGTAATGGCTGGGGGGGTGGGGGGGAAGTGCTATTGAGAAAAAGTAAAAGTCAAACTTGATGACCTTTACGGGCCCTTAAGGGGCACTAGGTGGCACCTAAGTAGACAGAGCGCCAGGCGAGGAGTCAGGGAGACTCATCTTCACGAGTTCAAATTTGGCCTCAGACCCTTGCTAGTTGGATGTCCCTGGGCAAGTCACTTAACCTCATTTGCCTCAATTTCCTCATCTGTCAAATGAGCTAGAGCAAGAAATAGTAAACCACTCCAATATCTTTGCCAAAAAAAGCCCTAATGGGGTAATGAAGTGTTGGATGTGACCAAAATGGCTAATCAACAACGAAAGGGCCTTTCTGGTCTGAAGTCAAGGGTTCTTAACACTTCTATTGCCTGGATCCCTTTTGGCAGCCTGGTGGAGGCTTGGACCCTTAAAAAAAATCACGTTTTTAAAAGAATAAAATAAAAATACATAGGATTACAAAGAAAAGCAGTGATGTGGAAATAAGAGTTATGAAAATAGTATACAAGCCACAAAGAAACCCTGGTCCAAGGCTATCTTACAGCCTGGAGTTGGGGACAGGATGGCTCTGACGGAGAATCAGTCTACAAGTATTTATTAATCCCACATTGTGGACACGGTATTGAGATTAAGAAAGACAAAAAAAAAACCAAACTAGCACCTGCCCTCAAGGAGCTTACATTCTCTCAGCTGGAAAACACAGGATTTCAGGGCTGGCAGAACCCCAAGAGGTAGTCTAGTCCAATATTAACATGACCTTCTGTTTCTTTGCCCCTTGCCTCACAAAACCTTGCTCTCATAAAAGTTACCCCTGATCCCAGTGAATTATTTTCTAATGGACCTGGAGAAAATATAGATTTTCAAAAATCCAAGGGCAGCTAGGTGATGCAGTGAATAGAGCATGGGCTGTGGAGTCAGGAGGACCTGAGTTCAAATCCATCCCCAGACACTTGACACACTTACTAGCTGTGTGACCTTGGGCAAGTCACTTAACCTCAATTGCCTTGCCTTCCCCCCCCTCCAAAAAAAAAAAGAAAGGAAGAAAAGAGAAAAAGAAAGAGATCCAGTTTAGGTTTATAATTAAAGCAGTGTAGTGTTACTCAAGAAGTTATTGATATTTTGCCCAAAAGACTCATTATTATTATTGTTGTTGTTATTATTTTTGCCCGGTTGTACCTTGGACTTTGAGGAATTTTTGGTTGTGTGTATGTGTATGTTCCAAACAAAACCTTAGGACTGATCAATTTAGCCATCTCCAGTAATCCTTTTGAACAGAGGGTTAGTCTGGCTCAGCCTTCTCATTTCATAAAGAAGGTAACTGAAGCCCAGAGGGAGGAGGTACTGGAGGCAGCACTCACACCCACGTTCTGTGTTCTTTTCACAGTACTACTGCATGTCCCACAAAAATCACTTTGTTTTTTAAATATAGGATCTGTATCAGTGCCTCTAAATAGTTTGGAATAGAACAGGAACAATTATGACGATAAGCATCTCAGATGAGCAATATTTGGGGGTGTAATCAGTGACAGTGATTGTGACCTGTTTTGAAAATGGTTTCACATCATTTTAGTTCCTCCACTAGAGGAATAATTTAAAACAACAACAACAAAGAAGAAGAAAATCCATACCATTCGTTTTAGTATGTGGGTTTGGTTTTTTTAGTGAACTTAGACATGTTTTATCGCCAGTTTTTTGGAAAATGTTCTCTCTGAGTTACTGAAGTACCTTTCAAAATATTTAAGTGTTTTTGGCTGATTCTAGATTGTCATGACTTTAAGAGAGGCAGCGGAAGGTATGAAGTGGACGTGAGGTGCTGGGTCTGGAGGGAGAGTGAGTGTCAGAGTTTGAAACCCTGATCTGCGTTTTATTGTTTCTGATTCAGGGCTAGTCTTTCCCACCATCTGGGCCTCCAGACGGTCTCCCCATCCACAAAATGAAGGTCCTGGACTGGACCACTCTGAAGGTCCTTCCCAGCTTCAAATACAGATCCCTTTGGGTTTCTTTGATTTGCTAAAATGCTTTCTTTTCTTTTTCTACCTTTCTTTCTTTCTTCCTTCCTTCCTTTCTTTTTTCTTTCTTTCTTTCTTTTCTTTTTCTTTCTTATTTTCTTTCTTTCTGTCTTTTCTTCCTTCTTTCTTTCATTCTTTCCTTTTGCTTTTTCTTTTCTTCCTCCCCTCTTTCATTCTTTCCTTTTTCTTTTTCTTTTTCTCTTTCCCTTTCTTTTCTTCCCTCCCTCCCTACCTCTTTCTTTCCCTTTTTTCCTTTTTTCTTCCTTCCTTTCTTCCTCCTTTCTCTTTCTTTTTCTTTTTTCCTTCCTTCCTTCTTTTCTTCCTTCCTTCCTTCTTCCTTTCCTCTCCCTTCTTTCCTCTCCCTTCATTTCTTTTCTTCTCTTCCCTTCTTTTGCTTTTGTTCTGTATTTCTCCTTCCTTTCTCTTTCCTTTCCTTCCTGTTTTTAATGATTTTTTAAATTCTTACATCACCCTCTTTCCCAAATATATTCCTCCCCAGCAAGCCATCCTTTGTAGAAAGAAATATAGGTAGGTAGGTAGATAGATGATAGATAAATAGAAATCCACTTTAAAACCAACACATCAGTGGAGTTCTACAGTATATGCAACATTAATCCCTTAGTTTCCCACATGAGCAAAGAAAAGAGAGAGGTGTGTTTTCTCCTCTCTTGGTTCTTATAATTACATATAGCATGCAGTTTTGTTTTTTACTCAAATGTTTGTTTTTCATTAGATAACTCTTTTTTCATGTGCCAATTACTGATTTTCCCCTGGTGCCTTGCATATATCAGGTACTAAATAAATGCTTTGTGATTGGTTGAGCTTTGATATGATAGTGGGGACTTCTGTGATAGATTTCTGTTCACCAGAACCACTGTCTGATTTCTAAGTTTATGGTAGGGAATATAGAAAATCAGACCCACATTCCCAGTGACAAGATGGCATGACAAATTAAGGTGTGAATTTTGTTAAAAGGTATGAATTTTAACAAACAGAAAAATAAATACTTCACAGGGACCCACTATGACCTTTCTTTGTATTTTGGAAGATTAGAGAAAAAATATTGTTTCTTTTATTTTTGCAGCACAAAGCATTAAGGAAAGAGGCATGAATGTCACTGTCTTACATGAGCAATTACTTAGTCAACAAGTATTACTTAAGTACCTGCTATGGGCCAGACATTGTTCTAGGCGCTGGGGATACAAATGTAATGAGTGAAAGAATCCCAATTCAGACATTCTAACAAGGGAGACAACACACACACATACAGGCTATGAATTTGGGCAGATCATTTTCCTGTTCTGTGCCTGTTTCCCCATCTATAAAATGAGGGGGTTGGCTAGATGACCATTCTAAAGCTCCAGTCAGCTCTAAACATACAAAGAGGCCCCTCAGAGGGCCCTTTAGTTCACTCCCCCATTTTACAGATAAGAAGACTGAGATTTGCAAAGGCCACTTTGTCCAAGGTCACACAAGGTGAGGTGACATTCGAACCCAGCTCCTCTCACTGAAGAGCCAGGCCCCATATCTTTTTCTATGATAAATCAAATAGATTTAGAGCTGGGATTTCAAAGGCTGTCTAGTCCCCAGATGAGGAAATGGGGGACCAAAGTGTTAAGTCAATGACCTAAGTGGTCTAAAGAGGAAAGGTGCCTTAGGAGTTACCCACTCCAAACTCCTTATTTATTTTGCAGATGTAGAAACTGAGGTCTAGAGAGGAAAGTGATTTTTTTAAGGTCACAAAGATGGAAAGCATCACTGGCAGGATTTGAACCCAGGTCCTTTGCCTTCCAATCCAGCACTGTTTCCACTGTGCCACGTTACATCTCTGATTCTAGCAATCAGCTGAAAGAAAAAACAGAGGCAGCGTGATCCAACAAAAAGGACATTATGCCTAGATCAGGAGGACCTCTGCTAAACCCCAGATCTGCTGCTTATTCTTTGTGTGGCCTCAGGCAGGTCCCTCTGAGCTGCAGTGTCCTCATCTGTGAAATAAGGGGGATGGACGAGATGACCTCGCAGGTCCCTGCCTGCTCCAGATCATGACCTTCTGATCCTTCATGAATCTGTAACTGGTTCCATGGAAAGGAAAAGCTGAGACAATTCTGTCTAGACCAGAGGTTGGCGTTCAGACCCATCCTCCCCCTATAGTTAGCTACCTTGTGCCATCTTGTGGTAGGCCCAGCACAGGACAGGTGGAGCAGAGACAGCCAACCTTTGGGCAGGCACTTTCACATTGTCTGTCTGTCTGGTCTCAGCAATTTTCTGATCTCTTCTTCCAGTGGAGGGAGGGAAGAAGAGGGGGGAAGGGAGGTGGAGAGGGACAGAGAGAGAGAAAGTGGAAGAAAGGGTCAGAGAAAGGGGGAGAGAAACACAGAGAGGAGAAGGGAGGAGAGGACAGACAGACAGATGGGGAGATGGAGGAAAAGGCCAGAGACAGACACAGAGAGGGGGTGTGTGTGTGTGTGTGTGTGTGTGTGTGTGTGTGTGTGTGTGTGTGTGTGCGCGTGTGTGCGTGTAAGAAACATAGGGGAGAAGGGGCAGGGATAGGAACAGATAATGAAGGGGAGAGAGACCTGGCCTGAGGTGGGGGTGCAGGCCCTCTGGACCTTGGCAGATTCAGGACAAGACAGAGAATCTCTAATCACTGTCCCCTGCAGGGAGCAGAGTCTGTTGATCCAAGAAGCAGCTTCCTCACTCAGGCGACCTTCCATCTACTTTCTCTGCACTATCATCTCCCTGTCAGAGTGTCAACTCCATGAGGGCAGAGTCGGCTTTTTCTTTTTCTTTGATCTCTAGCACCTAGGACAGTGTTTGGCACGTAGTGAATGTTTTCCTTGTTGAAGTCATGCAGAGTCATGGGGCTATGGAGATGAGAGGGCTTTCTCAGTCCAGGGACTTCACCTTTTTGGGAGGCATAGCACCCTTAGCTGTCTGGGGAATCCTAAGGATGCCTTCTCAGAGTTGTTTTTAAAAGAAAAGTCATAGGATTACAATAGGAAACAATTATATTGAAATACACTTATGAAAATATTTAGTAGTTTTTTTTAAAAGTTTGTGGGCTCCAGGTTAAGAATCTCTGGTAGTCTCATCTGCTCATTTTACTGGTGAGGAAACTGAGGCCCAGAGAGGTGAAGTCTGGAGTCACCCAGGTTAGACTGCTTTTGTTCCTCCTACACATTTGCCAGCTGCGTAAGAGTGGGTCATAAGATTACAGATTTTGAGCTGGAAGAGACCCCAGGGACTATCTAATCCACCCCCTCATTTTATAGGTGAGGAAACTGAGTTTCAGAGAAGGGAAATGACTTCTCCAAAGTCACACAAGCAGTGTTATTGACAGGATTTGAACCCATGCCCTCTAGTGTCCAAATCCAGGTATGAGACTTTGTTGTGGCCAGGAGGGCTTAGGTAGCTAGCACCCACTTGATCATAAAGGAGAGAATTTAGAACATTCCTTGGAAACATTAATGATACCCGAGTGTACTCTGGTCACATGCAGAGAATTGCTTTGAAGTGGGCAGTGAGCCCTCAGTAGCTCTTGACTGATCATAGGTCATAGATTGGAGCTAGAAGGAACCTCAGGGGTAAATTAATTGAACCATATCATTCTTGTTTTCAGACTTTGTTGTTTCCTCTTGTTTTTACACCAGTCATTTCTTTTGGGCTCTCCTGCTGAAGCTTGTTAGTTAGTCCTGTACACTCTTCTGACCCCAATTTGGGTTTCTCTTGGCAAAGATGCTGGAATGATCTGCCCTTTTCTTCTCTGGCTCATTTCACAGGTGAGGAAACTGAGGCAAACAGGGTTAAGTGACTTGCCTAGGGTCACACAGCTAGGAAGTATCTGAGGCCAGATTTGAAATCAGGTTCTCCTGTCTTCAAGACCAGCACTCCATCCACTGTACCACCAAGCTGTCCCTCTCCTTTATATACTCCTCCAGAAATGTGTGTATTCTGTATCCCAGCAGTTTTAAAGTTAGGATGTTGTTATAGGTACCCACTGGACTGTCATTCCAAATATATTTCCTTTTCTATCTATCCCTTTCTCTCCAGCTACTATCACTGACCCACATCTATACTTGAGGTGCATGACAAATAAGGGAGTGATAGTCTAGACTCTAGAGGGAACCTCAGCAGAAAGGGAAGCTGGCTGGGTAACTGATGACCCCAGAGTAAAGGCACTAGGTTAAACATTGTGAATTATTTACACCCAGCTTATGGCAGCCAAGTCTAGGTCAGCAAGCCCAGACAATAGAGACACAGGAGAAACAATTTCCAGTAGCCAAAGACCTGTTAGGCCAAATACATTTGGCTGCCCTAAATGTCTCCGATCACCTGGTAGAACTCAGAAAACTGCATCGACAACTGCCTGGTATTTGCTGTGAAAAATAAGTGATGAGAGAAGGAGATTTTGATTTCTTCCCTTTATACAAACCAGTACAGGCATGAGGGATTGGAAACGTTCTCTGTCTTTCCTGCTATCCCAGTCCTTGCCAACTGCCTTCGGGACTTCATCTGTCATGGCATTAAAATATATACACATATATATATATATACATATATATATTTATATGTATGTATGTATATATATATATACATATATATGTATGTATTTTACTAAAAACTACTTCTAAACTAAGTGAGGTAGCACGATATAGTGGAAAGTATACTTTCTCCGGGGTCAGAGGACCTGGGTTCAAATGCTGCTTTTATTCCCTGTGTGACCTGGGCAAACTGCTTAACCATTTGGGGCCTGAGAGTCCTTCTCTATAAAGTGAATTTTACATTTTTATAGATAATTTTTGCATTAAAAAATAAAATTTTACATTTTAAGTTTTTACTTTTATAGTTTTAAATCTTTGATCCATGACAAGGCAGGGGCAAAAAAGATCAGAGGAAGATGGCACCTTAGAGGCTATTGATTCTAAGCCTCTTATTTTTATAGATGAAGAAAGTGGGTCCCAGAGAAGTCACCTGGGTGGGAGTTGGGGGAGTGGATAGGGCAGGGTGTGGGGGGAGGATTGACACACAGGCCCTTAAAAATCTAGACCCATCACTCTCCATGATACCTCATCGCCATTGCCATCTTAGTTGGGTTACCCCATTCAGTACTTCTATTTTGTGTCAGATACAAGGGGTGCAAAAAAGTCATCAACATTACCACAGCTCATTTTGTAAACTGTGACAGAGTGGCAATAATTGGCATTTCCACAGAGATTTCATTAAGACTTTCAAAAAACTTTGGGCCTGGGCAGCTAGGTGGCTCAATGGTTAGAGCATTGCCTCGGAGTATGAGGACCTGAGTTCAAATCTATCTCAAGACACTCCCTAGTTGTGTACCCTGGGCAAGTTACTTAACCCTGATTGCCTCAAATAAAACAACCTAACAACCTTTTCTTTTTTTTTTTGCTTTTTGGAGGGGCTTTGCCCAAGGTCACACAGCTAGTAAGTGTTAAGTGTCTGAGGCTGGATTTGAACTCAGGTCCTCCTGATTCCAGGAGTAGGTCAGTGCTCTATTGACCCAACAACCTTTGCTCTCATTTCATTTGATTTTTACTGAAACCTCAAAAAGGAGGCACTGGAATTAACATTACCCTTAATTTACAGATGAAGAAAGTGAGATTCAGAGAAAGTAGATGATTTATTTGGGTCCCATGGGGATCCCCTGTCTCCCTGGCCAGGTGTCTCACTGTCTCTGTGAATCAGTGATTACGTGGTCAGACTCATAGGCTGAGTGAGTCAGTGGAATCTCAGGCAGTGAAGATGCTGTAGTTGGAGGATAGATTCTGAGGAAAGGAGTAGATTGTGTAAACTCAGGGAAAGTAAAAACTAAACCCACAAACTTGTGGGCTTTAATCTGCCTTAGAGAGAAGAAGCCACAGACAGTGAGTCAGCCCAGGTGGAGAGTGGAGAGGATATTAGTTACTGTGAGTCATCAGATTCAGACTTTAATCCCAGGACAGTGTTCCTAGGTGTGGATGGAAGCTGGGGGGATGGGGGACAGCTTTATTAAGTCCTAGCCCACATGGCACTGCTCTCTACTCTGTCTCCTCTGGTCCTTCTCATTCCAGCCTGAGCACACTAAGGATGTAGCACTGGGTTAGAATTGTAAAATTCCATTCAACTAACACCTATGAAATGCCTATTATGTGCAAGGCATTGAGTGGCAGGATGGGGCAGTGGATAGAGAGGGTGAGAGACAGGCCAGGCCCAGGTCTCACTGTAAGGTAGGTGGTAACTCTCTAGGGCAGAGGTTTTTGACTTTTTCTGTGTCTTGGATACCTTTATCAAAATTACATTTTTAAATGCATAAGATAAAACCCTTAGGGTAACCAAGGAGAATGGGCTGCAGGTGCCTCCTGGCTGCCCCTGACCTTTGCCTGCCTGCTCTCCCTCCAGGTATGGAGAGTGCAATCACACTGTGGCAGTTCCTGTTGCAGTTGCTGCTGGACCAAAAGCATGAGCATTTAATCTGTTGGACGTCCAATGATGGTGAATTCAAGCTTCTCAAGGCAGAAGAGGTTGCCAAGCTGTGGGGGCTACGCAAGAACAAGACAAACATGAACTACGACAAGCTGAGCCGCGCCCTGCGGTACTACTATGATAAGGTAAGCCCTTGGCTTGGACACAGACCAGCCTGGGCAGAAGGGGGACATGACTGCTTTCTTGTGGGGCTGAACAAGGCAAAAATACTTTAAGCTCCACTGGGGCTGAAAAACACCCTGAGTTTGTTCTTCAAGAAGCAGCCTGTCAAAGAATATTGAGGGGAGGTAGCAAGACCCAAGTTCTAGCCCTGCCTCTGACACAGCGCTACAGGCAGTTCTTCAATATATTCATTACCAAGGAGTTGCCTGTTTCTTTGTCTGTATTGATAGAGGGAGTTTCCAATCAATTCACCAATGATAAAGCATTTAACCAGCACCTACTATGTGCCAGGCACTCTATTATTTTATGAAAAAGTCCCTGCCCTCTAGAGGCCTATGTTCTATAGGAGGAAACAACATGTGTAGGTATAATTATTACAAAATCAGCCAGTCTGTAAGGATTTATTACATGCCTGCTGTGTGCTAGTCACTGTGTGCTAAGCACTGGAGAGATATTCATGAACTAGATGAAAGACACACTCAGAATCACCCTGCATGGGGTAGGGGAGGCATTGACAGGACTCACCTGGAGGGGCCTCCTGGGAGTAAGACTTGGACTGATTCTGGAAGGGAACACCAGATTTTGAGAGCTAGAAATGAGGATGGAATGCGTTCTGCATAGGGGGCACAGCCTGGCTGAAGACACGGAGAGGGCGTGGCACGTCTGAGAAGGCCAGTGAGCCAAGGGGATGAAGGCATAATAAGCCTAGAACCAACTACCCAGGGCTGTGAATGCCAAGCAGAAGAGTTTGCATTTAATCCTAGAGGCAGGAGGGAGCCATCAGAGTTTCTTGAGCAGGAATCTGAAATAAAACTATACTTTGGAAAAATAATAATGATGATAACACGTTTATATAGCACGTTAAGGTTTGGGAAGTTCTTTCCAAATGTTATCACATTTTATCCTCCCTAAAACAACAGGAGGTGTGTATTATCATTATCTCCATTTTACATATGGGTAAACTGAGGCAGACATGTTAAGTGACTTGCCCTGAATCATAGAGCTAGTAAGTGTCTAACGTGAAGTCTGAGCTTGGGTTTTCCAGACTCCAGGCCCAGCGCTCTATGCACGGGGCCACCTTGGATTGTTTGTTAGGCATGTTACAGAGAAGAGTTAGCAGTCAGGGATCAGTTGTATCAGCTGTGCCCTGAGCTGTCTTCTGACTTTGAGATTCCATGATCCTGTCGTTGGAGCTGCCACTGTGAAATGGGGGTATTGCCAGCCAGTTTGGTACTTTACGAAGAGATTGCTTTCTGATCAGAAAATAATTTCCAATTGAGGTTTCCAACTGAGGCATCAAATGCTGTTTCTTTTTTGGGCTGAGGTCATGAAGGTGCCTTCCTGACATGCCTGTTTTCCCTGCACTTTCCAGAAGTTTTGGCTTCTCTCTGGTTATGGCTCATCAGTGTGGAGGAGAGGACTATTGGGACCTTACATGTGATTCTCAGAGTGTGTGGCTGTCAAGGAGGGCAAATACAAAAGGAATCTGGAAAGGCCTTCATGAAATAATGTAAATGTAAAATTTACAGCCTGTGCACAAGCATTTGTAAGACGCCTCTTTTGTGCCAGCCCTGGGGGGACACTAAAACAAAAACGAAACAGTCTCTGCTGGTAAGAAGCTTACGTTGTAATAGGGGGAGACAATACATACCTATATAAGAATAGGAAGAATAAGTACAAATAGATACTGGGTAGTGAGAGAGGGAGGGGATTAGTGGTTGGGAGTCAGCAAAGGTGATACTTGAGTGGCTTCTTCAATGAAGAGAGGAGTTTTTTGAGGTAGAGGCGAAGACAGAATGTATTCCAAGCTTGCAAGCCATGAATAGGCTTAGAGATGGGAGATTGAGTACTGTGTGTGTGAGGAACAGAGTACAAATTTCATCCCTTCCCATCTCTCCCTCCCTCCTTCCTTCCTTCTTTCTTTCTCTCCCTCCTTCTCTCCCTTCTTCCTTCCCTCCCTTTCTTCTCACCCTCTCCCTTCCCGCCCTCCCTCATTCCCTCCCTCTCTCCTTCCTTCTTTCTATTCCTTCCTCTTTCCTTTCTTTCCTTTTTACCATCCTTCCTTCTTCTCTCCTTCTCTCTTTCCTTCCCTTCTTCCCTTCTACCTTCCTTCTTTTCTACCTTTCCTCCCTCCCTTCCATTTTTTTTCACATCAAAGTCATTTCCAGATATATCCCTCACCCTTGACAACTAAGTAGTTAAGAAAAATCATAGTGATTTTATCTAAATGCCTTCCAAATGTCTAATGAAAGTCAGGAAATATGTTTCCTCATATCTGGGGCTGCAGTTTTTCTTTTTCTGCAGTGACAGGTTAAGCACTAGCTATGGTTGAGAGGTTTCACTGCTTCTGTCCCCACCAAGAGTCAGAGGTGGGACAAAAGCCCTCTCTTGCTATGTTCCCAACTGAAACATGACTTGTTTCCACTAAGCAAAGACCCCATGAAACAATTTCTTAGTTAATTAGTGATGTATGTGGAAAAACGGCCAAGATAAAGTCACTGCCTGAGCATTTTCCTGGAAAGTAGAAAGTTTCCCTTCCTCACTTAATTGGATAATTCATTTCAAATTAAGTGGGCAGTCATGACAGGAGACCATTAGTATTAATAATACATCCTTTTGATGGAGTGTTTGTGTCATGAAACCTGGCCTGGTTGTAATTATTTAACTCTGAAAAATAAATTTTTAACCAACAACACAATTTACTGTGATAGCGTTGAAGGGAGGAAGACAGAGGCTTCATTGGTGATCAGGGAATAACACTATTCGCCACAAAATTCCATGGTGGAGGACTGGCCTGGGCCTCATCTGATGGGTTGAGGTAACTAAGTACTCATTGGTCTTCCCTGGGCAGGCCTGATCCACACCGGTGTACTTGGGAATTTCTGTTCCCATTGCAGAAATTACAAAGTTTTGGACAATAACAGAGGGGCCTACGGTGCCCAGGGACCCAAGTTTTTTTGTCAATATCTATTAGTAGCTGACCTTGGAAAATGCCCGAGGGCTTGACATGTTGATTGTCCTGATCAATCTTATGGAGGCTGATAAGCCCTGATCAGGTCCTTTTACAAGAGAAACAAAGAGTTCTCAGAGACCTTCAAGTCTGTTCTTAACCTGGGGTGTGTAAACTTGGATTAAAAAATACACACACACACACACACACACACACACACACACACACACACACACACACACACACACACATATAAAACTGTTCTGCAATATAATTGCAATAAAATATAGAATAAAATCCTTTACAATCCCATGTGTTGTATTTTATGCATTTAAAAACATTATTCTGATCCACAAACTTTGACAAACTGCCAAGTGGTTCAGGACCCATTAGAATTGCTTTAGGCCAGAAGAGGCCCTACATATCATCAAGCCCAAGCTGATCACTTTACAGGAGAGGAGACTGAGGCCCAGAGAGGTGAAGGGGTCAAATCTCACAAGAATTTCCCCTTCTCATCAACTTTCCTGCCAGTTTCCCTTTGCCTTCCTTGCTAGATGTTGAAACCCCTTCCCATTCCCACCCTCATAGAAAGGAGCCTGGAACCCCCATCTCACTGTGTTCCTTGAGCCTCAGCTGACCTTCCCAGCAGCCTTGGGCCTGTGCCTTTCCAGTTGAAGAGAGGACATGGTTGGTGATGCTGCTTTGATGAGTTGAATTACTGCATCTCACCACAGTGCTTCCAGGAAGGTAGAGGACCACTGGGCCTTGCCATTAGCCTTGATGTTGCACTCTCCAGACCGTAGCCACAGCTGAACCCTCCTGGGTGTGTTGTTTCTCCCATTTAGACTATGAGTTCCTTGAACTGTTCATTCTGTGTCTAATCCTTTCCAGTTCTGACATTTCACATTGTAGGGGGGAGGGAAGCAGCATTTATTAAACGCCTCCTGTGTGCCAGGCACTGTGCTAATGGGCACTTTACAAATATTATCTCATTTGTTTTAAAGGCCCTTTCATCTCTGATGTACTGGATTCCCTGCACACTTCACATTTTGACATTCTGTGCTCTAAGGTCTTTTTCAGGTTCTAAGATTCTGTGTTCTAAGGTTCCTCCAAGATGTATCTATATTACAGGTTCCTTGCCAGCTACATGGCACAGTGGATTAGAACGCCTTGGCTAGAGTCAGAAAGAACCAAGTTCAAATCCAGTTTCAGACACTTACTAGCTGTGTGACCTTGGGCAAGTCACTTAACCCCTTTGCCTCAGTTTTCTAATCTGTAAAATGAGCTGGAGAAGGAAATGGCAAAACATTCCAGTGTCTTTGCCAAGAAAACCCCAAATGGGGTCACAAAGAGTCTGACATGACTGAAACTATAGAACAACAGCAGCAGCAGCAATTCTAAGGTCCTTCCCAGCCTTGCCTTTCCACGTTCCAAGGTCCCTCTTGGCCCTGATATTCTGTATTCTAAGCTCTTTCTGAGCTCCAGTATCCTATAGTGTAAGATCTCTTTTACCCCTAACAGTCTGTGATTTTTATTTTCTGGCATCCCACATTCCTCCAACTAGGCTTGTTGCTTAGGAACCAGAATGGGGTCTGGAGACTTAGCATCAGCTATAAAACCTGTGTTTGTGAGGATATCTCCATATTATACGCTCAACTGCCAAAGCCTGAACCAGCTTGCCAAATGAACACTGACATCATACCACTGCCTGGAGTGCAACTGATGCATGTTTTGCCAGGATGAATTTTCTTGCTTCTGGGCTTTTATTGGCAGGAAAAATAGAGAGGTTAATTTGATGAAATTTGCTGTTGGCCATGAAGGCAAACTGACAGATCTCTTAACTGTCTCATTTTGTTATCTACTGTCCCATCCCCTCCAATCCATCCCATCCTGTCCAATTCTTCCCATCCCCTCCAGTCCATCCCATCCCCTCCAGTCCATCCCATCTCCTCCAATCTCACCCCATCCCCTCCAATCTCAACTCATTCCCCCCAACCCCACTCCATCCCTCCAATCCCATTCCATCCCACCCCATCCCCTCCAATCTCACCACATTCCCTCCAGTCCAACCCCATTCCCTCCCATCTCTTTTCCTCCTAACATCCCAATTGGTTATATTCACTCAAACAATGCCTCTTCCCCCACCTTATGCTCAAGATGTATTTTCTATACATTTTCTATGACTCCTGTCCACAGTTTAGGAAGACAGCTAACATATAACTGACCCAAATCTGAATGGTTTGCAGAATATTCAACTTAAGTAAGGAATGGAGAGGCAGGCAGAAATAAAAGGTCTTCATGTTTCATTTATGCATTGAAAGGACCATGGAAAAGACCCTTGGCATCACAAGTCTTTGACTCAGCTGAAGTAGAAGGTTTAGAGCTCCTTGATGGCAAAACCGTTTTGTATCCTCATGGACTAGCAGGTTAAAAAAAAATAGACCTGTACTTTCACTGGGAAGGAAACTCTAGCACTGCATTTTGGTACTTTGTTTGCAACTTTCAATCTTAGGGAATTGCCCAGAGTACTGATAAGTTAAGTGACTTGCCCAGGGTAACACAGTACGTCTCAGAAGCAGGAATTGAACCTAAATCTTCTGGCTTCCAGGCTGTTACTGGATCCACTCCCCTATGTTGCCCATCATAGACACCTAATAATTTTTATCTTTCTATGATCTCTATCTGTTTCGCATTGTCTCTGCTGAGGCAGGCAGTGCTGTGTAGACCATACAGGAGTTGAAATCAGAAATCAGAAGATCTGGGTTCTAATCCTGAACCCTACAACTGTTAGTAATGTGGCAGTCAACCTGTTACCCTGACCTTCAGTTTCCTCATCTGTACAATGGAGGCGATAATATTTGTACTACCTGCCTCCCAGGGTTACTGCAAGGAGACCTCCTTGCAAATCAGGATTTGCTTATTTTAAAAGTGGGATTCCTTCCAGATAGCATTGCCTCCCAGGAGGGAACCTCTCCCTTGGGTGGGGCAGGAAACAACTCCTCCCCATGGGGCCCAGAGAGGTCGATGGGATTTTAGTTCTGTTGGGTTGGTTTTGTTCAATTGTTATTTTTCTTTCATTAAAAAATTTTTGTTATGAGGTAGGGAAGAAAGGGATATATTTAGAACTCAGAAAGTTCTACAGGTGATCTAATGGAATCACAAAAACATTGAAAATGAAAGTTAGAAAGGCCAATGGCCCATAGGTGTTGTGTATCTGCTGAGGGTTAGAATTCATTTTCTCACCTGTAAAATAACATTTGCACCAGGTGATTGGGATGGGCCTTTCTGCCTCTAAATCCTCTGATCCAACCCTGGAGTTTGTTTTGGTTTTTTAAAATTTTCGTTCCCAGTTGGGTTTCTAGACGTGGCATCCTGGCTTTCTACCACATACTAGTTTTGAGACCTTGCGGGGGAGTATGAAGGGGGTGGGTAGACTTGGGGCCAAGAAAGCCAGTGATAAAATCCCACTTCTCCATAAAAAACTGACCCTCTACAGGTCTCAGTTTCTTTACTTGTAAAATGAGAGGATTAGACTGACAGCCTTCCAGCTCTGAATCTATGATACATGATCCTCCAAACCGTTTTCTCCTTCATCCCTCTTCCCAGTCTTGTTGTGTGTCACTCCCCTTCACACTAAGATCCAGTCACACCAGCCTTCTTGGGATTCTTCACACATCACACTCCATCTCCCATCTCTATGCTTTTGCACACGCTGTTCCCTGTGCCTGGAATGCACTCCCTCCTTACCTATGCTCTTTAGAATCCCTGTGTTTCTTTAAAACTCAGCTTAAGCATCTTCTACATGAAACTTTTATTGATCCCTGCTCTTTACTAATTAATCTTTACTCTTTTTTTTTTTGAGGCAGTCTGGGTTAAGTGACTTGCCCAGTGTCACAGAGCTAGTGCCTGAGGTCAGATTTGAACTCAGGTCCTACTGACTCCAGAGCCTATACTCTATCCATTGTGCAACCTAGTGGCCCTAATCTTTGTGCTCTTTATGGATCTCCCTGGCTATACCTCCTCCCCAACTGCTAGGGCTCCCTTCTTTCAAATTTTCTTGTATTTATTTTATATATGCTTGTATTGTCATTGTTTGGTCATTTTTCAGTCACATCTGACTCTTTGTGACCCCATGTGGAGTTTTCTTGACAGAGATCCTGGAGTGGTTTGCCATTTCCTTCTCTAGTAGATTAAGATAGAGGTTAAATAACTTGCCCAGGGTCACACAGCTAGTGAGTGTCTGAGGCTGGATTTGAACTCAAGTCTTCCTTATGTATTTGTTTATATACATATATGTCATCCATCTCCTCTAATAGAATGTAAACTCCTGAATATGTTGGGAGAAGGAGAAAGGGAGAGATAAAATGGGGTAAATTATCTCACATGAAAGAGGTAAGAAAAAGGTTCCATGATGGAGGGGAAGAAGGGGGAGGTGAGAGGGAAGGAGCGAGCCTCATTCTCGTTGGAGTTGGCTTAAGAAAGGAATGACATACACACTCGATGGGATATCTTACCCTACAGGAGAGTGAGGGGGAAGGAGATGGGGGGGGTAGAAGGGAGGGCAGAGTGGGGGAGGGAGTCTTCAGAAACACACGCTTTTGACAAGGGGCAGTCAAAGGAGAAAGTAGAATAAGTGGGGGGCGGGATGGTCTTTCACAACATGACTATTATGGAAGTATTTTGTGTAACTACACATATCGTATATTGCATTGCTTGCCTTCTCAATAAGGGTGGGTGGGAAGGGAAGAAGGGAGAGAATTTGTAACTCAAAGTTTTAAAAACAAATGTTAAAAAAATTGTTTTTACATGCAACTGGGAAATAAGATATACAGGCAATGGGGCATAAGAAATCTGTCTTGCCCTGCAAGGAAATAAGGGGGAAGGGGCTAAGGGGGGGGGGGCATGATAGAAGGGAGAACAGAGAGGGGAAGGGGTAATCTGAATGCATGCCATCTTGGGGTGGAGGGGAGGAGAGAGATGGGGAGAAAATTTGGAACTCAAAACCTTGTAGAAGTGAATGTTGAAAACTAAAAATAATTCAAAAAGGAAAAAAAAGAATGTAAATTCCTAGAGGGTAGGCAGTGTTTCATGATTGTCTCTGTATGCCTAGCACAGTACAGTTGCATCATGGTTTCTAAGCAATGGCACTAGTTTGGGGGAAATGTGGGATACCAGAGAAACCAAAGAGACCTTAGAACACAGAATGTGAAAGCTAGCAGGGCCCTTAGAACAAAGATCAGAGCTGGGAGAGACTTTGGTATATGACACATCACAGTTAAAAAGGACCTTGGATTGTCAGGGCTAGATCTTAAAACAGACTGTCAGAGCTGGGCAAGACCTTGGAACATGGGATGTGAGGGCTAGATCTTAGAACACAGAATGTCAGAGGGAGCAGGAACCTTAGAACATAGAAGTTGGAGCTGGAAGGAAACTTAGAATATGGAATGTCAGCACTGGAGAGGGGACCTTGGGATACAAAATGTCAAAACCTGGAGGGATCTTAGAATTTCAGAAACTAAAACATAGGATATGTTCATATGTTTCAAAACATTGAAAAGGATCCTAGAAGGGACTGTCAAGGGCAAGGGTGGGGAGTGGATTCCTTGGACTGTCAGTTTCCTTCCAATGCTAAATCTGCAATCCTATGATCCTTCTAGCTTCAACTCTGTGGTCATTTATGGTTGTGACCCAGTGCAACACTAACCTCCCTTCCTTCCACCCTTTTTTAAGAGGGGAGAGGGAGTGAAGGCCACAGAGTTTCCCCATCTGTAAAATGAAGGAGTTAGTCCCAATGGCCTCCAAAATCCCTCCAGCTCTGAATCTTGGATCCTATCATCCTAATCCTGTCTGTGTAACTTTGAGCAAATAGCTTTCCCTCCCTGGGCCTCAGTTTCTCTATCTGTAAAATGAGAGGGTTGGGCAAATGGCCTCTAAGATCTTTCCCAGCCATAAATCTAGAATCCTAGCTAGATGGCTCAGTGTAGAGAAGACTGGGCTTGGAGTCAGGAAGGCCTGAATTCGAATCCTGTCTCAGTCACTTACTAATTATGTGACTGGGGGCAAGTCACTTAACTGATGTCTGCCTCAGTTTCCTCAAGTGTGAAATGAAAATAATAATAGCACCTGCTTTCTATGGTGGTTGTGAGGATGAAATGAGATAGTACTTGTAGAGTGCTCAGCAGAGGGCCTGACATATAGGAGGTTCTTAATACATGCTTATTCCCTTCGTGTGCTTATACCCCTGCCTCTAAATCTCTGATTATCATCCTCCATCCTCTTAATTGTTTTTTTAATTGGGGGTGAAACTAAGACTTCAGAGAGGTCAAGTAACTTGGCCATCATCAGCCAGGTAGTTAATAACAGACTGGACATCCCTGGAGTCCCCACATAGGCCTCACCCCTGTAACAGAGAAGTCACAGTGGGTATTTTAAAATAACTCGGCTCCTAGCTAACAGCACCTCTACCAGTAGGAAGAAATGTGGGCAATTATTATTTCTTTTATTTGGGGAGCCATTTTTAATTTTATTTTTATTAACACTTCAGAAGACTTTAAATTAAAAGGCACCACTAGTGTTTAGAGAGAGCCAGGAGGCAGGCGAGCTCCTAGCCCAGTGAGGAGCAGTCAGCATGCCAGAAGACCGGCTCTTGTTTTGGTGGGAGTGCACAGGCCCAGCATAGGGTCTGTTAAAGCGTGGCAGGGGCAAGAGGCCAGGGCAGGCTGGGAAGGACCTCTTCACGGCCCTGCTCCCAGCTGACTCCTTTTCCATGGGCAGTGGGACGGTCCAGACCCGGCCCTTTTTGGCCACTTCATTTTGGTTTGGCTTCTCACATCCAACAGCTTCCCGGTGCCAGAATAACAGAGTCCAGTGCAGACCACAAGAAAGGGCCCCCTTGGAGCTGAGGGAGTCGGCCAAGTCAGGCTGAGAGAGTTTAGGCTTTTTATCTGCCGGCCCATTACACTCCTAGATGTTGGAAATAGCGTTGGTGTCTGCAATTGGGTACGGGGCCTTGGGCCCAAAAGGCAGGGCCAGGTGACAGGTGATGGGAAAAAGGACAACTTGGAATCCATCGGGCCTTTTTTTGTTGATGTAATCAGAAAGGACAATGTTCTGTCCACTTACAAACTCCAGAGAAAGTACTGAACTGCACTGGAGGAGGGAGCTTCCCAACCTGAGAGTTCCCCATACTAAGGAAACCAGATTTAGTGTCACTCATCATATAGTCATGATCTTCTTCCTCCCCCTCCCCTTCCTCCACTTTCTCATCTGTTACTATTGTTGTGTATTATTAATATTTAATAGCAGTTTTAAAAAAGTTTTGGATATTGAGATACAGGTTAATTTTACCAAAATGGTTATTAGACTATACTGGATGATTCATCTTTCCGAGTATGTGAAGGCCAGTGGAAGGGGCACTAGCTTTGGAGTCAGAGGACCTGGGTTTGAGCCCCACTTCTAACCTCTCTGGGCTTCTTGTGTTGGATGAGGGAAGTGGGCCCGTTGGCCTCTGAGGCTGTGATCCCATGATCCCAGGAAGTCCTAGTAGACTAGAAGTCAGCAGCACCTGAGTGTGGATCCTGCCTCCAACACCAGCTGTGTGACCCTAGGCAAGTCATTTAACCTCTGTCTGCCTCGGTTTCTTCATCTGTAAAATGAGGATAACAGTAGCACTGTTGTGAGCATTAAATGAGGTAATATTTGTAAAGTACTTTGCAGATGTTGGAGAGCTGTTTGGTCTTTTTTTTTTTTTATGTCAGTGACCCTTTGGCTATCTGGTGAAGCTTGTGGACTCTTTCTCATCATATTCTTAAATGCTTAGAATAAAATACACCATATTACAGTAGAAACTATAAATTGAAGTTAAGATGTATTTCTTTCTCCAAGACCCCCTGAAGTCCCTCTGTGGCCCCCCAGCATGTGGACCCCAGGTTTAGAACCCCCTTGCTTTATGAATATTAGCTATGATTATCTTCTGAACAAGAACAGTATTCTTGAGTCCCGCCATGTGTCCTGAAAGTTGGTTTTCAGAGGCACAGGAAGACTTATGGCCTGCTTTTGATTTGCAGTCCTAGTAACTTCACCATTCAAGCATTCCAGGTGATCTCTGAATAACTGGGTTCCTGTTAACACAGAAACCATGAGCTTCCTTGTTTCCTCTTTTTGTATTCTTGGGGTTCCCTTGGGCATTTTAGTCATGGGACATTGTGTTCACTCCCAGCATCTGGTGTGCCAGTACCAGAGGAGATATAAGAGCTATGCTAAGTATTGGAGAACTGGCTTTTAATTAATTCACACACCCCCCAACACACACACACACACACACACACACACACACACACACACAATCAGCTGGTGCATCTGGCTAGCATTTGCATCATTTTATTGGGTCTGCCATGAGGCTCCTGTGTTGTAAACCATAATGGTGAACTAACCAAAGGACAGGGTTTGTGCTCCAGTATTGCTCACACCTGAAACCCCACCCCCCATTAATGCTGTTTAATTAATTTCAACTTTTGGGGATTACTCCATAGTGAGTGTCAACCATTGGCCATGTTGGGTGTGATACGCTGAAGACTTTACATCTATTTCTTGTCTAGTTCCAACTGAATAAAACCACGTTTCCCCAGGTCATCAGAGATGTCCATACCGGATATCAATCTGCCCACTAAATGCCTGAGCACGCTTTCTAAAAGTTTTTGCTGAAATAAAAAGTTCAAATGAGCATTCTTTTAAAAGCTCAATATTGGTCTTTGGCATTCAAGAATGTCCCTGACCGGGGGCAGAGTGGAGAGCAGCATAGAAGCAGGGAAACTCCGTGGACTCCCTCTATAACCACCTCAAATACCTATAAAATATGACTCTAAACAAATTTTAGAGCTCCAGAACCCATAAAGTGACAGAGAAACAAATCCCACGCTGAAAGCAGCCCAGCAGGCCGACAGGAAGGGTTCATCGCAGCATACTGAGAGCCAAGCCTAGCCCCACATGAACCCACGGTTTTAGCCCCAGGGCAGCCCAACCTGCCCGGCTGGAACATTCAGGAGAGTGGATCACCAGCAGCTGTGGCATTTTCCAGAATTACCAACCCACAAATGCCAAAGACAAAGTGAAAGGTCAGTGGAACTCAGCTGAATTTGGGGGGAACAGAGGAGTGGGTCCAGCCCTCTGCCCCCAGAGCCAGAAGTGGTGGAAGCAGCAGCTGCCTCCTCATGACTGCTTCAGAGCTCTTGGCCTGCAGATTGCAGGCGGGCCAAGAGACCATTCAGAGGCTAAATGCTCTTGCCTTAACCTTGTCGTCTTGGGTGGTGGTCCTGAGGTGCGTAACCAGTGAGCCAGAGCTGGTGGGGGCTGTACAGACAGCACCCTCCAAATAGCTCTGGCAGCTATGAAAACCCCAGCGATGTGGGACAAAGCTCTCCTCTCTGGAAGCAGAGTTCTACTGTGGCAAAGAGCTCAAAAGTCAAGTTAATTTACTGGCAATATGAGCAGGCAAAGGAAGCAAAGCAAGCACAGCAATCCAACTTTAGATTCCCTTTTGGGGGACAAAAAGGATCAAAGCATGGAATGGGAGGAACACAACACAGTCAGAACTCCTGCACCAAAAGCTTCCAAGAAAAATATGAACTGATTATAGGCCACAGAAGAGCTTAAAAAGGATTTTGAAAACCAAATAAGAGAAGTGGAGGAAAAATTGGGAAGAGAAATGAGAATGATGCAAGAAAATCATGAAAAGAGAGTCAACAACCTGACTGAAGAAAATAACACCTTAAAAATAGATTAATT
>CM053581.1:411975936-412039199 GCA_028627135.1 Pseudochirops cupreus
AGGAGAGAATAGACTGGGGGAGGGGGTACATACTGGGATGGCTGTTTTGGGGTGGTGGGCGGGGGAAAGACGGGGAGAAAATATGTAACTCAAAATCTTGTGGAAATGAATGATGCAAACTATAATAAAATTAAAAAAAAAAAAAAGAAAATAAGATTCTGAGAAGGGGTCCATGGGCTTCATCAGACTGTCTGCCCAAGGAGTCCAGGACATAAAAAACGTTGTGTGAGCCTGGGCTCACTCCCGTCCTGTCTGCCTCAGATGACAGCTGGAGTATCATGTTTTGTTCTGGGCCTGACATGTTAGGACAGATGTTGATATACTAGGGGCAGTCAGAGAGGGGGAAGGCAAGAGGGCAGAGGGCCTCAAATTCATATTCATGCTCTCTGTCAACTGGTGGAGAGAATCAGGGACGATGGGCCTTGAGAACTGAAGACTTGAGGGGCATGCAATCACTTTAAGAAGGGCAATCAAGGGGAAGAAAAAATGCTCTGATGGAGCAAAAGCAGCAGCAGAAGTTGTAGAGGCCCCAGGTTAGGTTGGATGCCAGGAAACGCTTCTTAATAATTAGAGCCGTCCAAAAGTGCCATGAGAGATGGTGAATTCACCATCCCTGGAGATCAGATAGATTATGGAGGGGATACTGGCTTCCACTGGACAAAATGGCCTCTGAAGGTCATAGGCTCATGGGATTATAGACTGAGAGCTGAAAAGGAACTTTGAGGCCATGACTCCATTCTACTCATTTTATGGATAAAGAAACAGAGGCCCAGAGAAGTTAATTTGATGTATCTAAGATCACACAGTAGTAAGTCTTAGGATCACAGATTTAGAATTGGAAGGAACCTTAGAGGCTATTGAGAGGCTTCATTTTACAGATAAGTAAACTGAGGGGCAAAGGAAGTAAAATGACTTAGATAGGGTCACACAGCCAGTAAATGTTGAGTAAGTAGGTAGTGGAGTTAAGAAAAAGGAAGGAATCGAAAGATCACAGGATTACATGGGTCAAGACCTCAGGGGCCATGTAGTCTCAGCACTAGACAGAAGAGGAAAGGAGGTCTGTGCAGGCTACTAAGGTCCTTTAGGTACTAAGTGTCAGAGCCAGGATTTGAACCCAGGTCCCTTGTGACTCCAAAGCCAGTGCCTGCTCTTCTGCTTTCCTCAAAGACAACAGAAATTTAACTATGGGCAAATTCTAGGACTTCAGGGGTCATCTCTTCCAACCTCCTCATTTTGAGAGATGAAGAAACTGAGGCTGACAGAATCATAGCTATAGAGATATGATCAGAGGCCATCTATTCCAACCCCCTTATTATACAGATGGGGAAACCAAGGCCTGGAGAGGCGAAGTGACTTGTTGTAAAGGGGTCATTGTATCATCATCTTAAATCTGGAGGGGACCCAGTGGTTACCCAATTCGACTCCTTCATTCTCAAGATGAAACCTGGGGAGGCAGTCAGCATCAGAGAGGAGGCCTGAAGCCAGGACCTCCCTCTCCAGGGCCAGGATTCTGTGGGCCTCTCCTCTGCGACAACATGCTCTTCATGGAGGACGGGGGTCACTATCGCTGTATTTATTTGCACATGTTACAAATCACATTTTAAACCTAGAAAGCATGCAAAACCTTTTCTTCAAGTTACTGGATCTTCAGAATACAATCGGGTGTCTTCCCTGGTGACTGAAATGTGTAAAAATCTCAAATCCCTCCATGGATGCAGATTTGGGAATGCTGACTCTGTGTGCCACATCCTTCCAGGCAGATTCCCTCCCACGCTTCATGCTCTGCCAGACTGGCCGGTCTGCTGGTCCCCTTGGGCGAGGTGGCCGTTCTCTCTCTTGACCCTGTGTCACTGCCAGAATGCAGCCCTTCCTAATCTCTGCTCCCTTTAAGGCCTGGCTCAAGGACCATCTCCTTCCTAGAAGAGCTCTGTCCTGGGTCCTCTGCCGTCAAGGGATGTCTTTCTTTTGCTTGGCATGGTGCCTGGAGCAAAGTAGGTGCTTAATGCTTGTTTCCTTCATTTGCTAGTATCTCTCATGCCCCAGGTTTTTTGTGTTTATTTAGCATGTGCATGTATTTGGTTATCTGTGTACAAGTTATTAAGCCCCTGAGGGTAGGAATAGTTTCATTTTGTCTTTGTATCTCCAGCACCTCACAAGGTGCTCAGAACACAGCAGAAGCTTAATAAATGCTCATTGAATTGCCTTTGGAGTTGGAGAACCTGGGTTTCAATCCCACCTTATACTCCCTGTGACTTTGGGCACATCTGGCCTCAGTTTCCTCATCTGTAAAATGAGTGGGTTGGAAGGCCTCTGGGCCCTTCCAGCTCTATACCGCTGATCCCATGACGAATTGGTACAGGACATATTTCTGGAGCTGGAATGCAATCAACTGTGACAAGTTTCCATTATCAAAAAACAGCCTGAGAATGGCTAAATTAAATACCTCATTTGTTGTTCAGCATTTATGTGAAGCTCAGAATGAAGACATGAATTTTAATCCTGCCTCTGACACTTACTAGCTGTGTGGACCTGAGCAGGTCATTCAACCTTTAGGTGATGCCATGGATAAATCTGTAGTCTGCCTCACATAGGAAGTCCCACTTCTTATAGAAACCACAGGCCCTTCTAATCCATGTGAATAGAACAATAACAGTAATTAGCATTTATATATTGCTTTCAGATTTTCAAAGCACTTCAGCAAACACTCTCTCATTTTCTTCTCACAAAAAGGGGGTGGAGAGTAGGTGCTATTATTACTCCTGCTTTGCAGATGAGGAGACTGAGGCCGACAGAGCTTAAGTGACTTGGCCATGACTCATAACTATGAAGTGTCCGAGTTAGCATTCAGACTCAGGTCTTCCTGGCTCCAGGCCCTGGGATTCATCCAAGCTGCTGCCTCTCTGTGCCCCTTTAAAGAGGGATAAGGCACCATTTTTTTTCACATCCCTAAGAGGCCAAGCAGTGATTGACACTTTTTTTTTAATGACTTGTTTCTTTACTTTTAGTTTACAAGATTCAGTTCCACAATCCCTTGAGTTTCAGATTTTCTCCCCTCCCTTCCCCCCCACCCCCATGGCGGCGTGCAATCAGGTATAGGATCTGCAAATATTTTCCCATTGGACATTAGTCTGGTCGTATAGAAGGGTTGTAACCAATGCAGTGAACAATGGGAAAGAAGAAACAAAACCAAACATGGAAAAGAACGATAGCATGTAGATTGCTTCAGTCTCCATTTAAACTCTGGTCTTTCTAGATCTTTCTCTGAAGGTCAACATCTCCTTCCATCCTCAGACTTGCAGAGTTGTCTTATAGCTGTGCGTTGCTGAGAAGAGTCCGGTTTATCAAAGCTGGTCGTCACACATATGATGTGTCTGTGATTGTGTACAAATTTTTCCCGGTTCTGCTCAGTGATTGACACTTAATAAATGATTGGTGACTGATTATTCAAAGGATCGATCTCTTTTGGCTAGACCTTTGATTTCACTGGTATAGGGAACTCCCCCACTGAAGACCCAATGGCTCCCAGGGGCCCTGAGAGGTCAAGGAACTTGCCCAGGGTCACCCAGATAGAATGAGTCAGAAGAAGGACTTAAACTCAGGTCTTTCTTACTCTGAGGCCAACCTTCTATCGATGGGCCATTTAAATCCAGTTAGATGCATTGTTTTGGTTCCTTGTTGTTGGATTTCTTGTTTAGACAGCATGTCCATATTCTGAAGACTTGCCATCTGAGTATGGAGGGGCTTGTCTCTGGAAGTGGTGACCATCATGGCCACAGTAATTCCAGAAACCATCCATACATGCTTAGAAAGGGCCACTACCATCTGTGGTGCTGGAGGGAAGACTCTGGGGAGTATTCTACTTAGACTCTTGGTTGGGTTGGAGCCCTTCATGGATACTGACATGGGGGACCTTAGAATACTTCCTCCATGAAAAATTGATGAGGGGCCCTCTCGTGGTTGGACCTGTAAACATGTAAGCACCTGAAGGCTTCAAGAGCATGGTTGTCAGGCACCTAAGGTATTGATTATCCCAAATGAGTTATGTCTCTTCCATACCCTCAAATGCTGATCTGGGTAACGGTTAAGAATTATGATCCGTTCTCCCCAGTGGATTATTCAGGATCATGGGATGGTGTCAGAGTTTCAGAGCTTCATGTTTGAGAGCATCTGGGCCAGCCCTCTCATTTTACAAATGAGGAAACAGGCCCAGGGTGACTGAACCCAGTATCATACAGGTAGAAAGCAGCAGTGGCTGCCTCCCTGTGTGAAAGTACATTTTTTTTTTAAATACCTTCCTTCCTTCCCTCCATTCTGAACCCTGTAACAAAGAATAAAAAAGGCAGTTCAGTAAAACTAACCAACAACTGACAGACAAACTCCTTGGGAGCACACAAGTCCCATAGCCAGAAAGTGCTGAAGGGATCATGAAGACACCAGTTTAGATCCAGCCTCAGATGCTTACCAGCTATGTGACTCTGGGCAAGTCAGCACAACTGGTTTGCCTCAGTCTCCTCATCTGTAAACCAGGGATGAAAACAGCACCTACTCTGAAGGGTTTATTGGATCAGATAATACTGTAAAGCGCTTAGCAAACCTTATAGCTCTATATAAACTTAAGCCATTATTATGCTCATTAATATTATATTATTGTTAATATTATATAATTAATATAACTATATTAATATTATCATTGCTGTTGTTATAAAAATCCTTATTGATTGAAATCAGGTCTTGCTCATTCTCAACCCCAGACCGTGTCCCCATAGATGCTGAGCAATATATAAGATGAATAAGGCATTCAATTGAATAATTCATTTTATCTGTGTATATCCAGCATCTTACACACTGTCTGACATTATAGTAGGCACTTAATAGCTTATCGACTGGTTAATTGTATGCACGTTCCAAACCCAGAATCCCTGTCCTCTGCAAAGAAGGAAGAAGATGGGAGAGTGGAGCTTGGTCCTTATAATTTTACTGCACTTGGTTAAAGTCCACTTTAAAGAAATGGCATTGAGAATGAAGGAAGCAGAGTCAGAGCAACACGATCTTCACTGTCAGACACAACTAATAAGCGAAATGTGTGCCCTGGGTCTGGCACACGGTGAGCATCTGATGATGCTTGTAGGCTGCATAAACCAAGCTGAGGCTGAACCAGATTGTGACTGAGGGATCAAAGCTAAGTTCACATCTTCCTCAAAAAATGGGGATCTGTGGAAGTAGGTCTCACACATGGTCTGTGCACAGCCACTCTTTAGCCAGTTTTTTTTTTCAATCTTTGTTTTGGAGATAGCTGGGATTAAGTGACTTGCCCAGGGTCACACAGCCAGTGTCTGAAGCTGGATCTGAAATGGGTCCTCCTGACTCCAGCACCAGTGCTATATCCACCCTTGTGGTCACCTTTGCTTCAATTTGAGGGGGAAATAGATATGGTGGGATATTGATTGGTGTGTCTATTGGGTCAAAACAAAATGCCCAGTGCCTGGCACATATGTTTAATAAATGCTTGTTGAATAACAAAAATCTATCGAGGAAATGTAAATTCATTTTAGTGATCACATCTATTAATACAACTTACGACAGCTAGGATAGCTAGGATTTATGAAGCACTTTACAAAGCATTTACAGGTTTTCTCATCTCTCACAACACCCTGGTGAGAAAGGTGAAACTGAGGCTGAGAGAGGTTCATTAAAGTGCTGGGCTAAGTGAATTGCCGGGAGTCACATAGCTAGTAGCTCTGAGGCAGGATCCAGGAGCGGGAGCTGCCACAGGACCCCAGAACTCAGGATGTATGTCCTGATTTCACTCTAGGCCGACTCCCCTCAGAACTAAGCGTCCAACGTGATGCAATCGGGGACACTCCTGGCACCTGCTGCTGTCCCATGGGAACGCTGCCATGTCACCAGCAGCCCCTAAGCTGCCTGGCCTGAAAGGCTTCCCTGCAGAGCAACAGGAGTGATGCCCGAGGCACAGGATCAGTGTTTCTTTACCAATCTCTCACTGGCTCACAGACCAGGAATTTCTTAGTTGCTCCGTGCTCATTCCTCTGAGAAATTTGGCCTTAAAAAGAATCTGGCATGTGATGGGTTACTTTATTTAAAAAAAAACCCAGCAGAAACTGAACATGGCCAAAAATGATCATTTGTGTATTCTCTTCCATCCTTCTCCCTGGCTGGGATGAAAATTTGGAACCAGGGGCGGCGAGGTGGCCCAGTGAGTAGAGCGCCAGCCCTGGAGTCAGGAGGACCTGAGTTCAAATCCAACCTCAGACACTTAACACAAAACTAGCCATGTGACCTTGGGCAAGTCACTTAACCCCAATTGCCCTGCCTTCCCTCCTCCAAAAAAAAAAAAAAGCAAAAAAAAAATTTGGAACCAGAGTCTAAGCTTCCAAGGAGGCTGCAGCAGGGCGGATGGCCCTGGTCTTCAGCATTAGGAGAAGCCTTTTCTTTGCAGAGATAGCAGACTGGGTGTAGAGCACTGTAGAGACTATCAATTGATAAGACTGATTAGTTTTGCTGTACTGATTCCCCCTTGCCCTTGTATTAAGACAAGAGATTGCTTTCTGGGTACTGGTGAGAAGGCATTCTATTTGAAAATAGAAGTGATATAGAAAGAAAAGCTAAAACTTTCTTCTTTTCTGAAGCTCTTGAAGGCTCATTGATAAGGCAGTGACGATAATAATGGGGGTTCAGGATTTAAATTCTGTTTGGTTTGTTTTTGATCCCTTTGTCAATCCACTTGGTAGGAGACTGTCTGGAAGCAGGAAGAATTCCCAAAATGGGAGAAGGCCTGGCAAGGCATCCTTCTAGGGCAGGGATTTTCAGCTTTTTCTGAGTCATGGATCCCCTTGGCAGTCTCATGAAGTCCACAGACCCTTGCTCAGAAATATGGTTGAAGGAAATGTTAAATTCAGTTCAAAGTTAGTGAAAATGAAGATGTAATTTTTTTTCCCCCACTCAAGTTCATAAGTCTCCTGAAATCTGTCTATGGACCTGAGGTTAAGAACCTCTTTACTACAACCTCCTTTGGATGGGGAGGGGGTGGCAGATGGAAGCAGTAGAAACAACTTGGGGTTGGGAATCAGTTTTCCTATTTGTAAAGTGAGATTGCTAACGTAGATACATGGTCCTGAGAAGTACCTTTCATTTCTTAAGCTGGGTTAAAGCCTCTGCCCCATCACTTACTATTCTTTGTGGCCTTGGGTTAGTCACTGTAACTTCTCTGGACCTCAGTATTGTCATCTGTAAAAAAGAACCGTAATAACCTTCCTTCATCCATATGGTGTGGATAAGAGGACCCCAAGAGTTGTGTGTGAAAGAGCTTTATAAGGCAGTAGAATAGAAGCAGGTAGGTGGCACAGTGGATAAAGAGCCAGTTCTGAAGGATGACCTGAGTTCAAATGTGATCTCAGACACTGTGTGACCCTGGGCAAGTCATTTTGCCCTGTTTGCCTCAGTTTTCTCCTCTGTAAAATGAGCTGGAGAAGGAAATGACAAACCACTCTAGTATCTCTGCCAAGAAAACCCCAAATGGAGTCATGAAAGGTCAGACACAACTGAACAACAAAAGAAATATAGGGGGATTTTCTTTTAAAAGCAACCCACTTGTTTCAATGGGCAGAGTATACATCTTTTGTTTTGACCCACAGACCTTTGTCCTTTACTCCAATTCCTTTGCAATGACCATCTAGTTCTGTTGTTTTTATTCTGTATCTAAGTACCCGGGGTCCATGTTTTCTGCCTCCAATAGAGTATAAACTCTTGGAGGGCAGAGGGATTATAGCAGTGTTGGCTCGGTATCTCAGCCAGTATTTATTAAATGCTTTTTCAGTTGAAGTAGTTTGGGAGAGGATAAATTTGGTCAGATGTTTCTCAGGAATGTTAACTGCTTGATTTCCCTAAAAGAATTGAAGCCCCTTGAGGTCAGGACTGCTTTTCATGTTTGCCTTTATATAATATGCACAGTACCAGGTAGACATTTAATAAATGCAATTTAGCTCAATTCAGAAGGACTTACTAAAAGCTTCTGATTGAATGAATGAATAAGCATTTAAATGCCTTCTATGAATGAATGAAAAAGTATTAAGGGCATTTTAAATTTTTTTATTAATTTAGTTTTTAACATTCACTTCCATACAATTTTGAGTTCTAAATTTTCCCCAACTCTCTCCCTTCCCCAAGACAGCATGCAATCTGATATAGGCTCTACATATACATATTAAACACATTTTCACATTAGTTATGTTCTAAAGAAGAATTAGAACCAATGGGAGAAACCACAAGAAAGAAACAGAAAAAAAAAGGCAAATAGTATGCATTGATCTGCTTTGATGAATAAATTAATGAATGAATGAAAAAAGTATTAATGCTTTCTTAATGAATAAAAAAAGTATTAAGTTCCTTTTCTGTGTCAGGCACCATGCTAAGTGCACAAAAGACTTTAAATGGATTTCCTGGGATTCTTTTACCACTGATTCCCTTTTGCTTTAAAGATGCAATGAGATTTCTGCAGAAAGAAATGCAGGTGAATGTGCCATGTTTGTGTTGTAGAGTCCAAACGGATTGCTGTTGACGCCCAGCCCGCTGCTGTCTAGCATTCACTTCTGGAGCAACCTGAGCCCAGTGGCCCCACTGAGTTCTGCCCAGCTGCAAGGACCCAACACTTTGTTTCAGGTGAGCCTGGGACATGAACATGCTTGCTGATAGGCAGGATTAGATCATCCCACAGAGAGGGATTCATAACGTAAGGCCTAGGAACTTTTAAAAATATGTATTTTTATATAAATGTGATAAATCCAAGTTCCTTTGTGATCCTGTGTATTTCATTTTATGTGCATTTGAAAAGAAGGGACCTCCCAGACTTGTCCAGTCTGCCAAACGGATCCATATGCCCAAAAGGCCAAGAATCTCTGATCTCTGAGATCTGAGGGGGGAAAAAAAAAAAGAGTACTGAACAAAATCCTTAAATTTATAGAAATGGTGTACATAAGTACATAATTTGTAACTACACTTAAAAGAAAAATGCACAGAAAATATCATAGTGCAGCAGAACCAGTGCTGGTTCTAGGTGGAGAGACTAGACCGGAAAGTCCCAATCTGGGGTCCAGGGAGTTGTTTGTAGACAGGTAACGGTATTTTACTGTAATTGGTCATGTGGCAGGCTCTGTGCCAAGAGTGAGAGATACAAAAGCAGGTAAAAGACAATCCTCATTCTCCAGGAGTTCTCTGCCTAATTGGGGAGACAGCTTGCAAGGCTAACCCAGAGATGTGCGTTAAAATGTGATTCTGAGGAGGGGTCCGTGGGCCTCATCAGACAAGGGCCTCTATGTTCATTTCCTCCAGCCCCTTCATTTGTCAGTTGAAGAAACTACTGCCTAGAAAGGTTAGAAATGGCTCAAGCCACAGAGTGTTGTCAGAACCAGGGGTCATTCCATGTCACCATGGTGCCTCCCCAAGGACACAGTTGAGCAGCTATTAAGCCCCTAATATTAATTAATTATTAACTTAGTTATTAAGCCAGGCTCTGGGAATACAAATGTGGGCTGACAGTCCCTGCTCTCACATCGCTCACAGTATGATGGGGGAGACAATGTATGTGTAAACAAGGAAAGACTGGATAAATGGGAGATGCTTCATTGGAAAAGGGCACAGGTTTGGGGGAATTGGGAGAGGTAGAGGGTGGGATTTTAACTGGACCCTGTGAGAAGCCAGAGATGAGAGACACAGTACCCTGTTTGAAAACCGGCAATGAGGCCAGTTTGGCTGAATCACAGAATGTTTGGGAGGGAGAAGACTGGAAAGGTAGCAGAGGGCCGGGCTGAGCAGACCTTGGCATGCCAGAGCGTTGTAGAGTATTGAGTCCTTGAGATGACAGGGAAACACTAGAGTGCATTTGAGTAGGGAGGTGACATGGTCAGACCTGCGCTTTAGGAAGATCGATTTGGTGGCTAAATGGAGGAGAGATTGGAGTGAGAAGAAATAATTGGACATAATTTTAGGCATCTACAGAGACTCCAAGTCATTCTTGCCCTCTGAAGTACCAGCAGTGAGATCTGAACTCCGAGCTTTCCAGCTTCCCAGGCCTGTTTGCTTCACCACTCTGCCTGCACAGGATGGGTCATCTCTTCAGACCGTTACCAGAACAGGGCCTGTGGCCTTCTGCTTTAGAGGTGTCTTCTGGGATGGTTCTGTTAACACTATGGACCAACTAGCACACTGACATTCCATATTAGGGGATTCAGGATCACTGTGGATTATTTTGGGATCCTGCCCAGGCTACGGACACATGGCCCTCGAGACCAGGTTTGTTGGAAAGTTTCCTGGTACTTAGGCAATTTTAAGGTAACACACAACAAAGGTTAAAGGCTTTTTGATTTTAAGCCCCTGATGTGGGACTTGGCCATCTGATCCTGGCTGATGGGATCTGAGGATCTTTGCTAGGATAAGCAGAGGGATAGCTGAGCTTTGGCTGGGTAGGGATGTGTATGCTGAGGCTCAGGCGGATCCTCTTGCTTGTGGTTTTAAGTGTCTTCAGCCGCGTGAGACACTGCTCAAGTCTTAAGAAAGTTTATGTTTATTTTTTAAGTGAGATGTCTTGTTTGAGCTCTGTTCTTGATGAGAAGTTACCAACCTGCACTGGTAAAGGGGATTCCCTCACCTGAGAGCTCTGTATGCCAATTACAGGTCAGGTCTAGTGCAAAGCTATAGCTTTTTCAGGCAAAGGCAAGAAGTGTGCACATTTTTTTATGGGGAAGGATCATGTCCAAGGATCCCTAATCGTTTTGTGAGGAGGAAGTACTTTTCACTTCAGCAAAGACTGGAGATCACTAGGAGTATGGGACATTGGGGCACTGTCCATGAAAGCCCTCAAAGAGGGCACGAGGGTTCCACTGCTGTCTGTACAGATGTGAGGCCATATGTATATACCTGTAATCTCCATTGTGGGGCAGCTCCCTCCACTAAGGCAGACTGGCATCTTGCCTATAAGCCACAGTCCTAGACATCTGTCTCAGTCACAGAGAGGGTAAGGGACTTGCCCAAGGTGGCACAGCCAGGAAGTGTTTCAGGTAGGGCTTGTGCTCAGATCTTGCCTCTGATGCTTACCTCGGGCAAATCATTATCTGCAAAATGAAGGGATTGGCCATTGGGGAAAAATGGTAGAAGACTTAGTTCAGCTTGCCTAGTTTTTCTCTGCTGTTTTTTCTTGGAGGGGAGAAGGCAAGGCAATTGGGGTTAAGTGACTTGCCCAAAGTCACAAAGCTAGTAAATGTGTCAAGTTTCTTGAGGTTGCACTTGAATTCAGGTTCCCCCTGACCCCAGGGCCAGAGCTCTATTCATCGTGTGCCACCTAGCTGCCTTCCTACCCCCAACTGAATTCGAATCCTCTGACCCTTTGACTTCCCTGCATCTTAAGGACTGGCCTCAGCTACAGCTATAGCTACTATGAAATACTGAGTCTCATTATCTCAGATGATTGTAGTCAAATATAAGCAGAGACTGTCTCATGCTTTCCATTTATGCACCCAGTACCTAGTGCATTGTAGGTATGTAACTGATTACTGACTCTTCATTCCCTAACTTACCACTTTAAATCATTTTGGAACTCAGCAGAAGGTATATGGGTAAGATTCTCATTTAGTATTTCAATAAATTAACTGCAATTCCATAGCCACTATATGTGTGATCGTAACTGAGTGGGTCATGAACTCCTCTCAGAATAATGTTCTTAAAGCATAAAATACAGAGGATTACAAAGGAAATCTACTGTAATGAAATACAGTTGAAAACCTGCATGAAATATTGGGTTAAACAGAGGTGTATTTGGGGGCCGGTCAGGGAAATGATGGGAAAAAAATGCCAGATTCCCCTCCCCTTTTGTAAAAGGGCATTTCCTATGAAAGGTGAAAAAAAAGCAAGCATTCTGAAAAACAGAACACAAAATGGAAAAGGAAGCTAGTTTTGAGCTTTTCAAAACGGGTAGTGCAGGAGTACAGGGCAAGCAATTTTTAAAAATTCATCATGTCTGAAAATAATTTCCTTCAAAACTTACTTTTCCATAGACTCTGTCTCTGCCATAGATGTCCCAGAATCAGCACACAGACTTGGCCTGTAATGAATTTTCAACAAGACTGGCAACTTTCCTGTGCTGATAATTAGGAGAGAAAACTGGATCTGAATCTTTAAGGTTAAAGCTGACAGATCTCAGATGCCTCAGCCAGATCATGAAAAAACTGGGTGGGGGGGGAATCTGAGATGACAGTTATGGCAAATTAGTGGGGAGCATCAGAGGAGACGAGGGAAGATGAAAAGAACAAATCATCCTTCCCCAAGAGTACTTTGTAATTAAGACAACTTGGGGACAGACAGGCTGTAGGCAATGGAAGACTGAAAATTGCTACTCAGTACACACATACACACACACTCACTTTCTGAAGTCTTAAACTTTAAAAGCTGAAACAGAATCAAGAGGTAAATTCCAAAACACCAGCATAGAAGTTAATTTGAAAACTCTTCTTACCCTTTTCCTCTTGCAGAAAGTTATGCGTTGTAGAGAAACATTCTGGAATTCAGAGCCTTTCAATAGTACTAAGACTTTTGGGACAGCTTACCTGTTTGTGTGGCTGGAGAATCTGGACTTTAGTCATACTAAAGAGGCTGTGTGACCCTAGACAATTCACTTCTCTGTGCCAAACATGCAGCTTACAATACTCCTGAGCGTGGCCAGTAAAACACTGATAATATTACACTTTGAAAGTAAGTTAGTATGCAGCCTGTAGGGACCTCTGTTCTATGTGAGTCTGACACCACTACATACACTACAACTTGCCAAGAAGGTGCCAACCCACACTGATAGAAGGAGGTTCCTCACCTGGAAATTCTCTCCACCAGTGAACCAGGTCTGGTTCAGCTCCTTCCCTATGATGTCAGGGTTATATAAATACTTCAGTGCTCATCTTAGAAGATATTGTCTGGTCCCCCGTTTTTATCAAGGTTCATAACCATAACATTGTCCTCAGCTTCTCATTCTCCCTCACCCCAAATATCCAGTTACCAAATCTTGTGCTTCATCCTTTCCCCATTTCTCTTACATCTGCCCCTCTTTGGCTCAGGCCATCATGACCTCTTTCCTTTGATGATTCCAAGAGCCTTCCAATGGGCGTCTGTGTCTCTACTGTCTTCTCACCCTGCCAAAGTCATTTTCCTTAAGTAGAGATGTGAGTGTGTAATTGCTCCCATCGAGTTACTGAAGCTTTACATAATCCAAGCCATACCTCCCTTTCTAGCCTCACTGGACATTATTCCTCATCTGCCATCTGTGTCTGGGCACCCAACTGTGGGAACACACCCCTCCTGTGGCTAAGGACACCCTTCCTGCCCCCTCTTCTGCATTTTTCCTGTTCTCCCTCCACTGCCAGTGCCTTCCCTTCCAAAGTACCGGGTAGACACTTGTATTGATTCACGTTCTGTTCGTTCTCTATCTAGACTTTTCTCCTCATTAGAAGGAAAGCTTCTTGAGACAGGACTGCAGTCCTACCTTCAGGATCTGACACAGCATGCCCCTAACTAATGGTTGTTGATCGACAAACGTCTTGTTTCTTCTCTGGTAGAATGTAAGCTCTTTGTAGACAAGAGGGACTGGTCCATTCCCCAGCACCTAATTCAGGACCAGGCATGTAATGGACATTTAATAAATACTTGCTGATCAGCTGCTTAGACCGCCTAGGCATTCTTGGCTTGGAATCCGTGGAGGTCTGTGAACTGGAAGTAGGGGAGGAAGGGCGGGGAAGTGACATCTATTTTCACCAACCTCTGTTTGGAAATTTAAGCTATCTCTAAGATACCAGATATTGCCCAAGGGGTGAAAACAACAACAAAAGGTCAGGAACCTCTAGATTAGATTGATCAAAGGCCAATTACAGTGTGAGGGCCCATGAGAAGCCATTTAGTCACTGCCCCCATCATCACCTAGAACTGCATGAAAGCCAAGTCAAGCCATGTGAACCTTGTGGTAGTCTCAAAAGGGGGAAAGAAAAAGCATTTATTAAGTGCTTACTATGGGCTAGGCACTGTGTTTTACACAATCTGGTTTGATTCTCACAACCCTGTGAGGTAGATATTATCATCTCCATTTTTACAGTTGAGGATACTGAGGCAGGCAGAGGTTCACTAACTTGTCCAGGGTCATACAACTTGTAAGGGTCTGAGGTTGGATTTGAACTCTGGTCCTTCCTGATTTCACACCCAACACCAGTCATTTGGAGGTGTCAATGGCTAAATATTGGCCACCCAATCAAATGCTGGTTATTGCCAGTCCACAAGCCCTTCTATCATGCTCATCTGACTTGTTCTCAAGCACAGCTATCAAAGGGAGATGATGTTTCAGGTTAACTATCTTGCTGTTCTCTGTTTTAAAGTGTGTACTCACAATACTTTTAAAAGGCTCTTGATTTTATTAGTACAGGAGTAATCTAATAAACTGAAATTCCTCCAGCAGCTGGTTTTATGAATTGCTGTGGCTCCAAAGGGGGCCAGGCTCGGTAATCAAGCTTTTCCAGGCTTAGCTGAGCTGGCCTTGGGACAACAGTCTGTCTCTAGGCTTATCCTCAAAGCCCTTTCCTGAGCTTGTGTTCATCGGGTGATGTAATAATCAAGAACCCAAGGTTACCTACCTTTCATGATGAGTCACTCTTGAAATCACAGAGGACAAGAAAATATTTCTCCACTGTCACCAACAGTTGCCTGGAAAGCTGATGGCAAATTTGACAGAACATTCATACAGTATTAATGACTCATTATCATTGACTTGTACATTGAAAGAGCCAGTAGGGGTTGGCCTCTCCATGTGAAGCTTCCTCTTAAAAAGAGGAAAAAAGTTTAAAAACTAATCAATATGGCTTCAGGGACTGTGCTCACGAACTGTTCTGGCAGTGCTAGACTGGGTGCCTTTCTACCAGGCACATCATATGACTGCCATTTGTGCAGGTTTGTAACGGTAATTTTGTAATTTTGCTTTTTTCTCCTCTGCTTAGTTCCCAACTCTGCTCAACGGCCACATACCAGTGCCAATCCCCAGCCTGGATAGAGCCTCTTCCCCAGGACTGCTTTCTTCAAGTGTTCAGAAATCCTGATGATCTCTCCACATTAAAGGACTCATTAACTGCTAAAAGAAATCCACCCCCAACGGGCTCGTTTTCCTGTGTCGTGACAACGCCATTGTGAAACCCTGTGACTCTGGTTTGCACTTTCCATTACCTGGACAGTCCAGTTTGTTACATTAACATTTTTCAACTATATATATAAAAATCCGTTTTGCATTAAATGACTTTTTCTTTTTATATTCTTTTAGCTCGCAAGTGTTGAACACTGTTGACAATGAAGAACTTTTCTTAATGGATTTCATTGTATCTAATAACGATGTGAAGCTTCCCCCACTTTAATTCTGCACTGTGCTTATGTACACTATAACCGGCTGTGCCTTCCTTTGCATAATGTTTAATGTTATGTAAATGATTTATATATTTTCTAGTATTAAGAGAAAATGGTTGAAAGACAAGAATTAGTATCCAACAGCACTATGGTAGGGTTGCATTATTTTTCACAAGTAGGCAACATGAAAGCACATTCATATAACTTTCTGCTTCGTGCTTTCAAATTGTATACAAAGTTGCCTTATAATTTTTTTTTAACTGAAAGACAACCTATTGTCCAAGGTAATGAGTTTTTATTTTTTTTTAAAGAATAAACCAAGCCATATTTAGACAATGAATATTCATAGACTGAAATGTTCTGAGGGCATACTAAAAGCATAATTTCAAAAGACAAGCTGCTGACAAGACCTTTCAGATTCTTTGTAAACAGGGAATGAAGACACAAAAGCTACAGAAAGAGAACCTCTTTCCACACCCTTGGGACCTATCTTGGTTCACTCCATTTCTCTTAGCAAATGAGAATGACTAGGGCTTCCATTTTCCACAGAGAATGGCTCATCTGAATAGATTAAGTCTGTCAATGTGTGTTCGGGGTTTCCTGAAACCCTTAGGTAGAATATTTAAAACTTAGTGTTTTGAAAAGAACCCCTTTTGAAAGGGGTTCTCAGTTTTGAAAATTTGGGCAGAATGCTCTACTTGAATCTTAAATTTATGGTCAAGGTGAAAGAAACCTAATATAAGTTCAAATTAATCATTTTTTGGAAGCACTATGGTAGTGGAGCTGAATTCAACTGTTTCAAGTAATTTGGGACAAGCTATATACCAATGTTCATTTGCAATTTAGAGTAATGATTATGAAAATGTGTCCTGAGGGACGAAGCTTAAATGAAAGGCAACCTTCCTTCTAACTGTATTTTCTGTTCTTTGAGGAGATTACAGGCATCCTTATTAGATGGAAGAAGAGACCCCAGGAAAAGTGTCTGGCACTGGTAAATTCAAGATTGGGTTAATTACAATCCTTAATTAGTTTACTGCTCGTGAAAACAGCCTTGAACGATTACTGCATAGCTAATTGGTCTGGACCATCCATTAAATGCACTACTAGGGAACAACCATAAATATTAATCTATATGTAAAGCTCTTACAACTAGTACTTAAATATTTTTGAAATCAAATACTCAAATAGTTTTTTCAAAGGTTCAGGGACTCCAAATTTTTGCATCATTTGGAAAGAAGGAACAAAAGAAACTTGATTCTATGCATACCATCTGTGATATTGGGTGGGGAAAGAGAGATCAAGTATACAGGCTACAACTATAAAGCAGTAAGGCTGCATCAGTCTTCTTATTACCATTATGTTACCATGTTATAGTCATGGCTCATTTTTTCAAAAGTATTTCAACAGGAACAAGACATGGGCAGACTCTGAGATTCCACCTACTTCTTACTTTTAAAAATGGAGTAACAAAGGCCCAAGGAGATGAGGCATCTTATCCAAAGCCCCACAGATGTTACTGAGCCAAGATCTGATTCCCAACTGAATACTTCTTCCACTGGGCCATCATGTTGCATGCCAGTGTTACCATGGCTGAAAAAATGAAAGGCTAGAACCCTTCTGATTGCTTGAGTCACAAAGAAAAACCAGGCTCAAAATATCACCTGAATAGTATCTAAAAATCACATAACTATGATAAATCATTTCCAACAAGCAAGTTCCTACAATAATGACCAAGGTGTTGAATCTAATCCAAGAACATTTCCAGTGACACCTTTCCTCCCCCAACAATGGCTAGAGAACGCCACTCAGGGTTACCTAACTTGGTGGGGTCCTGTTTCCCTCCCCACACACACTGATTGTCTCCTACATCAATCAAAAAGGTATACAATGGCTCTTCAGTTCATGCCTTCTGAGTCTTAAAGAGCTATGGTGAAAATGCTGCACAACCATAATTTGTATGTTGGATTCCTTATATACACATCTCACCAAATAGAACTGAAAATCCTCATTCACTTGCATTTATATATGTATCATTTTTACTGTTACATCTTTTTTTGTTCAATAAACATTTTTTTTAAAAAGCTTACACTAGCATTTTATAATAAAAACTTTGTCAGTAGAAGGGTGATTTTTAGAAAGAAACATGACCTACCAGGAGTTAGATTCAGATTGCTGTGATATGGATTATGACCACCAAAGAAGCGTGGCAGGAAAGATGGGAAAGGACTGAGCAGGCCATACAAGTTGGGACCGACTCTGGCTCTGCTTTTCAGGGGGGGAGAGAAAGAAGGGAGTGCTCCAAGTTGGGAAATTAATCTGACTTCAAGAAGCTATCTCATTTTAAGTACACACTGTCTCCTGTTCCAAGTACCTGTCAGAGCATTACCTCTCACCCAACTTGGTACCACAAAACATCTGTGGTGGGCAGAGACATTTAAGAAATCAATCTAAAAAGACCACTTCTTTGGAGGGAGATTAATGACGCATCTTTAAAAAAAAATAACAGCAGCGTCATACATTTGAATCTGGTTCTTTCCATGACCTCACACCTTTTTTTTCCCTCCTGACTAGTGTGTGTTTCTAGTCTGCCCACAGAACAGGGGCATGTCTAATTTGAAACATTCTATCTGGGGCAAAAGGCACAATTGCCAAGCATTAACTATTGGACAAGGGGGGATCACCAATGCATTCGATGGTGCCAATCAGGCCGTTTTCATTTCCTTGTGAACGTGCAACATCTGTACCAATAATTCTGCATTTGCCATGGTAACCAATGTTGCTCAGAGTGCTAAATCACCAGACATCAAGGATCCCTCCCACCCCCAAAATTTCCCTTTTTTTCCACTTAGGCATTTATATTGTCTCTTTAAAAAAAAAAGGATAGAAAAGATGTGCTCTTTCTTACTTACCTCTGAGAACCTTGCTGGTTTTGGATGAAAGAGAATTTTTCAACAGTAACCCTATTACTGAGGCTCAGGGTCCTTGCCTTGTTTTCAGTTCTGAGTGTTGGCCAGGTATCATGGAGCAGCCAGCTTGCTTCCCCGACACAGAAAACATAAGAGAAAAAGAAGCCTCTCCAGGCATTGCCAGCAAACATGAGTCTGGATGGCAATCATTGGCAATATTTCTTCGCCTTTCTTGAATTGGGCTTTGAGGGCTTGAAGCTTAAGCAGGTTAATGTTGTGACAGAGCCATGGCACCAGAAAGGCCCTTCTCCAAGGGGATCAGGCCCTTATTTATCATCATTATTCTGATACTTAAGTATCCCAAGGGGTATGAGACATAATGGGTAACAGACGGTGACTCTACTCTAACCAATGATCCCTTTTCTGTGGAAGAATCACAATTCAACAAAACCATATTTTAACAACATGGAGATTTTGTTATTATAAACTTCAAAACAAAACCAAAGAATTCCACATAATATTTATACTTTCAAAAGTACAATATTAATACGTGTTTGTCAGTTAGAAATAACAGCAGTTTGTTAGGTCTACAGGATTTTACGTAAAACCAGTTTACAAATGCTGGAAAGCAGTAGTGGTCCAATATTCACCAGTATACATGAATTTGTTTCTTCCAGAAAATTTAAAAAAAAAACCAAAATAATTAAATTTACCAGTATCATGAACTATTAATAAAACACCCTCCCCAAACATGCCACAATCATTATTCACAAATAAAGTTAAAAGGAAATATACAAAAATTCACTTAATACTGTTAAATAACAATAAACTACAAGATTTCCTGAACAGAAATGGTAGGACCCCTGAATGTTTTACAGTGAATGTCAGGAAAAAATTTAAGTTGTCTATGACTATTTTCATGATATACCAGCCAGAGATTTACATGACCATTTCAAAATATCCCAATAAAGATTTACAGTCTTTAAGATGCACTACACAATTAATTGTTAAAGGTGAACACAAATGCTGAAAAACACTGTTCCTATCATCCACCCAGGTGCACTTCTGACACCCAGTGAGATGCACAGGCACAGCCTTAACGTCTGTCATCTCTGGTAAACAGAGGCTAGTGACGTAGCCTCCAAGTTCTCATTTTGGGAAAAGTACATAGTTAATCATGGCTCATGTCACATATCTATCACAGCTTCCAGCTGATTCCAAGTGAATATCATGGGAGGGAGAGGAGAGGGAGACAGTAGGAAATGGAATCTGTTCTCCAATAAAGGAAATCATCCTGCTTCTCATCAAATACAAGAAGAGTATTTCAGAAGAATAACAGGATGAGAGGGTGGTCTGAACGGATTTGTGTGCGCTAGTCCTCAATGGATTAAAACATAACATAAATTAAGGTCAATGTTGTATACCACAGTTCAGGAGCATGCAAACGTTGCTAACCTAGGGGGGACAAATAAATAATGCATGTGGCTCCAGGCCTGGGCTTCTCTGAGGAAATCCTTCCTGCCTCCTCCCCTTCTTCTGCCTTCCCTCCTGGCAGCTGGGCAGGCAGGTGTTGGCGTGCTCAAGTCCCCTCATGTGCCACGTGCTTTTCTAAATATAATGTGCTTATAAATCTCTGAACTACCACATTGCCAATGTTAAATGAGAGACTGTCTTATGAACTTAGAGCATTAAATGGTTCACCCTATTTACGATTAAGCAAAGCTAAGTTTACATTCCAGGAAACATTGCAGTTTAATAAAAATAACAAACAAACAAAAACTGCAGCAGTCAAACAGTTTGTGAGGAGAAACAGATGCATTCACATATCATAAAGCCATTGCAACTTCTTCAGGCATTCAACTGTTGTGTTAAATAGACAGACAGTAGTTACTTAGCAGCAATGATTCTGCAATAAATAATGCACTGTGTTTCTCAGTCCTGCACAAAAATTGCAGCTCCAGTTACACCAACAGTTGTAACCGACTGGCTCTAATGGCAGAGAAGACCTTAAAACCAACTGTACAAAAAGTTGTCACACTGTGACAACAAATATAAAAACATAATCTGCAGGTTGGAAATAAGAAGACTCCACTGGGAAGAGGGCAGAGTAGACAAGTGGAGATCCCAAGTCTGGAGTGGAGTCCTTGCTTGGTAAGAGAGGCTGGGGCTGGGCTTGAAATCCTGCTATCGAACTTAAAAGAGCATGCTCTGTCTTCTGGGCTTGCTGTGTCCTAAAATATAAAGTCATTGGGTGAGGCAGTTCAGAGTTCAGAGTTCACCCCACAGATCTGGTGACTCAAGGTCACTCCATGTTCCCACCAGCCAAAGCTAAGAGTCCACGGTCAGGGTGGCCGGCTTGGGCTTTTTTTTTAATGAACCCATCTGGGGCCAGGGTCAGTCTACAGCTTCTTTGCTTCCAAGTGATGACCTGAAGACTAGGTGAGCACAAGGTGCATCTTCCACGTTGGGTGACAGGCACAGTGGGTTCAACGATCTAGCCAGGTCACTCGTAAAAGGTCTCTGTGGCATTGGCAGCATTCAGGCTCCCTGACTTGACTGAGACTGATTTCTCTCTGAAGATACACTGAGCTGCCCACATCATATAGAAAAATGAGTTACGTGCAGTTCTAAAAGTATACCATCGTGGTATGCACAGGACACTGAGTTTCACATTAATAAAGTTACTAACCAATTTATAAACAAAAAGCTTGTTTCCATTCAGAAATTCAAGATCGGCATGTGAAATGGTTTATTACAAACACACCTGTCTCTGGATAGGAAGAATTTCGAAAACCCGGGTCCTTTTGCAACTGAATTTCTTTCAAACTGAATATTGAGACACCTAGAATAAGGAGGAAAATATTCAGATATAAAGGTGAAGCACCAGCCTTTAGAATTGGTTGAAACTATTGAAGAAAATATTTTAAAAGGTTTGGACCTCAGTGTTTACTAAGCCTACTCTGCCCAATTCCAAGATGTGGAGAAAACTGAGACATTTTCCCCCAAGTAACTATTCCCCCTTCTTCTAGCTTTATAAGTGGTTTCTGCTGCCAACACCAATTTCTCTAAGCACAAGGGGTTATGTTTTCACTACAACAGACAAGGGGTAAATGAAAGGAATTCTGTATCAATAGAACCATCTTTGATGACTGCAAGGGGGAGGGGAAAGGAGCTAGTTACTGCTCTTTTAATCAAGTTGGGTTATATAGCTGTGGCCCTAAGGTAGCTTCAACTCTATGGAGAGATAAAGTGAATGAGAGTGATCAAAATGGCCCTTCTCATGGGATTAAAATGCTTGAGTTCCAAACCCAAAGCTAGAAATGCAACATCATTTGTAAATCAGGGTACACCTTACTTGCCTCTCTCTTTCTGAGAGAAGCAGTATTTACTCAAAACATGTAAGGGTTCTTGAAGGAAATGACAACCGTTAGATCTTGGTTGCAAATAACTTTGCTACTGACTGCTACCTAAGGAAGAGCGAGTCCACCTTTTCTTTAGTCAGTGGCAGTGGAACCCCAGGACTAAGAGACACTGGAAGCAGGTAAGACTGTGGCCTGAGTGTTGGCACAATTCTTACCCATCTCACTTCTTTTTTTAAAAAAAGTGTTGGGGGAGAAAAGGGAAGGTGAAAAAAGGAGTAATTTCTTTTATTTATCTTTATTTTTTGCCTTTTGGAGGGCAATTGGGGCTAAGTGACTTGCCCAGAGTCACATGGCTAGTAAGGGCGTCAAGTGTCTGAGGCCGCATTTGAACTCAGGTCCTCCTGACTCCAGGGCCGGTGCTCCATTTGCTGTGCCACCTAGCCGCCCGAGAGGAGTAATTTTAATGAGGCAGACTGGACTTTCGGGACCTTTGCAATAGTGTTACTTATTATCTTACTGAAAGGGACTGTTAATGACATAAAGAAAAAGTTGGTTAACACCAAAGACATCAATATCTAACAACAGACATTAAGAGAAAAATCCATTTCTAAAAGGAAATCTTTTAGGATCTTGAAATGGTGATCATTGCTTCACAACAAAACCGCATTCTAATAGCTGTTCTTAGATTGGTGATCACATTACACACGCCCTGTACTTGTGCAAAAGACACATTTCAGTTTCATTACAAACTAACTGCTATCATTCACCTTTAACATATTAACAAACATGGTGCTCAGGAAGGAATGAAGACAACATGAGACCATCATCCCCTTTTGGAGTTCTGACCCCATGATGGAAAAGACTAGACTCTTAGGTTTGAAAGACTGCTCTTACTTTCGGGCAAAGCATGTATCCTTGTTCCCAGACTTCGAAAGTATGCATGTTTCATGGCTTCCTCTGCTGAAACCCTTTTCTTTGACTCATACTGCGAAAAAACAAAAAGATCATTTCATCAATTTCTCTTGGAATGTATCAGTTTTATGTATATCAGGCCCATTTATAAATCTAGGTTCCTACTTTAAACTGAGATAGAAGAAAGGTTTTTTTTTTCTCTAAGAATGAGTCCTTTCTAGGATTCTTTATAGGTCTTGAAATGAAAAGAATCAAGATTGGGATTAGCTGACCTTGGGTTACTTTTCCTTTACAAACACAAAAGATTAAAAGAATACTATAATGCACTGTCCATAATTATTTTGCAAACTTTCTCAATCTGCTCCATGCCTGTATTCTTCGCAAGTTTAATGGCAGTGTACCATGGCTGGACAGCAGAGACTGAAAGATTCCATCTCAATTTCCAAGTGAAAATAATGATCAAAGAAACATCTACACATCCCTGTAGGCAATGGACATAACTAATAATAGGGCACATTAAGTTTTCAGGATAAAGCCAAAATACATGGGTCCAGACATCAAAAGATGGGTCAACTGTCCATCAGCCATGGAATCATACCAACAATCAGGAAAATTACAGCCAAATTCCCTGATACCACACTCCATGATATATCTACAATAATGCTGCCTTTAGTAAGCTTGGAGGCAGGACACCAAATGAGGTGTCAGACATACCATGTTTTTATTTGAAAGTGTCTCCCTGAACAAGCTGAGGCCATGTGTAAAGAGGCCCCTCTTCTTTTCTCCACTGCAATGTTTTGTTCTGCCATGTCCTCCTTCCCATGAAGAAGCTGCCCTTCTCCTGGCCAAGACAAACACACCCACCTCTTTCCTCCTGCAGCCGAATTCCTTGAGGAGGCTGTCTGTAACAGGGGGCTCCACTTCCTTCCCTCTCTACAGCCTGGCTCCCAGCCTCACCCTCCACCCCAAACCAGCCTCTTGTAAGTCACTTCTGATCTCTTCCAGGGGCCTACTCTCAATCTCATCCGCCTCAGCTTCTCTGAAGCCTCATGCACCATCAGTCACCGTCTTCTCTGGCTCCCTTCCTCCTCATCTGACTACTCCTTCTGTCTCCTTTACTGAATCCTCATCCAGGTCACAACCACTCACTGGGGGGTCCCTGCAAAGCTCAGTTTCGCCCTTCTTCCATTCTCAAACACTGAGAGCTGGGTTCAGCCCCCTGTGTCTGAGGCAAGGCTTGAATCCAGATCTCCCTGACTCCAGCTCTGGTGCTCACTGTCCATTATTACAATGGACTCTAGCCTGGAGAGGACATTACAATACCTTTTTTGTTGCATTCCACTCTGAACAAGCTTATCTGCTTCTAATGTTGTGCATCTGCCCATTTCACATTTTAACTATTAAAATATAACGTACAACTTACCTGAAGAAATCTCGTTATCAATTCAATTCCTTCGGAATCTAGTCTAGAAACAACAAACAAGTCATCAGTTTTACCTTTTGTCTTAATTGCCAGAAAATTCAAGAGCCCAATGTACCAACCCCGCTTTGTAATTTGCTCCACTCTGGTGCTGAAAGATCCTATTGGGCAGATTGTGTTCTACTCCTCATCTAAAGACTGTGTGTCAACCAGAAGCAGCCTCAAGTACTCTGAGACCCCACCAATACCACACACACTCTCAGCTTTTTTTCCCATATACTGACTTATTTTGCTCATTTTTGCCTCTTTTAGAAAGGGATTCATTATGTCAGTGAGGGGGGGAGATGGAAAAAAAAAGGCAAGTACAGGCAATGTAGACACAGAAGATACACAAAAAGGGACTTCTGGGAAAAGTTACTGTTGTCATTAAACACTTCCCTTTTCATTTTTATGCCCAGACAAGAATCACAGTGCTGCACGCTACTCTGGAAACGGTAACAGAAGGCAGTTTTTCACTCGTTTATCTTTTTGATTATTTCCGTCTGACATCTGAGAGGGTGAAACAGGTCACAGGTCTGAGAGTCCTCTGCAAGACTCATCCGAAGTCTAATGGATGCTTTTAGTTTAAATACGACGTGCTGGGGCTAGTCCTTTAGGAATTTAAGGGAAGCCTACGTTACGGACAACACTCAAAGAATTCAGGAATCGACGGTAGAGTTGGACATGGAGGCAGAAGGATTGGGGTCCAAATCCTGCTGCTAGCAAGGACTGGTTCTGAGGCTGTACCTCCATCTGTCTACAGCCTGGAGGCCCACACAGCACACAGAGCATCTCCTCAGCAGGGTCATGGTTGATCCCCTCTCCTCATCTGCTCCCTGATTGTGCCTGGAGGTTCTCTGTGGCTCTCCTTGAAGAACACATGCTTAAGCTGAAAGCCTTCTCTTGAGGGGGCCAGAAGACCAGCCCAGGTGAGCTCAGAGGCTTGTAACCAGGGTGGCTGCAGGGTGACTCTCTGTGCACTTGTTAAATCCTCCAGATCAGTCACTTAATTATATAGGGGCTATAGCCTGCTTTAACAAAGGGTGTAGCCATATGGATGAAATCAGAGATCTTACAAGTATGGTGGCTATTTGATTCTGTGGTTGGGAGGAGTTGATTCTGGACTATGCAACTGATTTTATTAAGCCCTGGAACACTACAGAAACTTAATGAAATCTACAAGTAGAGAAGGACTAGCCCAGCAACTCAAAGAGAAAAATCCAAGTGGGTGAAAAATGCCAGACTGTGTCACAGCTGGATGGGCAGTTTAGTGAATTTAGTGAATTAGGTTGTTAACATGGGTGTCATAGATAGGTACTGAAGACAGGCAACAAAAAGTGCCTAGAGCAGAACAGAGAGAAAGCTTCCTGCTTCAAAACCCTGTATTTTGAACCACAATCATCTTCATGTGGTATTATATGGCTGTGAATCAAGGAAAACCACCATCTCAGATAATGCCAAAATAGATGACCCAGAAGAAAGATGCCTAGTGGGCGTACATAGCAAATGCAGGATACTTCCAAGAATAACTTTTGCTGGATAAGTGGTGTAAAGAACACGTCCCTGGGGACCCATGTGGATGGAAAAGAAGATAGTGGTCATGGAGGGAGACTGAGGGATAAGGGACCAACAACAAAGGCACAGAAATGGCAGCCAAGCAAGGTTAACAGAGGTGGGAGGGCCTCCAGTGTCCTGTGCCAGAATCACAAAAGATAAAACGACCCACACTGGGTGTGAGCATGGACCCAATGAGGTCATGAGGAAGAAGCTTCTGTGGAAAGCAGTTCTTTAACTTGCCCTCATACAAAAAGAAAGCATTCTTGAGATGCTAAGATAATTATGGTCTCCTCTAAGACTTCCCCTTACCCACTTCTTTCTTGATCATTTCATACTAATATTCACATTAATGTTGTTTTGCAAAGTGGAAAACGGCTTTTCCCAGCATAATGTGAAGGCAGAAACAGGTACAAGTCCCAGAGAACAAACACATGCCCAAGTGTTTGCTTTTATTTCTTTATATGTACTATGAGGCAGGCGCATACCTAGAAGGAGCATTTTTAACAATTACAAAAATCATACAATCTTTAACGGTGAGATAAACACACACAAAATACCTGGGTGCATGATTGATTAGAGGTTGTGGCTTGTATTTAGGAAAGTTATAGTTCTTGAACTCATCATTTGAAGCAACACCCGGCCAAGTTTCCTGAGATGGTGTTCCTGAGTTTTAAAATGAAACACACAATTAATTCCATCATAAGTAATCAGAAGGGCTGCCTACAGAGCTTCACCACCCCTCACCCTGTCTTACCCCTTTTCAGCTCCCTTTTCTGTCCCCTTTTCCCTCATGACAATGTAAGCACCTCAAGGGCAAGGATCATCCTTATTCTGGCCTGTATTTATAGGCATGGTGCTTACTTAGTACAGTGCCTGCACACACAGAGGAAGCACTTATCTACCTGCTTATTAAGTTTCACTAAAACAGAAAGGCCAGAAGCCTTACACAAGTCTGGACTGATGCAAAATGGATCATTAGGCCATGGGAACAAAAATGCCTACATCTTTTCCATCTGGCTGTCAACAAAGCCAGTAGTTATTCACTAGTAAAATACAAGACAACTTGACAAGGGCATGGATGGATCAATCTCTGTGGGTTGCTGACCCTCCGAGAACCTTTCAGCAGCCCTTGGGAAATCAGCAGGACAGGAGGACTGAGGTACAAGGTGACTACTGCTCCATCAGTAACAGTTACTCAAGTCAGTCTTCACATCAAAAGATTTTGAGCTTAACCATCTCCAGACAGCATGTGTGTGCAGTGGATTCTTTTGCATGTGTGTACAGAAAGAAACATATGCACACACAATGTTCAATCCAACACCACAGCCAGCAGACCACGTGAGCAGAGCCTAGAACCAGTTTGGTCACAATGCTAGAGAAAGGACATGAATAGACTTTAGCAGTTCTGACCAGGCCGGAAAGATGCTGCACACTGGCCAGCTGACAATCTGCACACCTAATGTCTAAGGACCAGTCTGGATAAGTTTGGAGACACTCAACACCAAGTGTCATTAGAGGGGGATGAATTTTTCAAGCACGACAAATCTCAAAGCATGTCTCCTGAATAAGAAAGGATCCACATCATACAATATAAGCTGGAGTCTGTCCAGAGGAAGGCAACCAAGGTGGTGTTGGAACTTGAAACCAAGTCATTTGAAGACAATCTAAAAGAGCTATATATGTTTAGCCAGGAGAAGAGAAGCCTTAGGGGGAGACAGAACCATTCAGGCACCAATATTTAAAGGTTGCCAGATGAGACCAAACACCTAGTGTTGACTCCAGAGGTCAGAACTAGGCCCAACTGAGGCAGATTTCAATTTACTATTAAGAAAATCTTTCCTAAATCTTAGAGCTGCCCTCAAATGAGATGTTATGCCCTGATAGCTGCTAAGTTCTTCATCAATGGACAGGTTTAGGCTCAGACTAGATGAGCTCTTAACAGTAATACTATAGCGAGGATTCACTTTTTTGACAATTTAAAGATTTTCTCCAAGGTCAGATCATCTTTGAACTTCCTCTGAATTATGAGATTCTAAAATTCTACCATTTTGCAGAAGTCTGGAATCCTGCTATGAAACTGACTAAAATGTTCAAACTCTTTGACTCAGAGATCCTATGACAAAGAGGTCAATTGACAAAAAGAAAGGTCCTATAATAAACCAAAGTATTTACAGCAGTATGTTTTATAGTATTCAAGAAATGAGGAAAGAAAAAAAAAGCAAATCACCTTTGATTGGGGAATGACTAAACAAATTATTGTATGGCAATGTATTGGAAGATTACTAGATTGTAAGAAATTATGAATATGAGGAACAGAGTGAAGTATGGGGGAATTTATATGAACTGCTGCAAAGGGAAGATAACAGAACCAGGAAACCAATCTACACAACAATGTGTATGCAAAGAATAACAACAAAACACATCAAAATGAGGCTACGAAATTATGAAAAGGCACCACCCTCACCCCAAAGGTAACAAACTTGCTTTTGTCTCCTCTTTTCTCTCATCCCCTCTGACACTGCCTCGGCCCTGGAGCAGGCCCTCATCTCCCCACATCGAAACTATTTCCAAAGGCTGATGGCCAGCCATCCCTCTGCCTCAGGTCTCTCCCCACTCTTGTCCATCTTGCACTGAACTATCAAAGTGATCTTCCTAAGAAGTAGGTCTGGCCATGTCACTCACCTCAATAATTCCAAAAGCTTCCTGTCCTCTCCAGTATCAAGTATAAAGTTCCCTGGAAGGTGTTCCAAGCTCTTCATGATCAAGCTTGTCTCCCCTCCCCTTCTCTCACACTCCTACTGTCCCCCAAGGCTTCCTAGACCTCCCTCAATGCCAAGTATCCACTGACATGGGCCTTCCGCTTTTCTTCCTGATATGTTTCCTGGCTGACTCTCTGGCCTGGAAGGCCCTCCTTCCTTGTCTCTGCCTCCTGGCTTCCCCAGTTCCCTCCAAGTCCTCTATAAAATAATACCATCTTTAAGAAACCATAATACTAATGCCTTCCCTCTGAGGTGATCTCCAGTGTGTCTTGTCTATCTCTTGCTTGTAGACAATTATATTGAGAACTCTTGGAGGGTACGGATGATTTCCGCCTTTCTCCTTAGCATGGTGCCTGCCTAACCCATCAGAAGAGCTTAATAAATGCTGAGTGACTCCATGGCTTCCTTGACAGCAGAGACTGGGTACTAAGGGTGTGGAATACTTCAGAGAATGAGGTCAGACTTGGCTCAACATTCTTTTTGTTACTTTGCCACTTATTACTGGCACAGATTAATTCAGCTTTTGATAGTCCACACCCTCTCTGTGGCCTCTCCCTTCTGACTGGAAGGCAGGACAGTAAACTCCCAGAGCCTTACTTTGCAAGAGGATCCTACACCATGCCACCCTTTTCAGCTTCCTTTTAGGTGTGGTCTTCCCCAATGAGACTGTAAGCTCCTTGAGGCCACGGTCTGTTTTTCTTATTTGTATCATCAGCACTTACCTCAGAGCCTGGCATACAGTAGATGCTTAATAAATATTTACTGAATTGAACTGTTATAGGAGATGGTTTTCTGGAAGAGGGGACATATGGGAAATGAAGATGATGCAAAAACAAGACATAATAACTTTAAAAATATACTCAACAAAGTTGTTAAAAGATGCTATGTTCTAGGCAGGAAATGTGTAGGTACAGATTGACAGAAGAAAATGACCATTACCGAGCAGTCGGAAGATTAGGTGCAGTTCATCCTCCACTGTAGAACCTGGAAATAGGGGTCTTCCGGATGCCATTTCGAAAAATATGCAGCCAACACCCCTTTAGCGTGTGCAATAGAAAAAAGAAAGAGGAATCAATTAGCACAAGAGAAAATATGGCACACGGTCTTTCCCTTTCCATTTATGGACATTTCCCTCCTTTGCCTGCACTCCTTCCCCCCTGTCTTTGGACTTACCATTCCCCTGATTAAGAGTCCTCTCCCTCTACTCCAGTGCCCTCCTCCAGACCAGAAGGCCTTTGCTTACCACACCCCTCACCTAACTCCAAGAATTTCTTATTTTGGTCAATACTGCTTAATATTTTTCCTTCTAAGTGCTCACCCTTGTATGTTGTATTTACTCTTTCTGTACAACCAACTCATCAATTCTTTTTTTAAAAACAGAATTTTATTGATATATTTTGTTTTTACAGCATCTATATTTTCCCCTTCATCCCTCTCTATCCAAGAAAGCCATCCCTCTTAACTGGAGACGCAAAAATAGGTCTTAACCTTAAAAGAATTTACAATCTAGTTGAGATAAAAACAAACAGCTGAATAATAACAGGAATAAGATTTAAAATAACTGTTTAAGACCAGGTAAAAAGACTTTAAAGATGAGAGGATTAATCCATTTCATCCAATGAATACTGCAGACAATAAATTTAATAGAAGCACTGAAGAAGGTGAGATACCCTGAAGCTGGATTATTCAGGAAGACTCACAAAGGCTGATCCAGGGCAGGACAGACATATTATCAGAAGCATGCAGGATACCATCACGTGCACAGATCATCATAAGCAAATGCACTGTGCAGGAGAGCATGTGAGTATGTTTTCAAAGATAAGCGAACAAACCAGCCTGAGTGGAGCAGAGGGATTACTGAAGGAAGAAGTCAGAAAGAAGACTAAGGCTAAAGTCAGGCTAAATAAGAGCGGATGTTTGATTCTCTAAGTAGAGGAATGCTAATTAAATGGAATTACCTTTAATTTCATTAACATAACAATAAGGATACTGAACATAATTTCCCTGTGAATGAAGGTAGGATTCCATCCTAAACATGGGGGTAAGGGGGGTGTGGGGGTTTCCTCACCTTGGTGGCCAAAGGAGATAATCAGCAAACCACGTGACAATGGATTATCAAGTGAGAACCAGACTAAATTCAGAGAGGACAATCTACTAAACTTGGCTTGGTTTGTGATCTGCATCCTTGAAAGCGGGATTCACACCAATTAAATTTATTGCATTTTTAAACACAAACTCTTACCATCAACCACCAGCATGTCAAACATGGCAAAAGACATTAATTATGTGTCTGAAGGAGGTGGGCTGGCCATGTCAGGATGCCCACTTACAGGGCACTTCTAGGTTTACAAAATGTTTTTCACATATTATGTGTCACTGGATCCTCACAGTAACCATGAGCCAGGAGACTATTCTGCCCATTTAATGGCTGAGAAAACAGGCTGATGTTAAGTGTCTTGCTCAGTGGCAGAAAGCTGGTATCTCAAGTGGGATCAGAACTCAGTCTTCCTGACTCCAAGTCTGGTCATCTCTCTACTAAACCAGCTCTGGTATGAAACAACCCAAAAGAGAGGCTGCCAACAACAGGGAGGCTGGTCCACGATTGAGGATTTCCTAGAAAGCGAGGAGAACAGCACAAGGGAACAAGACAGAGAGAAAGGAGGTGACCTGAATGGATGGAAGGAAAGCCCACACCAACGAAATCCATTGTGTCCACACACTCACCACATATCAATCTGTGTTGAGTACTCTGAGGAACCCAGTAGAACATCGGGTGGCCGGTACCAAAGTGTGACAACTTCATTTGAGTAGGTCTTTGTGGGAACTGACTTGGCTCTTGCTAGTCCTTTATCGGAAAAAATATAACATTTAAGAAATATAGGGAGTATATATATGCATATGAATACGTGTGTGTGTGTGTGTGTGTGTGTGTGTGTGTGTGTGTGTGTGTGTGTACAGGTATACATAGACAGAGGGCACAAGATCAACTGAACAGGAAGGGATATTTTAAAAGGTGAAATTGAGAGGTGGGAGAGGAATAGAATTAGAGGAGACAGGGAGAGACAGAATGGGGTTAATTATCTCATATAGAAGAGGCAAGTGATAATTGTCACAATGGAGGGGAAGAACAGGAAGGTAAAAGGGAATGGATCAACTTTACTCTCATTGAATTTGGCTTAAGGAGGTAACGACATACACTCTAAATCGGTATCTTGCCCTACAGGACAGTAGGGGGAAAGGGGATGAGAAGGCATTGGGGGGGTGGGGGGGAGGGCTGTTAAAAGCACACACTTCTGTAAAGGGACAGAGACAAAGAAGAGAATAGAATGGGGTGGGGGGCGGGATAGGAGGGAGGGAAATATAGTCAGTCTTTCACAATATGTCCATTGTGGAGATGTTTTGCGTAACTACACATATACGGCCTGTACTGAATTGCTTGTCTTTCTAGTGGGGGGTGGGTGATGAGGGAGGAAGGGAAAGAATCTAGAATTTAAAGTTTTAAAATCAAATGTTTTATATATATATAATTTTTAAAAAGTTATCTAAAAAAAAAAAGAAATATAGAACTGGGGATTTTAAAAAAACAAATTTCTACCTTAAAATCCTACTTTCATAAATGAGCTACTTTTGATGACTACTTATAGCTACTCTTACTTACCAGAAACTCTGTAACAATGAAGCTGAAACATGCCACCTCTTTCGACATCTAATGAAGATGCTAATTTTGATGAATTACTCCTCTTCTTTATGAAGTGCCACCTTAATAATTACTTCCTAGACAGATTACTGATATACCCCAATATGATTAAGTACATGCTGATATCTATATCTGATGTGCTATTTTCATAAGGCTACTCTCCCCTACTACCCGATTTTGAATTTCTTTTGCTGGACTCTTAAGGTTATCAATTCATGTACCACCATCACTATAAAGAAAGAAGTCACAGAACACTCCAAGTAATTTCTGAGTAGCAGTGACATGGAATTCCCTGATAAGGGCAAGACTCATTGGGATAAACAAAAAAAAAATTCCTTTGTTCATCTATTATTCAGGTAAAAAGGTTTTAGTTTGTTCAGATAGACACATCTCTCTGTCTGAAGAACTTCAGAGTCTATCAATGTAGCATGAGCAAAAGGGATGCATACCAGGACTGTTTCTGTTGGTACTACTACTGTAATATGGAAATTCATGGCCACTGAGAAAAGACAAGTGGAAATCACATCCGTTTCTCTGAACTTCCATTACATGTGATCTCATAGTGAATAGATTTACAGGCCTGGAGCCAAGAAGACTGATCTTGAATGAGTTCAAATCTGGCCCCTGACACTTAATAGCTGTGTGACCCTGGGCAAGTCGCTTCACCCTGTTTGCCTCAGTTTCCTCAACTGTAAAATGAGCTGGCAAAGGAAATGGCAAACCATTCCAGTATCTTTGTGAAGAAAACTCTAAATGGGGTCATGAAGAGTCAGATACAACTGAAATAAGTGACCTATAATACCAGTATTAAATTATACAATTTTTGCAAATCTGGGAAATAAGTAACTTGACGATATTTGAGATGGAAGACGTGTGTATGCATATTACATGTGATTTTAAAGATGTCTAATTATCAAGAATATCAAGAATCTACTATCTAAAATACATATGTATGTATATATGTGCGTATATATGTAAATTCTCAAAAATATTTCACTAATTCATTCAATTAAACCAGTCAGGCAGAAATTTTCAACAACTTGAAACACAACCATTTTGTACTATCTTAGTTTTACATCTTTAAATAGGGTCACCAATCAGAATCCTGTAAATAACGTACCTGCCCATTTTAAGCTCCATTCCTACCACCATCTGGGCACAAAGAACCATCACAGCATTCCTCCTCTTTATGTCCCTCATTTCCTGCTCAGGAGGAATAAGCAGAGGGGCTGACAGCCTCCTGGCTCTCAGAAGCTTGAAGGTGAATAAGCAGTATCTGCTTTAATCCCAAGGGGTCAAATTTAAAGAAGCACCAGATACTTGATAATGCTGAAGAAGAGGTAAGTGAGAACTAGCCAGACCTCTGACATGATGCAAAAATGGTAATTAATTTAAATTTGAAGACCCCTTTTTATGATGTCAAGTAAGCAGGTACTTAGCCCTTAGTCAAGTCTCTGTGAAAGAGGCAGGGGGGGAAACTCTGTCTCCTGCTGCTGACATAACAGGAAAGATTTGGCTGAAACAGGAAGCCAATGCTGTGTGTGTATAAGAAAAGCCCCAGAGAGGCAGAATCAGACTATTTCTCCTGGAGAGCTCCTGGTGGAGGAGAGAGAGAGAGAAAGTTTCTCTCAGTGAGCATCTAGAAGCTGACTGAGAACTGAGAGAGGATTTCCTTGAGACCAGAATCTGGTGAAGGCTGAAGCTGCTGCCGAGAAGGCCACCTGAAAGGCTGAGATTTCTTCTGGATCCTAGGGCTAGTAGAACTGCTGGCGGACTGAAGAAGCATGACCAGGATGCTAAGACTTTGTTTGTTTGTGGCTTGGTTGATCCTTGAGTTCCCAGAACAGAAGTTGTGAAGGTTTTGAAATGTGCTAGAACCTGTGAACTTCAGTGTGCAGCAGGAATTGCCCAGAAAACTGGACAAGGACCTGGGAGCTGTCTGCCTCTGAATCTAGGTGACTGGTGGATTCAGGTAGGAGCTGGGACCATGGAAGGGGATCCAGGGAATCTGAGAGACCACCCCGAGTCAAGATAAAGAAAAGGCCTCTCCTTGGATACTGAATGCTGTGATGGTTTACTAGTGACCTGAGATGGGGGGTTTGTGTATTTTCTAATGATTCTATTTAGTGATTAGTGACACTTAGTAACTGATTGCTAAATAAGTGACTGATTAAGTTAATCTAGTTGCCCCATGAGTGCTAGACTGAATATTGTATTGTGAGATGACTGAATGACTGAGTAAGGAGGCAGACCTCCTTAGGGATACCAGATGATTGTTCTTTTGTTCTTTGTTCTAAATACTGTGACCACTTTGGTGAAAACTGTGTGGCCATTTTAATGATAAGCTGTTGTGAACACTGCATTGTGATTTTCTGTGATAAGATGTAATGTTGTGTATATCGTATCTTGGTTTGTTGTGAATGTTCCCCTTGATTTGCTATGGAATAAATGGAGTGTTCATTCTCTATACTGTGTAATCAGAACCTTAAAAGCTGTTCACAGTAGCATTCTTTTGGGAAGCTGCTTGTGCATGGCGTTACGGGTGCTTCCTCACACACTCTTTAGCTCAATCTTCCTGCTAGTTCCCATGAGCTGAGGCAACAGGGTTCTCAGTACAGACTCTGGCCAGGAGTGAATTGTGGGAGCTCTTAGTAAGTAGGCTTGGTCAGAGAAACAGGGTCTTTGTTGGACTTCCCCCAAACCCTTGCAGAGAGGATGGGGCTGTGATCTAGAGCAGGAACAACTGGTTGGTCTTTCTTCTGATGAACCCAAGCTAGTTCAATATAAAGAGCAGGCATTCTAAATGGAGGACCACCTTTTAATCACTCTACAAGTCTTCTCCCTCTTCCTCTTCTATCTAACAAGCACCTCTGCCTTTCGCTTTTCCACTCTGGAGGCCTTTCGTGGGACTGCTTATCTCCCCCTTTCGCAATTCCCACTTGTAGCTGCTGCTAATCCGCTCACCTGAGAGGCTCCTCAGCTCCTCCTGCACAGCCACGGCTTCAGGGCAGGCTGGTTTCGGTTCACAGTGCTGATAAGGTTCCTCGTAGCTGAGCTGACTTTAGTGGGAAGTATCTTTGTGTGCGTTTTGGAGTTCTAGGATTGGTTTAGAGTCCTGTTTTATGGGTATTTTGGGGTGGCTATGTGAGAGCTGCGATATGTTGCTGCTGCTACGCTGCCATCTTGGCTCCGCCCCCCCCCCCCAACAGGTAGTTTTCAAAGAAATCAAAGTTACCTATAGTCATTTGGGAAAATGCTCTCTATCACAACTGATTAGAGAAATGCAATTTAAACAATCCTGAGGTACCACCTCATACCTATCAGACTAGCTAATGACAGAAAAGGAAAATGATAAATGTTGGAGGGAATATAGGAAAATTGGGACACTAATGCACTGTTGGTGGAATTGTGAACTGACCCAACTATTTTGGAGAGCAATTTGGAACTATGCCCAAAGGGCTACAAATCTGTGCATACTCTGTGACCCAGCAATACCACTATTAGGTCTATATACCAAAGAGATTTAAAAAAAAAAAGGAAAAGGAGCTATTTTTATGAAAATGTTTACAGCATCTTTTTGTGGTGGCAAAGAACTGGAAATTCAGAGGATGCCCATCAACTGGGGAATGGCTGAACGAGCTGTGATATATGATTGTAAGGGAATATTATTTTGCTCTTTACAAGAAATGATAAGCAAGATGGTTTCATAAAAACCTGGAAAGACTTACATGAACTGATAATGCAAGGTGAAGTGAGCAGACCCAGAACATCGTACATAGTAAAATTAACACTGAATGATGATTAACTATGAATAACTTAGCTATTCTCAGCAATACTGTGATCCAGCACATTTCCAAAGGATTCATGATAAAAAATAGCACCCACCTCCTCCAGAGAAAGAACTGATGGAGTCTGAAAGCAGATCAAAACATACTACTTTTTTTTTCAGGGTTTTTTTTTGGGGGGGTGATGGGGCTATCTGTGTTTTCTTTCAATACATAACCAATTTGGAAATGTTTTACATGACTGTACATGTATAACCTGTATCAAACTGCTTGCTGCATGTGTGTGGGGTTAGATTAGGAGGGAAAGAATTTAGAACTCAAAATTTTTAAAAGAATGCTAAAAATTACTTTTATACATAATTGGGAAAAATACTATTTAGAAAAAGTCAACTTAGTTTAATTTTCAAAATGATCTTTTACTTATTCTAGACACTAGAACTGTACAACCACCCAAATTTAAGAAAAAGTAGTCATCAGATCCTAGATTGTTAATCTAAAGCTAAATCTTTTTTAGAACAAGGTGGCAGAAGAAAGAAGATATTGAATTTCACATTATTTTCTGGCTCTTAATTCTTATTCACAAAAAGAAAAAAAAAGTAAATGAGCATCTAGCCATAAATGATGGCACAGAAAGCTAAATTAAGAGTCATGGAGTAGCAGGCAAACAAAACTAGTGCTCTCTTATTGACCTTATGCCCAGTTCTGTTCACAGAACATCCTCACCCCTCCTCCCCACGATCCTAACTCTAAGATATCCTACTTTTTTGGTTATAGGGATATAGCAGAAAGAAAACATAGATGATTTTCCCTATAGGCAACAATTTAACTACTCTTATGACATTTATAAATATTTTAGGTTTCATACCAAAATCTGCTAGCTTTAATTCTCCTTTCTCATTAATAAGAAGGTTCTGTGGTTTCAAGTCCCGATGAAGCACCTTCCTCCTGTGGCAGTAGGCCAAACCACGAAGAATCTGGTATAAAAAAAGCTAAGAAAAAAAACATACAGATATATACACATCCCAGATAAACAGAAATCAGCTTTAAGGGTAAATATATATTCCTTGATTAAATGAGTAACTTTAAAGCAATCAGATTTTCTTATATAAGGAAAACCCACATCCGAGGCTGAAAAGCATTTGGCTTTGCCATGTTTTCAAATGCACTGTATTGTTCCTCTTGATGTAAGAGCTTATTCCTAAAAAAAAAAACATTAGACAATACTCTAAAATATAGCACTGAATATTTTAAAATAACTGCTCTTTGTTATAAGATATAATTTAAAATAATTAAGCTACATACTACGCCCCTCCTCCCCCCAACCTGCTTGTGAGATTAAATTTGTTAAAAAAAAAAAAATTTGACCTAGATCAAGGATGTCAGGATGGGGGGTTGTGAGGAAGCTCCTAAGAGGTCACAAAAACAGAAACAAGAGAATGAGGGAAAATAAGGTTTATAATTATAATGTGTAATTGTGTTATATAAAGGAGCTGAGCTAGTAACATGGAGTTGAGGCAATACAGAGCCCAAAGCTCTACTATCTATAATTATCCTCTAAGGTTGAAAAGTTTTGAAAATGCTAACTTTAAAATGACTATCCTCACCAACCTTCCTGCTAAGAGAAATGAAGGCTGCCTCCCCACCCCCTTGAATTTTCTTTAAGTCACCATTGACAGCTTATACGACAATCTTGTGCAACAAACATCACTTACGTTCTGGAATCACAAAGACAAAAGAAAAAACAGGTCCAGCCTTTAAGAAGCTTAAATTCTATTGGGGAGGAAAGGGAAATATAATATCTATACTAGTAAGTATAGTATAAGGAAAACTGGGCTGTGAGCGGAGGGGAAGAGGGCGCGGGGGAGTGAGATGAGATGGGAGGAAAGGAGAGGAAGAGACTGAGACACAGACAATGAGAACATGCATTATCAATGGAAATGGGAGGAATATGTAATAGTGAAGCATTTAGGGGTTAGTGGAGGGTAAGAGATGAACAGAAGTCCCATGGAGAAGGTGATTTCTAATCTGGGCCTTAATTTAAAAAAGACAAGAATTTGTCAGACTGAGTTGAGGACACTTTCAGGCATAGAGAAGGGTGTGTACACAGTAACAGGAGAGTACTGAGTTCAGAGAAGGAAAGTGCCTTTTGGCTAGAATGTAGCATTCATGGGGCTGAAGGGTAGGAGGAAGGAGGCAATTGTGGAAACACACTTCATCACACTCATGTTCCGCTGTAGTCAGGGACTTCTCTCCCTAGTTCTCCAGATCCAATCCTAACCCTAACCCTAACCAGCATTCCTTCTGTTCCTTTTAAAATTTTATTTCTTTGGTAATAGGGAAGTAGGTGAGCAACATGGTCCAACATGTGCCTTAAGGGAACAGCAGCAATGAAGAACAAACCGGAGATGAGAAAAGACTAGAAGATGGTAGGGAGACCAACTAGGAGGCCATTCTAGCAGTGTGGAGAAGATGATGAGGGTCTGACCTAATGAGCAGCCATGAAAGTAGAAATAAGAGGATGAAGACAAGAGATGTTGTGAAGGGGCAAGTGAGAAGATGACCCCACAGTTAGAAAGCTTAATTGACTGAGGGTGGTAATGCCTTCTGTGGAAATAAGGAAGCCTGGAAGAGGAGGAATAATTAATGGCTTTGTTCTTTTTGTATAATTTTAAATGTGAAAACAGAAGGAAAGTAAAAACCATGACCCAAACAAAACCCACAGGGAGGAGGGAAACACTTTTGCTGGAATGTACAGAAAGCCCAGCTGCACTGGGATGCTCACACTGCCCCTGTATATTCTGAGCTATCTTTTACTAGCTCTGATTGATTTTACTTTGCACATACTATTTTTACTAAATTTACTAATAAAAATAGCGAATAAAGAATCAATTTAAAGTTCCCACCTGAAGAATGTGTCAAATACAGACAAGGTGCCACCTATCTGCACAAGAACCTTTCTTAACAAATAGCAGCTGAATGGTCTTGGGTTGGTCCAGAGAAATTTTAAGCACTTTTGACCCAAGTTTTTTTTTTCTTTTTCTTTCCCGAGTTTTACACTGTATTTGTACTGCACCAAATATGACACCACACAATGTTCCTTTCATCCTCAGATTTATAGATGACAAAAGTGAGATGAGTGAGATGATTAAGTGACATTTCCCACTGACTATATACAGACTGAAAATGAAGCTAGAATGAAACACCTTGCATGTTGATCATTACCACTATTGCTATCCTTTTGTAATAGATCCCATCCTGAAAAATGTGTCTGACTCTGGATAATTTTAATGCACCAGAGAAGCTCACCATTTAAAGGAATGTTGCGGTGAAATTCATCAGGGCTGGTTTTCTTTTCTCCCTTTCTTAATGTATTAATTTTTAACACTCATTTCATGGGGTGGCAGTGACACAGGGGAGAAGAGAAGCTCCCCTATTAACATCTGGTTCTCACGCGATGTTTCCAAGGGCTTACCCCACTCACCTTCACATTGTGCATGCTCATGATGTTGCCACAGTCGTCCATGTACTGTTTTAAGTCTTTGTCCTACAAGAACACAGCAGCAGAAACTTAGCACGTGACAAAAATGTTCAGGATTTAAATTCTCTCCAATTATTTCATTTAAAATATAACAAGCTATTCTTCAGGCAAGGCTACCAAAGCTGGGCCTGAGACTTCCCTGAAGCCCTGCACCTGGAAAGGCAAGTGTTTCTGAAATGCACTTCTTCATGCTCATGTTCTGCTGCAGTCAGGGACTTCTCTCTCTAGTTCCCTAGGTCCAGGTTGGTTCCAAGGTTAGTTCTTACATCTGTACACCTGGGCCCATCCCTTTCCACTTCTACTGGGACTTTGCTCTATCCCCTCTCACTTCTGAGTCTTCAAAATCTCTCAATAACTGCTCCTCTCCCATCTACTTACAAACATACATTCAAGGCCACTCTACCCTAAAGCATCTTCCTTTGACCTGCTCCCTTTCTGGGCTGAAGTTCCATCTTTCTCCTATTTACTGGCAAACTTTGGAAAGTAGGCATTTCTGTTCCTTTAGGCCATGGCCTAGCTTTTTATGTGTCTCTGTATTCCAAGTGACTGGCACACCAGGTAACAATTACTACTGTCAAAATGAACGGATCCAAGCTCTCCAGTTCAAAAGGGCAGGGCAGGTCACCTAAGTAACTATTGCAGGTCTGTTCAACAACAAGGCCTGGGGGCAGCTTGGGGCTCACCACAAGTGGCCCAGGCACGTGGTAAGGTCTACTCTAGCCCTTAGGTCTTGGTGTGCACTAGGCTAAGTCGCTCCGTCATACTTCTTTCCACTCTGGTAACCTCAAATCGATGTTCTGCTGCGTGCTTACCTGATTATCTCTGACTATCCCTTTGAAGACTCTGGCTTTTCTGGGCCCCCTGCCCCTCTTCCCCCGAAGGGGACAAACAGCCCTCCCTCCTCATACCACCTAGAGGAGACTCACCAGGTGGGATGGGCCATGTGTATCCAACTGCTCCACCTTTTGTCCTTTGCCCCCTACTTGCACCAGAACAGTTAGTCTTCTTTTGTCCCCACCTCCTCCCCTCAGAGGTGGCTCTGCTGACCTCTGCCCTTTCTTCTTCTCAAAATGTCTCCTGCCTTGGCTTCTCTGCTTCTCCTTCACATGTGAAGGCTACTCTTCCTCTCTGCCCCTAACCCTAAGTCCTATGGAAGGTTTGGTTCTTGGCTCTGTTCTGTTTTCAGTTCTCTATTCCTTGGAAAGTGCAGACTCCTCCCCTACTATTTCCTTTACAAGGTCTCATCCTAGAATCAAATACATGTTGGGCTTTTTCAGCCTTGATACATTTTTCTTCCATGATAGTATCTCTTACTGATGCCATCTGTCAGAATCCTGCCCATCTTGATATGACCTAGCTAAAATCCCATGCCCCCAAATACTATGTTTTTACACACTTTTGTGTCTGATAACCATTTTGCCCTCGTTGTTAGTTATTTGGAAAAACACATGCTCTTTTCCCAAGCGAGGCAGGTATTCTGCCTCATTTATATTTGCACCCCGTGCTCCCCCAGATGGATGGAAATGTTTGATGGCCATGTGACCAAGCTTCTTTTCCCATGCTTAGTAGTATAAAAGCCGCATGCTTAGTGGGACTAAACTTATCCAAACGTAATTAAGTCTTAAGTTCTGAGGCTACAGAGTCTTTTAAATAAATACAACTGTATTTCTATGGCTGAAGCAGAAATATTTCAGACGGCACTATAGAAAGCCCACTAACGGCCCACAGATTGGGCAGGAAGGCACTCGTGCCCAATGACATTCAATCTTGTGCCTTTTTTGTCAAAAAGCAAAGGGAAAACTTCATTTCGAGTAAAATGGCTCTCATCAATATTTTGCTTCCTCCACCTCAATGAAAATGATCACTCACAGGCTGAAAATAAATGGATCTATGAAGATTCTCACTGTAGACATCTGAAATAGTCAGATGAGGCCTGGTCAGGAGAGTGCTATCACACATTCCTGACTCTGGGGTGCTAGGCACAGACCAAGCCTGCATTGGTTTTCCCTCAGTTGCCATATCATACTGATGACTTAATACCAATATGAGTCAATTCCCTAACATTTCTGGCTATTAGTCCAACTGCTGTCACTTTAGGAGCCTCTCCAAGCCTTAGGCAATTCTCTGAGGCTTGTCTACTAAGGTTACAGATGGCTTATGATCTCCGCCAGTGGAAAGAAGGTGCTCTTACAAAGACAACCACAACACATCCTTGACACTGAATTGAACTTGACACTGAATTCAAAAGAAGCCTTCTGTAGACAACAGTATGTATGTACATTCTTTGGAAAGGACATTTGTGTCATCTGATTTATTTGGGACTAGATAAGCCAAAAAATGAAAGAAAAAGAAAACTGGCCATTCCAAGTGCCAGAGCACTGTATCAATCCCTATGCTTCCAATGCAGTTAAAGTATCTACAACAAAGATCTAACAGCAGTTGGGATAGTGTGAAACTCAAAGGACCACATGACTTTAGACCTGGAAGGGGTCTTTGATCTCCTTTATTCTGAACCCCTCACATGAAGGCAAGGAAAGTGACCCCCACACATTCTACTTTTTTACCAAATAACTAGCCCAAGGGTCTGAAGAAGCAAAGCCAGGATTAGAACCCTGGTGCTCAGTGGCCTGTAACTCAGTTCTCTTTCTAGTATTCATGCTACAAAAGAAAGTGAGCAAGTCTTTTCTTGAAGCTAAACTCCCTTGAAGCTAAACACACTGACTTTTGGGGTGGAGGTGAGGGTAGGGAGTTGTGGGGGGCAGGGAGGGAGAGACACATGAAGTAATAAAATGGAAAGGAATTAAAACATTGGAGAACATCCTCATTCATACCAAACCATGCCTATATACATAATGGCATGGAAACATAGCTAAGGTTCCTAGAATTTCCATTTCTAACCATTCAAAAAAACATACGTGAAATATCATTTTGGGGTTAATGCTTACCAGATCCTTAAAAACTACAGTCAATTTCTGTTTTTACCTCTTGTGGAGTTGTCCATTTCTCCCTTATTTGTTAAGAGTTGTTTGGATAAATGCATGCTCTCTCCTCGAGGGAGGGGCAGGTATTGTGTCTTATTTATATTTGCACCCTCTGTTTCCTAAGATGGACTTAAATATTTGACGATAATGTGTGGGGGTTTCTTTTCCTATGTATTACACTTGGTAATAGAATAAAAGTAGAATAAAATAAAAAAATAATGCTTACCAAGTACTCAAAGACTAGAGTCAAGGATTTATCTGTGTGAACGATGTCATGTAATGTAACAATATTGGCATGCTTTAGATCCTTTAATAATGAAACTAGGGAAAAAAACGAAATTGAATTAAAATCTATGTAGGATTAGATTTATCAAAAAATTATCAAAAACCGATTTGAAATCACATTTATTTGAAGTGAATTTTTTTTAAAAAGGCGCCTCCAGCTAAATAGTAAGATTTTGACTTCAAAACAATACAATCCCATATTCAAGAGTGCTTTGGTACGTTCATGGAATTAACAGGCGAACTACACAGTCATAAGATTTAATAATATATACTTATTTAGACATTTGTTTTGAGAAATGATTTTTTTTAAAGGCCTGAAAGATGACCTGAGCCCCTTTCATTCACAAAATATGAAATCTGTACATTGTGAAGCTGCAGGAGCCCAATTCTAAGAAGCATTCCTAAGGATTAATTTCTCTTGATGAAGAATGCCATCTTACCTTCTCTTATGGCTGTACATGGTGCTCCCTCTTCATGCTCCAAGCGGATCTCCTTTAATGCTACCAAGTTCTCAGTTAGTTTGCTTCTTCCTTTATATACAGTTGCATACGTCCCCTAGGATCACATTCAAAAAGAAAATGTCACACCAAGAAAATCCACGAAATTCCATCTATGCCATACAGATTGAAAAAGGCCTCTGAGGGTATTTCTAGGCTAGATTTCATTCTACACAGAAAACACCAGTATGATCAGCCTTTGTTTTCCTAATGAGCCAATAAGATGTGTTAAGTCCCAGCTGCAGTGCTGCTGTAGCCTCCTAATTCTATGTTAACTGTCCATTTAAATCAAACATATGCTACACAAGCTTTTTAATTTTTAGTTTCTTTCTGACTCTCAAGATGTTCCCACCAACTAAAAGTGCCTGCTTTTAATGGTTTACTTGCCATGTGAGGTCAGGTTTTTCTGAAATTGGTTGGTTATGGTGCAAAGTTCAATTAACCATGTTCAGGATTTGAGTTTTAGAATTTCATTAATAGTGAGTAACTTTGCTTACACATTGACATGTGCTTTTATTATTCAGGACACCATCTTAAATCTCAAGGGTTTGGAGTCATACTATTTGCTATTCCTCACATGCTGGTATACAGAACACTTCCATTAGAATTTCTGATTCAACTAATAAAGAAAATTTTACATCTAAGTCAAGAGTATTTTAAAATTTCAGTAAAGATTGTTAGGAGAATGCCAATCCTCCCCTCATTCTGGGGTCTATTTTTCAACACTAAAAATTTCTTTTCTTGAAGTAAAAGCAATTTCACATTTATATATTACAAAGTATCTCTAATCTAGTAAAGGAGAGGCAATGTAAATTCTTTTAACAAGGAAGGATTTTTTTTTAGGGTGATAAATACAGAACGTCAATAGGACTTTTTCTTCCCCATAAAGAATGAAAAATGCAGTGGAAACTAGGTGGCACAATGAATACAGCACCGGCCCTGGAGTCAGGAAGACCTGAGTTCAAATCTGGCCTCAGACACTTAACATTTACCAGCCGTGTGACCTTGGGCAAGTCATTTAACCCCAACTGCCCTGCATTCCCCACACACACACACACACACACACACACACACACACACACACACGCACACACACACGCACACATATATGAATGAATGAAAAATATGCAGAATATACAGAAATACGTGGACCTGAATAGAAGAATGAAAAGCAAAAAGAAAAGCTGAACTAGGAATAACATATATTGACTAGGACAATTTTTTTGCAAATCTGTCTAAGTGCATATATAGAAACATGGAATCTTAAAAATCAGGAGGAGGTACAAAGTGACAATACAGATAAGCTATCTGATACTGGGATGGTAAAGTATGTCTTAAATGCAAAAAATAATCAGAGAAAAGAAGTTGTATGCTAATTCCTTACCTCTCCAAGCTTTTCCAATTTAATATAGGTCTCCATTTTCCCAAATCCAATCTCCGACTACAATTAAAGCAGAAACATGAATTTCATCATTTCTTCTTAAAACATCACATTCTCTGCTGCTTCTGAGAATCTATTATGCTGCCAATGAGCACAGCAGGCTAGTCCGATTTAATTTGCTGGGCAGCTATTTATAAGGTTAAATTCAACAGGCATGGAAACATTAAAGAGATCGAATCAAATTAAATCACTGTTAAAACTGTCATCTCTTATTTCATAAAAATGGTGCTTAAATAATATTCTTAAGTCAGGACAAAATTATATACTCTTTGATATGCTGCTGTTTGGAGAAACACAAACTGTCTTCAAGATAATGAGGTCTTTGCAAAGACAAATGCCTGAAGCCTGCTGTTTTGACCATAATGTGGAACACAAGGAAAGCACTTCCCCATGCCTACCTCCTTGCCCACTATTCTTTACTGGTCATGAGAGAGAAATTCCTGGCAACCAGAAGGAAAGTGCTACAATGTCTATACCAACAGCTATGGAGCACAGCTAAAGATCATCTTCTGGTGCTGCCCAGGAAACTGTAGGTGAAGAATGTGAGTCTAATTCTAGAAAAAGTCATGTGCAGGAATTATATGGAAAGAATTCACAAGCTTCTAAAAACCCTTTACCTTTTTTCCCATTCTTTTACTTGGCCCAATTTTTTTAAGTATGTAGATCCAGGAAAGGGGGTATCTAGATACTTTTGATACAGCAAGTATAACAGGTTAGAGATCTGCTACTTGGAAGAACCCAAAGCTGCTAACATGGAAAGCTTCAAGCACAGAAAGAAAGAAGGGCTCTAAGTGCTGGGAAATCCTACAGAAAAGAGTGAGAAGAGAAAAAATGTGGATAAACAGAAGACAGGAAAAGGGCTCCACATTCTAATGGCAACGTATCATTATCCAGGAGTGGCAATAACTCTATCTTCCCAGGGAAAGGGAAGGAGTGGGGGCAGAGGGGTGGAACAGGGATGAAGAGGGAGAGCTCCTGAAACCTGACTGTTAAGAACTTTCAACAGCCTTCTAGCAACCGCCCATGGCTAATAAAAGAGGCAATGGAGGTTATCTATGAAAGGAGCCAGTTGGAGAGCTTTATTGTGTTGCTTCTTTTATATAAAAATAAAGGCACCAGGTAGGAAGTAACTGTTCCTTAAACTGCAATCTTGTTTCTCAAAGGAATATAAACGAGGCCAGGTTGTTGGGGTAATCATTTGCAATCTCTTTTGGCTCACTAGAGATGAAAAAAAAATCACTTTATCTAATGGTCAGAAATGGTGTCACATCATCTTTGGTGGATGAATCATTTTTTTCCTGTATAGCCAACATAATGCTATACATAGAGGACTCTTTATCCTCATACAAGCCTCCTCCACACTCTCCATAGAGGGCTTCCTCTAGTCCTTTCCTGAGAAAAGAGAATACAGGCTATGAGAGTGCTCTTCACCCCCATTTCCACACCCCAGAAGCCCTAGACATTACCTCCTTCTATCCTTTTCTCCAGGCTCTGATGAAGAGGAGACCTTCTTCCTCATCAAGGTCTCATTCCCTATTGGGCCACTCCTCTCATCCCCTCAACAATTCTAGCTGACTGTCTCCACAATCCTCGTCTTGCCCCACCAACATCCATCTCTCTCCAGTCACACTGGCTTGGGTCCTGATCCCTACAGATGTAACCCGGTGACCTCCCCCAACTGACCCTGCCTCTCCACACTCACCTATGGTTCTCCTTCAACTCACTGCTTCGACCAGCTCTCCTTTCACTTACTTCGAAGCCCCTCAAAAATCTGGCTTTCAGGATCTTCCTTCCCTGAAATTGCTCTCTCCAAAGTTACCAATGATGTCAATTATCACAGCTAGTGGCTTTTTCTCAGGCCTTATTCTCTGCTCCAGGTAGAACAGCATCCTCTGCCACTGGGATACTCCCTTCCATCTCACATGTTTGAATCAAGACCGCTGGCACCCTGAATTCAATAAACACACCTCTCTTCAAATAACCATTAAAAATGTCTGCCTTCCTCTTTGGCATAGCAATATAAAATACTGAAAAAATGTATGGGTCTTTCCAGGGTCACAAAGCATATAAACAGGGTATCGAGAAATGCCACATGCTAACAAGAGTTATCTGGCTCTTCATTAAATTCCAATCCCACTGCAAACAGCCCCTTTGGCATGAGGCTCAATGTGTTTCCTTTGCAAAAGTGGCATAATAGGGCCTACTGCAGAAAAATATGTTCACAGTTTGGTTTAATATTTATACATGCACTTAGAGAAATAGAATTTGAATGCCCAACACAAATTGACTTCTGCAAAATTTCAAATTAGAAAATAATTTCCAATACCACTAATTTTCTAGATTATAACATTATTTAACTGCTAATATGGCTGTCAATCATGCTTAACCCCCACTGAAAACCAAACCACATACTATTATCACTCTTCTACAGCAAAGTGTTACGAATCATAAATACAGAGTACATTTGTTTTACCCTTAGGAAAATACTGCCACAAGCCAATTTATCCAATAATAAATCTATCAACTATAGATTAGTGTTACACATGACATTAGATAGCACTGTTTAAAAAGCTTTGATCCTTTCCCCGTAGAACCAGAAACTCTGCTAATCAATACAGTGAAAATAGATGTAATAGATAAATCCTTCCCATCGTGGTGTTCATTTCAACTGACACAAAATGCAGGAGGCATCAAACGCAGCCTACCACCCAGGCAGATCGTGCAGACCTGAGCTGGAATAGTTCTGGAGGCATATTTCGTGTGTGTCCCATAGATATATACAAACACACTCTGACAGAAATGGTGTTGCATCATCTTTGGTGGATGAATCATTTTTTTCCTGTATAGCCAACATAATGCTATACATAGAGGACTCTTTATCCTAATGACAAAGACATCCAATAAGTGGATATGTACAGTTCTTCTGCTAACTAGAAGAACTACATCTAAATATTCAAAATTACAAAGACGAATCAGTCCTGTTTCCAGCCCCCTCACAATGGAATTCAGTGACATCATTAGAATTTGCTGACAGGCTGCAAAAATGGAAAGTAAATACTGTGCTGTAATCGTAATATTGAATTTAGATTTGAACAGTGGGTTATTAAATAAAGTGAGTGACACTTTTAACATACCTCCCACCCAAACCACAAAATAGGAAAGACAAAGAGTCTTGCTGGTTTATAAAACCCAGGAACACGAGTGAGTTACCTATCAGACTCCATTTAAGGATTAAACAATAAAGAATGTTTCCCATCTTCAAAAGTTTAATAAACCAATGTATATTCCTTATGAAAGCCTAAAATGCAAATTTGAGTGAGTATGGTAACTGCATGTTACCTGTTCAATAGGACAAAACCAACAACAAGAGATGGAATGACCAACTTACTAACATTCTTTCCTTACAATATTCAGGGGACAGAAGATAAAGCTGAAGAAATGTCATTCTTAGTGAACTTAGAAACAGGAGCACTGATATGTGCAACCCAAGTTCTGCCCAACCTGACAGAAACAAGTCCATCCATTCCTTAAGTCTACTCATTTCATACAGTTTTACTTTTTAACCTACCCCCAAACCCCCACAAACATGATACCAGCTCAGCACCACTAGCCTCTTGTGGTTCAGCCCAACATGTTTTGTTAAGTAAAAAACAAGGAACAGTTCTCGATTCCATGGGGGACCTACCCCCACACAGTTGAAATGGTTCCTAAGGATGTAATATTAGCATTATACCATAGCTGTGAAGACAGATGAACATGATTATGCAGTTTAAAATTAGTTCAGAGAGACAGTTTACTAAAACAAGATAAGCAGAGGCTTTCCATGACCTTCTTGAAGCAATGACCAAAGCCGCTAACAGCTTCCCCAATTCTGTGGGCTAGGTGGGAAAATTAAGTGTTAAGCAATTCCTGAGTTTGGTATCTCATTCTCATGTCAGAAATGTGGTGGCATATTTATGCATTATGGGAGAAATATTGCTGTTAGGAAATAACCAGTGTTGTTGTTGTTTTTTTAAGTAATAAGGAAAATGGCTACAGGTATCAAAAACATAATCACTCTTGGTCTATAGCAGTTCTCTCCAAAGTCAAGTGTGCAAGATGATCCACTGGGCTATGGGGAAAAAAAAGATCAGAATTTCTATTTTGATGCATTTTTATCTTAAAATAGAAATTAAGTTGTATGAATAAAATTTAATAGACAGACTGATAATGGTGCCCTCACTTGGTTTATTAATCGGACGGTCACATGTCACTTCTGGTACATGACACGTCCTGAGGAAGAGTTGGAACTGTACTGGAAGATGGCATCCTCCAGCACATTGTGACTAAAGTTTACTTGTGTCAAGTCAATTTGTGGATAACTAGTTTTGACTGAACTAACCCTCACAAAGTAAGCTTAAAAAGAGTCCTGCAAAGATACCGTGGATTGGAGATATTAATGATGTGAATTTGAGCAAACAAAAAGGAAAATGACAGTGTTGACACTTCTCCTAGTATGGACTTTTAGTCAATCATGTTACCAAACAAAAACAATAACAATTTAATTAGATCTGACTGTAGGCCTCCCCAGAACAGAAATGAGTACCACTATTTAAGATAGGAATTTACAAATACTAACAATGAACCTCATCCTTTCTGTAGGGTATGCCTGGAATACTGGCTAACGAGAGCATGAAGTGGTCATGATGATTAGCAGGACATTTGAAAATTAAGTTTCTGTTGCTAAATAATGATGAATTTTCTATAAAAACTTCATACCTATACACTTGAAAAACCTGCAGACATAATTTTTCTAACCTATTTAAGAATCTTCCAAATGAAGAGTTAAATTGATGGGTTTTGAACCCACTTGTTAAAAATAAAAGCCACAACACTCTTGTCAATCAGTTTGCAAGAACAACTAATTGACATAAAGGAAGGTGGTAATTCACCAGCTCAATTTATATATGTCTATCTAGCTGGAAGGGTGTAAGAGAGTAGTAGGAAAGTAAGAGAAATATACTTGGATTTAAAAAGTGAACTGTAAAATTATAAGAGCCCCCCACAACTGGAGATTGCAGTTTGCAATATCTATTTTGCAATTACTAACTTGCAGGACTGAAAGCATGTGATATGGCAGCCAGGAAAGCTAACACATGCATTAAGAAAGGCAGTGCCCAAAACTAGAGAGGTGTCATGACGGCCGTTCCATAATTGGGCACAATATTTTAAGAAGTTCTAGTTGTCCAGAAAGCCCCCTGGAAGGTCAACTATGAGTCCAAGTCATATAGGGATCTATTTTTAAAAACTGGGGTTATTTAGCCTGGAAAAAGACTTGGCATGATATCTCTGTTTTTAAGTAGCTGAATGCCAAGAATAAGGAATTGGCTTGCTCTGGCTGGCCCAGAGGGAAGAACAAGGAACAATTATGGGTAAATAATGTGTGTCAAAAGGGCAAACTTGGCCTTGAGATAAGGAAAAGCTCCTGTGTACCATCTGCCCGAAGACAGAGGGCAGGCAGGCATTCTCCTCTACAAGTAGAGATGCTTAAGTACAAGTGGGACAGAAAGATGACTCATCTGGGCTTTGCTCTAGAGGTCATTTTTTGTCAGGTTCAGGTTTGAACCAGACTACTTTTGAGGTCCCTTCCAAATCTAAAGTTTGATGATTGTTTCATTACTTTTTGTCATACTTTCATACCTCACATTTACACAAATATTCCACTAGATATGAGATGGAATTATGGCCAATGCTTCATTCTCATTTAAGATCCCTCTGCCTATACATTCTGACAGTCTTAGCCCTTGGTTTAATACTTGAAAAAAAACGTTCACTTCCATTTCAGGTCAAGAGTAACAAGTATTATCTGGCCTATCCACCATAAATGTCTATTAACTGAGACACCAGTACCAAATAATTGATGAACTACAAGACCCTGAAGTCCCTTCAGAAAAATAACACTTATTTATGAGCACTATTATGTTTTTTTAATCATATTAAGACACTCTGAAAATAGATAGTTAGGTATGTATGGTTATTAAGATCACTGATTAACAAAATACTTCATTTCTTAATCATCTCACATAATGGAGTTACATGTAGTTTCTATGACATCATATTTTAAAAGGCAAAAGTGTGATGAAAAGAAAAATACTTGCCACATGGGTTAAATTAATTTTTCCTTAAAAGGTACTGAAATCACTAAGATTCACTGATAGCTTCTTGGTGGCCTGAGTTCAAAAGCCAGACCACAAGAAAGCAGGAGGTCCCCTTGAGGCCTGACTGGTATTCCAGTATCACCACCCAAGAGGCAGAGAAGATAATTAAATTAATGCTGCATATCCTTGCCACATATTCCTTCCATGCTATGGTTACGTAAATGATGATCTAAACCATTCAGGCCTCACCAAGTCTGTCCTCTAACAGAAAATATATCTAATTTCAAAGAGGTGTGCAATTTTTTAAAAGCTGCCTTTTCAAAACAAAAAACCACATCCACACAAATTGTAACCATTGAGCCCTGCACCTTATATGTTAACAACTCAGCTTATGTAGGAATCACACAATATAATGCTATAGTTGTCAATATGTATTGATCCTAACTAATAAACTACAGGACAAAGGCAATATTAAATTTTTTAAAAAATTAATTCAATACTTTTAAAGCTTGATTTTCCAGCATTTTATGAAAAATTAAAGTTGTATCTGAAATCTGAAGCAATAAGATATATCAACAGCTGTATACACAGACTGCAACTCTTTAGCCATAAGCCTAAGGTTCAGTTTGCACAATCTTGGACATCAAGGTCCTAAGACATAACACATAACTGTGTAGAGTTTGTAATATGTGCATCCTCACAAACCAGAACACAGTCAAAAACTTCATTTTAGGTCCCAAAGGTACGACATTTAATTTAATGCAAGAAACGGGAAACAACTAACCTTGCCTAAAGCAATCTAAGGTTCCACTCTCAATACACTGAAAATTCATTAGAGGGCACTGTTTTCCTTAATTTTATCACAGAGCAAAAAAGAAGCTGCAAATGGTAAGTTTTAGTTCTTTAATTTATATCTGGCATGAGGCTAGAGCAAATCAAATGAATATTTCAAATCTATTATTTAGTAGGCTAAGTTAAATCCTTTAAAATTACTCAGAACTCTAAATCTTGGATAAAGTCCCTGGTACTAGGGGCATAGAAAGAAGTTTTAGACCTTTGTTTTCACCTACTATTTTAGTTCTATCAGTACCACACTGTTAAACCTTTTGAGTATTTAACAAAAAAGAACATTTTCAACTAGGGAATGCCCTCCCAATTCCACACTTAAATCCCCTCCACACATTGCACCCTTCTGCTTCTCAAAGGAGGAGCTCGGCCTTTCTTCTTGCTAAGACCGGCTCCTCACTCCCCTCATTCCTTTTCTCTATAAGCTTGTCTCTTTAGCTTTGTCCCTTCTCTCTCCCTAATGTTCAATCTCTCCTCATCCACTGACTCCTTGATTGCTGCCCAGAAACAAGTGCAAATCTCTTTACCTGAAAATACTTCCTGTGAAATCCCAAAGAACGGAAGTTTCTGGAAGCAGAGATTGTTTCACTTTGGTTAGTGGATCAACACTGATTAAGTACCTACTATGTGCCAGGCACTGTGCTGAGTTGGGGATATAAAGGCAGCCCCTACCCTCAAGGAGTTAACAGTCTTATGAGGGAAGACAACACATAAGAGGAAACAAAAAAAGGGGGGGGGGCTGGGGGGGAATACAAAGTGTCTTACATGGAGTAAACATGAAGCAAATGTTTGTTCATTGATTCTCTATCACATTTCCTTTTCATAGTCGAATTTCCAGAAAACTCAGGTCTACGCTCATTGGCTCTACTTTCCTTCTGCTTCTTGCAGTCTGGGTTCCACCTCCAACACTCAACTGTAATGGCTCTCCCAGAAGTTCCTGATGATTCTTTTGTGCTAAATCCAATGGCTTTTTTCCAGGTCCTCTATCTTCAGACATCTCGGCAGCACTGCACGCTGTTGAAGACAACCTCTACCTCGGTTCTCCCCTCCCTACCTAACCAACTGTTCTTGACGAGATCACCGTGCACATCCACGGCTGACAACAAGGTGCTGGCAGGAAGACTCTCTCTACTCTTCTCTCTGTGCACTGGTTCTCATCAGCTCTCAAAAGAATCCAACTATCACATCTAAGCTGACAACTCCCAAACTTACAGATTCACACTTCATCTTTTATCCTGAGTGCCAGCTCTGCCCCCTGAGGTCCCTAACAGATGCCTCAAACTCAATACATCCAATACAAAACTTATCATCTTTCTTCCTCAGCCAGACTGTCACAGCCATTTTCCTGTTTCAGTAATGGACACCACAATTACTCCAGCCACTGAGTAAACAACCTAGGAGGGATTCTTGCCCTTCCTAGCTCAGGACCTAGGCAGGCTATCCTCATGCCTACAACACTCTCTCTCTTGACCTCAGCCTCTTACATCTGGACTCTAAGCACCTCATAACAGGTACTTAACCAATGCTTGTTGATTCACTGACCTCTCAACCTATGATTTACAAAGTCCTTCTAAACTTTAAATACTATGACCACAAAACAACTATAAAGTCAAATAAGCATCACCTTTAGAGCATCTCTGTATATAACTACTTAGCATAAAGGAAACCCAATCACGTAGCACTTAGAGACAGTCTGTTCTGTAGGCAATGTCTCTCTAATAAGCTAATAATCACAAAATCTTACAAACAGTTCAAGACACATAATGACACAAAACTCCAAAAATCACCAGCCACCTGGGCCTCCTAGCAGGTGGTCTTGGAGAATTTCATCCACCTGTGGCCAGCACAGTCCAGTAAAGGGGACACCCATACTGGGCCATCCGGGTGTCATGAGTGGTAAGAGGTAGTGCTTGTGCTTTCTACAGAAACGTTCTGGATGCCATCTCAGTTTAAGCAGAACGTAGTGGAAATTTGGGAACATTATTCCTTTATCCTGAAAGGCTTATGAAATGAATTGAGTTTGCAACCTTAGCCAGCAACCTAACTCAATTTATATCAGCAAGCACTTAAAAGAATCTTCTATGTAAAGGCTATAAATGAAAAAGCAGAGCAGCTCTGCCCAAAATAGAATGAATGTAAGCTCCTTGTGGGTGAGTTTATTTTTCCTTCCTTTTTTCATTCTCATAGCTTCAAACAGTCCCTTGCCCACAGGAAACACTTAATTTTTTTGTTATTGTTGAAGAAAGAAGTTTAATTCCACCAGGAAGATATAATATATACACAATTAAAAAGTGTTTGCCTTGATTCCACTGGCAGAACTGAAGAGGAAAGGTATCAGATTGACCTCCATTTAATACCCACATAAATTCTGGGATCTTTCTTTGCCCTGCATCTCTAAGATACTGAGGATAATTACAAACTATTAAGCTCAAGAGTAAGAGATTGAGTAAAATCTAGTGGGAATGACATAAGATAAAACCCCTAAAAGAGTCTGTACTTCTACATATTGACATCAAGAATAAGAAGAAATGAAAGAGAAATATCTTTTACAGCAATGAAAAAATGTAGCAAAGACAGAGACACACAAGAAATTTATACATAAAGTGCTCCAAAATGATTCTGACAGGAATGAAGGAGGCAATGAATATCGAGGGCTATTCCTTAATCTGTGGTTGGTTAGAACAAATACAGAAAAAAATAAACCAATTTACCATGGTATTTGCCAATACAACCAAAATGTACCAGTTCTGTACAAACAGATCTTGTTTTTTTCTTTTCATTTTTTTTTTGTGATAAAAGTACTAACAACAGAATTACTGCTTTCCAAAATGCTTGCACTAGCATCATCAAAACACGGCTCCTCTATCTGTCTCCAGGAAGGTCCGTCCACATACAGATACGCCCACATACATGAGTATTAAAGAGTTGTGGCATTAGGAAGGTTGAGAACCACTGATCTAATCGGTCTGGAAGTGGGGGAAGAGAAATGACCTAAAGGGGAATTCAAAGAAGGGCAAGGAAAAGTAGACCAAGAAGTCAAGTGGAAGTCTGCTTAGAGACCTGAGAGGGAAGAGGCGGAACAATGATTTTGACCAGAGCACAGGCAGCATGGTTTGGAAATGGCTCATTCAGCTCCAGATCTTCTACCTGTATTTCATATGCTTTTTAATTACTTGCTTTTAATGACAGTTATAAAGTTTACATTGAAACTTTAAAAAAATTTAGCAATAGTAAGATGTCACTGATAGAATAGGTTCATCAACTAGAAAGAGTTTTAAAAAAAAGTTACCATCAGCAAATAGGATAAGTGAGACAGACAGAAAAGCCCACAGAGAAGGTAAGGGAAAAATCCAGTTATCCTCCCCTGGAAACAAAGCATAATCATGGCAAACTTTCATTTAAACGTTAGTCAAGGCTATAGTGTCTGAAATAACTGAGGAATAAATTCAAGAAATCTAGTAATTTAAGAATAAGAAATCATACAAAAAAGAAAAAGAAAACAAGTCATAGAAAAATATCTATTCCACTTAGCTCTGAGAGGTCCAGAGAGGGTTATTAAGTCCATGGACTTTCCTTGGTATAAAAACATATTTTGGATTACAGAGGGAATTCACCCCCTTCCTTAAACATTAATGTCTAATGCTCTTACCAGACCTGGAGCCATTCTCTTCTATTAGGTCCCAGAAAGAACACACAGCACAGGCCAGAAGAAGGAAACAAACTAATATTTGTGTGTTATGGTAAAAAAAAAAAATAATAATTCTACATTTTTTTGTACTGTGTTGGTGAAGCTTTTGGTACATGCAGTTTATTATGGAATCTGGCTTGGATTTCATATAAAAAGGAATTTTGATTACTAATTCAGTGATAGAATCTACTCTAGTCTCTAAATGTGCCACCTTCATCAACATCAGAAAATAGAAAGCAGGCTTGGAATCACTCTATAAATCTTTTATTTGGTTCTTTCCCTGGTAACTTTCTCTAGGAACAGAAGCCAAGATCCATGTAATACAAATTCAAAACCATGACTGCTCAGAAGAGCTAGACACACAGAATTTCTAACAAAACTCATATTGGGCTGAACGTAGGCCATACTCCTAAAATGAGATCTCTTTGGGGAATAAAAATACACATGCATATACATTTGAACATGCCCTTTTTTTATGCAAATCAGATTTGGGGGGGCAAAGTACAACCCATTCATATGTACAAATTTTGTTACTAAGTTAATGGGGAAAATCAGAAACTAAATATAAACATATGCCTTTAACAGTGCGTAATGAATAAACTATTTCAAATTAAAACTCAAACAAAATTTCTTAAATTCCACAGAATTTAAACATAACATTAATAGCAATACGTATAATTTCTGAAGTTACCACATCCAAATAACTTAAAGGCTCCATGACCTGCCCTGTCACAGAACGATGAGGGGCTAGGGGCAGGCCTTGGTCTCAGATATCCTGGTTCTACAACCAGCTCTCTCTCTACCAGGCCATACTAGCTCTCTTAAGATCTGGAATGCTGAAATACAGCATTTAAAATCTGTATCCCTAGGAAGCCAAAGCTGATTTGATTGCTGTTGGGGAAAGCAATCCTTCAAAAACTCACCAAGGAAGCTCTCCGAGAGCGCCGGCTCATTGGCTGATCAAATGGAGGGCTATTTATCTGCAGCTTTTCTAAATAACCGTCAGGGATTCTAATGTCCGCCGGAAGTGACAAACGCTTATTTAAATCCTGAAAGAAAAGAAAAAAAAAAGAAAACTAATTTTAAAAAGATTCTGTTGTGGTGGGTTTTTTTCCTAGTACTTCTTAGTGATAAACTGCTAGACATTTATTTTGGTTTTATACAATATATTGAGACCTCAAGAGCTATTTGCCACTGAAGGTTTCTGAGCTGAGGTGGGGCATAATTCATCAAGCAACAGTGAGAAGGATGGATTGGAATTCTACCCTCTTCAATCTGACCCCCACCTACTATTCCATTTTTTACTGGTGCCTTTCAAGGACTCTCTGTGCCAGTCAAATTAGACCTTTGGGTCCTGACCCAGGTAGTAAGTGTCTGAGGTCAGATTTGAACTCAGCAAGATGAATCTTCCTGACTCCAGGCCCAGTGCTCTAACCACTGTACCACCTTGCTGCCACTGCCTCCCATACAGAAGGTACTTGATACGTGTTTGTTAAATTGACTGGAAGGGATGAAGACAGAAGGTAAGCAGGCTGGCTAAGAAGCTAATACAACATTTTGGGCAGGTGGCACTGAGGAGCTTTACTGAGGTATTATGTATTAACATCTTAGATATAAGAATAAGGTATTATTACTCCTGTTGGGAAGAAAAAGAAGAGGAGAAGAGATAAAATCCTGTGTGCTGCCTCCTCTCCAACTGAGCCCTGTCTTCCTTCATGAAGAAGGCTTGAGGAAATGTGGTCCTCGTGATTTATGATTTGTGTAGGGGGTGAAGTCCTATGATTCTTCTATCTCAGCACACTCCTTCAGGCTACACCTCACCTCAGCTAATCACTACAGCACTCCCCTTCCACCTAAGCTTCAGTTCCCCCTTCCTACTGGACAAACTTGACTCAACCACATGAAACTCATTATGTCCAAAGTGGAATTCATCATTCTCCCCCCTCAACCAATGGTCCTTCCCAAACCATCCTTTTGTGAAGCTCTTAAGACATTTTGGACTCCTTCCTAACTCCTGCCACCTGAAATTCCTTGGTTACTCCATCCAGTTCTAGGTACGCAATCCTAGGACCCTATTACTTGGCCTTCATAATTCCCCTTATATTTATCTCTTACTTTCTCATCTCACAATTACCAGCCTACTTCAGATACTCATCTACTGAAACTTAGCTTGTTCCAGAAACTACTCTTCTACCTCCCAACTTCCACTTACTGGACAGTCAAAGAAGCTGAGGCAAACAGATTAAGTGACTTGCCCAGGACCTACAGCTGGTGAGTGTCTTAGACCACATTTGAACTCAGGCCTCACTGACTCCAGGCCCGGGGTTCAGTGCACCATGGCGTCCACTAGCTGCTGGGGAGCACAATAACTGCAACAGTCCATATAAAATACTATGACATAGTAGAAAGCAGAAGAGGGATTTATGGGAATTAAGAGGTCGCTGTCAGAGAGGGGGACAATAAGCTCAGTCTAAGGCACTGGTATGACCAAGCCCTTAGGATACTCCACTGGAGGTCTCTTGTCCCATGCAGGAGTGAGTCCAAAGATTGATGACCACGTTTTTGGCTCTATCCAATGGTTCTTCCCTCCCTCAATGACCTTAGCCACTCTCGTGGTTCCAATATCATTCCCACACACCCATGGAAGTGATTCCTGAATCTACATCTCAACCCTCAAGCTCCTTCCAGAAGGTCAGTTTTATTTGCAACTAACTGCTTGTTTCTCCCCAGCTGGATCAATTATTCCAACTCCTGCTACTTCTCTTGTCCAAAGAGCTCTCTCCATCTAAATCCTCTCAAACTCCAAAACTCAATTCAAGTCCCTCCCCTATGAAATATTCCTTAATTACCTCAGGGCAAAATACTCCCTCCCCCTTCTCCAAGCAGTTCCTGTGGCATTTATCTAAACAGGACTCCTTTGGAGTCTTATGATATCTTGTACTTTTAATTATCATTTCATGAGTATTTCTTTTACCTCTCTAATTAAACTGTGAGCTTTTTGAAGGCAAGATTGGTCTCTTATGCTTCTGTATGCTCCACTGTGGTACCTAGCAGGAAGCAGTGCACACAGCAGATATTGAAAAATAAATGACTATTCACTACTGATCTAGACCTAGCACCAAACCAGGTGATATGATTCACTGAGTTTAGTCTTTACTTAAAATACGAACAAGAAAAAAGTCTATTAAGTGAAAACAAGGAACAATTCTATATAACAAAGCCATTTTTATATCTCAGCTAACAGATCACTGAAACAACGCTTCCTCTGTTGGGATAAAACAAACATATATAATAAATAGTCCTATACAGTAACTGATTCCTGTCATCCAAATAAACTGTGTATTTGTACCACACTGATGTGAATGAGAAGACTGTCATCTGCTCTAGCTAAGCTCTTTACTCTTCTGTCGTCTTGATTCCCCTTCACATTTCGAATATCAAAAACACATCATCACAAAAGCCCCTTAAATCACAAATCATATACCAACACCAAAAAATACATGAAAAATCTAGAGTTACAATGATAAAACTCTAGAGAACATTATGAACACTTTTTCTAGGTTTCGGGTAGATGGGTTATTTATAAAGAGAGCTATTACAGGGGTCAATGGAGGTTTGTGGAATGACTAAAGTATAAGAACCAGTGCTTTATGTGATGATTCTTAGTGTAACTTTTAATGGTGAGTGTTTCTCCAAGTGAAAACTCTTATCAATTTATGTGTTCTGTGAGTTAGGTCTTGAAGTCTAATTCTTATCAAATGGCTTGAGAGCAGGAAAACCCAATCAGTAGAGGGTAACCTCTCTAGAGTTTGTGGAGCCTTTCCTGGTCTTCTGAGTCTGCTGCTGCTGCCATATTCAAGTGCAGAGAGGAGTATCCTTTGTATTCACCATCCCCCTAGCAAGCAGAACTCCTGGCAGAGCGGCCCCACCCTTCCTCCCTCATCCTCCCACTTTGGACAGTTCTATTTCACTCTTGAGAAGTTTTCCCTTAAGCACCTTTGAATTATTTCTACTCATTTCTTTAAATTCTGCCCTTAGATCAGAACAAGTCTGATTCCCATCAAATACCAGAAGATAGTTATCTTGTTCCCTTAAGTCTATCACAAGCACAGAAGAAGGATATTTTAGATTGGGGGTAGGCAGGAGAGGAAGAACCTGAGCAGTAGGCCCCAGGCCTCTTAACAGAGTTCTCTGAGGGTCTTTCCCATAGACGAGGCCATCCTCTAGGGATGCCATACCTCCAGCAGCTGTCAATCCAGAGGCACCCTGATTGCTTAACCAGTCACTTACAGAGATGATTTCTCTATTAATCCTATATCATATTATTCTCAGTAACAGTAGAGCAAAAAAAACACAGATAATAAGAGGTTCACTGATTCTGACAAAGTCCAATTTGAACAGTCTAGGTAAATGCCATTACATAGATTGACACAATCTATACATATGTACATCCAAAGTGATGAACACCTGTTCCATGCAGAGAGAATAGTTTTCTTTAGGCAAGTTAGCTTGGGGGATGGGGGTATCGCTAGGAGAAGCAAGGAGGGGTCCTGTATCAATGATACCATCAGCATGGGGAACACCGGTTATGGAAGCCCCCTTGCAACTGATGAGAACCATGACGGTGATAGCATTAGCAGTGATGAGATAGCAAACTGACAAATGTCTGGAGATGTTCAATCACCTGTTTATACACAAAATTAGCAGATGTTAGACTTGCAAGAAATATGTGGCAAAACTTCAACTCAAGTCCCTTCTGATTTCCAAGTGGGCCTCCATCTACCATGCCACCCACCCACCCACCATGCCAACAGGGTAGCTCTCTGTCCACTATGCTAGACTGCATTCCCAAACCATTTTGTACCATAAAATGGTTCACAAAAAAGCAGTCTGGGACAGACAACAACTGTGAGTATGTTAAATGAAGGCTATAGAGGAACACATGATGGCACTGTTATAGCAGACCTACCTTCTCCATGAGTTTTCATTCTCTAAGCAAATGCTACGGAAGCCAATCAGGCAGTGAGTCTTTATAAACATTAATTAAATACCTACTATGTATGAGGCACTGGGCTAAGGACAAAGGATATTAAAAAAAAAAAATACAAAGACAGTCCAGGCCCTGAGAAGCTGATAATCCAAGGGTATGAAGGCCCGTAGGAAACAACAGGAATGCCAGAAAAAGTACTTCCTTTGTTGAGCAAAGTGAGAAAAGAAAATGAAAAGACACAAGGAGAATGTTATCCATCTCTTCCCAGTCCTGCTGCTGATGTGGCTGATGGAGCTGGTGAGCCATTTGCGCAGTGTGTGTCTAAGAAGCTGGTAGCTTTCAGGGTAGCTGAAGTACAATAAGGAGTCATTAGAGACAAAATAACTTTGGGGAAACTATTCGACTTGAACAGGTTTGGGAATTAAGCAGGAGAGAAAAGAGGTGGGACAGAAACTTCCTTCTCCATGGAAAAGTCTCCTGAGGGAATCTTTAGTCTGTGGACATGCTAACAAACAGTCGAACTCCTGCTGGTGAAATCAAGCAGGACTTTGGGGAAAAGCCAAAGAGAGCAGAGAAAGCATCCATGCCAGTAAAAGACTAGGAAGAAGGACAAGAGCAAACATGATGCTTAAAAGGCTTTCCACCACAAAGGAGCCTGCTCATTTTGTTTCCATCTCTTTGTCCTCCATCTCTCTGCTCAACCTAAACCATCTCCTCCATCAAAAAAACCAGCTCAGATTGCCCCAGGAAGCCCTCCCGGACCCCTCCTCCTTTTCAGTGACAAAACAGCACAATAAACCCAAACCTTTGACAGGTATTTGTACCATCATTTAACTTCTTTTGTCATTATCACAAGATCATACAATCTCAGAAGCCACCTTGTCCAACCTTTACTTGCATTAGAACATCTTTTTAAACCCACCAAGCGGTCATTCAGGTTTGCTCCAGCACATCCCCAGGTGACTGTGTACATGATTACTAGCAGGGACATCATCAGTTAAGCAGTTTTAAACCTAGCAAGGCCCGTAGTCTCACATCCTGTTGGGTAGGGAATCCCTCACACCCTAATGTCACCCATTTCTGTGGTAGCTGTAAACACACTATTTGTCCAATTTCTCTTATGTGGGCTGAGGACAAGAAAGAAGGAAACCTACGAATGCTGCCAGATCCAAAACATGTTTCTTGGAAGATGAAAGGGCCGTTTCCTTTCCCCCTAGCCTTAACTGAATTCCTCCACAGTGAAGATTGGGAAAAGGAACTGCCCATGTGGGCCTCCTGGTGATAGCATCATCCCCTTATCTAGCAAGACTGAAGAAAAACTGTCTGACCTTAAAGGCCTCCTAACAGAATCATTTATTGTACATGACATCAAGAGGGACAATCTCTTCCCTCTTTGAACAAACAGTTATGAATGAGTACTGTATCAAACAATAGTGACAAGTTAAGAAAATGTATATCCATTTTTACTAGCTTACTACATAAATCGCAATAGTTCTTCCAAGGCTCTACTTCATGTTAGCTCAGGGGTGACACTTAACTCATAGTCTACAAAAGCTGAATATGCTCAAGATTTTTCAAGTTTTTTTTTAATTTTGGGGGAGGGGGCAGGGAGTATGGAGGACCAGAACTGAGATTTCAGTGGTATAAAGAATATCTAGTGACAAAATTCCCTCTCCCCCTCAAAGTTACATTGGCACCTGCTTTGTAGCTTGTTGTCTTATAGACAACAGTGGCTCAGTGACTTGCCCAGGGTCACACAGACAGCATGTGACACAGGCCACACTTGAATCTAGGTCTTTCTAAATCTTCATCTACTATACCATACCACACTACCTCTCAGGATACATTATGTTGTTATGGCTTTTAAAATGCAGTCCAAGATTTTCCCAGAATACTATCATTAAAGGGGCATGGTACAGAGTGTCATTTGATAAGAAAGGTGAAAAACAAAGTTTACTCTCATTGATAGAAACTCTAATTTCGTATTAATTTGCAGTTAATAATGGTCATCTTAGCACTGAAAATAAAACTAGTATAGAAAAGTCTTCCGTATCTAAATTCCTGTTTTTCACATGATTTTAGAAAACTTGTGATTTGGTTTCTAACTCTGACTTGAGTAATTCAGGAGCTAATGAAAAATGGGCATCATCTCCAAAAACTAAGCCTACTGATTTCTGTGACATCTTCATAAAAGAAGCTCTCTCTCTCTCTCTCTCTCTCTCTCTCTCTCTCTCTCTCTCTCTCTCTCCATCATAAGAACTTAAGGCAAGGTTTAGTTGCTTGGATAAAAGCACGCTAGGAAAGGAATGCAGTGCTGTCACAGCTCTCTCTCCTGATGGGGGGAAAGATTCCGTCATGATTTCAAACTGATATTACAAGTGAATGATACCAGCGAGCAAGAATTAGTCCTAAAGTCTTAAATGACTCTTTTTCTGAATCAGCACATGCTTTCCCTCTGCCATCTGTGATCTCTTTCCAATTATTCTGAATGACAATACTCCAATTGTCACTTATTATGACAATATCCCAATGCCCAAATGTCAAGAAGTGGGAAGAAGAGGGGGGCGGAGCTAAGATGGCAGAGAGTAAGCAGTGACTTCTCCAAGCTCCCCAAGAATTTCGTCCTTGGGAACTAAAAAGTAAATTTGAGCGGATTTAAGAGTGACAGAACCCATTGGGAGACAGAGAGTGACAGATTCCCAGCCCAGAGAAGTGCCTAATCAGGTCGGGGAAGGGAGAACGGAGCACATAGGAGTGGCACCAGTGTGGACCTGAGAGCAGAGTGCGGCAGACTGGGAAGCCCCACCCAGCAGACTCACCCAGCCGGAGGCTTCTGCAGCCCTCTCACAGCCGAGGTGAGGGCCAACGGAACTGGGTAGGAGGGAACGCGAGGCGAATAGCATGGTCAGTGGTTTTTCCTGGGGCTAGCAACCCGCGGCCTGGATTCTTGAAGCTACATGCTCAGACTTTCAGAAGTTGGGATAGAGGAATGAA
>CM053581.1:412039699-412063998 GCA_028627135.1 Pseudochirops cupreus
TTGCTTGTCTTTCCAGTGGGGGTGGGTGATGAGGGAGGAAGGGAAAGAATCTAGAATTTAAAGTTCTATAATCAAATGTTAACATGTATATATGTATATATATATTTATATATTCTTCTTCTTATTATTATTTACATGCAACTGGGAATTGAGATGTACAGGCATGGAGGTAAGGAGATCCATCTTGTCCTGCCAGAAAGTCAGAGGGGTGATGGGGGAGGATAAGGGAGAGAGCAGATTGGGAGAGGGGGTATACAGTGAGTTCGCTGTTTTGGGATGGTAGGTAGGGGAAAGATGGGGAGAAAATTTGTAACAAAACCTCATGGAAATGAATGATGAAAACTAAAAATAAACAAAAATTAATTAACAATTCAGTTTTAGTTTACAAAAAAAAAACCCTCCAACAGAGCCTTACCTGGATGCTATACCTGGGCTCAGTAAAGATGAGGGGATTGGATTAGATGGCCCCTAAGATCCATTCCAAATCCCAGTCTATGATCCTATGATTTTGTCCAAATGACATTCACATAATGAGGTCTTAAGCCACTGCGTTCTGGCTGACTTAAAGAATAAGTCAATTATACAGCTAGTTCATTAAAAAATGGCTTACTTATGGAAGTGTTGCCTCTTTGCAACCTACCTCATTTCTTACTTTTTGAAAATTCAGAAACAACTCTGATTTTCAAATAATTGGGAAGTATTCAGAAATTCAACAAGACCAAAGGGACTGCTTTTGGTAGAATAATCAATAGGTATATTAATAATATAAATATATAAATATTAATAATAAAAATATTATATAAATATTATGCCAATAACATAAAACCAATCTGACAATATCCATTTAATAACATATCTCTCTTGTAAGTATACATTGTCTAAAAATACATTTCTTAAATGATAAACCATCAATGACCCAGGTTTACAAGTTGTGGTAGGGAAGGTGCATTGGAGAGGAAGTTCCTTATACCTGTGGCAATCCCTGGTCTAATCAAAAAAACACCAGTACGTAGGACTATAGAATTATAGCTCTAGAACTATAAGGGACCTTGGAAGTCTTGGAGTCTAATTCCCTTATTTTACAGATAAGGAAACTGAAGCTTAAAGATAGAACATGAAGCTTCAGAAGCAGGACTCTGGTTCCAGGTATATCCCACACCATGAAACACTTAAAAAAAAAATCACAGCAATTTAATTCCACAAGGTGTTGAGGTTTAAGGTTTAGATTAGGGGTGCTTGAGACCCCAAAATAACACACTGGGTTCTGCTGAATGAATTCAACTCAAGTCTTCTCTCAGCCAAAGTAAAGCAAAGTTTATTAAAGATTCACCTTAATGGGTAGACTTTTAAGGAGCCTAGGTATCTGTGATGCTTGTATTAGACAAGCAGAATAATCTTACATAGAGTGAGTCTGCACTAGATAATTCTCAGCATCTTCGTGGAGGCAAGATGTAATAGCAAGGAATCTAGAATGATTCCAAGGTTGTGAGCCTGAGAAGATGGAAGGCTGCTGTTGCTCTCTACAGTAATCAGGAAGGTAGGAGTGGAGGAGAGAAGGTGTAGGAGGAAAGATAATGAGCTTTGTTTTGGACATGTTGAGTTTATAATGTTCTCTGGACATCTGGTTTGAGATGTCTGAAAGGCAGTTGGAGAAGTGAGATTGGAGGTCATCAGAGAGTTTGAGGAAGGAAAGGTAGGTTTGAAAATCATCAGCATAAAGATAGCAATTAAGTTCATGGGAACAGATGAGATCAGCAAGTGAAGTGTAAAGGGAGAAGAGAAGAGGGCCCAAGACAGAACCCTGAGAGATACCTGTGATTAGAGGGTATGATTCACAGGAGAATCCAGTAAAAGAGAAACAAAAGGAGCAGTCAAGAGAAGGAGGAGGAGAATGTGGAGAAAGGGCTGCCCCAAAAACCTAGAGAGAAGAGAATATCAAGGAAGAAAGAATGATCACCAGTGTCAAAGGCCACAGGGAGGTCAAGAAGGATGAGGATTGAGAAAAGGCCATTGGATCTGGCAACTAAGAGATCATTGCTGACTTTGGAGAGAACATTTTCAGTGAAATAATAAGCTCAGAAGCCAAATTATAACAGGTTGAGAACAAGAGGATGGAAAATGGAAGCACCTTGGTAGATGGCCTTTTCAAGGAGTTTAGCTACAAAGAGCAAAAGTGATATAGGCAGGGATGGAAAGATCAAATGAGGTTTTTTTCAAGATGGAGGAGATATGGGCATGTTTGTAGGCAATAGGGAATGAGCCAACAGGCAGGGAGAAACTGAAAATAAGTAAGAGAGTGGGGAATCACAGAGGGGACAATTTGTTGGAGGAGATGAGATGGAATGGGACCACTTGAATAAGCAAAATGGTTAGCCTTGGTAAGGAGCAAGGCCACTGCATTGTGTGAGACGGGTGAATGAGGAGAGAACCATAGAAGGCATCTGAGTGATAGGAGATGAAGAGGGGAGATGAGGGAGCTCATAGAGAATGGTTCCAATTTTTTCCATAAAATATGAGGCAAGATTCTCAGGTGGGAGGTGGGGAGAGAGAACCATGGGAAGTTTGAGGAGGAATTAAAAGGTTTGGAAGAAACACTGTGGAGCATGGGATAATGAGTCAATATGGGAAGTATAGTAGGATTGTCTAGGTAGAAGTCATAGGCACTGAGGGTCTGAGGCTCCATTTGAACACAGGTTTCCCTGATTCTAGGCCCAGCACTATCCACAGCACCACCAGTTGCCTTTAAGGGAATGATAATAACTATTATGTTATATTATATTATATTGTATTAGTTGTTATATTGTGTTACAGTACATCATATATTATATCATGTTATGTTGTGTTATATTGTTTCATATCATATCATATTGTTATTATGTTATGTTGTATCATATAATATGTTATGTTATGTTGTATTGTGTTATGTCATATGATATAATATATCATATATTATATCACATATATATAAATGGGAAGAAAGATAATAACTATGGCACCTACTTGTGTGGATCAAATGAGGCAATGTAGAAAACACTTTGGAACATTAAAAGGGACAGGATGGGGTCTGGACCTGTGATTTCACTGATACAATGAACTCCTTGGTGAAGAAATTCCCCCCACCAATTCAGGTTGGTACCATCTCTGCAAAAACAATAGTCTTAGAGATCATCATTCTTATTCTCATTAGACTGTGAATTCCTTGAGGGCATGGGCTTTCTTTGTATCCTCAGCACCTAGCCCAGAGTAGGTGCTCCATGAATCCTCAAGTGCCCTGCTTTACAGAGGTGCCTAAAGCACAGACAAATTAAGTAACTTACTTAGGGTCATGAATCCAGGATGTGTCAAGGGTAGCATCTGAACACAGGTCTTCTTGGCTCCAAGATCAGCTCTCTCTGTTCTTCCACCCCACCTTTAAATTCTACAAGTTGGCTCGTGATATCATTGGTCCTCTCTGAAAACAAACACACAACAGCCACAACATTTGACATAATGTCATTTATCATTAAATTCAGTCCATCATCATAGCATAGCATGTCCAGATACTTCTGGATACTGATTCTGTCACCCTTTCTTATTACCTATCCCTCCCAGTTCTGTGCCACCTGTACATTTGACAACATGCTATCTGTGCCTTCATCCAGGTCATTGATAAAACATTGAACTTTATGTGATCAAGGAAAGATCCCTGGGGCATTCCACTAGAGACATTCTCCCAGGGTGACGCAAGTCTGTTATATAACTATACTTTGGGTCTGTTTTTTTCAATTATCTGAATCCATGGAATTATAGTACCATTTAGTCCTCCTTTCAACTAGTCCTCAAGAATGAATGTTATACCAGGCTCTGCCAAACACTTTACTGACTTCTGGATATGCTATGTCTAGACCTAATAACCCTATTCATAAAGGAAATGAAGTAAGTTTGGTGTGCTAAATGAGAGTGCAGGCTGACTAGTGATCATCATTTCCCTTTAGAAATACCCACAGAAGATACTTTTAATAATATACTCTAGAATTTTTTCCAGGAAATTATCTGGAGCTTGCCATTTGAAGATTCTTCCCTCTTCTCTTTTCTGTCTCCATTCATGAGGCAGGCACTTTTCTCACTCTGATGACTTTTTAGAGTTTGAGCTGGTCATCAATCAACTCCACCAACTCTATCATAGGACCATAAATTTAGAACTAGAAAGGGCCTTTGAGACTGGGGAGTCTAACTTCTTTACAGGTGGAGAAACTGAGGTCTAGGGAAGTTAAGAGATTTATTCAGACTCACAAAGCTAGTAAACATATGACTTGGGGGTGTGAACCTCTGTCTTTTTTCCAAGTCCTGGGCTCTATCCCTTGGAGCTGTGATAGAGGGGAAAGGAACAAGCATTTATGAAACATCACCATGTGCTAGGCATTATGCTAAGCCTCATTTGGTCCTTACAATAATCCTGGGAGATGGATGCTATTATCTTCATTTTACAGTTGAGGAAACTGTGGGAGTATCTACATGTGGCGGACTTGCCTGGAGATGGATAGAGGAGCCGTGTCTTGGTTTCTAAGACCATCAGAAATATGTGTTTTCAGATGGTCTTAGGCAACCCCTGTGACCCTTGTGAAAAGGTCATTTGACCCTCAAAGGGGTCGAGACCCACAGGTTGAGAACCATTGCTCTATTTGGTTCTAAGGTAATAGGGAGCTACCAAAGTGTACTGAGGGGGTGGTGGTAGTGATGTGATCAGACTCATGGTTAAAGAAGATCAAATTGACAGCTTAATGAAGAATAAGTTGGCATAGGGGGAGACTTGAGACAGGGAGACCAATGAGCAGACTATTGCAATAAACCAGGTGTGAGGTCATGAAAGCCTGTACCAGGGTGGTAGCAATCAGAGGAAAGAGGATATTAAAAATCTAATTTGGTGTTTGATTTCCCTGAGTATCTCCACTGGTCTCTCTTAGACAGCTTTTCCTTTCCCTCCTAATTGGCATCATTTGTGTTTGGATCTTCAGAATGCCATTCATGAGGGCTTCATATCTTTGCTGAATCATCATGACCTAATTTTCACCTGTAGAAGTGTGTTGTTCAGTTGTTTCAGTTGTATCTGACTCTCCATGACCCTATTTGGGGTTTTCTTGGCAAAGATACTGGAGTGGTTTGCCATTTCCTTCTCTAGTTCTTTTGACAAATCAGTAAACTGAGGTAAATAGGATTAAGTGACTTGCCCAGGGTCACACAGCTAGGAAGTATCTGAGGGCAGATTTGAACTCAGGAGACTGAATCTTCCTGACTGCAGGTCTGGCACTATATCCACTACACCATCTAGCTACCCCATAGAAGTATGGGATTCCACTAATCTTTTCTCTAAATTCTTTGCAATCTCTTCTGTCCCAAAGCTAAGGTATGTGTATGTGTCAGATTATGCCTGCCTGGCCTTTACCTCCTTGTATGGAGTACTCTTTCTCCTGAGGTTTCTATCACTTGTGCTTTGGGAACCACTTCCACCTTGTAGATCAGTATGGTCTCTATAGTAGTGCCACTCATGACCTAGTCTGTTGTTTGAAGATGGATGTTGGCATTTAGACTATGTCAGTGGCATTACCCTGGTCTAATGCCCTATTAAAAAAGGAAGTAAAGTAAGTTTGGCCTGACTTATTCCTGATGAACTTTGCTGGCTGTTGGTGAGCATTACTTTCTTTCGCAAATGTCCAAAGACCATCCTTTTAATAGTTTGTATTATAATTTTTCCAGGAAATGATGTCAAGCAAGCTGGTCCAACCTACCCTTTCTTGACATATTTTATACTACCCTAGTTCCCTCACAAATACTCCATATTTCAGTTAAACTAGCTTACTTTCTTTCCTCTGTTCTTAATCTGTCCATTCCTGTCTCTATATCTTTGCTTCAGTTGTCCTCTCCCTACGTTAGCACAATCAGAAAGCACAATCATTTTGAGCTGTGAGAGCAAGAAGCTGTTTCTAAGAGCCCTAATAACCCCTCTTACAATATAAAACTCCCTATAGTCTGAATATAAGAACAGGGAGACTAATCTTCTAAACCAGTGGGAAACAGAACCCAAATAGAAATGGGGCCACTTGGCGTGGCTAGGTGGCACAGTGAATAGAGCACTGGCCCTAGAGTCAGGAGGACCTGAGATCTAATTTAGCCTTAGACACTTAACACTTACTAGCAGTGTGACCTTGGGCAAGTCACTTAACCCCAATTGCCCCGCCTTGCCCCCTCAAAAAAAAAAAGAAATGGGGCCACTAAGACATACATGAGGATCCCTGCCAGCTGCATATTGACTTGGAAAATCACATATTAACATTATCTATGTTTTATTTTATTTTTATTTTGTTAAATGTTTCTCAATTGTATTTTAATTGGGTTTGATCTGCATGTTGCAGGAGTATTCTGGCTACATTTGACATTTCTGCTCTACAATGATGCTTCTCAGTCTAGTTGAAAGACTGGCTGTAGAGATAAGGGTATTGATAAGAAGTAGAACTCTGTACCCTGGTGAGACCTTCCAGGGGTAGAACAGTGAATATGATTTGGGATTTGAATAGGTATCCCTACATAATCTGTATTTGCTTTTCTCTATGTTCTGCATCCTTGAGAACAATGTTGTACCTTTAGCCTTATAGCAGCTATACACATAATAACCTAGGAGTCCCAGTGGATAAATCATGGAACTTGGAGTCAGGATGACCTAAGTTTGAATTCTGCCTCAGAAACTGAATAGCTATGTGACTCTGCTCAGTCTCAATTTCCTCATCTGTAAAATGGGGATAATAATAGTATCTGTAACAGTAGAGTATAGCATAGCATAGCATAGCAACAGCCTGGGGATGTTAGGAGGAAAAAATGAGTTAATCTATATAAAGTATTTTTAAAGCCTCAAAGTGCCATATAAATGCTAGTTATTATCATATAAATGCTAGCTATTAATGGAAACAACATGGATTTTGGAATCAGGAGACCTATGTTTGAATCCTATCTCTTAACTAGATAAATCCAAATTGGACATAAATGCACTCACATGGCAGAAGTGGGATTCGAGCTTAGGTTTTCTGAACTCCAGGTCCAGTGTCTGTTATACTATGTCATGGTACCTCTTAAAATGAAATTTAATCCAGATAAATGTACAATTCCACAGTAGGGTTCAAAAAAACAACTGTGCACACTACAGTTTTGGGAAGTGTGATTAAACAAGTCAAGTCACTTCTTTATGACTTCATGGGCCTACAGAACTCCCCTGGGGCAGGGAGCTAACTGCCTCCACAATATAGATCAGCAATCATTCTGCAACTTAGAGTTTGTCTGGGGGTGAGAAAGGATAAACAACTTGCTAAGGATCTCATAGATAGTAGGCATCAACAGTAGGATCTGAAGCAAGGTCTTCCTGACTCAGAGGCTGCCTCCCTTTACTGGGGCCACCCAAACCCATCTGGTCTGCTTGATTGCTCACATGGTTTGGAGGAGATGGTAGTTACTAATTTACTTCCTTCTGGTGTGATGGAGGACCACCAGACCTTACTACCTGCCTTGACTCTATACCCTGCAGACCACTGGCACAGTTGCCTCACTTACTGACATAAATGAAGGACCCCGGGGTTTTGCCATTTGCCCTGCTACTGCACCCTCAAGGCTTCTGAGCTTTTCCATCTGTCCTGCAGCTGAACTTTCTTTTATGTGCTTTCCCATCCAATTCAAGAGTGAACTTTTGGAGAATAATTGTACTTCTAGCACTTAGCACGGTGTTTGGCATATAATAAGCATTTAATAATTGCTTTTTCATTTTGTTTATTCATCCATCCATCCATCCATATACTATGCCATGTTGCCTTTAATAGCATTATAGTGGGTGTTTAATAAAGTTCTGTGGGACTGAAATGAATTGTTCAGCAGTGATGGAGATCCAAAGTGACCAAATGCAGGGAAGCTCCTCACCGGAAAAACAAACATTTATTTAATCACCTACTATGTGCAAGGCACTTTGCTAAGTGATGGGGATACAAATATGGGGGGGGGGAAGGCAGTCCCTATCCTCAAGGAGCTTACAGTCTAATGTGGGAAGTTGAAAAAGGAGGAGCAGGGGAGAAGATAATCTGATTTGGGGTCATGGGGGAGAAGTCAAGGAGAGAAGTCCCAAAATAGTTCAGCCAGGTGAAAAACGGTATGTCTGAGCTGAGCTCTCTCCTTAAATGGAAATTTGGCATTTGTGGCTCCACCCTCCAATCCGGGAGCCAGCAGGTGGTGATGAGGTAGAACACCAAGGTGAGAGAGATCTTACAGGGTACTAAGGCTAACCCAATAAGGTGCTTCCTGTAGGCATGGTAGAGAAGTCATAGAGTTCCCAAAGAAACTCAGTCAAGTGGGAAATGAGGAGAGGGATTTGACCTATGATTTCATTGTTGTGGGGAACTCCCAAGGGAGGAAATTCCCCGTACCAATGCACGTTTTTACCTTCTCTGTTTTAGACAGCTCCCTGGAACACAGAGGTTAAGTGATTTGTCCTGGGTCACATAGTCAGTATATGTTTGTAATGCCAAGCAAAGGCAACTACCAAGGTTCAAAACACCAGTATAGCAAACTCCATTTATTCAGTGACAGATTAAGGCAAAACATTCACAGAACAGAGAAAATCAAAATACATTGTAACTCATTCATTTAGCAAGTAAGTTCTTGATTCAGTCCAAGTACTACTCCATCCCTGGACAGTACATTCATTTAGTCAGTCAAAGTCTCTCTTCTCAAATGGAGATTAGTTTCCAATCATAAACAAAGTATATTCATTTGGTCAGTCAAAGAACACAAAAAGTCAAAAGTTTCCTACTCTTGGATCACAACTGAATTACAATACCATCCATTAATGCCAAGCACTTTCTCAAAAGGGGCAGGAGGGCACAAAAGGCCTTCTACCCTTAAGCTACAAGGTTAAGATATCATCACAGCATTAAAAACCCAAGGAAAGTTCCTTCCTTCATCTTGACACGAGGCAAGTTCTCAGCAATCTCTCTTCCTGGGGAGACAAAGCCTAACAAAGCAACAATATGCATTGCCAGTGTCCTAGTTAATTCACTCTCTGCCTGCAGAACAGTCCCAGAACCCCTGAGAACATCAGCAAGACCCTCTTCCAGAATTTCTGTAAATATACAACAAGAAAATCCTCCTTCAGGGCTTCTGAACCAACAGCAAGTTTCCAGGCAAGGTTCCAGTTCTGCAACAACAGCACCATCCTTCAGCAGCAGATGAATCTGGCAAAACAACATCAAAACAAACAGACAAAATACTGGCATCATAGCTGTGCCTCCTCAGTTCTCGGCAGCTCTGGGTGGCAGTTCTCAAAAGTCCTGGGCAGCTCCAACTGGCCCTCAGCTGTCTCTCAGCAACTCTGGGCCCCAGCAATTCTCTTCTCTCTCTGCCTCCACGATACTGCTCCCCAAAAGTCCTTCTGGGCTTCTTTGCTTAGGCCTTCTCTGTGCTTGGGCTTCTCTCTAAATCCACAGCACCAGCTCTTCCTAGTTCAGCCCTCTCTCTTCATGTCAACAAGTCCATCCCACAAATGGGATTCACAAGCTCTGGGTTTTAACACTCAACCCAAAAACCAAGCCAATACAGGGGCATCTCCAAATTCCATTACCATTACAATATTAGAGTTAAGACTTTTGAACCAAGGTCTTTCTGATTCGGAGACAGCTCTCTATCCACTATTCTATGATGACTCTCACAGAATACTAACAGATGAGTAAATATGAGATAATTTGAGAAAAGAGAGAATACTAGTAACTAACATGATCAGGAAGGGATTCCCACAAGAAGCTTGAGTTGAGCCTTGAAAGAAGCTAAGGATTCTATGAGGAAGAAGAGAGGATGACATTCTAAGCAGGATGGACAACATAGGCAAGGCACATAGATGGAAATATCCATTTCATGGGACAGCAAGGGCGTGAAGAGAAGTAACATGGATTGGAAAAATAAGCTGTCGCCAGACTGTGAAAGATTTTAAATGCCAAGCAGAGGAGTAAATAGGTAATAGGGAGCTATTGAAGATTGTTCAATGGCATATAAAGAACATTATTTTGGCAGCTATGCGAAAGATGGATTGAAATAGGGAAGATACTGGAAGCAGAGAAAGAAACAAATGATCTATCTACTTAAGTGATGAAGGGGTTGTGAACTGTATAAGTGGAAGAAGTAACCATACTCTTGAAATTATGGTACAGTTTTATGAAGTGAGAGAAAAAAATTCCAACCAAACTAAATAACTGATTAGATATCACAGCATGGAAAAAAAAATATCCAACACTATTAATCCTGCAATGATTAGAGAATCTACTGTTTGGGATGAAAAACCCCATCCAAAAATTTAATTAAAAATTCAGAAATCTCTTAGGATAAAAACAGGAGTTAATTCTCTTCCCAGGGAGAAGAGGGCAGTCTTCCCCATGACTGATCATGAGGAAAGGGCAATATGGAGGGAGCAGGGTTTTAAACCCCAAAGCAATCAAGCCCCCTTCCTTGACTGTCTCCTCTCCCATTGGCTGAGAGGCAGACATAAGTCTTGGCACCAAAATCTTCCCCAATGGCAAGTCACAAGGAAGCCCCGCCACTATCTCTCAGTGGCTGGGAAATAGGCTTACAAAGAACAAGGATCCTGATTGACAGCAAGGGAATGGGGGGAAAGGTCCCAAAGTAAGGGAGGAGGAGTGAGCTCTGGCTGTCCCTGACTCCCACTGACCAGGAGGTGGGGCCCACAAAGTCAGGGAATCAGAAAAGGCTCGCTGCTGATTGACAGCAGTATTGGAGGGGGGAAGTTAATCCAAAACTGCCTGAGAAGTTTTCACTCTCCCCAGACACCACCAAATCTAAACAAACCTTCTTTTCTTCTTCTACGTATTGTATGGTCTTTTCTTGAGTAAAATAACTAAGTATGTTCCTTTAGAGCTGCAGCAAAGCCACAGAATAAACCAGTCGAAGTCCATCCTTCATTTGTCATCAATAAAATTTATTTTTATCAAGATGAGAGCTGTAAAAAAAAAGCATACATATGTATATATACACATATGTGTATATGTATACGTGTGTATGCCACTGCACCCTGACAGCCACAGGATCTTTTCACCTTATTTGCATTGGAAGTGTTCTTACCCCTACTGGAATGTGAATTTCTTGAGAGCAGGGACTGTCTTATTGTTCTATTTGCATCTCCAGGGCTTTGTACACAGGAGTTACATAAGCACTTAAGAATTGCTTCATTCATTCAATACATTTTGATTCCACTACAAGGAAAAAGAACTCTGTATCAGAGCCTAGGTCAGGGGCTTTTACATTCAGTCAATAAACATTAAGTAAGCATTGGGGTTACAAAGGCAAAAAACAGTCCCTATTCTCTCTGAGGTTGGGGAACCTGTGGCCTCCAGGCCTTCTAGGTCCTCAAGTATGGCCCTTCATTTAAGTACCTAGACTGAATTTCATCAAAGGGGTGCACTTGAGGACCTGCAGGGCCATGTGTGGCCTCTAGGCTGCAGGTTTCCCCACCCCTACAGCCTGGGAGCTCACATTCTAAGGGTGGACCCACTATGCAAACAACTATGTACAAACAAGATATCAGCAGGAAGGTGATAACATTAGGGGGCCCAATTTAGAAGCGTTTTGTTATTTTAATTGAATGTTAGCCAACAAAGAGAATTAAGTCAGCAGTGATTGTAAAGCAGTATTTTGTAAAGGAAGAAGGCTAGGGAAGGAAAGGAAGTAACTTGTCCCTGGGACAATTGTCAAACTTCCTCTTGATGTCACTTGGAATTTGCATTGAACCTTCTATTTCAACTTCTATGATTCACTTACTAAAATGAGAATGAATGAGAGTGCCATCACATTTCTCACCTGGTGTTTTGTTTCCTTTAAGTATTTGTCATTTAGAGGTCCTTTGAACTTGAGGACCTAGAGGGCCACATATGGCCTTGAGGCTGCAGGTTCCCCACCCCCATTTTCGGTTTTCCTTCTTCTCAGCCCCAGCCTACCATGGCCTCCGCTCCTCAGTCTTCTTCTCCTCCCCTCTTTGCTGATTTAAGATTCCTTTTAACTTGATGTTTTTATCCTTGTTAGTGGGAAACCAAACTGGGTGAGTTTCATGCCATTTTTTCCACTTTCACTCTGTAGTTCATTGTAGAGTTGACCAGAATGGGGAAGGTGAGGATTTAAAGAAGCAGCCAGCCCCTAAAATAAGGGGGGAAAAAAAAACCTACCTGATCCCAATAAAAACCATTTGGAACAGCAGCTGTCCTTGATCTTGTATCTGTGTCTACATAAAACAAAACAGAAAACTGCAGTAGTTAGGATTTTTAAAAGCTCAGTTACCTGGATGCTCGGGGCAAAAGCTTTTCATTTTTGGTCTCATCTACATAATTACTTTCATCTGTCCTCTTTATGCTGGCTTCTTCACAAGGGAGAAAAGGAACTAATAGTGTTATAGTTCCAGAAATGGAAGGGACTTCAGAACTCACCTAGTCCAACCCCTTCATTTGACAGATAAGACACTGAGGCCCAGAGAACTTGCCCAACCAAAGTTATAGTAAGGGATTGGGAAGAAAGGGAGGAGGAAGTTGTAATGTTAATGGGATATAAAATCTTCTTCACCCGTTAACAGGCCTCACGTGGAGCCCATTAAGGGAGGCTTGCTTAAGGGAGGATTGCTTGTAGAAAGACTTTTGCACCTTTTGCTAATTTCTAATTAGGCACTGAGTCTCAGCAGTCTTATGTCCAGAGTTCCTCAGCTGCTTGGATGTAAAGGCTCTCTTGGTCCAGGAGTGTATGTAAAGTGTATATTGCTTTAGGCAGTCAGAGCCCTGCCTGTTAGTCTTTCTTTCTCTGCTTGTATTTTATGTTTGTATTTTCTCTTAAGTTTATGGTGCTGACTTTTCCCCTGAAGTTGTGAATGAAGTTAAAAAAGACTGTTGACCCCTTAAGCAGCTAATTTTCCTAGTAAAACATCTAAGAACCTGTGCTATCCTAGTTATGCCAGTGTGGTTGCCGCTACAGAAGTGAAGGGGAATAAATGAACATGAAATATAAGGGTAATTTCTTTCACTTTGCCTTGGTAGATACTAATGAGGTGCAGGCTCTGGGAATTTGGTTGAGCTCTCCTTGAATCCTTGAAGTACAGGCTCTGGGAATCCCCTTGAACTCTGATCGAATCTTCCCATATGATGAGGCATTTGTATGAGGCCTTTCACTGTAGCTCTGCCTAAACCCTTGTTACTAGCTTGGCCCTCCATTGTCCATCTACTTCCCCCCTTTGAGCCTATCAAAATATCAATCCACCCTTGAACTGGCCTAGCCCACCACTGTCTGTTGGCTCCTGGTAGCCTCCAGCAACTTTCGACCCTTAATCACTCATTGACCTCATTGACTCCTCCTGAAGACCCTCCCCAGGCTTCTCCTCTAGACCACCCCTAGATTCCTCCCACAATCTTTCTGTATATAAGACCCCATCTTGCCCCCATGTGTGTGAGAGTGCCAGAGAATTTTCTAGCACAGACTTGCTCTGTCCAATACAGACAAACTTTTAATAAACTTTGCTTTTCTTTGGCTGAGAGACTTGAGTCGAATTCACTCAGTAGGACCCGGTGTGTTGGTATTTTGGGGTCTCGAGCACCCCTAAGCCTAACCTACACCACATCAGATACCACCTGACAGTAACATCAGATTTCCTGCTCCTCCTTCGGACATGGCTATTTCTGGCTATGGTATCATCACCCCCTCCCATCTTTGTGATAGTGGAGATCCTCTGACACTTTTCCTTCTAGTATTTAGCCAGAAAGTCTTATACTCAGATGACATAGAAGAAACTTTAGAGATTGTTCTCCTTTCCCCCAATTTTACAGATGAGCAAACAGGTTAAATAACTAGCCAGAGGTCATAAATGGGAAAGGCATAGAGACAGAGGGAGAAGGGACCTTGGGGGTTACTGGATCATTTTAGAGAGAGAATCTTTGGCTCCGAGTGGTAGTGGCTTGCTCAAGTTCACACAGTTAGTAAATGTTTGAAGGGAGGAATGAAACCCAGACCTTCCTGTCTACAAGTACATTGCTGTCTCCTCTATACTCTAAGGTCTTGAGATTCCATATTCAGCCTTCCTTCCATAGTACCACACAAGACCATTTGAATGATGCTACCTTTGTGATATCATTCACACTCATCCCATCGTCTCATTTCTCACTGTCACCACCTCAGAAGGAGCCCTCATAACCACCACCTGCAGTTTGTAATAGTCTTTTTAGGAGTCCTTCTCACTTCTCTCCTCCTCTCCCTGAGTCTGTCTCTCATACCATTGCCAGATAACACTTCTAAGGAGTAGATCTGCCCATGGTACTATTGTGCTAAAAAAAAAAAATATGGTGGTTTATGGTCCTTTGTCTGGCATTCAAAGTCCCCTATACCCTGAGGATGCAATGATTTTTCAGTCTTCTCTCATTTTAGTGCTTTTCACAGACAAGACTGCAGCCAAACAAAACTGTTCTCTGACCTCTCCTAACACATACCCTGAATCTTCTCTCCCTAAATAGCTTAGCTTATTATTTTTCAGGCACGCCCCCATTTGGGGTTTTCTTGGTAAACATACTAGAGTAGTTTGCCATTTCCTTCTCTGGCTCATTTGACAGATGAGGAAACTGAGGCAAACAGGGCTAAGTGACTTTTCCAGGTGAGAAGTCAGATTTGAACTCAGGGAAATGAGTATTCCTGTCTCCTAACCTGGTACCTTATCTACTGTGCCACCTAGCTGCCCATACCTTAGTTGAGGTTGTGTTAATATCCTTCCTTCTCCTGTTGTATTTTCCTGCCCATTCATTAAAGTCCAACTCAAATGCAACCATCCCTCCCTTTCCTTCATTTCCCTTTTCATTACTACGATTAAAAAAAGGAAGAACTCTAGTTACTTTTTAGTTGTCTCGCCTGGCAATTAGAACAAGCTCTAGTGCTAGACAAAGTGCAGTATCAAAGGGAAGGTGGTTACCTTCAGCCTCAGGAAGTATTTTGTTGAAGCCCAAAGCTAATAATGCTCTTATGCAATATAAGAAAAGATGGCTCTCTGTGTTTGCATCTTATCCTTCCACTAGACTGTAAGCTTCAGGAGGGAAGGAATCATAATAGCCTGTCTAAACTTTGCATATCAATTCCATTCAGCACTTATTAAATGTCTACTATGTGCACTGCACTAGGCCACTGGCACTACAAACTTTAAAAAATGTAACAGTTCCTGCTCTCAGAGAATTTACAACAGTTAAGTATTCATTCAGTAGACTGAGAGCTAAAAGGGATGAACTTCAGAAGTTTGACTAAACATTTCATTTCACAGATGAGGAAATGAGGAAATGACCGGAGTGGTCAAATGACTTGTCCAAAGGTAGTAAGCTTGGATTTGAAATCAGGCCTTCAATGCCAAGTCTGATGGTTTTCCTTACCATATCATTCTGTCATCCTGGCAATTCAATAAGCATTAATCAAGGACAGTGAAAGGAAAATTGAGCTGGCGACCTTCTGATGGGTGGGACCAGGATAGGTCTCAAGTAGGAGTCTGGTTCTACCACTGACTTTTTGCTGGAATTTGAACAGATCCCTAACATCCCCTGAATCTCAGTTTCCTACTCTGTTAAATGAGGAGTTGGCAAGACAGGTCCCTTCCAGCTCTAAATCTATAATGCTGTATTAGACTGAACCTGGGGCTTGTCAGCTAGTCACTGAACACAGGGATTATTTCAGTCTGTAGTGGCACTCCAGGTACCTATGAGGTTAATTAATGCATCTTGATTAATAGGTAACAATATATAGGCATAGGGACTAGATCTGTTATTTCATTGGTGTAGGTTGGCACATTCTCTCCACTATAGAGTCTGAAGAGTTTCCTAGAGAATTGGGAGGTCTGTGGCATTTGTTCAGGGTCATATAACTAGTATGGGCTGGAGACAATATTTGAATCTGGCCCTGCTGCTTATTATACCAATATTAATAAAGGCTTGTTGACTGATTAATATAAATGGATCATTTGTGGGATCCTCTTTAATCAGTCCTTCCCAAAGAGTTGTTGCCCCAAACAGGGAAAATCTCTTCCCCACTGGGAACCTTGTGTTATTCAGTGAAAAGGGCCCTAGTACTGGAGGCAGAAGACTTGGGTTTGAAACTTACTACTTCTGTGATCTTGGATAACTCAGTTTCCCCAATTGCAAAATGAAGGGGTTGAACTGTATGGCCTGGAGATCCTACCAGTCTTGAGATTAAAATCCTATGACCCCTTTATAAGATGCCATTTAACTTCTCTGGGCCTCAGTTTCCTAATCTGTAAAATAAAGGGATTGTATTATATGGCCTCTGGAGACCAACAGGTTTAAGATGGAAATCCTGACCCCCTTGCAAGAAGTCACAACTTTCTTGGGTCTCAGTTTTCTCAATAGCAAAAGGAAGGGGTTGAACTACATGGCCTCTGGAGACCCCATCAGCTTTGATGAAAATCCTGTGGGCCTTTTACAAAGATCACGTAACTTCTCTGGGTCTCAGTTTCCCAATTTGTAAAAAGGGGGGACTGAGGCTTCATGACTTATTACAGGTTACTTTCCCTCCGGGCCCGGGTCCCTAACAGTAGAGGGGTAGGGGCTCCGCAGTCCTAGGGGTTCTCCTCCCCTGGCTCCAAATTTCTCTCCCCAGGGCCGCGCAGATGCGGCGCTGGGGGCGGGGCGCGCCCCATCTCACTGGAGACCGCCCCGCCCTTCCCTCCTGCTGCGAGGCCGCGGCCGCTAGGAGTCGCGCTGGTAGCGGCGGCTCCCGCTCGGGCTCCTCGGGCCGCGGCCGCTGGTTGGTTGGTTTCTCTCCTCCCCCTCCCTATGCTCCCCGCCCTCAAGCCGGGCGGGAGGGGGGGAGGAGGGGAGGAGGGAAGCAGGGGGAGGCGTCCGTCCGTCGGTCGGCGCAGTGCGAACGCGGCCCACGACGCGGGGTCGAAGCACAGCCCGGAGCTGACGCCGGCCGCCGCCCTCAGGAGCCGCCGGAGCCGCAGTGGCCGCGCCCGCGCCGCCGAAGGAGCCGAGTACTTGCCAGCTGCCACAGCCGTTGTCCGCCGCTGCCGCCTGGCCGTGCTCGGCCGCTGCGGGGCCATGTTGGGCCGGGGGCTCCGCTCGGCGTGACTCGGGGGCCTGCGCCCGCCCCCGCCAGACAGCCCGGACAGCCGCCCGCCCCCGCGCCCCGTCCCCAGCGTCCGGGCTCGCCTGGTGAGTACGGAGTCGGCGCGGCCTCCCCTCCGGCAGCGCCCAGGGCGGGGGCCGCGGGTCCGCGGGGCTCGTTGCTTTTTGTTCCCCGCGGCGGCGGCTCTGGAGGAAGACCCGCACCCGCCGCCCCCTCCACCCCCGGCGCTTCCGGGCGGGGGCGGGGTGGGGTTGGGCCGGGCGGCTGTCTGCGCGTCCCTGCCTGAACCGCCTCTCCTTCCCTCCTGTCCCTTCTCAGAGCCTCCCCTCCCTCGTCCCCTCGCCTGGCTCTGCTCTCTCTTTCCGGCTCTCTATTTCTCCTCTTCGCTCTTTTCCTTTTTTTTCCCCTTTCCCTATCTTGTCCTTTTCCCTTCCGTTTCTCTTCCCGTCCCTTTCCTTTTCTCCTTCCCTTTTGTGTCCCTTTCCCTTCCCTTTTCCCTCCTGTTCTTTTCCTTTTCTCTTTCCCTTTCTTGTCCCTTTCCTTCCTTTTCCTTTTCTCCTTGTCCTTTTCCTTTTTCCCTCCTGTCTCTTTTGCTTCCTTTTCTCCTTCCCTTTCGTGTCCCTTTCCCTTCCCTTTCTCTTCCGTCCCTTTGCTTTTCTCCTTTCTTTTCTCCTCCTGTCCCTTTCCTTTCTTGTCCCTTCCCTTTCCACCTCCCCTGTCCCTCCCTGTCTCTTTCCTTGTTACTTTCCCTGCCCTGGCCACCTCTTCACTTGGCCACAATTTGCCCCTCTACAAAATTAGGGGGTTGGACCAGATGATCCCCAACGTCCTGACTCTAAGCTGTTTCCTGAGGTCCTTTTACTTGCCTTCTCCCTCCCCTGCGGCTACCGCGCCTCCTCTTATTCCTCCTCCGCCTCCTTCCATCTTCTCCCCAGGGGCAACGTGAGGAGGTGTCTCCGAGTGGGGAGGTGGGGGAAGAGCTGGAAGAGTCCCTCGAGATCGCTAACATTGGCCTCCCCGAGGAGGAGGGGGTGACAAGTGGCAGCGGCGACTGCCGCTGCAGGGGCGCAGCCAGGTCCGGGGCTGAGCCAGAGGCAAGGGGAAGAAAGGAAGTGGCAGAGCCGGGCCCTGGAGCCCCGAGAGCTCCCTAGTCGTCCAGTCCCTCGAGGAGGGAGGGGAGGAGGTGGTGGTGGATGACAGGAGGAGGAGGAGGGAATGCGGGAATGCGCTTCCAGCTCCTTGGAGACATGACAGGGCCGGGAAGGAGGAGGGAGAACACAGACAAAGATGAGGGCCACCAGTGGGCTCCCCTCCTCACACCCTCACCCAGCTCTGTGTCCTGGACCAGAGCAGGCAGGGGGAGACCTGAGGGACACCTAAGGAACCCTGTCGAGGAAGAGAGCAAAGCATTGCCAGAACCCCAGATCTCTGCTGCAGTTACTTTTATTTTTATTTTTTTAAGTGGCAGTGTCTTATAAAAGCTCTAGATTTTCTCTTCTCCTCACCCTCCCACACACTGACACATTTCATTCTCATCTGGACTTTTCCTCCTTTTTCTTCTCTCTATTCCTGTTCTCACCCACTCCTTGACTCCTTGTGGAGCACTATTTTTGCCTTCAGAGCTTTAGGTTGGCTAATGACAGGATGCTTGTGCTTGTACTGACCCTGAACTGCTATGAACTCTTCCCTCTTCCTCCCACCTCTTCCTTTTTGAGGTCTGTAATATCACATGGACTTGATATAGGTTATACATGTGTAGTTATGCAAAACATTTCCACATTAGTCATGTTATGAAAGAAAACAGACTAAAAAAATCCTCAAGAAAAATAAAGTAAAAAAAACGTATTCTTCAGTCTATATTCAGATATCAGTTCTTTGGGGATGGATAGCATTTTTCAAGTCCTTCAGACTTGTCTTGGATCATTGTATTGATGAGAATAGCTAAGTCATTCACAGCTGATCATCTTACAATATTGCTGTTACTTTGTATACAGTACATTTCACTTTTCATCAGCTCATGTGAATCTTTGCAGGTTTTTCTGAGAGCATCCTGCTCATTATTTCTTACAGCACAATAATATTCCATCACAATCACATAGCACCATTTGTTCACCCAGTTGATGGGCATTCCCCCAAATATACAGCTCCCTGCTACCAGAAAAGAGCTGCTATAAATATATCTGTACATATAAGTACTTTTCTCCTTTGTTTTTTAATCTCTTTTTGATTGTATAATTTGGGCATAGCTCCAAATTGCTTTAAAGAATGGTTGAATCAATTCACAACTCCACCAACACTGCATTAATGTTTCATTTTTCCCACATTCCCTCCAACATTTGTTATCCTCCTTTTATGTCTTCTTAATCTAACAGTTATGAGGTAGTAACTCGGAATTGTTTCAGTTTGCATTCTTCCAATCAGTAGCTATTTAGAACACCTTCTTATATGGCTGTAGATAGCTTTGAAGATTTTATCTGAAAACTGTTTATCACTTATCAGTTGGAGAATAGCTCCTGTTTTTACATATTTGACTCAGTTCTCTATATATTTGAGAAATGAGGTCTTTATCAGAGAAACTTGCTTCAAAATTTTTTTTGGTTAGGATTGCCAAATGTATTTCCTTCCATCTTATTTTCCCCCCTTTATTCTGTTCTCTCTCTCCTTTCACCCTGTCCCTCCTCAAAAGTGTTTTGCTCCTGACTACCACCTCCCGAAATCTGCCCTCCCTTCTATTGCCCTCCCCCCTTCTCATATACCCATCCTTCCTACTTTCCTGCTGTAGAGTTAGATTTCTATACCCAATTGTGTGTGTGTGTGTGTGTGTGTGTGTGTGTGTGTGTGTGTGTGTGTGTGTGTGTGTGTGTGTGTGTGTTATTCCCTTTTTGAGCTAGTTCTGATGAGAATAAGGTTCACTCCCTCCTCCCATCTTGACATTCACTGTGAAAACTTTTTCTTGCCCCCATTCTATCCCTCCCTTTCTCTTTGTCCTAGTGCATTCCTCTTTCTCATCCCATAATTTTTTTAGATATCTCTTCATATTCAGCTCACACCTGTGCCCTTTGTATATACTCCTAACTGCCCTAATAATGAGAAACTTTTTTATGAGCTATAAGTATCATCTTGCCATGTCAGAATATAAACAGTTTAACTTTACTAAGTCCCTTGTGATTTCCCTTTCATGTTTACCTTTTTATGCTTTTCTTGAGTCTTGTATATGAAAGTCAGATTTTCTATTCAGCTCTGATCTTTTCATCAAGAATGCTTGAAAGTCCGTATATGTCCATTTCCCCCCCTCAAGTATTGTACTCAGTTTTGCTGGGTAGGTGATTCTTGATGGTGTAATCCTAGCTCCTTTGCCTTCTGGAATATCATATTCTAAGCCCTCTGATCCTTTAATGTAGACGCAGCTAAATCTTGTGTTATTCTGACTGTAGCTTCATGATACTTGACATATTTCTTTCTGGCTACTTGGTAGTATTCTCTCCATGACCTGGGAGCTCTGGAATTTTAGCTGTAATATTCCTGGGAATTTTCATTTTGGGATCTCTTTCAGGAGGTGATTGATTGGTGGATTCTTTAATTTTCCACTTTTACCCTCTGGTTCTAGAATATCAGGGAAGTTTTCTATTATAATTTCTTGTAAGATGATGTCTAGGCTCTTTTTTTGGTCATGGCTTTCAGGTAGTCCAATAATTTTTAATATCTCTCCTGGATCTATTTTTCCAGATCAGTTTTTTCCAGTGAGATATTTCATGTTGTGTTCTATTTTTTCATTTTTTATGTTTTTGTTTTATTAATTTCTTATAAAGTCATTTGCTTCCATTTTTGCTCACTTCTGATTTTTAAGGAATCATTTTCTTCCAGCTTTTGTATCTCCTTTTCCATTTGACCAATTTCTACTTTCAAAGGAGTTTTAGTGAATTTTTGTGCCTCTTTTACCATTTGGCCTATTCTGTTTTTTTAAGGTGTTATTTTCTTTGGCTTTTGTTGGTGTCTCCTTTACCAAGCTGTTGACTCTTTTTTTCATGCTTTACTTGCATCATTCTCTTTTCTCTTCCCAATTTTTCTTCTACCTTTCTTAAATGATTTTCAAAATCCTTTTTGAGCTCTTCCATGCCCTGAAACCAATTCCTTTGTTTCTTGGAGGCTCTGGATATTGGAACTTTGACTTTATCATCTTCTGAATAAGTGTTTTGATCTTCCTTGTCACTACAGTAACTTTCTATGGTCAGAATTTTTTTTCTGTTTGCTCATTTTTTCAGTCTCTTCACTTTTAACTCTTTGTTAAAGTCGGGTTCAGCTTTCAGGGTGGAGGGCACGCTGTCCCAAGCATCAAGGGTTTTGTGTGACTGTTTTCACAGATAATTCCTAGGGCCCTGTAAGTTTTCAGTTCTTCCAAGGAGTTGTGATCTAAGAAAAGGTGTGTTTACTGCTCTCCTGGTCTGTGCTTCGGTCTTGAGTGACCCCAAGCACTCTACTCTGTGCTGGAACTATGATGAGGGTCCTGGCTACCCTGGGGTCATAAGCTCTGTTGTGCTAGTCTTTTTCCTTTCCCTGGCACTACCCCCAGGACTGTAACCCAGGTCCAAGTCTGGGCAAAGCAACAGAGTCCTGCCTCAGTGCCAGCAAAGAGAACCCTGTAATCTCCTTCTGGTCAGCTGTTCAGTACCCTTTTGCATGTGAGATTTTCTTATAGAAAGAAACATCTTGAAACCTGTTTGCCTAAATCAGCCATGTGCCTGTTTTGGTGACCGTGAACATATGCCTTCAGCTTTGCTCTGTCAACCACTTTAGTCAAATAATTTTACGAGGTGCCAGAGGTGGTACTGCTCATATTGAATCTTAGATGTTTCTGAAGGCAGCCAAGTCTTACTGATGGCACAATTGCTTGATTTAATGAGAAAATGCTGGTGCCCATCAGGTAGGAGAGAAATTTAAATATATATGTTAAAAGCTTTTTATTTTTTTTAGTAGGATAAAACCTTCTGGAAAACAAATTTAGATTAAATTAAGTTTTTTTTTTAAAGGTAAATTGGAACCAGTTTTTGCTGTGCTTATTTAAGGATCTATAGATACCGTTTTAAACTGGGGATGCTGCTTTTCTTGTTGAAATCATCCTATCTTTGTGATTTGTAACATTTACATATTTTGAAATAAGCAGACTGATTCTGCCAAAAGATACAAAGAAAACAGGAATGAATTTGTAGAAGAGACTTTCCTATTGTGTTGAAAAATACTTTTTCCCTTTTAGAAAGGATATTAATAAAATGCGTGGTGTCCAAACGCTTTACCTTATGTCCCTTTAGGCAGGAAGGACCTACATTTTTAGTTCATAGCTTTGAGTAAAACCACACCTGACTCTCAAAATTCCAGGATATTTCATAAGATAAAAGTGAAAATATCTTGATTTCCCAAATGTGAGTGGAAAGGATAAGGCATTTAAAAAAAAATCCCTGCTAGACCTTTTTTGAAGTACAGAAGCAACTATGTTGTTGACATTAATATGAAAACAGTTACGTTATGTAACTGTTTGTTGCTTTTAAGAGTCTTTCAAAAACCTAGTCAAAAAATTGGCTTATCTTTTAGCCTGTGGGATCTATTAACTGATTTTTCTTTAAGAATTTCCTTTTCTCTTCACTCCTTCCCACTCCCCAATTTTAAGGTCTCTATTAATGTGACAGATTAGGACATGTTAATGTTCAGGGTGACTCGTGTGTGTGTGTGTGTGTGTGTGTGTGTGTGTGTGTGTGTGTGTGTGTGTGTGTGTTGAATGGTGGTAGCTTGAGAGTAGATTAGAACACAGTTTTTCTCCTGGTTGATGAATCATCAGAGTTAGACATGGTAATTTCTTAAGTTGCCTACAGTGGTATCTTGACATTAGGAATGCACCAACTTATGAGATTTCTGAGATAGGAGTTATCACTTGGTTATTTTGATTTTTTTGCTTTGAATTGCAAGCCAAAATTTGAGGTACGAGCCAGTGCTAGTTGACGCAGGAATGCCACAACCAAACGCCCACCCAACATCCCGTGAGAAAATTAAGTTAAGTGAAAGTAAAAAAGATATTGTAGCAATTAAGTTCAGGGATAAAGTGTAGCATTAAGAGTGTAGCAAGTAAGTGAAGAGCAAAGAAACAAAACTCTTCTAACTTCCTCCATCTATTTCCTTCACCCTCCACCTCCTTAGCTCAAGTTGTCTGATATCCAAGGTAAATATATACTTTATAAAACCAGTTTATTTCTTTACATTCTCTTTTATTATGTTTTTATACAATATTTGTTATTTATAAATACTTTTTCTTATTTAAAAACACGTAACAAAAAAATACTGGGGTGGCATTTTGGGGACTGGAACGGATTAGTGGCATTTCAATTAATTTTTTTTTAAATTTCAGTTAATTTATTTGTTTTCTTGTTTATATCATTCATTTCCACGAGATTTTGAGTTAAAAATTTTCTCCCCATCTTTCCCCTACCCAGCATCTCAAAACAGCCATCCCACTGTATAACCCCTCCCCCAATCTGCTCTCTGCTGTGGCCTCCCCTGCACCCCTCTGAGGTAGGGTAGGGCAGGATGGATCTCCCTATCACAGTGCCTGTGTATCTTGATTCCCAGTTGGATGTAGTTAATAATAATAATTATAAATATATATGTATATATATATAAATGTACATATATATACATATACACATATATATTTTTAACATTTGATTATGGAACTTTAAATTCTAGATTCTTTCCCTTCTTCCCTGGGCACCCGTCCCCACTGGAAGGACAAGCAATTAAATACAGGCTGTACGTATGTAATTACGCAGAACCTCTCCACAGTGGGCATATTGTGAGAGACTGCTTATATGTCCCTTCTTCCTATCTCACCACCCTTGTTCTTTCTATTCTCTACCCTGTCCCTGTCCCTTTACAGAAGTGTGTACTTCCATCAACCCTCCCCCCAACCCTGCCCTCCCTTCCATCATCCCACCTCTCATCCCCATCCCCCCTACTCTCCTGTGTGGCAAGATACCCAGTTTAGAGTTTATGTTATTCCTTCCCTAAGCCAAGTTCAATGAGAGTAAGGTTGACCCTTTCCCTTTTGCCTTCCTGTTCTTCCCCTCCATTGTAATAATTATCCTTTGCCTCTTCTA
>CM053581.1:412064498-412097537 GCA_028627135.1 Pseudochirops cupreus
TAAATGGAGAGTGAAGCAATCTACATGCTATCGTTCTTTTCCATGTTTGGTTTTGTTTCATTTTTCCCATTGTTCACTCATTGGTTACAACCCTTCTATACAACCAGACTGTTGTACAATGTGAAAGTATCTGCAGATCCTATACATGATTGCACACCACCATGGGGGGGGGAAGGGAGGAAGAAAATTTGAAACTCAAGGGATTGTGGAACTGAAACTTTTAAACTAAAAGTAAATAAACAAGTCAACCAAAAAAATATAATAAAATCTATATACTTTAAAAAAAATAAAATAAAATGTACAAAATGAAGAGACAGCAACTGCTTTTCCTATCAGGCCTCTACTTAAATAATGACCCCAAACCACAAAGTGATCTGATACTTTTAGTCTTTCCAGCTCCTTTTAAATGCTTTTAATTAATCATGTCAAACTTTGGGGTTTATTAAGGTCTCTAATGAGCAAAGAGGTAAAATTTCTGAATTTCTCATCAGGATGGTGATTCATCTTTCCTGGAATATCCTATAATGTATTTAAATTTTCCTATACCTTAATCACCTTCTAATCTGCATTATAATTATTTATATGCAAGTCTCATCAGACTATAAAAGCTGAATTCTATTTCTTGATTTCTTACATTTTTTACTCTGGAAAAATTTCACCAACAGAAATTATGTCAAATTAAAATCACAGAATTTTTCACCTAGAAAGACCCTTAAGGTTCATTGCAACTGAGGAAATGAGGAAAAGACTACTTTTAGATAGTGAAAGCAACGTGATGAGGGAAAATATCAGTGTTGACTGAATGTAAGTTTTTAAATGGGGAGAGGCCCAGGGATAAGTGATGCCAGAGGTTATTTAATTCCATTCAACAAATGTTTATGAAATGTTTACTCCACAAAGTCTTAATCTGATGTCTCCCTGTGGTTTGGGAGTGGCCCAGGCTCCCCAAGACTATGTTTGGGGAGCACAAATTCTACCACACAACTTATGCACAGATTAGTAAAAGAAAGGAAGTAAACAGTGGTTTCCATAGAAGGAATCTGCTCACCAAGGATCAACCTCATTAATTACCAAGAGAATGCTCACCACTTAGTGATGGATTCTTAGACCACGGCAATCCCTAAAACGAGGAAAAAGAGATAATATCCCTCCATTCCTCTAACAGAAAAATGGCAGGAGAGAGGGAAGAAAGAGTCTAGAGTTCTTAAATTGTCTTAATAAAGCTCACTGAGCTCCTTATGAGAGGTTCATGACCAATGACTGGTGAGCAGGTATACCAAAGGAACTGAAATGCATCAATCTTAGCATGCTTGGTGTAAATAAAACCTTCAGATAAAAGGAAGTTGCAGCTAAGAGAAGGGTGGTTCACAGATTCCCTTTGGAGAGACAAAACAATTGAATATAATTATAGCTTTAAAGGCAATAAGCATCACTGCAGCATTTGAACGTTTTCCTATTTCAGTAATCATACTCAATATTTGCAAAAACATCACCATGGTAACAAATTACAGATTATATACCAAGACTTGTTGAGAAGGATGAAGAGTTTCCCATCAAACTTGTAGGAAGAACAGTGTACCCTTACTGTTTTGATTATGTGTCACCCCCTCATTCCCTCAAACCCCCACAATCTGAGCTAGAGTTAATGCTCTAATAAAATTGTTTGCAAGGTCACTCACCATTGACCAATGGGTTTTTCCTCCATTCTTCCTTGACCACTAGGGAATCTCAAGCGGCAACTTCTGCCAGAAACCCCCTAGTTAAGTGAGGAGGAGTTTCTGGTTCAAGTACTGTGCTAACTCATTGGGAAAGGCCCTGGCAGGAACAAGGCTATTTGCTCATAGCAATCTAAAGTGCCTTTAGGCAGGGCTTGCCAGACAGCGCACCACCAACTACTGCAGAATAACCTGACCTGCTCCTAAATCTTCAATCGCTCCCCATAGCCAGCTAAATAAAATAGGAACTCCTTAGCCTTTCATAGCTTCTATTATTCCCCTACATCTATTTCCAGATCAGTCAAATACAACTTACACTTACTTCCCCATGTCCATGATTTTGCCCACACTCTTCCTCCTGCCTTATCATCGTCATCAGAAGAAATTCTCTCTATTCTTTGAGGCTAGACTGCTTCAGTCAGAAGCAACCCCTTTCCCTCTGCACTTCTTAGAAGACATCCTGAACACAGCTGGTGTCTGTTATTTCTTTCCATGTCTTTATCTCTCATATTAGAATACCTTGGGGCAGGGACTGTGCTAATACCTCACTGGAAGTCCTTGCCTCCCATCTCCAGGGCCTTGTTCAATGATTATTTGTTGAAAGAGCATATAAAAAAATCATCCTGATCACAAGGACCCTCCGCCTGCCTCAAGTGACCATGCTAGATCTCTTCTACTTCCCCAGAACATGTCTTTTCTCACTATTCCATTCCTAGCCAAGCCCCTGTGATCAGGCCTCTGTGCTCACCACTCTTCAGTATCACTTGTTCTCATGGCTCATTCTTCTTAAGCTCCTTCTGCAGATATGGCAAGACTAATAGCCCTCTAGTCCCTCATACACAGATGGTGTCCACTGGCTCAGGCCTGCTTCATCTCTTGCCTCAAAGACTGCAAAATCCTTCTGCCTAGTCTCCTGGCTGCCTCAGGTTTCTCCTCACTCCCAGTCTCCACACAAGTGCCAAAAGGCCCAGACCTACATCTGACCATATAATCCCTTCAATTCAAAGTCCTCCAGTGGCTTCCCACTGCCTCCTGGTTCACACAGAAACCTTTCTATGGAGCATCTTTTAGCTTCTGACAATCTGGCTCCAAGGACATCATTCCATCATGATCATGACAGCTCTTCATCTTCTACTTGACACCTCAGCATGGACTATCCCTCCACTTGGAATGTGCCTCCTTGCTAATGTCGACCTCGGACAGCCACCCTCCCCATGACGCTGTGCATTCCCCTGCATTCTGTGTATGAGCATGTCTGTGCTTGCCATCAATGGTGTTAGGATGCCAGCTCCTTCTGAGGCAGGACTGATCGTTTCCTTGTCTCCTTCTCCTCATCTGACTTCTGGATTTCTGAGACCCTCTCCTGATCCTCAGTCATCACTAGTCAGTAAGCTCTGTCCTGAGTTCTCTTCTCTACTCAAGCCTCTCAGTAATCTCAACCATTCACGTAGTTTCCATTAAAATCTCTATTCTGATGAATCCTTGATCTGACTCAAGCCCCAATTTCTTCCCTGAATTCTCATCTCACATTTCCAATCGTGTACTAGGCAATAATGGCTGGATGTCTCAGCAAATTGAACGTGTCCAAAGTGGAATTCATCACCTCTCCCCTTAACCAATCCATCAGTTTACCCAACTTTGCTAATTTTGTGGATGTACCATCCTCCCATTAATGTAGGCTCAAAAATCTCTCCTCACATTCAGTCTCTTGTCCTGTACTACCAACTGACTGCCACCAAACTTGATCAAGTCCTCAATGTTCTGTCATCTAGATTATTAAATCAGTCTCCAAACTGGTCTCAGGGTAGACTGGAGAACAGTGGATGTAGGGGTGACACAAGGTGAGTTCCCTTGATCTCTCCACACCTTGGCTCCCTGAACTGTAAAATGGGGGGTAGGGGCATTATGGGGAACTGGAGTAGAAAATCTTTCTGTTCCCTCTCCATTATTAAATCTAAGATGCAACAGTTTCCTGACTCTAATTTTTACCCCCACCCTTCACAAAACAGCTAAAATAATCCCCAGTGCACATGTGAACAGATCACTTCTTGCTCGAAAGCCTTCACATCCTGCCTACTGCCTACAGCAACGGTTCCCAATGGTTCTGAGCATTAGAGCCTTTATGACATCTGTATCTGTATATATCTAGCCCATGTCCATCCCAGGTCACCAACTGCCTACAGGACATTTCAGACAGCTCCAATGTCCCAGAGCCCTCTCAAACTCCCAACTGAGTTCACCATCTTTCCCCTAACACCCTCCTCCTCTACTCCAAACTTGGCTCTTTCTGTTCACCATCCTTCCATTCTCTCAAACTCTACTCCAACCTAGTCCCTCATCTCTCAATCTAACTGCTTCTGCATCTTAGCTCAGACCCTCCTCACCTCTTGCCCAGCCTCCTGATGGGTCTTCCCAATTCAAGCCTCTCCCATTTCAGTCAATCCTACATACTACTGCCAAAGAAATTTTGTTTATGAGAAGATCTGACCATGTTGCTCCTACAATCAATCAAACTTCAAGGTCTTCCTGTTGTCTCAAGTATCCAATAAAACTCCTCTGTCTAGCTCTTTAAGACCAACATAAGCTAGCTCCAAACAATCTTCGGAAACTCAATGGACCTTATTCCACACACACACACACACACACACACACACACACACACACACACACACACACACACACACTCTGAGAGCCAGGAAAACTGGCCAACACTGGCTCTCCTGTCTCCATTCTTTTGCATGGCTCATTCCACAGGCCTGGAACACACTCTCCCTTTCCTCTGTCTGAGTCCCTACCTCTTCCTTTAAGGCACAGCTTGAGAGTCATCTCTGGAATGAATGAAGCCTTTCTTGATCCTCCAACAATTAGTGCCACTGCTCCCCAAAAACCTTCTGTTTAACTGCTTTGTATGCATGTGTCTCTATTCACTACATGTTTATGTATATACTTCTTGTCTCTCCCTTTAGAATAAAATCTCCATTACAGTAGGGTGACATTCTTTATATTGGTATCCCCAATACCATATACATTGCCAGGCACAAAGCATATTCTTAATGCATGTTGTTTAATACTAAAGCACTTCTATGTATCTGAAAAAGAAAGCCTCTATGTTAGCTTGCCTGAACCTGTGATTCTATTGGTTTAAGGAGTTTCTAGTGAAGAAACCCTCTTTACCAGTGCTGATCTGGAGAGAGCTGCCTAGATGACTGAAAGGAAGTGACTTGCTCAGGGTCACACAGACTGTGTTGGGATTTGAACTCAGGCCTGCCTGACTTAACCGGCTGGAGGAAAAAAGGACTAACCTGGAATCAGAAGATCAGGGTTCAAATCCTGCCTCTGATAACTGCAATCTGTGTGACCCTGGGGAATCACTTTGCCTCCCTAAATCTCAGTTTCTGCATCCGTGAAATGGGGTTGGTCTATGAGGCTTCTGACATCCCTCTCAAGTCTAGATCTGTAAATGTGACTCCCAGGTCTGTGTATCCAGCCCTGGCCTTTCTACTGATCCATAATCTCCAACTGCCAGCCATACATTCTATTACATATCCTGAAGGCATCTCAAATTCAACAATACAGGGCAGCCTCTTTCCTCCCTCTCACACTCACCCACTTTAGTCACTCCTTCCTCACAGAGTGTCCATCCACAGCTGTGGGGTTTTCCTCAATTTTGCATTTGCACTCACCTGATCAAACATCTTAGACTAAACTCCTTATTTTTCCCCCCAAATCCTTCCCTCTTCCTGGCCCTACTACCCTCCAGTCATCCAGGCTTCTTAGTCCAGCCTTTACTGTCAATGAAAATGGTACTAGAGGTAGAGGCCACAGGCTTGGCTTTGAACCTTGTCTCTAAGTGGGGCATGTTGGTGCCTGCCCAGAAGCCCTGCTGTAGGTGTGGGGCTCAAGTCAGCCCATCTGATCTTCAGCTGCAGTAGCCCAAACTGACTGGGTATCTGAACTGAGTCCTCCCCAAGAGAGGCTGCCTCAGGAGGGGTGAATTGGACTAGGTCAAAGCTCCCAAACAGATCACTGGTACTTGGCCCATTAGTAGCACTTCCTATACCGACATTAGTCTTCAAAATCTTCTTCAAGAATTTAGACTCTGCCACTTCCTATGTTACCTTAGGCAAATCCCTTAACCTCTCTGGTCTCCCTTCTATTTCCTCACCTGTTGGAAGGAGGGGCTGTAGAAGACCTCAGTGGAAGACCTCAAAGTTTCCTTTCAGATACCTTATGAACACCACCCTCCCCACCCTCCACCCAAGACTTGTTCTCCCAGTGCTCAATCACTCCCCTTCATGTATGCTACTTTCACTCAAATTCAATTACTGATTCCATTATCTCTGGCTTCTGTGAATTATGTAGGCCACTCTCAGGTCTGAAATGTACTACATCTCCTCCTCCCTACCTGAAGAAAACTTACCCTTCCTTCAAGAACAAGCTCAGCTACCATTCTTCAGCGAAAAAGGATCTCTGCCTCCTCAAATTTTTCTAGAAAGTTTTGAATCTCTTTTCTCTATTTCTGATGTCTAAAGAGGAATCCTATTTATTGGGGCCCATGCTGCAGCCTCCCTTCAGACTGTGGCCTCCTAGAGAACAGAGGTGTTGTCATTATATACAAACACATGTCTCCTTGGCACTCAACAAAGAATCTTGTGCCTAAAAGTACAGAGGAATAAATGTCCTTTGAATTAAGGAAGAACAACATTAGCTTAAGAGACGGGTGAACAGAGAGTTCTTTTCAAGAGGAATTACAATTTCATCCCCCCAAAAAGCATGTGCGATGACAATGCCAGTTGTATCTGTATCTTTAAATAGTAGTCTACCATATTAGGTTTTTACAAAAATGAAGCACATTCAGAGATTTGCAGGCTAGAAAAAGGGGGATGTAGATAATTTAAAAGAAGAGAAGAAAAAAATCTGTTTGGGGGAAAATTCTGTAATTGCCTCTTCTCTGCTGAACCTCAGTAATAGCACCAGTATCAATCTAATAAGTAATTGGTTAAAAAAAAGATTCCTCCAACAATCAGAACTGATTCAGTATTAACAAAGTACAATTATTCTAACATTTTATTCGAGCTGTTCATTACTTCATTACATAACAAGGTTAACAAGGCCAGATCAGAGATCAAAATGGTCTGGCCTAATGGAAGCCCTGGTTTTCAGGAGCGTAGAATCTTCTGGATATTAGCCACTAAAAATGACACTGCAATTGTCTTATGAAATGAAGTAACAAACAATTGTTTTCTTGAGTAAAATGCTAAGTACAATTATTTTTTTTCCACATAAAAATGTTGCTTTTGCTTGGGGTAGAGGAATAGGAGATGGACCAGAATGATGATGCCATAGGATTGAATTTGATTGAAGGAACTAGGTATGATTCCCCTAGAAGAAGAGAAAACCTAGGGACAGCTGTCCAGAAATACTTGTGATGTGGAAGAGCTGAATTAGGATTTCTTCCTTTTGGCTCCAAATGGCAGAACTAGAAATAATCAGTTAAAACTGAAGAGAGGTAAATGTGGCTACGTGTGAACCATAAGCATGGCCTAAAAAAGAAATGGTCCCTCAGAAGGTATATGTCCAAAAACCAGTGCTCATCAAGTGAAGGCTCAAAATGGTGCAAAGGGAATTTCTAGTTGGGTACAGGTTGCACTAGGTGGATTCTCAAGTTCCTTCTAGGTAAGATCCTCTGAGTAAGAGTCACGCAGTAAAAGTTCTAACTTCAATGCAGGTATGGTGGGCATATTTCAAAAATATATGACAACAACAAACAGGGGCACACATATCCTAAGGATCCATCTCTAATGTCAATAATAACAACAATAAACTAGAAAAAAAATAAATGAATTTATGCATTAAAGTTTGCAAAAAGCTTTTTGATCCTTACAACAAACCCTGGGAGTAAAGTTTTATTATTATTCCCATTTTAAAATGAGGAAATTAAGGCTGGGACAGGCCAGTGTCATACCATTATTAAGTGTCCAAGGAGCAATTCAAGCTCATGTCACCCTGAAACAGAAGTCTGTCACTCTGTTCACTATACCTCATTATGGCTAAAAAGAGCTGTTTACACAAGGAATCCTCTAAAGTAAATTCTTATTCTCCTCACATATTTCTAGTAAAGACAATGTATTTGTAAATTAAAGTTATGCGTGAGATACAGTATAAATCTTTGAAAATTCACAGTATGAATTCAGAGAGGTCTGAAAACATGTTCAGCCTCTTCTCTTCTTTTAGAAAATAAAGAATACAAGAGAAAGAGAGGTTTGTCATTGATTTGCTTCAATTCAAACAGCTACAGAACAAGAACAGAACACAAAACTCCACATCCTGCTTTGTACTTAATAACATAATATGGACTGATTGCTCATCATTTTAAGAGTCTGTCTAGGGAGGTGGCTAGGTGGACCAGTGAATAGAGCACACGCCCTGGAGTCAGGAGGACCTGAATTCAAATCTGGCCTCAGACACTTAATACTTACTAGCTGCGTGACCTTGGGGGCAAGTCACTCAACCCTCGCTGCCCTCCAAAAAAAAAAGGTCTGTCTAGGACACTCCTAAGAGACAGAGTATCAAATTTCCCCGATAGAGAAGGCAATTTATTACAGACCAGAAGTCTGTTCCTTCAAGGAAAAGAAAGATAATCAGTATTTGTAGCATACATAACCAAATCAACAATTTGACCTCCTGTTAGAAATCTGAAACAGAAGTTTTCATTTAACAAAACTTAAAAATCAAAAGCTCCCTGTGTATGCTGAAGGATGCCAAGAAATAAGACCTGACTTGTAGGTAGTCAAATGGCAATCTTTCCATTAATGCATCCTTTCCACTTGTGTACCACTACTAAACTTAGGTGGTCCATGCCAAATAACGACTTCCCTACACTTTATCTTCTGTGAAATAGGGACAAAGACTCTGAAAATGTTTGAATTTCAGAGGAAACAACTCATTCATTAGAATGAGATCTATACAGATTAATGCAATATGACATTTAATAAGATCATAGTGACAACTACCTAATCATCATTTCCCATATCCTTTTTCTTAAAACTGTTCATTTGGACAGATTTTAAGACTAGTTACATTTTTAAAAAAAAATCATCAAGATTAAATGGCCAATGGGAGGCTAGGTGGTGCAGTGAATAGAGCACCAGCCCTGGAGTTGGGAGGACCTGAGTTCAAATTTGACCTCAGACACTTAACACTTACTAGCTGTGTGATCTTGGGTAAGTCACTTAACCCCAACTGCCCTGCCTTCCCCACCCCCCAAAAAAAGGGGAAAAAAAAGATTAAATGGCCAATATGACTTAAAAAGTTTCAGAATTTTAGTGAGAGTATGAATTAAACATGTTAATCTGAGTGAGGACCAGACAGAGGTACGAACAATGGAAAGAATGCTTTTGTAATCACTATAGGTAAGAAACAAGTGATTATAGAGGGGGAAAAAAGCCCAGGATTTGACTAGAAAAGCGATCTCAGACTTTCACATACAAAATTACTGAGCCCCAAGGCATGGGGCTGGCATACTGGTTATTTTGGGTTTGCCATTGCATGACTTAAGTGAAAAACAAATTTATCTTTCTGTTCCTCAATTTCCACACAAAACGAAGGCACTGAGGATAGTTAACCTCCTGTCAAGCTCTAAAATTCCCTGATCTTATTAATGATTTCTATTATGGATGAAGGAAAAAAAACATGGCACTGTGACAATTCCTATAGAAAGATGAAATAGTTAAACTACTGAGTTTTGGTAGTTTGCCCCAAATATAATAATGTGCTGAGGGCAGAGAGTTCAAATAAAACCTCAAAACTGAAGACTATGGAGAACAAATGGCATGATCTAAAAAAATTATGGAAGAGGTATCCAATAACTCTTTTGGGGAAAGAGGGAAAAGAACTGGGGACAAGAGTTACTGGCTCTGATATTTATTGTTTAGACTCTATGCAATGGTTAAATAAAGAAAGTATGAGAGAGCAAAGTATTCTTTTTCCAAATCAATGATGGTGGGAGAATCCATAACCAAACCAGGGACAGAGGTGTAAACAAAAGATAAAATAAACAATTTTTACTACAAAAAAATTTAAAACTTTTGCATGAACAAAATAACTGTACATAGAATGAGGAAAGAAAGATGCAATAGGGGTATAGAGTGGGGAGTAATCTTTGCATCAAACATCTCTGGTGAAAGTTAGATAACCAAAATACATAGTGAACTGACACAAATACACAGTCACTCTCCAAGAGGCAAACAGGCAAAGCTTGAATAGGAGCAAGACTGCAAACCATCCATAACCATATGAAAAATGCTCTAAATCACTAATAATAAAAGAAATGTGTGATGAGCTAGCTAAGGAGAGAGAAGAATATATACAGGAAGAGAGGATGATTGATCGCAACAAATACAGCAGGGAAGTCAAGAAGGAGGAGAACTAAGAAAAGGTCAAAAGACCTAGAAATTAAAGCATCACTGGTAACTTTGGCAAGAACAATTTCAACTAAATGTTGAGGCGGGAAACCAGACTGCAAAGAGTTGGGGAGTGAGAGAAGTGAAAGCACTGAGTATAAACAGCCATTTCTAGGAGTACAGATGAGAGAGGGAAGACAGCTACACAAGGAGAGCTTTCATGAACAGTGGAATCTAGTGAAGGTTTTCCAAGGATGGGGATAAATGGGCACATTTGAAGGCAATAAAGGAGGAACCAGTAGATAAGGAGAAGCTGAAGACTGGGGATGCAATCAGCTGAAAAATCCTGGAGAAGATGGTATCAAGGGCATATGTTGGGAGGCTAGCCTCAACAAGGAAAAGGGACATCTCATTGTTTTAGGCAGATGTCAAGGGGTTTTTGAAAAGAAGAGGGAAAGAGGGAATTAATGGTGAATAGCCTGAATTTTTCCAGGAAAGTAAGAGGCAAGTCCCTCACTTATAATGGAAAACCCGGGGAGTGGGCAGGGAGAAGGTTGAGGAGAGAAGAGGTATGGAATATCAAGTACAATCACTTATTTCTGCAAAAGCACTGAGCCCGTCTTTTTTGCAGTTTAAAAAAAAAAACTCTAAAGTTTAGCCTAAAGAAAACTGTGAAAGGATATTTCTTGTTTATACCATGCTACTCCTGAATAGTTATAACTCTGATTAAGAAAAATAAATGACCATTTTATTATTTTGAATGGAAAAACATGCATATATTGTATTGAACAGCAAGTGGAATTTGATAGTGAGTCTAAGACACAAAAGAAAGTATGTCTATATTTATGAAATACTTGTCCTTTTGTTTTATGTCTTAGAACATCTGTTTTAAAGAAAGCTAGGAAAGAGTCATACACCCTTACTATGGTCATACAGAACTCAGCCCATAAAAGTAGAGGAGTCAGGTTGAATTTTCAAAGACATGTGGCCAAAGCAAGTGTTCAGGTTCATTAAAAAGAATCTGTCTGTATCAAAACGTTCCCAATTACAAAATACTTTGGTACTATGAATACTTGCTTGGATTTTCAGGGGATACCCAACAAAAAGCAAAATTTCTCTTCTCTATGCTTAGGGGACTCATATTTGCTAGGCTACAAACAATGGCTCTATATTGTCATATTACCAAAACACACAAACATATAAACAACCTATGACCATAGTTTCTTCAATCATGTAAATATATTGGTTTTGAAATGATTCAATAGAAATTATTTGATATGTATTAAAGAGAAAAAGTATTACCTCCATAGAGATTCGTCTGTGTATCCGGTTCCTGAGACAAACACCTGTGGGAGACTGGACTTCATCCGATGAAGTCCCTGAAGCTTGGTCACTTTCACCATCTGACCCCATTTTTAAATTTTCATGAACAATATCTGAGCCATAAAAAAAAAGCACATTATTTTCCTTGGAGGATGGATTAAACACCTCATGAGACATATTTTTAATTATTGCAAGTAAAATCATAATTTAATTTTAGCTAAATTGCAAAAAATAGGCAATGATGTTTCGTTTAAATTCTAAGAACTAAGCCTATTAGTACATGTATTTCATTGACTGAATACTAAAACAACATCATTTCTCAAAGTAATTTTGGTTAATAGTTCAGTATTTTGAAGGCTAAAATGCAGGTTTTATAAAAGATCGTTTCTAGAGTGTTCTTTTTTACATCGGAGATAATTTTTGTGTTATGTTTAAGAAGTAACAAACACCTTACCTCAACATTATGGAAAATAAAATTAGGGGAAAAAAAATTGAAGACCTCCTCCAACCCTTTAACACATTATCTTCTAATTTATCTGTCAATAGCTAAAACAAGGAATGAATTCACACCAGTTTAAGTTAAATTCAATCATGACTAAATCAAGGCAATGCAGTAAAACACTCTGCTGCTCTTGTTCTGGTCAAGGTCCAATCTGTGGGCATGCTCTACACCTGCTCACCTGACTTCTCTCCTAGCTGTTCCTCACCATCGGGCTTTCCACCCCAAAGGTCACTCCTGAGCTCCCTGACAAGTTCCATGGCGCTTTCTCAGTCCTCCCCAATCCTGACTCTTGGCTGCAGTTAGCAACGTTCACCACCCACGCTGCCTTGAAACTGTTCTGGTTCTTTGACCGATGTTTCATTCCTTGGACTGACTTCTTGAACGTAAGTAGGAATGCCACAGTTCTACCCTCTGCCCTCCTCTCTGCTCTTTGAAGGTTCACTCTGCACTCAGCTGCTTTATGAGCTCACCTAATCCGACACCAACTATCATTTCAATATAAAGATTATCAAATTTCCAGCCCTGTCTCTTCAACATATAGTCCTATATTTCCAAACTTTGGTTTATATTTACATTTTTAAAAATATTTTTTATTCTTTACAAAAGAAGTTATGAGTGACGTATTAAACACCCCAAGTGTCTTAGGAATTAACTGCTTCACAAGTTGTCCCAAACTGAAGACGAAAATACACTCCTGTCTCATGACAGGGGTCATCAGGTTGGATTTCACAGATCATTGCTCAGGAAAAAAAGGAGGGATAGATATGTTAATGACCAAACAATGAATATTTACTGATTCCACTTAAAAAGTACAAAACTCAGGGAAAATTATATGGACTTTAATTTTTTAAAGTTAATGATCTAATATTGAAGTATCCAAAGCAAATGTTATAATCCACAACTTTGGGACCACTGAACAAATGAGAAAATTGTGACTTCACAGGAAAAGTTCTGTTTACTGAAGTTAGCTACATAAATAACTAAAAATAAACTTTTTTAAAAAATTTATTTAAAAGGCAAATAAGTCAATAAACATTTAAAATGCTACCTGAATGTCACTACTTTCCCCTCCGTTACAACCTGCCTCAACCACTGTCAGAACCCCCCAACAGGCCATTTTATATCCACGCAGCCTCCCTTCACACCCATCTCCCCTAGCATGGCCAGACTTACACTTTCTTATATACCCATGTGGCCGTGACACTGCTTTGCTCAAAAGGCATCCACAGCAGGGACATTACATACACAGCAGGGACATGACACCTTGCCTCCTATTCAAGCATCTCCAGTCTGATGCCAGCCTATTTTCAAGCTTCATAAAACCTTTCAAGTACTCTATGTTCTACCCAAATTAGTTCTCATCTTGCCTTTAACTTCCCTATTCCCACGCTTTTGCTCTTTCTGCCTGCTACGCCTAGAATGCAGAGCGCTCTTTTCCCCTTTTCACTTAATTTTTATCCCTCCTTCAGAAGCCAAATGAAGATCTTCCCAAGCATGGTCCAATCTTGAATGACCCTTTTGATTTGACATCTCTCAGAGGCACCTCTGGAATTCTGTTGCTATGCCCCCAAAGCTGTCAGCACTCGCTGTAATCCTCTCTACGTGAGTCCCATTCCTCTACCAGTCAGTAAACCACGTGGGGACAGGAACCCCATCGAATCCAACCTTTGTATCTCTTCCAGCATCCACATGCTTTTCTACACCAGAGATACTGCATAAGGATTTGCTGTCTTGTCCTCAATATATAAATTTGTCATAAGTGAAGGAATCCATTCAGAAAACAATGTGATGTAATCAACAAAAATGAAACTATAAACAATGTAGTTCCTCTCCTAATTTGCATACGTAAAATAAAAATTATAGAGTGGTGATGATAATCCATGTTTGTCTTTTCTTCGATTTCCCCCCATTTTTCACATCTATGAAGTTTTTCATTGAAACTTTTCCTCTAAAATTGTGCAAGCAAACATCTTTTAATTTTTATATTAGCTAAAAGAACTATATTACATTTAGCAATATAATTCCATTTCTTTTTTTTTCCTAAAAAATATGAATAAAAGTCTCAGGCAAGTTAATAAAATATTTTATGCAGTTGAAAAACATACTTTAAATCAGTGAAACCCTCATTAAGATGATCATCTTAGCATCCTGGAATTGCTCAATATATATCCTGTTAAAAAAAAAAAGCAGCAGCCTAAACCAACAAAGTGGAGAGAGATCTAGCTGTGAAGCCAGGGAAATGTGGGTTCGAGCCCTACTACTGATACAGATGACTGTGACCATCACAGTGAGAACCACTCCCCCCACCCATTTCTCCAAGATGATAAGGTGGAAGAGTGGGAGAGCCGTATCCTCACCAGGAGACTCCAACAACAGTAAAATCACTTGGTCGGGCCAAAAAACCACAAAACCAAACAATTTCTATAAAAAGCAAAAAAACTCCTAATATCTAACAACAGAAAATGCAATCTGACAAATACTTCTCAAAAGTAAGTATTATGGATAGGCAGCTTCAATCGCCACTTTTTCTGCATCATAAGACCAAGCATCTAACTTTAAAACAATTTATCGAATCATTCCTTAAAATTACACTGATAAAAATGAGTAGAGAAGTCTAGAATTTTACAGACTTCTAACGACCCTTTTCTTAATTAGATTTGCTTATATTTAGAGCCAATACAAAGATTAAACAACATAAAAGAATTCAATATAGAAAATGGTCGTCTTAGCCAGAATACAAAATGGTCTGTGACCAAATTTAATAGACTATTTAATAATTGCAAAAATCAGCTTTTATCCCTTAAGATTATTCATAATACCAAGATAAGGGCTAAGAAGCTAAATTATATACACATATATAATATACTATAATATAAATGTCTACATATGATATATAAAAATATATGAGAGCCATAAAAAAGTATGGTTAGAAAACTGACATTAAGCTTTTTAGAAATCTTTCAAATTTTTAATAAACACTAGGCCCTTAGTTTCTGATCATTGATATTCAAGGACTTCCAATGTTTTATAACTAGTCCACATTCCAAAATGTGTGAACCTGATTTTGTGAACACCATGAATTATAACAGTACTCAAAAACTTAAATGACATCCCCATTCTTTCTTACAGTTGTTCCGATAGTTATCTTCAAACCAGTAGTGAATTTGCAAAGCTTACTTTGAACTCAGGAAGGAATGAAGTCATTCTACATGTCTACTTTTGAAATAACTAATTTTAGCCCTTTAAATAGATAAAACTTTAAAAATTACAAATCATTTGGCAGAAATTTTCCCATGTTTTCCTATTCCCCTGCCTTCCATATGTCTTCTCCACTAAAGTTCTCCTTTAATGCATCAATGCAGACTATGGGGCCATATTGCTACGCCCTCAGAACACACAAGCTCTGATAAGTCATAGGAAATTGAAAAATCAGCCAGGATGAGTTCAGAGAGGAACTCTGTGTGTTTGTCATATCTGAGGACTGCCAAAGCTGAAATCAGAGAGGCTGTTCACCAGAAGGCTGCACCAAGTAATGTGTGTGGAGGTTTGGAGGACACGTTATCTCTCAAAAGATGGCTAAGACAAGAGGGACAGCTACTGATCCTTTCAACTGGAAGGAGCACCCAGGCCCATGAAATTACAGGTGACTGAAATCCTGGGATGTGACATTACTCAGTGATGAAAGTGATGGCTTCAAGGTTATGACTGCTACCTAGTATAAGGATCTAAACTGCTGAGCCTGCAGCTGAGGAGAGCTTTTTTCAGTGGTTTTTCTTTTCCCATGCTTTCTGCCTTCTTCCTCAGTAACAATGAAGCTATTACTTATAACTGTCACTGTACCTATATTTGACAGTCTATCCCTTTCCTCAGTCTAACTTCCTGCTGCTTCTCTCTGCAATGGGCTAGGAAACGAGCTCATCAAGCTGGCTGGTTCTGCTTGACAAGTTCACATAAATCAATGAGTGGCACTGCGTTAAGGTTTAGACTGCAAAGTAAAAATAAAATATCCATATAAATTACCAAGTCTGCTTCCATTTCTGGGCATTGCCATGAAGGAGCCGAGACTTCCCCCTATCACACTGTGTGGTCTCCGCAATGGGGGCTTCTTGAAAGAGCCCGTGTACTGATGGAGGAAGGAGTGCATACTGTGTGATGCTGGAGGCCTGCCATTCTTCACAATGGGCTCTATCATCCCCGGGGCCAAAAATTTCATTCCATGCACATCCCAAGATCCAGGAACACGTCAGAGGAATTGAATAAGCAAACAAACAAACAACAACAAAAAAAAAACACAAGAAAGTTACTATGCAGATCTCTGTAAATAACTATATTTTTGTCAGTCTCCATAAGGAACAAACACAACTAAATTATGACTTCCAAGTTACAATTTCTGAGCGTGACCCTTGTATGCTTAATTAAGTATATATGTCTTGTTCAAGTTAATCTGGAAAACTTGATCACATTCTTTTTAGAGTTTCCCACAGTTTTATTTCCCATTTTAAAATTTACTTTAAGACTGCCTTAATTTTGTTGTTTTTTTTTAAAATCCTACTATGTGCTTTTCATTTGAAAATCATCCAACAAACATTTGAGAATTATCTACCCAAAGGACTATCATGAGGAAAGCATTTTGTTAATCTTGCAAAGGTAATACACAAATGGGAATTGTTATTACTACCACATGGCCCTAGATGGGTGAGGCTATATCAGCCTAACACTACAGGAGATGGCAATAGAGTCTGGGAGAAGACTGGTGGATCCAACCACGTATGTAAACTGGACAACAGCATAAGATTGTATCAGGGCAGCATTAGATGAACAGCTATTGGGTACAAACCAGAAGTTTTCAGTGATTCTGAATTCGAAAAACTTTTATATTAAAAAAAAATTATAGGACCTTGGTCAATCAGTAATGATGCCTCCATGATTACATGTTTATAAGTACAGCAAATGGTAATAATGAAGTGACCAACAAAGCATTTATAGGAGCCAGCCTGAAATAACAGCACAGACGTCACCAACATTGACAAGGAGGACAATAATACAGTGTTAACCTAGCAACGCTGTGGAGACTTTTAAAAATCTCATTTTTATGCTTATTTTTATTTAAGTCATAGCAAAAACAAATGTGCAGAAACACACCAGGGACTATTCTTAGCTAATTCCATAAAAACAGAGCTTTTGGGGCAATAATACTAGGGGTAGGAAGAAAGTTTGGCAGTAACAATGTGACAAATGGAAGACAATAGTGCTAGGAAAACAAAATTAGAAATATCAAAGTTTAAAATTCAGATTAGAGTGGGCATGGCTGCTTGGCCCATGCTCAGCTCAGGTCTGCACTGGACTGGACAGGACTTCAAGAACAACAGATACAAAGGGCAGCTGTGTGGCCTTCAAAGGGCAGTAGACTGGAGTAGGGATACCCTGGGAACGATTAAAGAAGAGACTTCGGCGGGGGGGGGGGGGCAGAGCCAAGATGGCCATGTAGAGGCAGGGAAACTCCGGGGCTCCCTCCATAACCACCTCAAATACCTACCAAATATGACTCTAAACAAGCTTTAGAGCTACAGAAACCACAAAGTGACAGAGAGAAACAAGTCTCCAGCTGAAGGAAGCCTGGCAGGCTGACAGGAAGGGTCCATCACAGCACGCTGCGTGGCTGCTTCAGGGCTCCTGGCCTGCAGATCATAGGGGGACCAAGTGACCATTCTGAGGGGTAATCACTCTGCTTGGATCTGGATCGCTGTCTTGGGTGGAGGTCCTGGGGTGTGTGACCGGGTGCAAGAGTCTGTGGATGCTTCAAAGAGCACCCAACTGATAGCTCCTGTAGCTGAGAAAACCCCAACAATTTGGGCCAAAGCTCTCCCCTCTGGAAGCAGAGTTCTACTGTGGCAAAGAGCTCAAAAGTGAAGTAATTTACTGGCAGTATGAGCAGGCAAAGGAAGCAAAGCAAGCACAGCAATCCAACTTTAGATTCCTTTTATGGGGACAAAAAGGATCAAAGCACAGAACAGGGGGAAGACAACACAATCAGAACTTCTGCACCAAAAGCTTCCAAGAAAAATATGAACTGCTTACAGGCCATTGAGGAGCTTAAAAAGGATTCTCAAATCCAAATATAAGAAGTAGAGGAAAAATTGGGAAGAGAAATGAGAATGATACAAGAAAATCATGAAAAGAGACTCAACAACCTGACTGAAGAAAATAGCACCTTAAAAAATAGACTAACTCAAATGGCAAAAGAGGCCCAAAGTGAGGAGAAGAATGCCTTAAAAAGCCAAATTTGACAGATGGAAAAAGAATCTTAAAAGGTCATTGAAGAGAATAATTCCTTCAGAATTAGATTGGAGCAAATGGAAGCAAATTAATTTTGAGAAATCAAGATACTATTAAACAGATCCAAACAAATGAAAAAATGGAAGGCAATGTGAAATATCTCACTAAAAAACCACTGACCTGGAAAATAGATCCAAGAGAGACAATTTGAAGGCCATATCAAAAAAAGAATCTAGAAATCATCCTTCAGGAAATTCTCAAGGAAAACTGCCCTGATGTTTTAGAACCAGAGGGCAAAATAGAAGTTGAAAGAATTCACTGATCACCTCTTGAAAAAGATCCCAAAAAGAAAACCCCTAGGAATATTATAGCCAGGTGCCAGAGTTCCCAGGTCAAGGAGAAAATATAAAAAATACAAGCAGCCAAGAAGAAGAAACAATTCGAATATTGTGAATACACAATCAGGATAACATATGATCTGGCAGCTTCTACATTCAGGGCTTGGAATATGACATTCCAGAGGTCAAAGGATCTGGGATTAAAACCAAGAATCACCTAACCAGCAAAACTGAGTATAATGTTTCAGGGTCATTCAATATTCATGTGGTCATTCAATGAAATAGAAGACTTTCAAGCTTTCTTGATGAAAAAAACCAGAGTTGAATAGAAAATCTGACATTTAGATATAAGAAGCAAGAGAAGCTTCCCTTATAAACAGGGAAAAGAAATCATAAGGAACTTATCAAAGTTGAACTATTTACATTCCTACATGGAAAAATGATCATTGTAACTTATGAAACTTTTCTCAGTATGAGGATAGGTGAAGGGAATATACATACATATATATGTCTATATGAGGGTATGTGGGTATATGAATACATATGTGAGTGTGTATGTATATATGTGTATAGGTACACATAGACAGAGGGCACAGGATCAGTTGAATAGGAAGGGATGATACTTAAAAGGTGAAATTGAGAGAGAGAGGAATATAATGAGAGGAGATGGGAAAAGACAGAATAGGGTAAATTATCTCATATAGAAGAGGCAAGGGAAAACTCACAATGGAGGGGAAGAATGGCAAGGCAAAAGGGAATACTCTCATTGAATCTGGAGGCAAGGGAAAACTCACAATGGAGGGGAAGAACAGCAAGGCAAAAGGGAATACTCTCATTGAATCTGGCTTAGGGGAGGGAATGACATACACTCTAAATAGAGTATCTCGCCCTACAGGAGAGTAGGGGCCTTTGAAAGGGGATGACAGGGGGCATGATGGAGGGGAGGGCAAGTTGGTGTGGAGGGTAGTTAGAAGCATGCACTCTTGAAAAGGGACAGGGTCAAAGCAGAAAATAGAACAAGTGGGGGGCAGGATAGGATGGAGGGAAATATAGTCAGTCTTTCACAATATATCCACTATGGAAATGTTTTGCGTAGCTATACACATACAACCTATACTGAATTGCTTATCTTCCCAGTAAGGGTGGGTGAAAAGGGAGGAAGGGAAAGAATCTGGAATCCAAAGTTTTAAAACCAAATGTTTAAAAAAATATATTATTATTATTATTTTACATGCAACTGGAAATAAGATATACAGGCACTTGGGTAAGGCGATCCATCTTGCTCTACCAGAAAGTGGGAGGAGGGATTGGGGAGCATATATAGGAAAGAGCAGATTGAGGGAGGGGGTATACAGTGGGATTGCTGTTTTGGGGTGGTGGTTAGGGGAAAGACAGGGAGAAAATCTGTAACTCAAAATTTGTGAAAATGAATGATGCAAACTAAAAATAAACATAAAATTTAATTTAAAAAAATAATAAAATAAAATAAAATGCAGATTTAAAAAAAGAGACTTTAACATAGCAGTATCTAGAAGGTATAGTAGAAGAGCTAGCTCTTCCCTAGAGAAACCTATTTCTAGCTGAAGATTCAGATGACAAATTAGAAGCATGTTCAACACTCGCTCCTCAAAAATAAGCTCCTCCTCACAGTCAAGGGCACAACTTCACCAGAGAAGCACAGCAATGTAAAAGTGCTGAGGTTCCAGAGTCTAGTGTGACTTACTGAAGGAGGAGGGCAGCTGATTCAAATCCCTCATCCCCTTTGATCCACTCTCACAAGCACATCTTAATGAAAGTGAAATGGACAACAGATCAACACAGAAGAATCAGAAATATCTGGCCTGACATGATGCCTCACAGATAACAGAAGACAAGAAGGAGCCTGACACATGTAGCCTAAGGTTGCCTTCTGACAGTGTGTATGCAATGTAGTAACAATAATTAATAACAGCATTTTAAAGCATTTTAAGTTGTCCAAAGTGTTTTACGTAATGTTATTGCATCTGATCCCCACAACAACCCTGTGAGATAGGTACTATTACTACCCCCATTTTGCAGATGAGGAAACTGAGGCTCAGAGAGGTTAAGTGAACTATCCAAGGGCACAGGCTAAGTGAGTATCTGGGTCTTACTGGCTCCAAATCCAGCACCTTGCCATCTGAGGTAGATTAAGTAATTTGATCCTCACAATAATCAACCAACTAGTGAGCAATTATTCAATGCCCAAGTGTCAGACACAATGCTAGGCATATGGGGGATACAATATCAAGAACGACATAATCTCTACTCTCAGGGGGTTTTAATTCTAATGAGGAAGACAACAAACATATAAATATATACAAGTCAAGTCAGCAGGTATTTCTCAAGCTCCTTCAATGTGCTAGTCATGTTAAGTGCTAGAGATACAAAGAAAAGAAAAACTAGTCTCCGCTCTCAACAGGGGCTAGAGGGTGGGGAAGAAAGGACTATGTGCAAACAGCTATGTATACACATGATATGAACATGGAAATCTAGTTATATCTCAAGGGGAAGTCACTAGAATAGGGGACTGAGAAAGGCTTTTTGAGAGAAAGACAAATTAATCAAATAGGATATAGGGAAATGCACAGTGAGTAATCGTAACTGTGAATGAGAATAGTGTCAACTCACCCATTAAACAGAAAAAGAATAGCAGATTAGAAGCCAGAATCCAACAATATGTTGTCTACAAAAAACACCCTAGATACAGAAAGATTCACTAAATTAAAATAGAGAGTCAGAGCAGAATCTGTTATGCTTCAACTTAAAGCAAAAAGAAGCAGAGGCAGTAATCAGGATCTCAGAGCAAAAGCAAGAATAGATTTAATTGAAAAAGATAATCAGGAAAACTACATTTTACTAAAAGGTATCACAGACAATGAATTAACAGTAATGCTAAACATACATGCACCAAAGGGCACTGAAATTTTTTAAAGAAAAGTTAAATGAATTATAGGAGAAAATAAACAGTAAAACGGTAATTGCAGGGGATCTCTTATTTACTTCATGAGACCTAGATAAATTTAACTATAAAATAAACAAGTTAAGGAGGTAAACAAATTTAGAAAACTTAAATACTGCAGGCCTTTGGAGAATATTAAATGAAAATATACCTATTTCTTAGCTGTACAAGAGAAAGGCTTTTTTGCAAAATTTTAGCTGAGACTTTAAGAAAACCAGGGGATATATAGGAAGCAGCAGAAAGAAGGAATTCTAGGTATGGGCATCAGAGAAAATATTTGATCCTAGACTGGAGAGAGAGTCACTGAAGGTTAATGAATAAGGGGAGGGAGAAAGGCAGACTAGATTGTACCTGCACTTTAGGAAGAGCAATCTAACAGTTAAGTGGAGGATAAATTAGATGAGGAGCTATTTAAGAGAGGGAGACTAACCAGCAGACATAAAATGATCAGGTCCTGCACCAGGCTGCTGGCAGTGTCGGAGGAAAAAAGAAGGCATTTAGAGATGTTACAAAGGTAGAGTTAATAAAACTTGACGACTAATATTGGGGGGAAGGGGAAAGGTGTACAAAGATGAAGATGATGCGGAGGTTGAGGGCCTGGGTGACTGAAAATAGAAGTTAATAGGAAAGTTGGGAGAAGTGGAGGAATTGGGGGGAAGTAATACTGAAGTTAGTTATAAAGAATAAACAGGAAGAGAATATAAATAAATACAAAGTAGTTAAAGAGAGGGCAATTAGGAAGTTCAGTGGATAGAGCACCAGATCTGGTGTCATGAAGACTCATTTTCCTAGGTTTAAATCTGGCCTCAGACACCCACTGGACCCAGGCAAGTCATTCAACCCTGTTTAACTCAGTTTCCTTATCTGTAAAATGAGCTGAACAGAGCAATGGCAAACCATTCCAGTATCTTTGCCAAGAAAATCCCAAACAGGATCACAGAGAGTCAGACATGATGGAAAATTTTAACAGAAAGTTAAATAAAAGGTAGTTTGGGAGCAAAGGCATGAGCAGTTGAAGGGATTAGGGAAGACTTTGTGAAAAAGACGGCTGAATGTTAAAGACTTTAAAATTTAAGCAAAAGAATTGTTTTTATTTTTTAAATCCTAGAAACAACAGGAGCCAAGGGAATTTACTGAGCAGAGGAGTGACATGATCAAGATCTGAATTTAAGAAAACTTATTTCATGAGTGTCGAGGATGGACAGGAATAGGAAGAATATGAGGCAGAGAAATGCAGAAATCTAGGTAAGAACTGATGATAGCCTGAAGTGGTCAGATGTGAGAGTGTGGAGGGGGGACAACTGGTAAGAACTGGCAAATGAATGGAATAGATGGTATAAAGAAGAGTGGTGAGTCAATGAAAAAATCCCAAGTATATGAACCAGAGAGATGAAAAAAATGGCAGCACCTTCTTTTAGAAAAAGTAAAGTGTAAAAGGGGCAGGGTTTTAGGATAAAAGGTTTAAGAAAAAGTTCTGCTTTGTACATCTTGTGTCTGAAATGTCCTAGAAAAACCAGTGAGGCAGGTCCTATTTTCCCATTTCCCATATAATGAAACTGGGATTCCAGAGATAAACTGACTTGCCAAGGGTCATACAACTGATAAAATGCCTGAGGCAGGATGCAAACCCAGATCTCACTGACTGACTGACTACAAGTCCTATACTCTAACCATTATTCCACAATGCCTCTTAACAAAATAAGGAAACATTAAGTCATAATTTCCAGAGCAGAGTAATACTTTGTATATAAATATACAAGTGAAAAATGGAAGCAAAATCAAATGAGTAATGTAATTATAAATTAATGTCTAACTTTCACATTTTACTCCAGTAACTGAACCTACATTCTTATGGCAGACTAAAACAACTGATTAATGTCAGGTTTCTCTTTTGCTTCTAGGTCCGAACTTGGATGATTCCCAGAGCTGGGCTGGTTCAGATTTGAATGCATTCTTTATTGTCTGTCGGTGGCTAGTGCAACATCTACACTAAAAATAGTTGAGATATGAGAGGCAATCCTTTTGTTACCACAAAGCCCAGCCTAAACTGGCCATAGAGGTCCCAAGAATTAGCCCAATGGTTGAAGTGGCTGTTGCTGAGTAAGATAGCCGTTTGCATTAAGTAACAAAGCTTGAAAATTCAATCATATGGAGTACTGTCCACAGGAGACTTTGAACCTTCATCAGACCAAATGTGCCTTGAAGTATGATAAAATAAATGAATACGAACCATGAAGAACAGAACTTTCTGCCACCAAAACATTATACATATACATTTGTGTGCATGTGTTTTTATTCTAAACTTAACACTAACTAAAATGGGCCTTTCTATATATAAACAACATAAGAAGACTGTATATGAAACTGTAGGATGCTCTCATGTAAAACTTGTATCTATTTTTAAGCAGATATTAAGTTCAACCTATCACTTTCAAAGCTCTCCTGCTTATCAATGCTTCTTTCTGGCCTTGCTTATGTCTCTTTTTCAAAAAGATGACTCAACAAGCTCCTTTTCTTTTCTTCTCTTTTTTGCTTCCCTCTCTCTTTCCCCTTCAGCCTCCTACACACCTACACTGGAAAAACTAAAAAAGAAAAACAAACCCCTTTCAATAATTATGCAGGGTCAAGCAAAGTCAAGTCCCACATCAGCTGATTCTCAAGATGGGGGCTCTGCTGTCTATCTTAAATCTATCATCTCTTTGTAGGAAGTGGACAGTGGTTCATTACCCTCAGACCTCACAACCATAGCTGCTTTGATCAGAGTTCTCTAGTCTTTTAACGTCAAGTCATTCCCTGTCCTAGTCCTGCCCTGCCCAAAGGGTTGAGAGGAAGGAGAACTGACCAACCCTACCTACCACCTCGAAGCTTCAGTTTTCTCTTTGGTATAATGAGAGGGTTGAGTTAAAAATGAGTTCTAAGATGCCTTTCAGCCTGAAAAGGCTATGAGTCTGTGCTGTGCCTGCCTTACACAGAAAAGCTACTTTTAGTTTGGAGGATGTGGTTTTTGTTTTTTGAGGAGGAATGGTGGGGCACAATAAGAAGTGGCTGAAAGATCCCCAAGTAACAAACTTTTGAACACATCTAGATTAATTTTATCTCCATTTCTTCAGGAAAGGCCTGGCAGATTATAGTCAACCTCAATCATATATCTTAAGAACTGACCTGTTAGGTCCCAGGGGTTGCGGCACCATGGCAGTAACAAACAGGGAGAAGAATTCTCAAACCTTATTTTACATTTCATGCCCCCTCTACAAGTGATATCATAATGCCATCCAAGCTATTTTGTACTGGAAGGAACAAAATGCCTGATGAACGATTATATGTATATAAGCCTTCACATTATCACATTTAATCTCCAAAATAGTTTTATAAAAAAATCTATTTAAAAGACATTATTCTCATCTTACAAAAGAAGAAACTAAGGCTAAGACTGATCATATCATATATCTGTGACTCCAATGTGGATCTTTTGCTTCCAAAGTCTAGCTCTTTCCATCACATCTCATTACTTGGTGGTAATGGCTTAGTGTATGTTGAATATGGAAAATTTGTTCTCTGTATGTATCACAATTAAACAGAATTGGATCTTTTTTACATCATACTTGATTCATCCAAAATTATCTAAATATGTGATGCTTAAGAATAATAGTGAGACTGCAAGCGTTTAGTTTTCACTATGATTTTAGGCTTAAACTTCCTGTAAATTTTTTTAAATAAAAAATTTAATGAATGGATACCATATTTCAACTCTTTATGGCTCAGTCTCTGTCCCCACTGCTTCAATACCATTGGGCATGCTAAATGAGTGATTTATGTATTAAATAATTCATTACATCCAAACCACTTGTTTGAATAATGATGATAACTTTCAATACACAGATTCTACTCCTAAAAAGGCATTCTTTACTTATATCTCTGCGCTTATGATGAAGCTACCTTTAAATGATGTTCTTTTATCTATAATCAAGCTGCCCCGCCACTACTCTGCATGTACCTACCAAGCTTTAAAGAGGCAATTTGTATTTTTTCAGCCCTGGCTCAGGCATTCCCAATTTCAACTTAATGTTTTCATCTTGTTTAGAAGAAAAAAGAAAGCCTCAACAGAGAGGGCTCTTAGCCTATCTTCAAAATAGCCAAAGTAACTCTGAAAGAGTAATAGAGCTACCAATTTGTAAGGAAGGAGAGAAAAAATGGGTAGCTAAAGTTATAAGGAGAATTTTACATAAGTCAGTTAGTTATTAATACAGTGAGAATGGATCAGTGTATTAAAATTAAGAAAATTTTTTTAATCCCAATACATGTTTCATCTTTTTAAAAATGTTCAATTATTGACCCAGAAGACATGATGAATTTCTATAAGTTTTGACAATGTGTAGAAACATTCCACCTACTGAATCACACCAACCCCCAATTTATATTGTATACATCTTTGGATCAATCGTTCAGGTTGTCTTTTACCCATTCTAAGGAGGGAGGACATGATCACAGCTTGGGAAGGTCTGGCTGCCAGCTCCTCAAAAATATTATTGGGCTTTCAATGCTCAGGAATGCTGGCTTGGGGGTTCCACTTTTCCAGATCTAAAATTGGCTGAGTCATAAAATAAAGCACAGTTCATGCTGCACATCTACTAGGCCAACAATCTTTTCTAGGTCTTTTTCAATAATAAAAAAATAGCCACTGGAGTTTCTTGGGCAAGAGAGTGACAGTCAGATCTGTACTTCAGGAAAATCACTTGGGCAGCAGAACAGAGAATAGATGGGAGTAGGGAGACACTTTTGGCAGGGAGACTACCAGCAGACCATTGTAATAAGCCCTGGTAACATAAAATGTATACCTGAACTATAGGTGATGAGTGCATGTTGTATCAGTAAAACTGAAAAGATTTAGGAACTTCCTGGGCATGCAGGTGAGGAAGGTGGAGGAAGAGAGGATGACTCCAAGGGGGCAAAAACATGACAAGAAAGATGGTGGTGGTCTCAACAGAAATAGACAAGTTAGGAAGAGGGGTGAGTTTAGAAGGAAAAGATCATTAGTTCTGTTTTGGAAAAGCTGAGTTTGAGGTGTTTAAAAGATATGAGTTTTGAAATGTTGGGGTGGGGGCCATGGGGGCCAGTTTGTGATGTGGGATAGGAGCTCGGGAGTGAGCTAAGGGATATGTATATAGATCTGGGGGTCATCTGCACGGAGATGGTCACTGAACACTTAGAAGCTGATAGATAGATGCAAGTCACAGAGGTACAGAGGTAAAACTTCTGACTACAGAGTTAAATGTAATGAAAACATGAGGAAAACCAAGGTATTTATTAGAAAGCAGAAAGGGGTATTAACTTGACAAAGAAAAATAAATTATTTTTTCAAAGAGCATTTCAATATTTTTAAAAATTTACTTTAAAATAACACAAAATTCATTAAGTGATCTGCTTAAGGAATGCATCTGAAATAAATATACTCAAAAAATTATGAAAAGGAGATTCACATTGCCCATTATCTTTCCTTACCATATACATACATCTTTTTTAAATTTTTTTTTTATTTTAAACAAGAAGTTTATTTAAACAACAAGATGCTTGACTTGAAAGGAAAACTATCTAGGATCAATTTCTTTATAGTAATTTATCCCTACTGAGAGACAGACATGTAACAGCTACGTACAAAAAAGTTGTAAAATCATCCTTGGTTTTACAATGATAAAAGAAAAACACTGAAATTATCCAATCAAACAAGGAATGCAAGGATTTTTTTTTTGTGGGTTTTGTTGTTGTTGTTGTTAAACAGTGAAAGGAAAACAACTTACTGGAATATAAAGATAAAAGTTGAATGAGCATGCCACTAATGGAGAAAAGAGATATTTTCACAGAACCAGTTTGTTTTTTCCCCTCCCCATCTCCATTTGATGTTGATCAAAACATACCATCAGCCATTTAGTTAAAAAAAATACACATTATGCCTGTGCACATACACCAGTTATTTTACGTACAATAAAGGAATGGGGAAGGGAATCAAAGAAGAGAGAAATCTATACTGCAGTAGTCAGGATGTGGATGAACCAAATCTTGGTTTTCTAACTGTGAATGTATTGTTTTCCTTGGGAGCACAGTTCTGGAGTAGAGTTGTAGATTCTCTTTTTAGGAAGCACCTCCTGTCTGCTGCTGGAATACATCAATTGTATCTTCATCCTCCATTTCCAACTGTGCAGGTGTGTCTGTTTCACTGATTGGCTGCCCATCAAATCAGAATCTGATCTGCCTCACTGACAAATCCTGTCGTTCACAATAGGCTTTGTAAGGTTTACTAAGTGGTGTGTGCCTCTTAATCTTAAATTGCACCACCGAACCATCTTGCCCTGCCACCTTCAAATTAATGTGGTCGTTGTTTTCAGTCTTGACTCTTTCCTTTGGCTTTTCATCGGCCATGGTGAGTCCGGGGATATCCTCAGCCGCCGCTTCACAAAAGAGGCACCAGGATGGTCCCCTCCAAGGGAACAGAGGGAGAAGCAGCAGTGGCAGGAGAAGGAGAAAAAGGAGGAGGAGGAGGAGGCAGTGGTAGAGGTACTGGGAGGCATGTGCACATTCTCCACATACATATATCTTTCCAGGCAATTAAAAAAAATACACCAAGGTTATCAAGACTAAGGACATAAATCTACTTCCAATCAGTTCCAACAATGGTTCTTTTTTCTCAAATTCAACATTTATTTCTAATTTAAATGAAAGAGGCACAGATCACTTAAGGTAAAACCCATGTTACAGAAGGAAAAAGGGGTAGAAAAGATGGAACAGAGGAAAGGAGGTCCTACCAGGCCACCTAAATTACTAACGTCTATTAAGGTGATTTCAACTTCAGCAAATAAGAAGTTCATCAAGAAGATGCAGAATTCCACTGTTAAAAAATGCAGAAATGGGGGGAGGACATTGAAACAGTGCCAGGAGGAGACATTCCTTCTTAGAGCTCTCAACACACTGCCATGAGGTCCTCTCACTTTTCCTGGCCCTCTTGGTGGCCAGCAAAACATTCCCATTTCTTTAAGCAGCCTATTTGCCTTGGTTCCTGCCCCTTGATCTAGCTCAGAAGAAAGCAGCTGTTCAGAGGTGGATGCTAATGCTAAGAGAAAACAAGAGGGCCTGGAAGAGAAACTGTGATATCACAGAGCAAACGAGACTGTTTGTTGTCCTCGTCCAAGTGACCGTAAAATCGCTAATCATCCAAATTACTTGTGGTTTTATAAACATGGAATGCCTGTCCTTTCTTCCCAGTAGTCCTACTGAAGACTGGGAGTCCTACAAAAGACTGGGAATTCCAAAAAAAATTGGAAGGCTTGCTTTTATTGGGACTTGCTTTTATGTAACCATACTTTTCTCTCACTAAGAGAACTGGCAAAGAATGATGTAATAACAAAGAAGATGTAGTGCATTTTCTGTTAGTTTCTCGTAGATTTAAGTTAGGTTTCATGCACATACAGCATCACTATGTAATGCCACCTCTTTAATAAATGCTAACATGAAAGTTCTATTGGATCGGTCACTTTTTGCACAATTGGAACTGAATGTGCACTGAGCCATAGAAATGTTTGCTACCTAAGAGCCTGGAGGACACCTAGATCAAACTCAAACACAAAGGGATCCCTGCAGGATATATAATCACTTAGAAAACCAAACATAAATGTTATCTAGAATGTACTGAATTTTTATTTATTTTGCTAAACATTTCCCAATTACTTGTCCCAGATGTACAGGCCACAAGTAGGAACCTCTAACACCTCAGATCAAGACCTTTCCCCTCAAGGCAGAATTCTTTCACAATATCCATAAAAGAAACAGCCAACCAGGCTTTGTGTGAACATATGGACAGCGTTCAGTACTTAACATAGCAGCACATTTCCTTTTCAGACATCTCTCAATCTTAGGAAGCTTTTCTTAGGCTGAATTGAATTCTGCTTCCGGATAAATTCTACCAGTAGGTCCTAGTTCTGTCCCCAGGCCAATACAAATCAAATCTCACCCTTCTTCCACCAGTCAATCAATTCACAAGTACTTATTACCAACTACTATGTGCCCAGTGACCAAAAAAACAAACAAATCCCCATACTCCAGGAGGTTACTTTCTATTAGCGGAATAAATTTAAAGTAGACTGGGGAGAACAATCAGAAAGGGTCTCCAGTAGAAAGTGATCTGAAGCAAACTAGGAATTCTAGGGAGATGAGAAGGGGGCACATTGCAGGAATGATGGATATTCATGCAAAGGCACAGATAGAATATTGTACTGTGAAGAATAAGAAGGTTGGTTTGGCTGTACCATAAAAAATCATCAAGGGAAGCAAAGAAGAATAAGGCTGAAAAGGTAGGTTGGAGTCAGGTAGTAAAGGGCTTTAAAAACTAAGCAGGAGTTTGTCTTTGATCCAAGAAGTAACAGGAAAAGTCCCTGGAATTTACCTGAGCTGGGAGAGCGACAAAGTCATAACCGTGTTTTAAGAAAATGACTCTGTCAACTCAAATGTGAATGGATTAGAGAAAGGAAGGAACCCAAAGCAAAAAGACTAATATGGAAACTATTGTAATAATAAGAAACTACTATTAATAGTCTGGGTAGTGAGACAGAGACATACAAAAGAGATGCTGAAGAGGTACAACTGAGAAAACTCTGAAAATATGACAGTACATGATGGATGAGAAAAAATGAATCTAGGACAAATTCAAGGTTATGAGCCAAACAGGAAGTTAGGAAGAGGGCTACGGTCGGGAAGGAAAAATTTGCTACATTTCAAACATGTTGAGTTTGAGATACCTATAGGACAACAATTCACAGTATCTAGCAGACTGGTGATGGAAGATTGCAGTTTAGGAGACAAGAATGGGATATATAAATTTGGGAGTCATCTATACCAAAATGTTCATTAAACCCATGTAAGCCAATAAAGCCACAAAAAAAAGAGGAAAAGAGAATTCCAGAGTCATGGGACCGACTTTCAAATATTTAAAAAGTTATCATGTTGTCTCCAAATTTCTCTAGGTGGAATAGTCTTTCCGCATACCATGGGGTTTCCAGGCAGCTCACAATTCTAAGCCGACTTCTTTTGTATTACTCCAGTTTGTGAATGGCCCTCTTAATAGCGCCAAGAATCCAACACAATAACCCATACATAGTCAGATCAGGCAAGGTACAGTGGGACTATTATTTCATGTGATCTGGACACTATAGTTCTATTATGCAGCCTGAAATTACATTAGCTTTTGGGGGTCAGCCCTGTCACACTGCTGCCTTGTAATTGGGCTAACAGTCATCTAAAGCCCTTAGGGCTTTCACTTTAACTACTAAGTCAGATCTACCCCCATTCTTCACCTAGCACAGGTAGTCTCCCCCCTCAAAGCTAAATGCAAAGCTTCATCACCTCCCACTGACATTGACCTTATTAGTTTTAATTAGTAAAAGTGATCATTGAAGTTCTGTAGTGCTTTACTCTTTACAAAGTGCTTTCCTGACCACCACAACCACAGAAGGTGGGCAATTCAAGCAACAGGAGGTGCAGACACTGACTTGCCCATCACATCTCTAGAAAATGGAACAGCTGGGGCTTCACTTCATGTTGTGATTTCAAGGTCAGTACTCTTTTCAATGTACACACTTGACTTAAGATCTCAATGAAGGGTGATTTTTGTTATCCAACATTGTAGGTCTGTGTCACCTGACACGCTGAGAAGCATGTTCATGCTGATTCAATTTTTTTAAAAGACTGATAAAAGCATGGCTGAGGGCTACATCAGATCCTAAGTTCCCTTCTCCGGGCTGACATATGACTCCGGACCACCCAGCTACCTCGAAAGGAGTTCTAGAGGGGAATCAGTTATGCCATGCTTTGCTCCCTGCAGGTATGAATGTGTTCTGATGACCTTTCTTACACCTCTGCATTCCTGAATTCCAAATCTGTCATTCTTTCTCAGAGATCCTACTGTTTTGATGATTCTCCACATTCAAAGTTATCTATTTCTTTCTTCATTGAGAGGTCTAATTTCTAGTTTGTTTTCTATTTCTATCTTTCTTTAATTCCTTTTTTCCCCCCTCTCAAACAAATTTTGAGGTTTGAACAGTTCTTTCCATTACCACGTCCAGGGAATCTCATAATAGATATTGAAGAATTTTCCTCCCCCATCTGGGGTTTTCAAATCACTTTCTTTTACTTCATAATATTCACTGTACAGGCTCTTTGATTTCTTTCTTGTTTCCTTTGCAGACTGTTAGTTTTCCTTTACTCTGGTATGTTTCTTGTTATTTTAAGATGGTAGCAAGATGAGCATGAACATGGTCTCACTTAGCCACACTACCAAACATCCTAAGTGCTTAATATATGATAGAATATTTTCTCTATATGTAAAATTTCATTCTAGAAAAGGATGCTCAATTTTGAAACTAATTTTTATTTTATTAAGACTTACACTGTAGGGGGGCGGAGCCAAGATGCCGGTGTAGAAGCAACAAGGTTCTGCAGCTCCCACATAGCCACCTCAAATACCCATAAAATATGACTGTAAACAAATTTTAGGGCTCCAAATCTCACAAAAATACAGGAAAACACATCTCATGCTGAAGGTAGCTCAGCAAGAAGGGCTCATCAAAACACGCTGGGAGCCGAAATCAGCCCAGCCTAAAACTGAGGATTGGCCTGGGGGCAGCCAGGACGAGCCGCAAACTGAAGCCTTCAGGAAAGTGGATCAGTGGCAGCAGTGGCAGTTTCCAGAATTATCAAGCCATAAGTAACAAGGATAAAGTGAAAGGTCAGTGGAACCCAGCTAGATTTGGGGGAGAAAAGTGGTCAGGTGAAACTGCCTCCAGGCAAGGAAGTAGCAGAAGAGGTGACCCTACAGCCGCCTCCACGTGGCTGCTTCAGAGTTCCCAGCCTGCAGACTGCAGGGGGGCCAAGTGATAGCTCAGAGGCTAAGTGCTCTTGCATTGAGCAGCCTGGATCCAGATCACGGTCTTGGGTGGTGGTTCTGGGATATGTTTTCAGTAAGTCAAAGCTGGTGGGGGCTGCCAAAAAATGGCAGCCTCCCAACAGTTCCGGTAGCTGTGAAAACTCCAGTGATTTGGGAAAGAGCCTTCCCCTCTGGAAGCAGAGTTCCATAGAGCTAAAAAATCAAGTAACTGACTGGCCAACATGAGGAGGCAAAGGAAGCAAAGTAAGAACAACAAGCAAACTCTAGATTCCTTCTTTGGGGACAAGAAGGATCAAAGCATGGAATGGGAGGAAGACAACACAATCAGAACTCCAGCACCAAAAGCTTCCAAGAAACATGAAGACTGCCTAAAAGCCACAGATCAGCTTAAGAAGGATTTTGAAAACCAAGTAAGAGAAGTGGAGGAAAAATTGGGAAGAGAAATAAGAATGATGCAAGAACATCATGAAAAGAGAGTCAACAACCTAACTGAAGAAAATAACTCCTTAAAAAATAGATTAACTCAAATGACAAAAGAGGCCCAAAAAGCCAATGAGAAGAATGCCTTAAAAAGTC